>JAJTUV010000881.1:0-624315 GCA_021653895.1 Mastomys natalensis
TTACACTAGATTTCTCGCCAGAGACTATAAAAGCCAGAAGATCCTGGACAGATTCACATAGGCCCTAAGAGAACACAAATGTTAGCCCAGACTACTATACCCAGCAAAACTCTCAACTGCCATAGATGGAGGAACCAAGATACTACATGACAAAACAAAATTTACACAGTATCTTTCCACAAATCTAGCCTGATGAAAAATAATAGATGGAAAATTCCAACACAAGGAGGGAAACTACAACCTAGAAAACACAAAAAAGTAATCTTCCAACAACCCCAAAAGAAGATAGCCACACAAACAGCTCCATCTCTAATAACAAAAATAACAGGAAGCAACAATCATTTTTCCTTAATATCTCTTAACATCAATGGACTCAACTCCACAATAAAAAGACATAGACTAACAGACTGTATACGTAAATAGGACCCAGAACTTTGCTGCATACAGGAAATGCACATCAGTGACAAAGACAGACACCTCAGAGTAAAAGACTAGAAAATAATTTTCCAAGCAAATGGTCCCAAGAAACAAGCTGTAGTAGCCATTCTAATATCCAATAAAATCAACTTTCAACCAAAAATATCAACAAAAGATAAGGAAGGACACTTCATACTCATCAAGGGAAAATCTACCAAGATGAACTCTCAATTCTGAATATCTGTGCTCCAAATGCAAGGGAAGCCACACTCATAAAAGAAACATTACTAAAACTCAAAAGCATACATTGCACCTCATACAATAATAGTGGAGGACTTCAACACCCTACTCTCAGAAATGGACAGATTATGGAAACAGAAACTAAACAGAGACACAGTGAAACTAAGAGAAGTTATGAATCAAATGGATTTAACAGATATCTATAGAACATTTCATCCTAAAATAAAAGAATATACCTTTTTCACAGCACCTCATGGTACCTTCTCTAAAATAGACCATATAGTTGGTCACAAAACAGGCCTCAACAGATATAAAAAGATTGAAATAATCCCTTGCATCCTATCAGATCACCATGGATTAAGGCTGGTCTTCAATAACAACAAAAACAATGGAAAGCCCACATATATGTGGAAACTGAACAACACTCTACTCAATGATAACTTGACCAAGGAAGAAATAAAGAAAGAAATTGAAGACTTTTCAGAATTTAATGAAAATGAAGGCTCATCATACCAAAACTTAGCAGTGCTATGAGGAAAACTCAGAGCTCTGAGTGCCTACAAAAAGAAACTGGAGAGAGCATACACTAGCAACTTGACAGCACACCTGAAAGCTCTAGAACAAAAAGAAGCAATTACACCCAAGAGGAGTAGACATCAGGAAGTAATCAAACTCAGGGCTGAAATCAACCAAGTAGAAACAGAAAGAACTATACAAAATATCAACAAAACCAGGAGTTGGTTCTTTGAGAAAATCAACAAGATAGATAAACCCTTAGCCAGATTAACCAGAGAGCACAGACATAGTATCCAAATTAATAAAATCAGAACTGAAAAGGGAGACATAACAACAGAAACTGAGGAAATTCAGAAAATCATCAGATTCTACTACAAAAGCCTATACTCAACAATAGTGGAGAATCTGGATGAAATGGACAATTTTCTAGACAAATACCAGGTACTAAAGTTAAATCAGGAGCAGATAAACTATCTAAACAGTCCCATAACCCCTAAAGAAATAGCAGCAGTCATTAAAAGTCTCTCCACCTAAAAAAGTCCAAGACCAGATGGTTTTAGTGCAGAATTCTATCAGACCTTCAAGGGAGACCTAATACCAATTCTTTTCAAACTATTTCACAAAAGAGAAGCAGAAGATACACTACCCAATTCATTCTATGAAACCACAATTACACTCATACCTAAACCACACAAAGACCCAATGAAGAAAGAGAACTTTAGATCAATCTCCCTTATGAATATCAATGCAAAAATACTCAATAAAATTCTCACAAACCGAATCCAAGAACAGATCAAAATAATCATCCATCATAATCAAGTAGGTTTTATCTCAGGAATGCAGGGATGGTTCAATATTCGGAAATCTATCAACGTAATCCACTATCTAAACAAACTCAAAGGAAAAAAAATATGATTATCTCACTAGATGCTGAGAAAGCATTTGGCAATATTCAAGGTCCTTTCATGGTAAAAGTCCTGAAAGATCAGAAATTCAAGGTCCACACCTAAATATAGTAAAAGAAATATACAGCAAGCCAGTAGCCAACACCAAACTAAATGGAAACTTGAAGCAATCTCACTAAGATCAGGGACTAGACAAGGCTGCCCTCTCTCTCCCTACCTATTCAATATAGTACTGGAAGTCCTAGCCAGAGCAATTAAACAGCAAAAGGAAATCAAAGGGATACATATTGGAAAGGAAGGAGTCAAAATATCACTATTTGCAGATGGTATGATAGTATACTTAAGTGACCCCAAAACTTCCACCAGAGAACTCCTAAACCTGGTAAACAACTTCAGCAAAATGGCTGGATATAAAATTAATTCAAACAAGTCAGTAGCCTTCCTCTACTCAAAGGGTAAACAGACTGAGAAAAAATTAGGGAAATGACACCTGTAACAACAGTGACAAATAATATAAAATACCTTGGTGTGAATCTAACCAAGCAAGTGAAAGATCTGTATGACAAAAACTTCAAGTCTCTGAAGAAGGAAATTGAAGATCTCAGAAGATGGAAAGAACTCTCATATTAATAAATTGGCAGGATTAATATAGTAAAAATGGCCATCTTACTGAAAGCAATCTACAGATTCAACACAATTCCATCAAAATTTCAACTCAATTCTTCATAGAGACAGAAAGAGTAATTCGCAAATTCATTTGGAATAACAAAAAATCCAGGATAGTGAAAACTATTCTCAACAATAAAAGAACTTCTGGGGGAATCACCATCCCTGACCTCAAGCTGTACTACAGAGCAATAGTGATAAAAACTGCCTGGTATTGGTACAGAGACAGGCAGGAAGATCAGTGGAATAGAGTTGAAGACCCAGAAATGGATCCCCATACCTATGGTCATTGATCTTTGAAAAGGAGCTAAAACCATCCAGTGGAAAAGGACAACATTTTCAACAAATGGTGCTGGTTCAACTGGAGGAAACATGCAGAAGAATGCAAATCATCCATTCTTATCTCTTTGTATAAAGCTCAAGTCCAAGTGGATAAAGGACCTCCACATAAAACCAGACACACTGAAACTGATAGAAGAGAAAGTGGTGAAGAGCCTCGAATACTTGGCATAGGGGAAAGTTCCTGAACAGAACACCAATGGCTTATGCTCTAAGATCAAGAATTCACAAATGGGACCTCATAAAATTGCAAAGCTTCTGTAAAGCAAAGGACATGTCAATAGGACAAAATGGCAACCAACAGATTGGGAAAAGATCTTTACCAATCCCACATCCCATAAAGAGCTAATATCCAATATATACAAAGAACTCAAGAAATTAGACTCCAAACAACCAAATAACCCTATTGAAAAATGGAGTACAGAGCTAAACAAAGAATTTCTCAACTGAGGAAACTCGAATGGTCAAGAAGCACCTAAGGAAATGTTCAATATCTTTAGTCATCAGGGAAATGCAAATAAAAACGACCCTGAGATTCCACCTCACACAGTCAGAATGGCTAAGATTAAAAACTCAGGTGATAGCAGATGCTGGCAAAGATGTGGGAAAGAGGAACACTTCTTCATTGTTGGTGGGAGATTGCAAGCTGATAGACTACTCTGGAAATCAGTCTGGTGGTTCCTCAGAAAATTGGACATATCATTACCTGAGGACCCAGCTATACCACTCCTGGGCATATACCCAGAAGATGCTCCAACATATAACAAGGACATATGCTCCACTATGTTCATAGTAGCTTTATTTATAATAGGCAGAAGCTGGAAAGAACCCAGATGTCCTTCAACAGAGGAATGGATACAGAAAGTGTGGTACATTTACACAATTTTACACATTTACTCAGCTATTAAAAACAATGAATTCATGAAATTCTTAGGCAATGGATGGAACTAGAAAATATCATCCTGAGTGAGGTAACCCAATCACAAAAGAAACACATGGTATGCACTCACTGATAAGTGGATATTAGCCCAAAAGCTGGCAATACCCAAGATACAACTCAGAGACCACATGAAGCTCATGAACAAGTAAGACCAAAGTGTGGGTGCTTCCGTCCTTCTTAGAAGGAGTAATAAAATATCACTGGAACAAATATGGAGACAAAAAGTGGGATAGAAACTGAAGGAGGGGCCGTCTGGAGACTGCTCCACCTAGGTATCCATCCCATGTCCAGTCACCAAAGGCAGATGTTGTTGTGGATGCCAGGAAGTGCATGCTGACAGGAGTCTGATATAGCTGTCTCCTTAGAGGCTCTGAGGAGCCTGACATATACAGAGGCTGTTTGTAGCTAACCATTGAACTGGGGTTCCCAATGGAGGAGTTAGAGAGAAGACTAAAGGAGCTGAAGGAGTTTGTAGCTCCATGAGGAGAGCAACAATAACAACCAACCTGAGCTCCCAGGGTCTAAACTACTAGCCTGGGAGCACATAAGGAGGACCCATGGCTCCAGCTGTATATGTAGGGAAGGATGGCCTTGTAGGGCATCAGTGGAAGAGAAGGTCCTTGGTTCCATGAATGCTGGATGCCCAGTGTGAGGCAATGGAAGGTGGGGAGGTGGAAGTGGGTGGGTGGGGGCACACCCCCATAGAAGCAGGAGGAGGGGAGATGGGAGGGAATGTTTCTGGGAGGGGAGAAATGGAGAAAGAGGATAACATCTGAAATGTAAATAAATATAATATCCAATTTTAAAAATAGAGAGAGAAAGAACACTCTTAATAACAATGTTCTACTACTGGGAACTTCCTAAAGGTTTGATCATTAAAATCTAATTGCTACATGGACTTTTGGGGGAAATCAAAACCCAAACCAATGCAGAAGAACAAGAACCTAAAGAAAAGTAAAAATATATCATTTAAAAGGTTCCTTAAAGAGCTATTAAAAATTAGAATATGGTCTACCAACCTCACTACTATTTATCTAGATAAAATGAACTCAATATGCAGGAGAAATACCTCCTATGCCACTGTTTATTGCAATAACAATAACAATGGGAAAGAAACATCCACTTAAGTATCCAGCAATGAATGTATGGTAATTGAAATGTGTATATGAACATACACAGATGCAACGGAATATTATTATGCCATATGAAGGATGAAAATTCATCATTATGGCAACATGGATAAATCTAAAGAACATTATGTGAAGCACAGATACAGAAAACCAAATACACAGTACTACACTCATACACAGAATCTGAAGAAACTGTTCTTGTAGAAGCACAGAGAATGAATGTGGGTTAGCAGAGCCTAGAGAAGCCATGGGGAAAAGTTAGTCAATGTGTGCAGTTCTGCTGAGAATGAAAGAATAATTCCTAGTTTTCTGCTCACAGCAAGGTGACACTGATCAGAAATGGTGTCTGTCCAAATAACTGAAAGGATTTTAAAATACACGATAAAAATATAAATATATGAGACAATGATGATATAAGATATTCTAATTTGATCGCTGCACAACCCAGATATCCAAACATCACACTGCAATACAACACATGGGTTACTATTTTTGTACTAATTCAATATATTTAATTTGAAAATAAATGCTCGATTTTTAAATAATATATTAGTCTTATGTAGAATTGTCTATGTTTATGAATGGAGCCATTGTAATGCAAAGGCACTCTATGTTTATGGATGCCTGTCTGTTGGAAGAGCTCATCCAGCTAGCATCTCAGAACTGGAAGAAGAAATGTTCAACCTTAGATCTTGGACCATGACAAATGTGACTGAGGCTCTCTAACTCTAAACTTACCCTCTCTGTTTGAAACTTTTTGTCCCAATACCATGACATGTCATGACTGTCATGATATGTCTAGCCCACAGTGAGAAGCAAAGATGCACACCTGTTATTTTCTGTTACAAGTTCAGTTTCAAAAGCAATTTTGGAAAGGCTGAGTTCTGAACACTCCAGGCTTGAGGCTGTTTCGAACTTTGAAAGCCACAGACGATATGAACCCAGCAAAGTGTAGAGTTTTTAAGTCAGATCCCATCAGACATCTAGTTACACATGATCACTCCACGCACACATCATGTTGAAGAGGTTTTGCTACATTCTTTTCCCAATCTAAAAATGATTCACTTCTCAGGTAGAAAAATTGGGCTATTCTTAAAGGGATTTTGATGTGCCAGTTGTCAAATCACACACACACACACACACACACACACACAGACCATTTTGACTCACCTTTTGTAATAGAAACTAAATGACCTGTGCTCTGGTTGTCTGTGTGCAAAGGTAGTATGAGTTTCTAGGAGAGACAGCCATGTGTATCTGCATGTGAAAAGAGTTAAAATTTCACTTAGGTTATTGTGTCCTAGGCTTTGGCTTCTGCCTAAGACAGTCATTCCCTACTTGGATTTCATAAAATATAGGATTCTTACTTTGTGCTAATACAAAACCATGCCAAGACCAACTTATAGAAGAGTTTATTTGGGCTAACAGTTCCATAGGTAGAGTCCATAACAACAGGGCAGGTACTACCACAGATGACCAGTGCAGGAAGCTATTTGTTCACATTTTATCAGCACACAAGGAGCAGAGAGGGCCAGCAAGAAGTGGGACAAAGTTATACACCTGGAAACTAGATCTCAGTGATGTACTTGCACCAGGAGGTTCCACATCCTAAAAATCACACCACCTCCCCAGACAGCACCACAGGTGGGACCAAATGTCAAACACATGAAGCCTGGGGGGTCATTTCTCATTCAAACCACACCACCAAGATATAGGGCACCTCTCTATCTAGTCATGGCATCTACCTCAAATGACCTGAATGTCACACTCTCCTATAATATATAGTGAGAGAATGTTATTTTTACATTTTAGTGCAATGAAATGGACTGGAAATTTGTGTTTCTCTTTGTTTGCCATTCACTGGCTGAGAGGTTTTAAACTACCCACTCCAACTTAGGTGTGTTTACCCATGTGTAGGGTGAAACATTTTGCAAGTATAAAATATGAAATTTTCAGTTTGGGCAGTATGAACTTATAAATATCCTATTATTATAGGATCATGAGTATTGGGAATAAGAGAATAGCTCACAAACTCCAGCCTGCTTTGGAATTACCTGGAGAGAACTTGCTGAACACAGATTTCTGGACTTGCCCTGAAAAGGTTCCTCTCAGTGGCTCTGATGGACAGTGGGTACTGTGGATTTCAATAAACTACCAGTTGGTGAACCTGCCGTTGTTCAATGGCCACACTTGGAGAGCCATTGGGCTGTGAAATTAATGTCGTTCCTCATTCAATTGGTTCGAAAACTGCATTACTGGAGTTATGCAGAAAAGGATTCCTGTTGCTGGAACCTATTCACGACGTAACATTCTTCATTTTCTTAAGGAGACACTCCTCCCAAAAGGATGCTGCACCACGTCTCCTGAGGACCAGAAGCATAGCAGTGTCCGGCCCTTCTCTGTTGCCGACTTTACCTCTTCACGGGGTAGCTTCAGAGCAAGCACATGGAGAAGTCAAAGCTGGTGAAAAGTCTCTTAACTATCCTCAGGGAATCAAAGCACATTAACACTCCCAGTTTGAGACAAAATGATCAAGGTCTCACTGGTGAGTGCAAACTACTCCAGCTGGAAAGAACCACGCTGGGGATTCAGAGAAGTGGCCACTTTAGGAGCCCGCAGTGTTCAGCACTGCTTTGTGTAGGGGTTCCGCCGAGACCCCGGTCCCGTGTGGTTACAGCTGGCTCTCCATCTGTCAGTTCTCAGTGCATTTGGGGGCCATAATAATACGAATGCCAAACCTACGAGATTTCATTTTCTCTTTCTCTCTCTTTCTTTTTTTTTTTTTCACCAGCTGCTGATGATTGACAAAGAAATTAAAGGCAGAAAATATTAGCATGTCCTCTGTGATCTGCAAAGAGGAAAGGGGTATTTTATAGGAACTACCAATAGTTGCCAGATAATTGTGTTCATTCCCCTTGAACAATGAGCCTGCTTGGACTCCCTCTGCTCTGCCAGTAACTGCCTTTCCTGTGCTGCTTTAGCGGGTGGCCTATTTTCCTATTTTCTATTTAGTGAGATCCCAATGCCTAGAGTTCAGGAAAGAAATCAACATGGGATTTTACTTCCCCAAAACAGTATTTTATTTATTAATTTTTATCTAATATTTCACTTGATAACTAACACCTGAGGGATGTGTGTGTGTGTGTGTGTGTGTGTGTGTGTGTGTGTAAAACGTTTTTAGAAAAATTACAAGATTTTTTACGGTTATTTCGTCTATAGGTAATCTACCTTTGTAAATTTCAATTGTAAATAGTAAGTTTTCTTTTTAATATAACCAAGCCTTGAATTAAGCAAAGAAATATATGTCTCTTTGGCTATGGAAAAAAATGTTTTGTTAAGTCTTCTAGATAAGTGGCATTTTCAAATAAAATACTCATAAAAATACTTTTCTTTTGAAATAGTCCACATTGCAAAGATGTCTGGCCAGAATTCTAAGAACAACTCCAACTTCAAACACACTTTAGAATTGTCACATTCTATACACCAGTTTTTTATGTATTTTTATTTATATATTTATATATTTATTTTGGTTTTTGACACAGGGTTTCCCCAGGTAGCCCTACTTGTCCTGGAACTAGCTCTGTAGACTCAGAGAGTTGCCTGCCCCTGCTGAGATTAGACGTGTGTGCCATCACGTCTAGTTTAAGCAACTATTTTTTTTTTCAATTTGAGCAACACATGGACTCACGGAGGACAGCGGAGCTGATGCACACTGTCTTCTAGATCATCGGTTTAACTGTACAAAACGTTGAGGGTAAGAGAGGCTTGAGCACGGGGTCTACCTGGAGTTTAACAAGCTTCAGGAGCTGGGCCCTGAGCCTCTAACTCCTAACTCATGGTTCCTATGTCTCCATCTAAAAGACTCTGGAAAAAAATGGTATGGGATATATTTTGGAAAAAAGGAATCCAAGCTATATCCAGGCATCTGATATGAAACAGCATGGATGTGCTGTCCCACCTTGGTCTCCCTTTTCCTTCTAAGACTGACTTTGCTCTCAGTTGGAAGACTTAGAACCAGCGGTAGGTTGTTTTTAAGAACTTGTAGAATCTTTCTCACCCAACACTGGTCAAGGTTCTAAGACAGACAGAGCCACCTTCTCCCACTTGTAGCCATCTGGCCATGTTGGGTGCTATCCAACCAGGAGAGGCCCATCTATAATAGGTCATACTTGATTTACTTCTGCCAAATCCATATACAAAGGAAGTGCCCGGGGAGAGTGTTAAAAATAAGAAACTCATGTCCACTTCTGCTCAGTCTCCTGGAGAAGTCAATCCTTTCAATAATTCACAACATCTTTTTATTTCCACATAACAGTCATGTAGATGGAATTGATAGTCAAGAAATGGGAGAAGAGGCAGGAAAGAAGAAAGAAGCCAGGGAGGACTCTTTAAGCTGTGAGGCCCTGATACAGGTGAGAAGACAGAGAAAACATCAGGGAGTACCTCCTGCTGAAGCCAACTCTGGGGATGTTGAACCAGCTGATGGCAAGCTCTTGAGATTTCTGCAGGAATGACATGGTGCTAGTGTCTCAGACATGTTCAGTCCGTGGCTGGAAGCAGTCCAGAGGTGCAGCCTGAGCATGAGTGTCACGCAGAATTGGAAGGCAAAGGCAACAAAGACTGTTTACCAACTCCCCAGCTTGAGCCAAGTTTGTTTTTGCAGACAGAACTGAGCAATACACCTTAGAAGTTTCCACGTGAGTACCTGCCACCTTTGTATCTTGTTAACTCTGATATGGAACATTCCGTAACCACCCATATCCAAGAAGGAACTGCCATTAGTCGTACCTGGAGTGGTCAAGCCGCTAGTCCTTTTATTTTGCATAATAAGATTACAGCTGCAGGGCTGGAGAGATGGTTCAGCAGTTAAGAACACTGACTGATCTTCCAGAGGTCCTGAGTTCAATTCCCAGCAACCACATGGTGGCTCAAAACCATCTGTAATGATATTGGTGCCCCCGTCTGGTGTGTCTGAAGACAGCTACAGTGTACTCATATGCACAATAGCAAATAAATTTTTAAAAAAGAATACAGCTGTGTAACAATAAGAACAACTTATTTGTTTCTTTACTCAATTATTGTATTATAGGCATGACAGGGAGTTGTAGAAATAATTGAATCCATTTATATAGGAGAAAATCTGGTTCAACTTAAGCAAGATTTATCCCTTACCTGTTAACTTCCTCTGTATTTTTAGACCAGCCTTCCGGATCCTCCTTATAGATCATTCTCATGAGAGCGATAGACATCCAGGTGGGATGCTTTGATAGCCTAGATACGACTGCCCACAGCGCTTCAGTCAGCTCTGAATTGCTTTGGGGCTGAGCAGTAAGGCTTATGTTTCAGTCTGTTGTTCAATAGATCTCGGGCATCTCTTAAATTAAAAGAAAAAAGAAGTGTCTCTTCCCTGCTCCCTGCCTCCAGTGCAGTCTGCCCTTTTGCCACTAACAGCTCCATGGTCCTGTATACTGGGCATAGTGGCCTAAAAGCTGTGTTTGTTTGTTTGTTTGTTTTAATAGCTCAGAGTATAGGTATTTTCCAACTCCCTCAGACCTCCATATTTGGTAGGAGGAAGTTTTCCAAGCCCAGTAACTGGACTGAAAACACCTAAAAGGCTTTTAATAGTGGCCGGTTCCTCAGCCATACTGACACTGAATATGTTCAATATTCCATAATGGGCCTGGAAACGCTTTGTGCTTCTCTTAGCTCAGGATAACTGGGACAGTCAGATCTCATATTCAGTTGGCATTGCGTCAGAACAGATATGCCTCCTCAACCAAGAAAAACAGGAATCTCACAGGGATTGACTGGAAGCCTAGAGCGCGTGTTCATTTCCCACATCCGGCAGGCTTTCTGTCGCTTGTGTGGCATAGGGGACGCCTCTTCTTCCTAGAAATTAATTTGATACTAAAATCATATTAATAGGGAAATAATAGGTATTAATATTATTTCTGAACAAGTCTTATCCATACTCATTTGCACACTCATCTGTTTTAGTGTAATGTAATATCTTAGAATTTTGCTCTACTTCATCAGACACGTTATTTTTTTTTTAACTCACAATTTCTACGTGTTTCAGGACATATTGAGTGCATGCTAAGTAGTCCATGTGGGATGCTGTGCAGAGTGGGAGCTGAGCCCTTTGGTACTGTATGTTAAATTCCATAAGGTTGAGGGTTGCTTTCTATACCATGGTGGAGAGTGCTACTTACTGTCAAAAAATCAATCCACTTTCCTGACAGTGATTGTTGAGGGGAAAATAATGCTACTTAGCTCCTTGGGTAATAGGAACTACCACTCTTGTTGACTGATTTATTGTATGTATAGGTATTATCCTTCTATCTGTGTCTATATAAGTGAACACACATAGACATGATGATGATGATGATTGTTGTTGTTGTTGTTTGTACTCATGTTCTGTCAAGTCATCAAAAACATTTCATTAGTCCCTGCTGAGACACTGATTGTAGAAGAATCCCAGTTAGGCTCCTAAGAGGAGCTGTTCAATTTACACCAACTTGTCAACTGATAACCTTGTTTTCTGTGTTTCTGCTCTAATATACAGTATCATTACCATTAAATTCAACCTCGTTGTAACTCACGTCTGGACTGTGCCTACCTACTGTGTTTCCCCTGTAACAGACACATCACCCACATCCTGCATTTCCAAACACTAGACAAGGCCCCACCACTACACTTAGAAAGAGGATTGTAAACAGTGAGAAAAAAGTGGACAGTACGAGTACACACATGGGGAAGGAGACATGTGTTTATAGTATGAAAGCTGAAAAGTGTCAGCATGATACCAGGGAGCTGAGACAACAGGCAGGTTCCAGATGTTCACCACCAGGCATGTCCACAGTGACCATGAAAGTGACATGGGGATTGATTTCTACATTTCAAATAAACTCAAACAAACAGAAAAACTGACAAATACTAAACTCAAAGCAATGAGAACCAATTGTATGTGTGTGTGTGTGTGTGTGTGTAATATATATAATATATGTATAATATATATATATATATGCATATGTACACATGCTTGTCTCAGGAGGACTCATTTATAGCTCACAGTGGTCTTCTAATGCAAGAAATAGTCCTATCCTTTTTTATTGGATATTTTATTTATTTACAATACAGATGTCATCCCCTTTCTCCATTTCCCTCCCTAGAACCCCCATCCTATCCCCCCTCCTCCTTTATGCTTTTATACCATTTTAATTACATGCATGTATTAAGGTCAGTTCTAGTTGAGGGTCTAGCAATACAATAGATGCAAATAGTCAAGGAACAAGCAATACAGTAAACACAAATAGTCAAAGAAAAAGCAAGGCATTAAACTCAATTTGTGAACATTCCTGTGATCACTGTTTCTAAGGACTTATCAGGATGACCAAAGTATCTGAGCCTACTTCCCTGTCCTAGCCCAAGGTCATTTTCATGTCTGAAGCCTACTTCCTTGTTCTAGCCTAAAATTTAGATTCCTGTCTGAAATTACTTCTTTGTTCTAGCCTAATATTCAGGTTTCTGCCTGAGATTTCTTCTTTGTTCTAGCCTAAGATTTAGATTCCTACCTGAAATTACTTCTTTGTTCTAGCCTACTGTCAGATTCCTGCCTGAAGCCTACTTCCTTGTCCTTGGCCAATGTCATATTCCTGCCAAACAGCCCATTTCCTTGTCCTTGGCCCACATCATATTCTTGCCAAGCAGCTCCCAAGGCTCTCTGCCTCTCCCTCTTTTTTATTTCATTAACAAGACTGAGCCTGTCTTAGGTCATTCTGACAAGAATGCCTTCTTACCCATCATGGAATATGCATTATCAAAAGCAATGCACTTCTGTCTTAGGTTGGTAAGGCTCTGTGCAGAATCTTACACATCCTTGGCTTGCCAGCCTGTTAATTTAATAATGCTGTCTGGGGGTCCATTTTCAGGTTCAAGCTATGTACTTGGCTGCAAACATGTTGATGTTGTTAAGGAAAACCTTTAACACAATGAGCAGGAATAAAAGTATTCCCAGAACAAAAAGGGCTAGCATGACCAAGCTATATATGCTATTTTTGAAACTTGACCCAAATAGAAATATTGACCTAAGGCCATGGGTAATTTTATCTGTGGTATCTACCACAGCATCAACGCTCAGCAGAGCAGCATTATTGAAATTCATAAGCTCTCTATGTATCGTTAAAACATCCTGAAAGGTGTTAGAATTATGCCAAATATACTGCAAGTGTCTTTAAAGTTCTTCCTAATTATAATGACTACCACTGTAAATTGTAGAACTAACATGAATCCAATGGTATTTGGCATGACACTCAAGATGGCTCCTTACCCTTTAATTCTGAACCTACTTCCAGTAATTTGAATAGGATAAGAGCATCAATCTGTTCTTCCAAATGCCTATCTAAATCCTCTTGTATATTCAATACATTAGTAACATTTTTTGCTAAATGATTAACAAAAGTAGCTGTCTTAACTTCTTGTGTCACAGCAATTGCAGAAACAGTGGTGCTACCAATTAATGTAATTAAAGCTGTTATACCAGCAATAATCAAACCACTACCCTCTTGCTTCTGCTTAAAGCCTGACTCAGTTCTTCCAGTACTTGCAAGTGAAATAGTCCTATCCTGATGTTAGACTTTAAACTCCCAGGTGGCTTCTTGCTGGCAGTGCTAAAGAGTTGGAATATTGTTGGAAAGCAAAAATTCAGACCTGAGCTTACCTAACCCATCTATAATCAGTGAGTGTGAGTTACTGAATTTTTGTTCTCCCTTTCTTTTTAGGAAAAAAAAAAATTGAAGTGTAACAGGAATTCATAATGTATGTGTAACTGGCACATGAAGTTTTATAAAAATAAAAAAAGCCAGGAAACCAGGAATGATAGGAAGAAATGGATCCAATGCCCTTGAGCCCCTGTGGCTCCTTGCAGTGACCTCTACTCCTCCAAGGGTAACCAGCATCTTGACCTTTAACCATTGCCCACTCTTCACATTAAGATCCATGCAGCTGCTCTTGCTCTCTAACTTACCCTCTTCTCCTCTTCTCTCTCTGTCCCTTCTTTCCCCATTTCCCTCCTCATCTCTCTCCACATGTTCATGACTAGCCTCTACTCTGCTCTCTCTCTATTCTCTTTCTCTATATCTCTTTCTCTCTGACTTTCTCTGTCTCTACTACCCTTTCAACTCCCCTTCCCATGACCTAAATAAACTCTATTCCATACTATAAAAAAAAAAACAGAAGATTCACACAGTTGACACCAATATCCTGGTCTCTAATATTCTCCACCAGGAAAAACCAAGTCCCCTTGGAGATATGACTGATTCTCAAAGAGAAACAGGAGGGCTCAGAGAGTAAAGAACAGACAAACAATGGCAATGTAGAAAAGCCATGAGAGGTAACTGAATAAGATCCCAATAGTCAAAGCAATTGGGAGCAATTTCAGCATCAAAATAAATAAACTCTACTCGATTATAAAACAAAATGGAAAATAAATATACACGAGTACATACTGATAGAAATAAATGATTAAAAAAAACCAAATCAGTAAGGAAGAATAAATGTGTTATCTATTCAGTATTACAAACAACACATGTAGGCCACCCACCTCCAGGAAGATGAGGAATAATGTCTTCCTTTTTTAATTCACTTTTGTTTTAATTGATTTATTCATTGTACAAAATAATAAGTTGTATTAAGGAATTATTCGCTTTGATCCTATCCATCTCCCCTCTAGACCTCTGCTCCCACTACCCCTTCTCTGTGTCCTTTTGTCCTTCTGTAACGTTAATCTTCACTCTGCTTTTGTGCTTTTCCCAAAGTCTGTATTCAGCATAATTTTACAGAAAAAACACAGTAGTTGTCTTTTTCAATCTGTTTTTTTTTTTTTTCTTAACTATAACTATCACCGGTTGCACCAACTCTCTTGAGAATGGCAGCATTTCATTCTTCTTTACATGTACATGTTGGTACCACATTTCCTGTCTACATTCATCTCTTGAAAGTCATTTAGCTTGGTTCTATAACTGAACTATTGTAAATAGTTCTAAAATAAGCATAGATGTACAGGTGTGTCATTGTATTTTCTAAAAGTATATTCTCCAATAAGAGAAACCAGGGTTCCCTGAAGACATACATGTTTCTAGAGCTACAGTGGAAAAACCTCCTCGTCCTTCATTAGAGTTTCTTTCTTCCAAAGAGTACAGTTCTCCATTGTTTTTCTCAGTCTCATGGTTACTCATTTAATTGTGATGATTTTACCATGGAGAGGAAACATTTTCAGGTACTAGAAATACAGCAACGATTCATGATGTCAGTTACTTAGTTTGTACTATTAAACTGGCCATAAACTTCTGATTACCTGTTTGCAAAACTAAGGAGATGATTGTTTTGTCCTTACAAATGCATGTAACTGCTGCTTTATTATACAAACTCTCAAGATTGAGTATCAACACCAACATTTACAAGTTGTAAATTCCAGGCAAGCAACTTGTCTTCCTTCAACTTCAAAGTCTACATTCTTAAGTTTAAATGGGTAATAAAATATACTAGGTTAAAAATACCTATGTGCAGCACTTGCCATAGAAAAAGACCAATATCCATTAGAGACTAACCAGCATAATGGCAACAATAATCTGCCTGCCCTTGTAATCAGGGGCCATATTGACATCATCAGCTCCTCCATATAAGACCTAGTTGATCAGCACAAAATTCTCTATGTCTCCTCTTCTTTGTCTAGTTTCTCAACCAACCGAACCATAGGACACATTCTTTCATTCAATATGTTCATAGATCTGAATGACTACAGAAAGGTCCCAATGACCTAGCATCATGTTTCCTCTAATAATGTTTCCTGATTTACAGTATACTCTGAGGCCCCTGTTCTTTCTATATTGATATTCTTAGGGGACTCATTAGTCCCCAGTTTGGACCATAAGTTGTTTTTATTGAAAATATTTTTTCATATATTTTGATCATGATTTTCTCTCCTTTAGTTCCTCCCTGCTCCCCATACATCTAACTCTTCAAGCCTTCTTTCTGTCTCCTTTCAAAAAACCAAACAAGCAAAATTAAAAACAAAAAAGCAGAATACAAAAATAAAAAAGCAAATAAAAAGCAAGAGAAACATTCGCTCATGTACACATACTCACTAATACACACATTTGCACAAATACTCACACTCATACAGACTCATACAAAACCCATAGATGTGCACAATCAACAAATCATAGACTACAGCAAATGGCCAGTAAGGTTAAAAAATAAACTAAGATAAAATAATGCACAAGCAAACAATATAAGACCATAAAACATCTCTTAAAATGTCATTGTTTTTGTGTAAGCCTTCAATTGTTGGACATGGGGTGTGCCCTAAAGTGTGGTTTGTATACACAGTGAGTCCAGTGGAGAAAACAAAACTTTCTGCTTAGGAGTAGAAACTAATGTTTACTTTCCCATCTGGCCCCACAGGCCACAAGTTCTTGCTGAAGATTCTCTGTGGTTTCAGAACACAAATAACTCTATGATTAGATTTCAGTTGCATGGGAAGCAAATATCTTCATATTCATCTATATAACCCTTGATGTTGAGAAAGATATAAGCCAACTGAAAATGATATACTATCGCCACTTCCATTTGAAGGAAAACGTTATGCACAACTATTTCCTAACAAAATGAGGCCAAAATGTAGTATCCAATTGTGGGTTTTATTCAATATATAATTTGTGCTCAGGCATTCTATATATTAGAAAAAAATAGATGTATGTCAAGGAGCACTAACCTTATATAAAAAATTTATCTTGTATGAAAAGTCTTATTTTAAAAACAGTATAAACTCCAAGCCCTTTGCAACTGAACTAAGATATGTCAGGGATGCTGAGCTCCCCTAGGCTCTGTCTCCTCTATCACATAAAAGTCTGTATACTGTATCATCACCAGTGGAGTAACTGTGTCAACTTTCCAAACTAATCTGTCCTTTCATAAGTAATACTTGTTAAATGTTTACAATACAAAGAAATAATTGAATATTTTCATAAACACCACAGCATTTAAGATGTCACATAGTGAAGCTAGGATGATAGTTGACAAATAAAAAAACTTGCTATGAAAGCAAGAGGACCATCAGGACCATGGGGGCACACACCCTTAATTCCAGCACTAGGAAGGCAAAGGCAGGTGGATCTCTGAGTTTGAGCCCAACCTGGTGTACACAGCAAGTTCCAGGATGGCTGAGGCTACACAGAGAAACCATATCTCAAAAACAAACAAACAAACAAAAACAAAAAAATCCCACAATCACAAGAAAGAAAGAAAGAAAGAAAAGAAAGAAAGAAAGAAGAAAGAAAGAAAGAAGAAGAAAGAAAGAAAGAAAAGAAAGAAAGAGGAGGGAGGAGGAAGAGGAGGAGGAGGAAGGGAGGGAGGGAGGGAGGAAAAGAAGAATTAAGAAAGGACCTGCATTCAAATTCTGATTCCACATAGATCCAGGAGTGGTTGTATGTGCCTGCAACTCCAGTATTAGGAGGAGACTGGAAGATCCTCAGAGCTTGCTGGCCGTGAACCTAGGCAAACAGCAAGTTTCAGGTTCACTGAGAGATCCTAGCTCAATAAGTAAAAGGGAAAGAAAGAGAGGGAGACACCCAACATCATCCACTGACATCTGCAAGCTCATGTGCTCACACCACACATACTCATGCACAAAAAAATCACACCATACACATGCACACACTCACATGTGCACACACATACACACACACACCAACAAAAAAATCAGATATTAGTAAGAAATTGAATTCTATTTCACAAGGCCCTTTTTATTCAACAATACTGTATAGAAAATTATTAATACAATGTTTTATAATGATCAAGAAGAAAACTTTGCTGTTTAGTGTCTAGACCAAAATCAAGTCAAAATGAGGAATGTGTAGACTTGAAGTTCACTCGCTGTCAAGGAAATTTTGTCATGCGTTGGACAAACTGAATATAGTAAGTACAAAGAGTTCTGAGAGACACAGGACCTCCAATGAGCTCAAAGAGAGTGGGTGGTCTGAGGTTAGAGAAATGGTTCAGTAGTTTAGACACTGGGTACTCTTTCAGGTGACCTAGATTCAGTTCCCACCACCCACATGGGGACCCACAGTTGTCTATAACTCAGCTTGATGGAACCCAGTATCCTCATCTGTCTTCTTTGGTACCAGACATACCTGGAGATCCATCCCATATACAGTCACCAAACTCGGATGCTACTGTGGATGCTGGGGAGATGGCTGTCTCCTGAGAAGCTCTGTCAGAGCCTGACAAATACAGAGGCAGATGCTTGCAGCCAACCACTGGAGTGAGCATGGGGATCCCCAATGGAGGAGTTAGAGAAGGGACTGGAGGAGCTGAGGGGGTTTGCACACCATTGGGGGAGCAACAGTGTAAACCGGCCAGACGTCTCCGGAGCTCTCAGGGACTATACCACCAACCAAAGAATACACATGGAAGGACTCATGGCTCCAGCCGCATATGTGGCAGAGGATGGCCTTGTTGGACATCAGAGGGAGGAGCGGCCCTTGGGCCTGTGGGGGTTCAATGCCCCAATGTAGAGGAATGCCAAGGCGGGAAGGTGGGAATGGTTGGGAGGGGGGAGCACCCTCATAGAGGCAGGGGGTGGGGATGGGATAGGGAGTTTCCGAAGGGGAAACCTGGAAAGGGGATAACATTTGAAATGTAAATAAAGAAAATATTCAATAAAAAAAAAAAGAAATTAAAAAAAAAAAACAAGTGATGCACAGACATATATGTGGTTGGAAAACCAAAAGAAAAATTTAAATGGTTGATATATGATATTTCTTCACATATGTATATTTATTTCCCAAATTCTGACTGTGTGAAGAGGAAACATTATCTTTTTGATTCAGAAACTGCAATTAACTGTCCACTACTGCTTACTGATTAAACGTGCAACTGCAAATCAACCAGAAAATTGTTTTAATATAAGTTAACAATCGGGTCTTAAACAAGACCAGGTTTTCATTATCTAAATTTCAATAATGTATCAAATGAATCACACTGAATTTAAGAGTAATATAATTAGATATGCAAGTTTGTTCCTAGACTTCTTTCTATCCATTCTGTTATCTGTCTTCTATCAACCTCATGATGGCTTTCCTTACTTAAATGGTTTTAGCATTTCATACATGAAAATTGTATTTGCTCACCCCCTGCAACTCCTTTGAAGGTTCTCTTCTATCCCCTCTCAAATTCATGACACCACACACACACACACAAACACACACACATGCACATACTAACACACACACATACAAACAAGCACACACACAAACACATACACATAAACACACACAGAGAGACACACACAAACAAGCACACACAAACATACACATACACACACACAGAGAGAGACACACACATGCACATACTAACACACACAAACATAAACAAGTACACACACACACAAACACACAGCTTGCTAAGTCCATTTAGTGTTATCTGTATGTGTATGTTTAAGATGTCTCATTTGGGTTTGTATAAGATATCAGGGGCTCATCCCTAAAGAAGACTGATTCATCCTCCCCGCTCACCACTAACTGCACATAACTTTTCATCTAGGGCTAGGACCTTGTGAGATTTCCTTCATTCAGCTCATACCTCGTATTGCCACTGCACAGATCTTATTTAGGAGACTGTGTTTTTGAGGTTTCAGAGTGCAGCTTCTCTGACAGACACAGAAAACATTATCTAACAGTAGACATGGCAAAATAATACAAGTTCTTTTCATGGCTCTTGATTTTCAGCCAAGGCAAGAACTTATTATAGTAAGGTGAGAACTTATCACTGATAACACCACATACTTTGGATTTAGAATTGACCTCGGATCTTCCTCTCCCAGGTCTAGGTCTCACAGTATCCAACGGTACTATGCAAGGTGCAAAAAACAAACAAACAAACAAACAAACAAAAAAAAAAAAAAAAAAAAAAAAAAAAACAAGTATCCAATAATCCTACCCAACCTAAATGCCTATGAATCTCACCAATGACCAGACTGGACTGTCAAGATCTCCCTAAGGATGTAACACTGTCACATATTCTTTTAATGCTTACCACCAGCTACATAACTGGACTTAAGACACATTCAATAGGAGGAAATTTGGACTTGGTACTTCCCCATCTATAGATGACTTAACAGTCACTTATTCATGAAAATTTTGATCAGTTATGGTTCCGAGCATTAACCACTGCCCGCTGCAAAAAGAAGCTTCTCTGACCAAAATTGAGAACAGCACAAATCTATGGATAGAAACATAAATATTTAGAAGGCAGTTTGAAACACAATTATTAGCGAACCAGCTACAGTAGCCCCACCCCGACCCCCAGGGGCCTAAGACTGTAGCTGCTTGTGTTCTAATGCTAATTGGGTAGCTTCTGGGAACCTGCCCCCAATGAATTCTGATTGGTAAATAAAGACACCAGCAGCCAATAGCTAGAGAGGAGAGACACAGGTGAAGGTTTTAGGTTTCTCAAGCTTAGAACCACCTGGAGTAGGAGGGGGAGGAGAGAAGTCTCGCCTTAGAAGTGGGCAGAACAGAGACAAGAGCCACCATGGGATAGAGAAGGTAGGGGAGAGCGCCCTGGGCTCTGGGCAAGAAAATGTGGCCCAGAAAGCTGACTAATTGGAGTTAAGAGCAGCCAAGATAGAACATAAAAATATGTAAGTAGTAACTCCCAATAGGTGGAGGTAGATTCTAACAGCATAGAGATTACGCAGTTGCCCAGCCATTGTGCTGTTTAAAGCATATTAAAATGTAAAAGCTGTGTGTGTCTTTCATTCAGGAACATAAACCATTGAGATGGGTAGTAACCCTGCACCAGGATTAATTTAATACTACATAAGACTACCACATTCATAAATTTAGGGCCAGATTTAGCTATGAATTCTCTTGGCTATGTGGTCACTAACAGGTCCCAATGTCTGACCCCACAGCAGTGCACATGTGGACATCACTAATTATACTCACCAGAATCCGTTAATTACCAGTTCATTAGTAGTTGGTAGGGCCCGGAATGCCTCTATATCATTCATAGCTGACTATTGACTAAGCTGGCCTGCCTTCTATAGTCTGTTCCACTAAGCACAGCTGCTGTAGGATTATGGTCACAGTGGCTGAGTTGCACTTAGAAGATAGAATTTTGTAAGTCTTTTCTCTGTCATCTGACTGCTGTTTATATTTAGAAGAAGGGAAGTAGGGAAAAAGAAAGAAATGGAAGAAACAAGGAAGGAAGGAAGGAAGGAAGGAAGGAAGGAAGGAAGGAAGGAAGGAAGGAAGGAAGGAAGGAAGGAAGGAAAAGAGAGGGGGGATCAAACGTATATAAAGTTGGAGGGAAGGTGTGTTGGAGGGCCTTCAAGAAATTGTATGGGGAAAGCCAGAAGTGAATATAATCAAGCCTTGCATCCATGGCATGAAAGTTTCAAATAAATTCAAAAATTTAAAGAAAAATTGTTAGAGAAAATATAGAACATCTTGTAGAAGCCATTTGCAATGAAACTTTTCCCACTTCACAGCCGGCTGTTCCCCATCCCAGAAGAAGTTAATGAAAATTATAGGTATGATAAGTAGCAAGTAAATTTAGTTTATGCTAAAAATTAAGAAAATTATCTTCTCTATGAGAATGAAATATACAAGAGAAATTGAGTGGTAACTGCTGTGTTAGAAGTACAGCTCACGTCTGAACAGACCACAACAGGCCAAACAGTTCCACATGTCAGAGGTTTATTGTAGGAGAAAAGGGAGGAAGAATGGGGGATGGGGGGAGGGGGAGGTCAAAGGGATCTGCTTATTTATTTGGATAGTGACCTAACCACTCACAGGTAAAGATGGGAGGTGAGCCAAGTGGATTCTGGGAATGTGTGGCGGTTGCCTTGACAACAGATGTGCAGGTTCCTTTCCTCCAATGTGTGATGTCGCTGGGTTTGGAGCCAATCCTGACACCAATAGTAACTGAGCTAGAATCTTCCTCCTTAGTGACTAGCTTTCATAGTGCTGGATGGTTCTGTGCAGGCTGCTGAAGTAACAAAAGTGTCAGTGATTGTACTCAACTGATCCCTATGAACTGTAATGCCAACCTCCAGGCAAAATGGGCAGATGGCTGCAATAGTGGTACAACTGTCATAGTGATAACCAACAGACCCTTTCCATAAACAGGAATATATACATTGCTAGCACAGAAAAACCAGTCAAACACCTATTTCTGAGGAAGTCATGGGCCCAATGTGGAGACTTGATTATTGCTACCTAGTTAAATTGACCCAACATCAAGCCACCTTCTGGATATCTATGCTTACACCCAGAGATAAAGTCTATACTCAACCTTAACCAGGGAAGTACTCAATGGAAGTGAATGGAGTTGGATGGTGAGAATAAGGTCTCAGCCCTACAGAAGATATGTATACCACAAACTTAATGCTCAGGGAACACTGCAGAGGGGTTTGAAAGAACCTATAAGTCAGATTGCAGAGAAAAGACTTACAAAGTTCTATTTTCTAAGCACAACTCAGCCAATGTGACCATAATCTGACAGCAGCAATGCTTAGTTCAACAGAACTACAGATGGCAGGCCAGCTCAATAGTCAGCTATGACTGTAGTCGGGGCATTCTGGGCCCTACCAATTACTAATGACCTACTGGTAACTAACAGATTGTAGGAGACAAGGAAGCACAGTGTTCAATTGTAAATCCACTGGTGAACCTGCTGGATTCTACTGGAGGGTTCAAAAGCCATGGTGAAACAGACCAGGAATGGTGAAACACTTTAGGACCTTTTTGTTATGGATATAAAAATGAGATTTGTAGGAAAGAAGCAGGTCCTGCCGGAGGAGGAAGAAAATGACTGTTTGTGTTGCTTTAATAAACAACGTGACCAAAAGCAACCTGAAGACCAAACAGTACTTCAGATTAGAGGTTATAGTCCATCATTTGGAAGAAGTGAGGCACAGGACTCAAACAGAAAGCGTTGAGAAGTGCTTGCTGGCCTGCTCCCTCTAGCTCACTCAGCTACCTCTTCTCAACAGCCCAGGCCCTGCCTAGGGATAGCACTTCCAACAGTGGGCTGGGCCCTCCTGCACCAGTTCGCAGCAAGATCACAGACCAATCAGACCTAGTTCTTCAGTTCATGTTGCTTCTTCCAGGTAACTCCAGATTTGTGTTAAGTTGTTGGCTGAAACTATGACACATTATATGTATATGAATTGCCAAAAAAAAAAAAAAAAAAACCCACAAAATTTATAAACAACAGAAATGAACCTGAAAAGTTTTCATCCAACAATACATGACAGAAGTATGTTCCTTTGAAAGTCAATGTATAATGAACATTTATAGAGAATGTGAGTACAAAGAAAGGGGTAGTGTTGGTCATATTTACATTTCATGAGCAGAGATGTCATTTTTAAAGGCTATTTAAGAAAAACTCTTGATGGGAGATGGTGGTGCACACGTTTAGGCTCAGGAGCCAGAGGTAGGTAGATCTCTGTGAGTTCAAGGTCAGCCTTGTCTACAGGGCTACACAGAGAAACCCTGTCTCAGAAGAAAGAGAGGAGGGGGGAGGAAGGAAGGAAGGAAGGAAGGAAGGAAGGAAGGAAGGAAGGAAGGAAGGAAGGAAGGAAAGAAAGAAAGAAGGAAGGAAGGAAACATAAACTCTGATCTCAAAATCTCAAAATATTTACTTTGGAATAACTTGTATTTTTCAGGTTAAAAAAAAATTGACATTCTACATGAACAATGCCTAGTGAATAAATAAGCACACTATTAAAAAAGCTTGTCATGGAGGTAATTCCATGGTCACCCAGAAATTCACCTAAATTTCATAGAAATCACCGTAAGAAAAATAAATCAAGAAATGGAAAGCAGGAAGATGAGGAAAAATAAGTCCTTATGTTTTTAAACATTTGAGAAGTACGTGGGAGAAAGATTAACACTAGAGGCAAAACAACATAGTAACTTGAAATACGATTGTTGAAAAAAAAGATTGTGGTTCTAGACTGTCTAAAAAATTCTAAGAATTTCAAAAATTAAATGTAAACACAGATTGGACTAAAGGATTATTTATCCTACCCTTGCCCAAATTCATATATTCATATCTTGAATACATGAGTCCATGAAGATAATACAACATAAGGGTGTTACAGTCCTTTCTATATTTTCATTGACTCTTAAAGAAAAGATATAAATAAGGCATTTTAAAAATATTTTTGCGATGACATGGCTACTTGAATAACTGAGAAAGAATAATCCATTTCTACCTGGATATACTTTTATGCTTTCAATATCTTGCACACAGTATCACGCAAGTAACTACTCAAACAAGGAGACAGTACCCGTGAGATTTCAAATATGGAACTGTTAACTAAAGGACAAACTGTCAGAAACATACAGTGCTAACAGATATTGTCAGGTCAAGGAATATTACTAATACCTTTGTTTCCCAAGAAAATGGCAGAAAGGCACTGGGTAATCAGGGTTTGCTGCTACTAAGAGTGACCCTTTATGCAGTATTTAGCGACGACCTTAAATTCAACTGCCCAGCCTAATCTTTAATCTCAGACCACAACATCCCCTGCAATGTGTCTGCTTCTCACTTCCCCCTCCTCATTTCCAGAAGGGCATGAAGCTACTTGCCCTGAAAGACTGTATCCAACACAGCTAGGAGCTTCTGAAGCAACCCTCACTCTCTCCTGCCTCCTCCTTTCTGTTTCATTTACTGCAACCTACCCCTTCATAATTGTTCTAAAAGTATTCATGTTTATTAAAAGCCTTCCCTTGCCTCACCTGCCTAGTCTGATATGTGTTCCACTGCCTGAATCAACGATCGTTCTTATACAATTTTAAGATATATTTTAAGCAAGGACTGCATCTTTCTCAACATGTATCTACCATTTCTATGACCACGTTATAGGTGCATTACTGTAAGAACTTAAAACACCGAGGAAACCTTCTGGGAATTTTTGAGAACTGACACTAGAGAACATGGAAAATAGTAATTCTAAGCTTAAACTCTTCCTGTGGTATACATAATTTTGATTGGCTTGCTAGTGCTATAAGGTGTTACTGTGCCCCTCTAGATAGTGCTGTGCTACATTTCACTGAGGACAAATATGAGGCTTATTACACAATAATTATAAACACCTTTTTAAAAGTTGAATAAATGCCAGTCAAATGATACAAGCTTTCAAATTGAAAAGGAAGGAAGAAGAGAATAAACATTCATATATATTTTAAAGGTCAACCAGCAGAATTCTTTTCAGTTCTAAAGAGATTTCTGAAACATGAAGTCAGAGACTCACAGGTTCATCAAACTTTAGTCATCAACTCAATTACTTAAAAACAGATTTTGAGTTTGGTTCAGTTTACATACAAAACCAGTCATTCAATTTACCACAAAATAAACATGTAAGAAAAGAAGAGATAAATGTTATTCAATCTATGTGTTGCTACAATTAACTTGTGGTGACTAACATGGGTGATTGCTTCCCTTTAAGCAAATAAAATGTGACAGAAGTATCACTTCACATATAACATATGGGTCTTCTTATCATAACTTCTGCTTCAAGCACCACAAGCTCAGAGATCATTGGGACTCAAGGTGCATCATAAATAATGGAACCTTATATCAATCATCAATTGACTGAGTTTGATCTCATTATCTTCATTCGTTAAATGACAAGAAGAGATTCATATTGGTCATTCAAATGCTTTGTTTATCACGGAGCCCCCCGCCCCCTTTCTACCAAAAGAAATCTTGTAGAGAGTTTGAGACATAGCACTTTGGTAAAGGGAAGAAGCCGGGTCCTCTCTGTTCTTTGTAAGCATGGCCCAAGAGCTCCAGGAAAGTGTTGAGAAAATGGTACACAGATGATAGTCTGAGTCGTTTCCAAGAAGAGCCCTGAGTGACCTGGTGAGTAAGGATGACAGCAGCGGGGGGGGGGGGGGGGGGGGGGGGGGGGTGGGGGGGGGGGGGGGGAGTTAGTCCGGGGATAGGGGACGGAGGTCTGCTAGGCTGAGCATTCACCTTAGCCCATGGGGAAAATGACATTACTGGTCCTAACCATAAAGGCAAAACAAGAGATTCGTTCCTAAATGACCTTGGTGCAAACCTTCCTGTTTGATATCGCCTCTGAACAAATAGCAACTCATGAATGAAGCAGCCTCAACCCAGAAGTGACTCAGCAGTTCCATGAAGAGAACAAGGTAGAAGGCCTGACTGCACAGATGGTGTGAAATACGGAAGATGCTTGACTGGATGCAGCTGTGGGCTTTGATCTATGCTGCTCAAGAGTCTCCAGTTAGAGAGTTGTAGTCTATTGGACTTTTTTGAAGACAGTTTCATGTGTTCCAGGTTGGCCTTGAACTCGGTATACTGCTGACGGTGATCTTGAATGCCGCTTCTCTTCCCTCTACCTCCCAAGTTCTAGAATTACAGGTGGTTATTGTAACACCAGATTTATTGCAGTGCCAGGGTCATATCCAGGGCTTCATGAATGTGAGGCAACCACTGAGCTATAATCTCAGCTCAGTTTTATCCTTTAACACACAAATTCATCAATTCAAATTATGTTGGCTTGTGTTTCCAAGTCAAATGAGTCTCAGTCACCTGTGAATCCTGACTCCTTCTGTCTAGGACAGCGGTTCTCAACCTTCCTTATGCTGTGACCCTTTAATACAGGTCCTCATGTTGCGGTGACCCCCCCCAACCATAAAAATTTTCATTGCTACTTCATAGCTGTAATTTTACTACTGCTATGAACTGTAATGTGACTATCTAATTGATTTACAAATATTTTACATAATGCAGGATATCTGATATGTGACCCTATGAAAGGGTCATTTGACCCTAAGAGGTCATAACCCATAAGCTGAGAACCAGTGGTCTAGGAGTTTTTTATTTTTTTTCCAGCTCTGGGCCTTGTCTTAACTTACAAGGGAACAACTCTTTGAATAGCATGTGACACCTGGTCTGAGTCTCACATTTAGCCCCTCCAAAAACTACCATGTCTGGCCTCTGAGACCACTTGACTGCTTCTTCCCTGTCTTCAACAATTACTACTTGAACCATGACCTCTGACCTCTGTGACTCACTGAAGCAGGTGACCCTGACTGAGAGGCTGGAGAACTGACATTTCTCAGTCAACAGGAGCATGTTGACAATGATCCCAAGGGCCCTTCTCAGCCGACATTTCTAAACCTCTCACACTGTCCTATTGGTTACAATAAGGCAGGCTTTTGGTTTTTGTTCTCTCACCCAGGTCTAAAGGCCCAGAACAGAGCAGACAAATCTTACCCGTCACTCTCCACTGCTCACACAAGTGAGAAGATGCTTTCAAAACCATATCTACCTTTGGCCTACTTTAACTCTTTCAGGAATAAAGAAGAAAAAAAAAATCTCGTTTTTCTTCTACAATTTATTGCAAAATCTACAAAGAAATTCCGACAGAATTATCTTCTTTTTTCACCAAATGTCTCCTCCCTTAGCGCCTGAAGCCCTCTGGGTGGCTGGTGCCAGGGGAATCATTTGTACTTTCTCCCTAGGGATAGATTTGTAAAAGCTCACACAAGCATGTAAACAAATGTCAGGAAGCAAACAGAACATTCCCTCAAAGTCAAGACACTAACTTCTTTCTTCTTTACATGTTCACTGTGTCAATGTTTGCCTGTCTCTTCACCTTTCGGGCCATCCCAGACATGCATGTGCCTTGGTACCCTGTCTTTTCAAAGTGGGAAGGCAAATAGAGGATGCCACGAGTCTCCAGGGTGATTTCCACCCAGTTTCGGAGTAAGGGCTTTCTTCCCTTCCAACTGACCTTCTTCCCGCTTCAAACTCAACTGCTGGGTGTCAGAAATTTGTCCTTCAGGGGTGGAGGTTGGAGCCTTGGCGCCACGGAACCCAGACTCCTTGGCCTACTAAGCCTTCTCAGTGACTATTAGGATAAAGAAGGTAGGGAGGCAGCTGCTCTGCCAGCTGGTGCCATGAACTAGCAGGCTTCGGCCCTCCTACTCCTGAGGTTCCCTTGATGAAGTACTAGCTCACGACAGACTTCAAGCAGCACCTCGTGGGAACAGAGCAGGGGATTACTTGTCAATAATGCATGAGCACAGAAAGCCCTAGAAATACATGCTTAAGGGCGACTTGCAGCCAGGGGGCGGGGTGGGGGGGGGAAGAGAGTCACTTGGTGACACAGATCAAAAATAGCTGTCTTGAAGCCTGCTTTCAGCTGAGAAAAAAAGCAAAAAATCATTCCACAAACTGGCTTTTCTCTTGCTGCACTTCCGCCTTCTGGGTAGACTTTCTGCTTAGAAATGTCGAAACAGGAAGAGTAGCCAGGTCTTTACACAGCTCTTCCTATAAATAATAAGTGAGGTAAGAAAAAGGGGTGATGATGTAGTTCAGAGGCAGGGTGCTTGTCCAAGGCCCTCGTTCAAGTGCCTGTATTTAACATAACACACATACACACACACACACACACACACACAGGAAACAGACCCAAGCAGGAGAACTTCGTTTGTGTGCCTGTGTGTGTCAGCACAGGTATGTGTGTTTGTGAATGTGTGGGCTGAGTTTGTGAATACACATGAGGCATACATGTGGGAGTTGTGTATATGTGTGAGTGTGAACTGTTGTATAAGTGTGGGTATGTGAACAATGTGAGTGTGTGAATTTGAATGCGGTTTAAGGTCATATTTATTTTTAATCCTTTTGTTCAATTGGCGACTACTCCAAGGCAATGGCTCATTTCTCTATAAGATAAATGCCGCATTTTCATCTCAACTGTGAGGTCTAACACAGTCTCTAAACCAACTTTCCCTACCCCAAAAATAATCGGCTCAGATACACCTTCCACAGATCACTGGGTTTAACTCTTTCAGCCTTGACTTTATCTGAAACATCCCACGTACTGTAAACGCCCTTTCCATTTAGTGATGTGTGCGGGCATATCCGATGTTTCTCATTGGCTAATAACCATAATTCTGCACACTGCTTCTCACACTGAAGAAACGTAAGCCAAAGCATGCAGAGTCCCAGACATCTACACACGCAAGGACTCCAATTCTCCTTTCCCTGGATGCGGCAGCAGCTCCCCTCACCACAACAGTCATGAGCAGCCTACATCAGTTGTAACTTGCAGACATTCAGTCAGTACTCCAGGGCTGGACTCCACTGGGCTGGCCTTCGTCTGTTGTATTTTGATTTATTTTCTTCTATTTCTTTCTTCTCTTCTGAGCTGCTTTCTGTGTACTCCTGGGGCCTCTGCTCTCTGGCTGGATCTAGTTGGTACCACTTTTTCTGCCCTGAGAAGTGGCACTTGCCGGACTTTGAGATGTTTGGATCTCCAGTATTTACTTGCTCTGTGATTTTATTTGGGATGGTATTTTTTTTCAAACTGGTTTATGTTCTCTTGGTGTTCCTTTTGCTTTTCCCCCCTCTACTCTCAACTTAAAGCTTGGAAGCTTGCTTAGGATGGGAGATGGCTTTAATTCCACTCTCTAAGTGCCGCTTATTCTCACAGTGGGAAAACTGCAGAATGTCGCTTAAAAATACACTAACGTTAATGAGATAAAAATCAATCGGCATTTCTGGGGATGATTAAGAATGTTTGCTTTCGAATGAAAAATCTAGCATGAACATAAGCCGTGCTTCATCAGAAATATATGCTGTAGAGCCTGAAAGCTACAGCCAGTCCCCTTTTTGGTAGCCCTCAATTAAACAGTCATGCTCACAGACTTCCCCTCATTACATCGCTCAGCCCAATGCACCCTCCTCTATTTCTTCCTGTATTTCACCTACTAAAACCTCAAGTCTCCAAAAGTGTGTTGGATCAGTCTGGAGAAAAATACACAGAAACGATGAGGTTGAACTTGCCTACTTAAATATGCAAACTACCTTCCTGCCGAGAGATATCACATTTGAATTAACCTTCCTAGGGACATGCAAGATACCGGATCAGCAGTACTTCTCTAGGATCTTATCACACACAGTGATGCTGAACCCTGCTAGGGAACACTAGCACGGAACAGTACTTTTCAAAGAATTATTGTTAAAAATTCCTTTACTTCCTTACTCGATGCCGTTACCATGTGTTTGTAGCTCATTCTGCAGCCTCGAACTTAATAAATTTCTTCAGGGAAACTAAGTAGATTCTGGCCCCAATGAATATAGAGGCTCTTACGAAGGCCATTAGGAGTCAGATAGAGCTGTATCCACAGCCTCACCTCCTAGACCAAAGGTGGCCCACAGTTAATGCAGCTCAGGAGGTAGGGGAATCACATCGACTTGACTCAGATGGCAAATGCACTCAACTGAAGAGAAAGAACATGTCCCTCCACCCTAGGAAGTAACGCCATCTTATCAGAAAGGGAACCTCAATTTGTGTCACTCCTGACTGAATCCGAAGGTGAAAGGATATGACTCAATCATTAAAGACCAGTCAAAAATTTGACTCCCCAAACCAGCAATGACTAAGGTCACAGTGGCATCATACATTAAAAAATAATAATAAAAGGTCAAGCCTCGGAGAGGACTGTGGGAGGCACTACACTTCGAAATAATACTCATTCCTATGTAATCCACACTGTAAGCTGTTCTAAATAAATTAGTCAAAATGTCCGGAGGTGAAGGAATCATTGTAAATGGGAAACTACGGGTTCCTTCTGTAGCTCGTAAACAAGGGGGCTTCGTGCCACAAAAGTTGGGTTGCTCAAACCAACTTCAGACATGCTTTGCTGGTTTCTTACTGCTGCCATCACAAGATACCCCAACTGTCAATATCAGAAATATAACCTTCCACACTCTAGATGTCTAGTCCAAGATTAAAGTGTTGGCCAAGTGCTCCCTCTGAGTCGGCCCTGTGACATAACATTCTCCCGACCTATTCCTCTTCGTTGGCAAGAGAAAGCATCAGTCTTAGGTCTAGTTCCGTCTTCATGAGCTGTTCTCCCTGTGCATGCATCTCTGTAACCAAATCCAATTCTTTTTTTAAGGACTCTGCCCATACCGGCGTTGGATTTACTTTAATTGCCTCATCTTAATTAACCTGCAAAAACTATTTACAAATAAGGTCCCATTCTGAAGTCAGGATTAGAGTCTCAGCATTTGAGTATGGAGTTGGGATGGATGCTGCAGTCCTAGGGAGAGGCGATCATAAAAACTAAAGTAGGGACCTATTTGTTAAATAGCCACTGTGGGGCAAAGTTAAAGGAGAGACATATCATGCAAAGCTAAATGGTGCTGCTCACATCATGACCTCAGTTTAAAAATCAGTGAGTTTTGGTTGTAAGCCTAACCTTTAATGGCTGAGCCATCAGAACATTGGACATAGCATTACCTATGGACTCAGCTATATGACTTCTGAGCATATACCCAGAAGATGCTCCAACATATAACAAGGACACATGCAACATATAACAAGGACACATGCTCCACTATATTCATAGCAGCCTTATTTATAATAGCCAGAAGCTGAAAGAACCCAGATGACCTTCAACAGAGGAATGGATACAGAAAATGTAATACATTTATACAATGGAGTACTACTCAGCTATTAAAAACAATGAATTCATCAAATTGTTAGGCAAATAGGTGGAGCCAGAAAATATCATCCTGTGTAAGGTAACCCAATCACAAAAGAACACACATGGTGTGTACTCCTAATAAGTGGATATTAGCCCCAAAGCTCACAGTACCCAAGATACAACTCACAGACCACATGAACCCCAAGAAGAAGAAAGAGCAAAGTATGGGTGCTTTGGTCCTTCTTAGAAGGGGGAATAAAATACTCACGGGAGAAAATACAGAGACAAAGTGTGGAGCAGACACCAAAGGAAAGGCCATCTAGAGACTGCCCCACCTAAGGATCCATCCCATATACAGTCACCAAACCCAGACACTATTGTGGATGCCAAGAAGTGCTTGCTGACAGGAGCCTGATATAACTGTCTTCTGAGAGGTTCTGCCAGAGCCTGACAAATACAGAGGCAGATGCTCACAGCCAACCATTGGACTGAGCACAGGGTCCCAATGAATGAGTTAGAGAAAGGACTGAAGGAGCTGAAGAGGTTTGCAACCCCATAGGAAGAACAACAATATCAACCAACCAGAACCCTCAGAGCTCCCAGGAACTGAACCACAACCAAGGATACACATGGAGGGACCCATGGCTCCAGCTGCATATATAGCATAGAATGGCCTTGTCTGGCATCAATGGGAGGAGAGGCCTTTGGTCCTGTGAATGCTGGATCCCCCAGTGTAAAGGAACACGAGAGTGGGAAGTTTAGAGTGGGTTGGTGGGTGGGGGAGCACCCTCATAGAAGCAGGGGGAGGGGGAATGAGATAAAGGGTTTCCAGGGGGGAAACTAGGTAAGGGATAACATTTGAAATGTAAATAAAATATCCAATAAAAAAATACATCTTATTCTCTATTTAAGAAATATCTGTATGTTAAAAATGGAAAAGAAAAATTAAAGCACTATATAATAAAAATCACTAAATGTTATATAACTTTAGTGAGCATTCTTTTCAACTGTAATATTAAAAAATGATCAAGTCACAAACAATAAAGCCAACATGATATATGAAATTTTAAGTCCATAATAAAAAACATCAGTGAGTTTATTATGCTCTATAGTTAGTATTCAGCTTTGCATCCTCTGAAAGGGAAAACACATTCAAAGGGGTGTGGAAATCCTCTCTCTCTACTCTCTCTCTCTCTGCATCTCCTGTAATCCTGCATAAGTCAATACTCTTGGGTTTTTTAGACAAAAGATTCAAGAGTTAACACAGCCTTGCAAACATTCCCATTATACTGCAAACATAATGAAAATATCATTTTGGATTCCAAATTAGCAGGAAGTCTGCCTTAAGATCAGCTGGGTGTTGAGTAATGTTTCTCAACCTGTGAATCCTGACCCATTTGGGGTTGTGTATCAGCTATGCTGCATATCAAAGATTTACATCGAGATTCATAATAGTACCAAAATTATAGTTATGAAGCAGCAGCAAAACAATGTTATGACTGGTGGTCACCACAATATGAGGAAGCAGCATTAGGAAGGTTGAGAAGCACTGACTAGAGGGTCATCCCCAGTCAAGAGCATACGGTCAACAGGAAGCATGTTAGGTGAGCATGTGATCCAGGTAGCATCCCTGGTAGGAGGAAATGGCTAGAATGACACACAGATGTGGAGATCGGTGCATTGTCTCTGCGTGATTCAACAGCAAAGCAATCTAACCATAACAAAACCATCCAACAAACCCAAAAGGAGCACTCTATATACCTGGCAAAATAATGGAGAGCTGGTCAAAGCAAAGACAGAGCAAACTGCGCCAACCAAGGGAGTCCAAGAAGATTCTGCAACATGGTAGCCCAGGTGGAGTTCCAGAACAACAAAAGAAAACTGGAGAGCAATGGGACTTCAAGATAGTCTCCAGGTCCCCTGTTGTAGTGGCACTTACTCAACGGTTGTGCCAGATGCCAAGAAGAGAGGGAAATAGAAAAATAGGCAGGGCATACACCTACAAGTGGGGCATACACATATGTATCGTCTTATTCAAATCCTCAATTATTTTAAAGAATGTTGCATGAGTATCATTATAAACAATAACCCAAGACTTCTTTCTTACAATATTCATTAACTATGAACCCACATGTATGTGGTGTGTGTGTGTGTGTGTGTGTGTGTTGTGTAATGTTTCTAAAGTTAATACCTTAAATGTGAGTCAACACAGTAACAATGTATGACTACTGATTTCCTTTGTTAAGACATAAATGTTAAAGGACCAAAGACATGTCAGGCAGGGAAATTATTCAAGACAAAATCTCCTTGCCCTTAAAAACCCAAGCTCGTACCCTTGAGATAATATGAAGACATGTATCATACAACAGTGTCACTGTCCTAAACCAAAGGTAGGTGCTAAGTAATTTTAAAATGTTGTTTTCTGTCCCAGTTCCTCAGATAGGATTATCTGAATGTTAGCTTTCAGATGGGAATGCAGACAGGGAAGGAGAGGGAAGGAAGAGAGAAAGAAGGGAAGGGAGAGAGAGACAGGGAGGGAGGGAAGTGGAGAGAGAGGGAGAGAAGGAGAGAAGTTGGGTGGGAGGGGAAAGGAGGGGAAAGAGAGAGAAGGGCGGGGCAGAGAGAGAGAGGCAGGGAAAGAGGGAGAGAGGAGGAGGAGAGAGAAGGGAGACAGAAATTTTTCTTGAATCTCCACTACTTGATTTTCCCACAGTTATCTAAACTTTAAAGCTCTGACTGTTTGAAGCCAAAGGAACATTTTTTTACATATATATGAAGAATGCAGTGAAAAAAGAATTTATTTCTAGGTTCATGGAATTCTTAAAAGAACAAAGCAGAGATTTAATATAAAGTCACAGTGTCACAAAGAAAGTGTCTGCTTCAGGCCAAACGGTGGGAGAATGGGTTTTGCTTTGTAGAAATACAGAGAGGCTGGGAGAGGCTTTCTAGGATGAGTCTGCTTGTGGCCTATAGTATGCAGCAAACATCAGAAATCCAGAAAGTAAGTGTGGGCACAGGGGTAGCAAGAAAACAGTAGCCCTGGGTATTGCTGACAAGACTACAAGTGACCAAGTAATTTGATCATATGTGGTCATTGGTAAAAAAAAAAAAAAAAAAAAAAAAACAAAACTAGATCTAGCTTGTCTGAATTTCATTTTCTCTCAGAATGGACTAATAGAAACACCTCTCACATCTCAGCTCATGCACAGGAACATCCCCACCCTGTCAGTGTAGACAGATGCATGGCATGCCTCTGACCAAGCCTGGCCAGTATTAAAATAGATCTCCAGGGCCTTCTTTAATGGGTCAAAAATTTACATTACTGAGTAAGTGACCTGGAGGTTTGAAGGGTGATGTTCTCCTACAGTGGATAAGTAAGCTGACCAGTTATGGAAAGGAATGAGACTAACTGCTGATCTTCAGAAAGAAATAGAATCAAACATCAGTGGTGGCACCTGAGTCCCTGATTCCAGCCATCAAGGTGTCCAGAACCATCTGCTGTTCAATAAGCCATGACAAATGCGTTCTCATGGGTCCCTCTCTTATTACACTTGCTGTCACTTGCAAACAAATAGATTCTGAACAGTATTTTTATTGTTAATGAGCATAGTTTTTTCCTACTAATTGCCCCTATAATATTTTCTTCTAAGAACATGATGAAATCCTTTAAAAAAAAAATGTGTACATTAAAAAAAAAAAATACCTAGCAACACTTGCCCCATTTGTACCAAGAGAGATGTCGATTACATGGGAATTGTAAATAAGCGATGTCACTTCCACAGTTGATATCATTGAGAGCATGGTGCATCCTTTTAACATGATGCATATCTACTTTACCCCTTAATTGTTGCTATTACAAATCTATGTGATATTTAAAATATTACGATTTTAAAATAAAGATAGATTATAAATATACGACTAAAACCGTTGTGGGGGGTGGGTAACCTATGCACTAGGGACAAAGAACCTTCTTGATGGAAATAAATCAAAATTACAGTGTGGATAACATATGCTAAAGATTCTGGCCCTCCTTTGCAGTTTCATAGCAAGCAATCACCGAAAAATCAATAGTTATCAATTCTGCTCTCAAGTACCGGAAGTTGAAGGGTTAGTTTGGCATACAGTGTTATAAATACTGTGTCCTCGTATCTGGAATTCTTAACCACCATGTACAGATGTAAATCATGGGTCATTCTGTGCTCTCTGGCTCTCAGGTAACCTATCTGGGCTTTACGGAGCCAAGATGCAAATGGAGGTCATCCCAGGCCAAGGTTCCCTCCATCCATCCAGTTCATTATTCTCTCCTAATCGTGGAGTTAACCAGCAGGACAATTAGTTTTCTTATTTCCTCTAATCATGCCGGCCCGGGTCATTACAGGTTCTCCAGTTTCACTTTAAGCAGTTACTCAACAGCAGCAGTAATCCAACACCCTGAACTGCTTTCTTTTGCCATGTGCCTGGGTAATTGAAAAAAAAAACTCTTTGTTCACCAATCATCTACACATTGAAAAAATTATTAAGTATCACCTAATATTAACCCAGTATGCTTATCATTGCACAAAAAGGACAGGAAGAAAAACAATGAATCTGCATTCAATTGTAAATGCAGGGACTCGCTCGCCCAAACAGATAACAAGAACACTAGTGAACCTTGAAGAAGAGTCAAATTACTGCTCTAGAATTAATAAGGCCACTAGTACAAGTTAATTGAACATTAATTGATTATATAAAGAACTATTTGTGGAGTCTTTATAGGGTGTGAAGATTAAATCAGGTGAGTAGCTAGTTACCCAGGTACGAGTTTTAACTTTGCCTTTCAGGTCCAGGTTTTCTACCTATGACCTGCTCACCCAATTAGTGTATAATATATATTGGCTATTACGTGTATATGCTAGGAATCCAGAGAAAATGCTAGATTAGTTTCCTGACCACTTTGAGCCTGCTTTGTACCATCCTCCAATATCCCTATGTTGCGTTCAGTAGTTCAAAACACCCATATTCACTCATATTCAAATGATGCTTTAGAGTGGAGCCAGTAGTTCCTGTGATGGTCCTACATGTCACCAGCAGAGATGTAGACCTTACAAGGAGATGACTTACGACAAAACAAAAGCAAAGAAATCTTCTCATCTATGTCTGCTACCTTGGGGCATTAAACTGGATCAAGAAAGACTTGAGTGGAGAGAAGAAAGGAAAAACAGCCCACAAGAAACATGCATACTAGAATATCTAATTGTATTTATATCAAACGGTTTGATTCACATATCAAATATCCTCTACATAGTAGACTTTCTGTTGGTCTGCAGCACAGACAATAGACTTGCGCACTGCTAGTAGACATCTCTAGTGCCACAACAGTGCAGCTCAGTGCAGAACCGTTAGGCATGAGACAACAGAGACAGAGACATAGAGACTTTTTCACTCCTCGATCCAGACATGCCTAAAGCTATGTACTTCTTAGAGTTTCTCTTGTCTTACATGAGCTTTGACCTGTTCCTGAATCTATAAATAAAATATTCTACAAGTTTAATCTTATAATACTTAACCAAAAAAAAATGATCAAAACAAAGAAAAATGTAAACCATATAGAAAATAAAAGTCTGCATCAAGAATCAAAGAGAAAATCAATATTTCCTTATGACAAATAACAATGAAAGAAAATTTAAGAGCTGTTATCTCAGAATAAATGTGGTCAAATTATAATGCAATGTACAAATAAAATTACTAGGGTTTAAATATAAAATTTAAATAGCTTTCTTGGATTATACATTTTTACAGAACAAAATTCATCTTATACTATCATGTTGTAACAATAATAATAATGTATAATAATTATTAATAATATAGCCATTCAAAAATAAAGAGGTGGAAATAAAAGAATAAATGGTTATCCACACACTACTTTGGGGGCATACTCAAGAACCCAGATCAGTGTACTACAGGGACACTGAACATCTAGGCTTATTGCAGCATAATTTCTAAGAGCCTAGATTCATAACCAGGGTCTACAGATCTGCCTAGATGCCCATCAACAGACAAATGAGTAAAGGAAATACATTGTACAGACACAACAGGGTTTGGTCAACAACCAACGAGGATACTTGTATGAAAGTGAACATGGAGTCTCCCTAATTACTGACTAAGAAGGAACATTGGATGGAATGAAGTGTTATCCTGGTGGTGCCACGTCACAGAATTAAAGAAGATGATTTTTATCACCCCTGAAGCATGAGACAAGGTCATATGGTGGAAGTAATGACATGGTTGGCTTAGGGACAAGAGGAAGTTTTGAAAAAAATCTAGTCTGCTCAGTTGTGTGATTTTTTTTTTTCTATCAACTTTCAGCTGCCAGATACCAGCTCAGGAAAGTGGCAAAAGATTTATGCCAACTCCAGGGTAGGAAAAGTTTTCATGCACATGTGAGTGCAGCCAAGAAACATAGTGTGAATTAGATTCGTTTATATTTCTTTCCATCTGATTCTTCAAACCCACCCTGCCCAGCAGGTCTCCTTCTATAGAGTGGGCCAACAAATTAAATAGCTTGGCATGTGAGCTTTTGATAGGGCTCTCCTGGACCTGCAGTGCATACTAATAAGCTTCTTTTATTCCTCTCTGCACTTTCTATGGCTGCACAGTGGGTACAACCCTCCAGGACTTCAAAGTGGATCTGCTACACAGAACAGACCCAGGGGCCCTGCCTGTACATCACAGAGAAATATTGGTTATAAATGGCTTCCAAATACCACTAGATCTTCCCAGCTATATGTGGTTGTTAAGGGACTAGAGAAATGGTTCGGCCTTTAATAGCGCATATGGTTCTTGCAGAGGACCTGAGTTTGGCTCCTAGTGCTTTCATTGGATGGTGCACAATATCCTGCAACCTCAGCTCCAAACGATTTGCCCTCCTCTTCTGTCCTCTTGATAACCGAACTCACATGCACATACTCCTACACAGACAGACACACATACATAACTTTTAAAATATATCTGAAGAGATGGCTTAGCAGTTAAGAGCATTGGCTGCTTTTCCAGAAAACAAGGGTTCAATTTCTACCAGTGACATGGCAGTTCACAGCTATCCATAAGTCTAGTTCTGGGAGACCTGACATCCTCTTCTGACCTCCATGCATGTGGACAGACACATGTGTGTTATACAGACATAAGTGCAGGCATGACACATAAAATATATTAAAAAAAAAAAAAAACAATCTAAATTTTAAGCAGTTGTTTAAAGCCACCTAACTTATCATGGTTAGAAACAAAACACAAAGTAGTAGGGTCTACCACACCTTGAAAATAGAGAGAGATTGGCTGGTGGCTAATTGGTTAGTTAAATTAGAAGTCATAGGAATAAGAAGTCATGTTAATAAGTAACAGTCGTGGCTGTGCACCACATCAAATGCAAATGCTCACAGGGTTGGCTGGCTCATATGTTGGCTCTCCTAGAAGTTCTACCCGTAGACCTGCCAGTCTCAAGCAAACTATGATGCTTTGCCAACTTCATTTGCCCCTGGTGGGTTAACTTAACCTCCTTGTCAACCTGATGATACACTACTAGGTAAACTTCTACGAGGGTTTCTAGAGAGTGTCAACTGAAGGGAGAAGACCTTTCCTGAATGTGTGTAACACTATCCAGTGTGTTGGGGTCCTAAGGAAATAAAAGAAGAAATGGAGAAAGCCATCAGAATGTTGGCATCCAGTTTCTCTGCTTCCTAACACACTGTGTGATGTGAGCTGCTGGGTTTCACCATGTTCTTCCTACCATGGTGGACACAGATCTCTGGAAGTACGAACTGAAGGGACTCTAGCCAGCCTTCAGTGTGGAAACTGTGGCTCTGACAAGACTTGGCTTTCCCTTATTCCTTCTGGCTTGCTAAAAAAAAAAAAAAAAAAAAAAAAAAAAAAATTAGATTACATTCCTAAAGCTACCCCAAATCTATTCCTTTTTTGGCCATTCCCCCCCAAAGGATTTGTCAAGGTCCAGCTATCAAAGTATAAAATCCAAATTAAAACCCCCTTTTGGGGTTTTTTAATTAACTACCCAAAAAAAAATTTTAGATAGCACCCCCAAAGGGGTTTCCCCCCCCTTTTTAGCTTTTAAACTGTTTTTGCCTATGGGCCAGCTGTCTCCTCTGTATCCAACAACCTTTTTCCCCGTAGAACAAGTACCTTTTTTCCCCCCCTCCCTTTTCCCTTTCTCCTTCTCCTCATCCTCATCCCAACTTTGCTTTACTCCCCCCCCTTTGCCTTCGTTTGTGCTGGAATTAGGGGTCTTGTGGGGTCCCTTTGCAAACAAAATAACCCTCCCCCCCTTTGTTAAGATTTCACCAAAGTAAAAGTACCTTTTTTACATGTAACTCATTTGGACCGGAAAAAGCTTTCTTTGAGAGAATTTGGGGTGGGTTTTTGGAACATCTTGTTTTTACCCCCCAAACCCCCTTCCCCCCAAAACGGAAAAAACCCAAAAACCCCCCCCCTTTTTTTGAACAAAAAAAAAAGGGAAAATTGATTTTTTCCCAAAGCGGAGCAAAAATTAAAATTTAAAATACAACCCGAATTACAAAATTCTAATTAGAAAAAAATAGGTTTTTAAAAAAAAAAAGGGGAAAAATAAAAAAAAGGTAAAAAGATAAAAAAAAAATTGAGGAATACAATTAAGGAAAAGTTTAAGGTGCCGTTAGGCGGGGCTTTTGGGGGGGGGGTTTTGGGGGGGGTTTTTTTGTATAGGTTTTTTTTTTTATTTCATTTTTTTTGCTGCACTTGTTTTCTTTTTGTTTTTTTAAAAAAACCCCCCTCCCCCGGGTTAGAAACAAAAAGTTTGGTTACAAAAAATAAAAAATGACAATTAAGAAAAAATAATTTAAATCATCCAAAAAAAAATTTTTAAAAATTCTCCCCCTCAAAAAAAAAAAATTAAAATTTAAAATTTTAAAATTTTTTAAGTTTCCTTTAAAAAAATTAAATTAAAAAAAACTTCCCAAAATTTAAAAATCTTTTAAAAAAAAAGAAATAAAAAATTTTTTACCCTTTTTTTAAAAAAAGCTTTAAAATTTTTTTTTAAAAAAAAAAAAAAAAACCTCAAAATTAATTCAAAAAAATTTACCCCCAAAACCATTTACCCAAAAATTTCAAACCCCTTTTAGTTTTTGCAAAACCCCTAAAAAGAATTTTATTTTGGGCAAAAAAAACATCCTGTTCAAAATTTCCCCAAACCCCAAAACCAAATTTTGCCCTTTTTAAAACTTATTCTTAGCCCCAAAAAACCCCTTGGAAAAAAAAAAAAAAAAAAAAAAAAAAAAAAAAAAAAAAAAAAAAAAAAAAAAAAAAAAAAAAAAAAAAAAAAAAAAAAAAAAAAAAAAAAAAAAAAAAAAAAAAAAAAAAAAAAAAAAAAAAAAAAAAAAAAAAAAAAAAAAAAAAAAAAAAAAAAAAAGTCTTCGCCATCACGGCGGAAAAGCATGGCAGCAGGCAGGCACGCTGTCTAGTGCAGCGGACTAAGACTTCAAAATCTTAAACTGCAAGCGAGAAGCCAAGAGAAACGTGGAAATGATGCAACACTTTGAACTCTCTTGTCTTCCAGCAAAGCCACACCTCCTAAACTGCTCCAACAGTGCTGCCAACGGAGGGAGCACCGGCTGTTCAAATGTCTGAAACTATAAGGGACCTAACTTTCAAGCTACCACACCCACCCACCTTCCTGCTAGCTTAGTCGCTACATTTACTTGCAGTATTCATTAGAACTAGGTCAGTTGCCATGTCCTGTAAGACATTTTCTGCTACTTGAAGATTGTTTTGGGTAACGTAAGACTGTATTGCGTGCGTACCTTCTAGTCTACCCTTAGATAGGTTTTTCAACCAAATCTTACTAATCACAAGATGCCAAAAAGCTTTTACCTTGTTTTAAACACCTGATTCATTTGTAATTTTATTTTATATACATATATATTATTGTGTAAATGTGTGTGTGTGTGTGTGTGTGTGTGTGTGTGTACATGGGTGAGTGTACAGGCTGGAGACCAGTAGTGTTGGCTTCCCTAGAGTGACTTTTTAAAACAGCTGTGAGTCATCTGATTTGAGTGCTATGACCTGAACACAACTCCTCTGGAAAATCAGCAAGTGCTTGCTCTTAACCACCGGGCAATTTTCCAGAGCTTCCAAATGGCCTTTAGAAGCATCCATGAACAAGAGAGATCACTGCCAACAAGCTGTTAGAAACTATTCCCTAAACCACACAAAGCAAATTAAAATTGGGCTATACATTTGGGGCCAACTAATTTAAATTTTGTGGACTTTGATTTCTTTGGAGGGACAAGAAAGAGTTACATGAACTGACCTGTCAGTCTCCTTCCAAAACCAAATCTTGTCTTCAAGATTTTATAACTATAATTGTTTCTTTAAAATCTGCTGTGTTCTCTAGAGCCTTTCCACAAATCCAGAGGCCGTCCACTCAAGATAGCCCCAGAGTAATAATGAAGGGTGATACACGGTGAGCGCAAAGCTAAGCTCATTCCTTCCTCGTGTTACCATGGAAGCTAGTAAAACTTCACAAAGCCTTCCAAAAGGCAAGTGAGCATCTGCCAACAACAGCGGCACAGGAAAACCTGCGAAAGGCCCAAGTAAGGAGGGGGCAGAGGAAAGGATGTGATTCAATCACTCTTTCTCATGCTATACATAATTCACATACGGAGGCCCCAGGTTATCACTTACTGGCTGCTACTCCACTAGAGCAAGCACAGCCCATCAGATCCCAGGTTTTCTGTTCATGTGTCTGTCCTTCCTTCACTCCCGTCATGATCCAGTCAGGTTTCCAGGACCAAGTAGTGCAGGGGTGACAGACCCTGAAATATACCTACCAGCTCTTACAACAGTTGATTTATAAACCACTCCACTTGCAACAAATCAAGGAAAAGATGACAAATATGGCCTGTAGCATATTGTGAGCATGTCTTCACCAGATCCAGATCCCTATGGCCATACAAGATGAGCTCTTCTTTAAGCTTTCTCTACACAGACATAATACCCACAACATAGAAACACATATTTTCTCTCTCTCTCTCTCTCTCTCTCTCTCTCTCTCTCTCTCATTTAATTATATCTATAATATCACTTGTCTCTTTGCACATAAGCAGGGGCAGCTAATATAGGTTGCAATAAAATTTCCATATTTTATCTTTCTTTTTTCCTCATCTGTAAAATTATATAGAAATGTGCCTTGTCCTTTTGTTGGGGCCATTTACAAGCCTGGGGGCAATTACCAAGAGTGTACTAGAGTCACCCACACAATTGCCTAATGGCCGCCTGGCTCAGAGCCAAGCTTTAAGCCATCCCGCAGGGAATTCAAATGTACAAGTCAGCTGCATTAGGAGCGGGATTCAGTTTGAGGGAAGGTATCGCCTTTCATGATTTATTACATCCAGTGCTTTCAGTACATTTAAGAGATGATCTAGTTTAGTTGTGTTTTCGAGGGAGCAAAATTGCATCAAATGAGAACCATCTGAACTGGGAGGTGGCAGAATGGGGAAGCTTACCCAGAAGCAGAGTTATGTGGAAAACGCAATTCCTCTTAGAAATAGGTCTTCAGAAACCCCAGGATCTGCAAGAGCAGCTCCTACTTTCAATCTCCGCTATCTAGCCTGTGGTTACTAAATGACTGCAAAAGTGTTAATTCCCTATATGCAGAGTAATCCCTTAGTCCTGAGATCAGACATGTGATTTAAGATGTTATTCTTGCCAGATCTTGTGACCCGGGAGCAAGCTGCACTTAACTCTCAAGAAGAATTTCAAAGCTCTCTCCTCTGTGTAGCCCCAGAGAACCTGTACCAAGACTTAAGACCTAATAAATTCTCACCGTGTTCCCAGATGCATAGCCTTGATGGCTTCCACCTCAACAGGAGATCCACCAGGGAGTCAGTAAATCTCTTCCACACACTTATGTTCTTTAATCCTCACTTCTGATTTCGAAGAAGCATGTGAGCTGCAGTAACATTTGGGGGGTGGGGGTGGGGAAGCAGCTTAGGGAGAAAATTTTTGTGATTTCTGTAAAAATAAATCTCTCTGCTTATACTCGAGAATGGAAACAAAACCCCGGGGAACTTCAGGTTCATTTCCCACCAGTGTCTCCATCTTTATCTTTTATTGCATTCCTGCCGGCTTTTGCAAGCAACTGTATCGAGAGTTTCCAAGAAGAATGTAAGCAATGACTTCTCCTTGATTCCAGCTAGAAATCATGAGCGGAGGCCAAGTGCAAGAGAGTTCTTGTGACTTTTCCAAGGATGCGCAGCTGTACCACAGACCAAGTCCCACCACGTTCCTTTAAACACGTGTGTCAGGAAATGGAATTTATCAGCCAAGAAAAGATGAAACAGAGGCAGTTCTGCCTTTACATTGATTCCAGTTCCACTCTCATAGCGAACACACAAATCTACTCTGTATCTATATATAATAAAACTGTAAGAAATTGTCCAGAGGTCTGGAGCGGGGGCGGGGGGCGGGAGGTGGGGGGGGGGGGAGGGCGTAATGTGCGGCACCATGGTCCTTCCCTGTACATTTCCGCTTACTGGATGCAGTAAGTCAAAGCAGCCAACATAAGTTTGCTCGTTTATTTTATTCATTCTTCTTCTGACAAATGTTTTCTGAGCAAGATGCTGTTCTACGTGTCAGACATAAAGCAACAATAAACCAGACGGTGTCCTCATCTTCCCTGAGATTCCATGAAGGCAGAGAAATCAATGAGTAGATAAAGAACGAAAATGTTAAAGCACAGTAAAAAGGCTCTGGAAACCAAATCAGAGGAGAGAAGGGGGGAGGGCCCATGAAGCAAATAGCCTGCTTCAGCTTGAGAGTCACAAAGGCAAGGTGTGGAGAAAGATTCAGATGAGGCAAATGGATGAGGCAGAAGCTGGTGTGTGCACAAGAAATTCCTGACATCCTATCCACCTCTCCTTTTTGGCCCCTAAGAGAACCTAGAGCACATCGATGCTCTTCTTTGCCCCTAAGAGAACCCAGAGCACATCGATGCTCTTCTTGGCCCCTAAGAGAACCCAGAGCAATCGATGCTCTTCTTGAAAGTTGCCCCCCCCCCCAAAAAAAAAGTCTCAGAGTGAGTGAACAGTCATCCACACTACATTCACAGAAGCCTTAGATTCACAGGGAGAAACAGATGTGTAACGTGGCCAATAGCTGGGTCTTGGATGCCTGCTGGAGGCACAGGCTGTGTCTCTGCAGACAGTGCTTGTAGGTGATTTGGATGGACAGCCAGCATACCCAGAAGAAACTCAATCTGAAGAAACCAATGACCTGCAAGCAGTCAAATCCAAGTATCCTCAGCAGGTGTTGTGATTTGATGATAATGACAGTGGGGGACAGGAAGTCTCTCCTCCCTCCCGTCTGCACTAGGCACAGACAGCACGTCAAACTTCCTGAGAAAATGCTAGATTTCCATTGAAAACATACAGGGTGATTGCTAAACTAACTTGGAATGAAGGTTCAGCCTGATAGATGGGAGACTTGTTACGGGAACTAAACTCCATTATAGAAAAATAAAGTAAATTACATTTCCGTCAGGCAGAAACCTGTGGCTTTTGATACACGCCTTCATGTTCTCTTGGGACTAGAATAGGAGAGAGAGTGGGAAGGAGAGAATTGGATTTATACCTAAGCTAAGAACAACACAAATGTGGGGGAAGCCCACGTGAGAGATCCGCAGTAATTCTGTCCCAGTTTACAACACAGGGCCACGCCCCGGCGATAATGAAATCCTTTTAAAGTTAGCACACCCAACTCTAGGCTCCCCTCATTTAGAAACGGAGAGATAGAACATAGCTTCCAGGCGATAGGAGAGCCCAGTCCTAATTTAGGTCAAAGCTTTGCTTACCTAAAATGTCAGTTCATGTGTTTTCACTCATATTAAATACAATAAGGTGCCCATTAGCACAATAAACATGGAAAGAGGAGAGGGACAAATAGCACAGCAGATCAAACACATTGTACCTAAATGCATATTAGATACTTAAATGAGCAATCAAAAGTAACAAACTGAACATTGAAAAATTATTCCTTTTATTATATTCTTTTTGAGATTGCAGTAATCCATCAATTTCTTGCTTCCCTTCCCCCTCCATACACCTCTGCACCGAACCCCACCCCAGCACATGCCCATCCTCGTTCTCTCTCATTCATGGCTTCCTTTTCATTCATTGTTTATACACACATGTGTGTATATTATTCCCAAATATGTAAATAAAACCTACTAGGTATAAAAATCGAAGCCAAGATCTAGGGGAAAGTTTTCATTTATTAGCCTCTGAATAAGTGATCGAGCTGTACTACTGACTATTTTATTCCCTAATGATCGTTTGCAAAAAATCTTCAGCATAAAAATAGCCCGGGAGTAAAAGGTAGAAAACGGAACAAAGAGTGGGTTATGGGTGTTATATGGTCATGTTTCAGAAGTTAAACTGTTACAACAAATTGACCATTAGACATTTTAAACATCAAAATAATTTGATCCAGTCAATCAACTTATTTTTAAAATACACAAATAAGTCCTTTCTTTCAGAAAAGCCAGAAATTGTAGAGAAGTGTGGTGTTGACTTGGAACCAGCCCGAGGGTCGGTCGGCCTTCCTCAGAAGGAGTCGGAGGGGTGTGTGAAGAGTGGATATCAGCAATACATTGTATATATCCAAATAATAAAAAATAGAAATTTGTTTGTAAAAATAGTCACAGCAAAGTCACTCCAAACCATTTCATCGGTTTTTAATAGACTATGGTTTGTAAGTTTCTCTTTCTTCCAAAAGGAAGCAGTTTGTCTTAGCATGGGACATGCCAGCTCTTCAACATTCGCTTTCACCAGTTTTAAAGTTAAAAAAAAAAAAGTTACTTCTTCCTTCAGCAAAATGATCGAGGTCATTGGTCTTCCTGTGAACAATACTGTGTCATGCAATCACATGTCTGCCCCAGGACTTTACTCCTCACAGGAACAGGGAAATGGCTGCTCTTCCAGTCAGTTGACATACCTCCTGAGTGACCCATCTGTCCTTTTCCTTCTCCAGGACACTGGTCCTGAGACTCTTCTAGATCTCTCATGGACTAGCTTCCATTTTCTCTTTCAGCTTTTCATGATTGGAGTTTTAAACACTCCAATAAGCTTACAAACAAGCACGGAACAGAGCGAAAGGGACAAGTCACATATTGCAAGGCCCAACCAAAAGTCATTAACCAGGGTTTAACCCTTTCAACTTCAGTGACAGAACACAGTTTTAAAGTGATTTCTGAATGTTTTATTACTGCTGCCATGCGTTTGAATGTTATATTAATTAAACTTGTTCTTTGATGATTTTGTGCATTAGCTGTTCAGTGTCCTGATTACCTCTAATGAACACACACCCTCTCATCTCCTCCTACCATTGCCCACTCTTCTCTACAAATGCCTTTCCCACATTTGCATTTTTGCTCAGTTTGGTAACCTTTTGGATTTAACCACAGCTGTCCATGGGACTATGGGTTTGAAACTACCCACCAAAGCTTGTAGACTCACTAATTTATACACAACTAAAAGCAATGACTCCCTCACACCCCGAATCTGTCAGTCGTCAATAGCTCAGCTGACGAATGTAGGGCCCTATGACCCCCTGACTGTTGACAAAGCCAGTCTTGGTAAAAGTCAGGGAAAGGTAACCCATAGCAAATACATAAACATTTTTTGAATAACCAATTTAATAAATTTAATGAATAACAAATAAAATGCAAAATATTTTTAAAAGCTCATCGATTAATGAGCTAGAAATGGAAAACGTCAATGTCTGGATGGGGCGTGCATCCCAGTTTATATCACTTTGAGCTATTCAGTTTTCAGTCTTTTTGAGACTTATTTATCAAAATAAGGACATATCATGAGAATTGACGTATGGGGGGAGGACGCCTTCGCTCACAGAGCTACACAAATAGGACTTTGAAAAAAGAAGTGGGAAAGGAAATGATTAAGCACCACTATGGATCATCATCCAAGAATGAGCCACATGGAAATTGGGTATTTAGAGACTTAATTCATCAAAATCCGCCAACCATCCACAACTTGGGAAGTCCTTACCTGTTACTTGTGGTAGGCATGCCTCCACATGAATTCTACCTACTTTGCTATTTGCTTGTGTTCCCGTCTCTCAACCCTGTAGAAAAAGTAAAACACAAATAGTTTCTTCCCCTTGGAAGAAGTGGAGCGAATTACAACGGTCAGGCTGCAAAACATTTGCCGTGACATTTTCCCCATTTCCACCCCACAGCTTGAGAGCTTAAGAAGAGTGACATTTAAAAGGTCAAACCATCAGTCTGCTCGTGGCCTTGTCCCTCTCCAGTGTTGCTGGAGTCATAACTACACATAAGCCGAAAGGTTCTGATACTAAAGGTCATTCCCCAGATGCAGAGGGATGTGCTGGGGATGGGGGGGAGAGCAAGCCAATCGTCATCACAGTATTTGTAAGTACAGAGGTCAACTAGAGATACTACTTCTTGCTTATAACACAAGCAATAGAAGAGTAGGTGACAGCAAGAACTGAAAAGGTTAAAAGAAGTAAACATTTCAAACCATCTCATTCCTCTACTTGGATTTTGAATATGGGACAAAAACATACGACTTGTCGTTGCCTTCACTTAGAATTGATGGTGTCAAGTCATAATCTGTAGCTCGTTGCCTCCGGTCACTAAAACTTGTAGGTCAATCAGACCGTGTCAAGTTTTACATGAAGACCCTAGAAGGCATTAGAAATTTAAACTTTGAGGTGTTTTTTTCAAATATGAGTTCAAGAACCATTTGTAAGGTTTCTTGAAATGCAGATTGCCAGGCCCAATGCAAGACCAACTAAAGCATACTTGGGTGTGAGAAGAAACAAGAGTTAATACCTTTAACAAGCAATCTTAGCCTCAAGGACCAATGCCTGAAGAAACCAAGCCTAGAAAAGAAAACACAAACCTGTAAGAGTTGTAGATCAGAGTCCAGGTATGTTACTGTTGAATTGTATTTATTTTTATATTATACAAATATCCATTGTATTAATGTCAGAACATCCAAAAATGAGGAAAAAAATGAAAGAGTAAGTCTTAACTCTTTCTTCACAAGCAAAGAACTCATCTGACTCATCCCAGCAGGCCTTGTACACACCCAGGTTGGAGGCTCTTAGTTCCTTCACACAGTAGTTCTGTGAGACTACGCCTTTTACCTGAGGGAGTATCCATTATGTGTAGGAAGTTAGTGTCAGCAATGAGCAGAGAGAGAGGGAACAGGGGACAAAGAAGACTGATATAGGAGAGAAATATGATCACAGTCTATGATAAACATGCATAGAGATGTCAGGCTAAGATCTCCACTTTCTACAATTAGCATATGCTAATTTTAAAAAGGAAGTCAAGCATTTAGGGTGATCTCACAAGGCCCCCATCTTAACTGAAGAGCTACAGGCAAATAGTGAATGCAGTGAGAGGAAAGAATCAGTCTTCTTCAGGAATAAGCTCCCTAACTGTCAAGGAGTCACCTAAAACCACATAAATATAAGCAATATTAAATGGGCTCGTAGATTGTGTTCATGTGTGCTCATGTGCGCGTGCGTGCATGCGTGAGTGTGAGTGATGTGTGTGTGTGTGTGTGTATGTGTGTGTGTGTGTGTGTGTGTGTGTGTGTGGTGTGTGTTTCAGAGGTGAGAACAACACAGGAGAAAGAATTAAGTTGAACTGTTGAGACCTCCATCTGGAGTTGGCTACTTGCTTGTTGTTATGCACATACGTACATGATATTAAACACAAGGATATGTTTCAAATCCAACATGACTTCCCATCTTCAATATCACTCTAGGCCAACCCATCACCTTCTCTCTCTGGACCTCTCTACCTCAGGAGCTCCTGACCAGCCTTTTTATCTCCTCTGTTGTTCTGGAACACAGCACAGCAGATTGTTGGACCACAGGGCGCAAGCACCTCTCCCTTCTGCTTAACGAACACATCTTTATGAACTTCTAAGACAGAATGAAATCCCATTGGCTTACTCTGGCCCCGCCTTACTCAAATGGAGGCTCAGTTCACAACACACTCCCTTTCTCACTCAATCCCTTCTTGGCCCTATTGGCTTTCTACCTGGCTTTCCTTCTGTCAAATCCTTCAATTTTCTTCTCACCCTTGGAACAATCCCATGATGCTCCTGGGCCTCCTCCATCATCCTCTCAACCCACCATTCTGAGGCCTTCTTTAGAAGTGGTCTCAGAGACACACTCCCAGTCATCACTCCATCAACACACTACTCTCAGCATGACATAAGGCAAAGGAAAGAGGGGGGGTTGGCTTTTCAAAAGCAAGAGCTCACCATGCCAGCAGGATGTCTTATTCTCAGCAGATACTAATCAGTATCTGTCCACTGCATGTTTGTTTATCTGTACCTGGAGATGCTTTCTAGAATGTGGCTTCCATGAGACACAGGGCTTTGCCCGATGTTTTCCTCATTCCAGCTCCAGTGTGACACTCAAGACCCTGCCCACTTGTCCAATTACTTAATCCTGAAAGACCAGGGGGTGACGAAAGCCTTCACCAGGAGATTAAAAAAAAAAAAAACACAGAACTGCACAATTGCTGAATTAGCTTACTAGGCATGCAGAGAGCACAGCAACTCTCTATTGTTTCTCTGAGTGGTGAGGGGGCACATGCTGGGATGAAACTATTCCAAGGACCTGCTCCGTGAGAGGAGCTGTTCATTAGCACATCCGAAGTATAAACAACTTTTATGCAGCCAAACTAGAGGGCCAGCAGCAAAGGAGGCTGCTGGCAAGGGTCCTCACCCAGCAGCAGCCTTCCAGTGCTGTCCCCTTGAAAACCATTCCTCCTGCCAGGCAGTCAACCTCCTGTCTCCATGGGCACTAATTGCTCTGCCTTGTAGACAGTGTAGAAAACGCACTACTCTCAACAACATGATGTAAGGGGAAACAGCAAAGAGAAGAGCCTTGGCTTTTCAAAAGCACGAGCTCTGATCAAAAGGAAAACACGAGGGAAATACTCCAAGAGAAGAAAATGGTTTGAAATGGCAAAGAAATGGCCTCGTCTGGAACCAGAAGAGCATGTTAGACCTACAGTCTTGATGTTCTCCAAGAATGCCACTCACTGCAGCCCAAGTGAAAAGGCAAAGACTAGGAGATGTCTGGAATCTGGTCTTTGACATAGTAAAGGCCTTATATTTCCCCCCTAACTAGACAGACCATCCACTGATTCCACACCATTCATACCTACTGGATCCCTTGCCGGTTATAAACAAAGACACCAAGTAGGCTCTGTGGCATCAGCTGTAATCCTGAATATTCTAAAGGCTGAAGATGCAGAGTCCTTTAAATATAGATGCTAAAGATCAAGATGGGCAACACAGAAAGCCGTGCCATCCTCAAAAACTAAGACAATAACAAAAAAAAATAGAAATTAGTGGCTATTGACATTCAAAAGTACAACTCCCATATAAACATAAACAACAAATATTAATAATAAATTGAATATAAATATGAATATGCACAGCTGGCAGTTAATGACAGGCTTAGCTCTGAATAATTTGTATCTGTCATAATTATCCATGGCACAAAAATATCTCAAATTTCCAAAATTCACAATTTGTTCTTAAAACTCCTTAAAGTAATTATAGCCTTCTACCCAGAATTCCACAACAGAAAGTCATCCTGAAATTACAGTGAGAGAGAGGAACGCAGACAAGGATTTGACATCAGTAATGCTTAATGTCCCAAATCATGAGCAAACCAACTGTCTATAAATAGGGAAACAATAAGGAAACTTTATTAACCTTATTAAGTATGCTTGTGATAATTATACAGTTACCTAAATTATGTTAATGGATCTGTCTTTTTCTCTATGAATCAAATAACATAAACATGCTTCTTCAGGTCAAGCCAATAGCTGATCACCTTATTTAACGAGGTGCACCATTTTTCTCTAGAAGCTTCTAAAACTTAATAATATATTTGCTATGTATGCTAGTTAATATTACAACATAAAAGGGGAAAAATGTACTTTAATAACATTTGACAATGTAAGTAAATGAAATTGTCCTCCTATATTTTGGAGTGTTGAATGACAGTAAAATAGATACTATTAGAAAAAAAAAAAACAGAACAAAACCAGAAACCCTATCAGCTAGGAGATCGCCAACCAGAAAACAGCCAAAGTGGACTGAAAGGGATTGGAAGGGGCAAAGGTCATATGGGAAATGAACACAGAAGAAGCTGTTGAAGGTGGAAGATCACAAGGGAGGTGGAATTGGGGGAAGAAGAAGAAAGACAGAAAAGGCACAGCTAAAACAAATTTTGTCTGCAAAATACACAGGAAAAAATTGTAAATACTAAAACAGGGTTCATGGGGTACTTTTAATAACAAGCTGTGCATTAAAGAGTCCCTCAAGCTATCTCATGGTTCACAGCAACATTCCCTAATCCTGGAGAATTTGGGAGCCTCCTCTTGTTCCATCTTTTCTGTTGCCAAAGTCAAGGTGCTAAGGCACCTCCCTAGAGCCTCCTATCCCATTTCCCTTCCTCCTTTTTGCTTTTATACCATTTTAATTACATGCATGGATTAAGGTCAGTTCTAGGTTGAGGGACAAGCAATACAATAGATGGAAATAGTCAAGGAACAAGCAAGACAATAAACACAAATAGTCAAAGAACAAGCAAGGCAATAAACAAAATTCCGTGAACATTCCCGCGATCACTGTTTCTAGGGGTTTATCAAGATGACTAAAATATCTGAGCCTACTTCCCTGTCTTAGCCCAAAGTCATTTTCATGTCTGAAGCCTACTTCCTTGTTCTAGCCTAAAATTTAGATTCCTGCCTGCAGGAATATGACATTGGCCATGGACAAGGAAGTGGGCTTCAGGCAGACAGTTGAAATTAGGCTAGAACAAAGAACTAATTTCAGGCAGGAATCTAAAGATTAGGTTAGAACTCTCAGCCTTTCTTAGGCATCTCCTCCACAGCTGGTGTCTTCTGTGAGTCAGATAAAGAGCAAACTACAGGAATCAAACAAACCCCCTTGGAGACCAGAACCATTTGGCTCCAGAGTGGTGTTACTTCACACTGTGGAGACAGTCCTATCAATTTCTTGGGGTAGACATCTGCCTGGCTTAGTAAATGCTTAGATAAATCTGCCAGGTGACTAGAACCTGGGACCAAGACCCATGGCCAATGAGACTGATCTCATTATTCTGTGAGTGAGGAAGCTAAAGGAAAGGGTTTTGTTGGGATTGCATGAAAGACAGATGAAGAAAACTTGAGAGAAAAAAGTGTGTGTGTGTGTGTGTGTGTGTGTGTGTGTGTAGGATGTATATGTAGCTGTATATGATATAGATATAGATGTGTATGTAGATGAAGAAGAAGAAGAAGAAGAAGAAGAAGAAGAAGAAGAAGAAGAAGAAGAAGAAGAAGAAGAAGAAGAAGAAGAAGAAGAAAAAGAAAGGTGGTGGGTGGGTGTGGATGGATGGATGGATGGATGGATGGATGGATGGATGGATGGATGGATGGATACATGTATATATATTCCATCAATACCCCAAAATATTACTAGAAAGCAAAGCTAACTGTGCTCAACTCCCCCCAGTAAAACAACCCTCTACTCTACTGAAAGCAGGATAAATTGAAAGATGTTTTGTTGATAGAGTTTAAGAATTCAGGAAGTTTTCAGGCAGGTCAGGCAAGTTAGGACTACAGTTAGATTGTGCATAATTTTGAAACCTGTGAATTCAGGGACCATTTCTGCAATGCAAAGAAGCCTCCCTGAGGGGATTGCTTTGTGGTTCACAGGCTGGTCTTCAAGAAGCAATGCTTTCTGGAGGCAGGGAGCTGAGATGCTTGTTCATTGATTTTTTGAGGGCATTGCCCAGGTGCATTTAACACAGAAAGACAACCATTATTCTCTGTGACCATGAGCCCATTCTATTGGGATTGAAAAATTTATACTGGAGAAGGATTCCTAGAGAAGGAACCTAAATCAAAGGGCTTTGGAAACCAGACAGGTGAATTTGAAAGGTTTTGAATACCAGTGTCAGGATAAGTAGGTGTTGCTTGCTTTGGTTTGGTTAGAGATTTTGTTTACAATTTTCATGCAACTTTCGAGCATGAATTTTAAGTCGAGTGATAGAAATGGAAATAAATCTCTTTGTCCTTCAAGAAGGTCCAGTTTTTGTTCTTATGACTCTCAGAACAGATGTCCACCCATCTTATCTGGGTTAACTACCAGTTGTAGATTTTTTGAGGGGATCTCAGAAGAATATACTTAGTGACATTATTTCAAAACTCCCCTCTTTCTGACAAAAAAAGCAAAAAGGAAATTCAAGGAGTTTGTACAAAGTTGGGGCAAGATAAATTGTTTTCACAGTGGTAAGAAGATGTTTCGATAACCTGATTTTATTCTTGAAGGCTCCTCACCTGCATTCTCAAGTTAAGCAATGGTTGAACACGGGGCATGAGAAGAGAGGAGAATCAACACCAGAAGAGCAACTAGCTCAGAAGCATACTGTTGTCAGTGTAGCTAGAGGGGTAGCTTCCACGGAAGCCCCAGCAGAGGACAGAAGGTCTGTCAGGACATGAAGAGGAAACCCTGAACCCTTCCGTTATCTGGAGCTGATATGCTTAACACAGCACAAATGGCTCCAAAGTTGTTCTCTTTCTTCCTACATTGCCGTTCCTTCACTTCCCAACTTTATTTTATAAGTCGTCTCTGATCAGACTCCTCAAAGTCCCTGGGCTAAGTCAAGAAAGCAGAAAGCAGAACTGTTAGTTCTTGTTGTTAGTATCCTCATGGTCATTTGCAAGCACATATTTTAACATGCACAGAGAACGTTCACTTTTGAGAAATACTTGTTACCATTGTGCCTTCTCTGCCAGAAAGGGGTTTCTGTTTCCGGAAGGGAGACATTCACTGCTGCACTGCAGGAACAAACTTCACAGTCAGGATCTTCCTAAACTTCGGTTGGCACCAATAATGATAAAAGCCATCAGTCAGCCCATACCCTAAACACCATGCCATTCTCCATTTAGAAGCTTTATCAGAAAAACGACCCACGTCCTTGATCTACTGTTTGGTTTAAAGGAAAGCCCCGTTTCTAGCATCCTTTGGACGGTCTGAACTAAAACCTCATATGGTGTCTATCATGTGCCTGGAGCTTCACCTCTCGGTCAGGGTGAAGCTTTTCAACACCACTGTGTGTGGGTTCCAGCCCTTTGCAGAGGAATCTGAGGCCTTTTGGGTGGTAATTTGAGCTATTTTTATAAGGAGACTCTCACTCTAAGGAATATTTGGCAGTGAATACCTTCAAAGTTGAATCCTACAACTAAATAAATTAATCTTCTAAGATGTCACTGTCTGGTTCAATAAACCCTACATTTAATCCATCATGGGGGATAAAAGGTTCCAAACTCACTAGTCATTTACAGTAAACTGGCTCCTTCATCTACAGAAACAGGTTCCCAGCAGCATGATTCCTGTAGTCTACATGACTTCTGTAGTCTACTAAACTAAGCAATTACTAACTGGGAAATGATTTTTTAACTTTTTATCATACAAGATTACTTAAAGCAACTTTCAGACAAGTAGATAATGTATGCTGAGCCTGTGTTCTAAGTTGAGTGAGAGAAATGTGGCTAAATTTCTTCTTCAAGATCTCTAACTTTCTTGGTCATGACCCTCAAAGCCAATTGGGTGTGGCCCAACTGTCCCATCTATGTTAATCAGCTGTTGTAAATAATTATGGCTACAAACCACCTCCCCAGCAAACCCTAGATTGATGTTTAATTGAATAATTGAATACTGTACCCTAGCAATGCTGATGAATAAAAGTATCTTAGAGTAGCCATCCTCAAGAACCAGTGGTACTACAAGGCCTCCAGCATCAACAGAAGACTGTCTCAGATCAGGGAGTATTAGTGACATACTTCATCACTAGCAGATACCCAAGGAAATCACTTAATAGGAACTAGCCAACTTCCAAAAGTTCAGTGCATGGTCAGCTGACATCACTGTTTCAGGCCTGAAGTGGACGAGAACAACTTGATGAAAAGTCACACTTGCTTTCAGAACAAAGTTCCTCACCTCAAGGCAGCAAGGTATGTCCCCAGGTGTGTCCCCTCCAGGCATGCCCCACCTCCTAGCATTGCCTCCCACTGCCATCAAAGTATGGCTTCATCAAGTGGGTCAATCCACTGAGCAGATTGGATCCTGCATAGTCTAACCATTTCTCAGTGGTTGAATCAACCCACCAGTCGGGCACCAGTTCTTCAATCCATGAACCTTCTGAGGGGAAACTTGATAGTCTAATCAATCATAACAGAAAAGGTATTACCTGGGCACCTAAGGCATAGCTGTCCAAGAAAGGGTCACCAAGTGGAGAAACTGACAAGTTATGGCAAGTATGGAACATACATGCACACACCCATGCTCACAGACGCACACACGCGGCCACACACACACACACACCAGGGAAAGCCAAAGCTCAGCCCACTGGTTAATTCATTGCTTTCAGTTATTTACCCAACTCAGTCACTAAAGCAAATTATCATTTGTTGTAAGTAAACTCTACACATTAATGAAAATGTTACCCTTAACCAAAATGTCTTCAAATTAAACAGATTTTAATTTTATCCACAATAAAAAATTCCCATTGTCAAAGCATAAGATTATTTTCTAGCTTGATGGACTATATAAAGTACATTAGGATTCATCATCTTAGTGAACATTCTTCCCAGCTTTCTCAATGACTTTTACCTAAAAGCAAAGTTCTAGCTTTGAAAAACCACTTGAAGGTCAAGGACCTTACCAGAGTGGTTACGATCACCTTTATTCCAACCGCTACCTTTCTTTTGTATTACGAGCTCACATCTTTTTAACACGAAGTGTTTCGGGAAGCAGGAGTTTCCCTTACAAATCTAGGTCAAAGCTAAACTCTTGTTCTGAGCTGTGTGTTCCGTTGACCTCCATGGGCCCCTGAACAGCAGGTCGGATGGGTTCAGATACCAGCAGGTTGGCAGCACATAAATCCTGACAGTGAAAACAGGAGCCTGTGGCGGTCCAGCCCACCTCTGCCCTACCAGTTTCAGATGTGCCAACCTCCAGCATTATGTAAGTCAGTCTCACTTGATCACTCTATATAAGTGTGTGACTGTGTGTGTATGTGTATACGTGTGTGTGTGTGCACTGTTTCTCCGAGAAGTCCTGATATAAGCTTCTTAAGCTTCACACACATATTTACCCAAAAGATATAACCACTATTAATAAGAAGTCTTCCTCTCAACACTTCTTTGGTCATTGATTAATTCCTTCATTTCATTGATCTCATCTGAGAGAACTGAGGATAGTTTTTTTATTGTTGTTTTGTTTCATTTCTTTCTTTTCCTTTTTGTCTGCCTCAGGGAGTCACATACCTGTTTTTTGTTTTGTTCTTTTCATAGACTGCAGTTGGCAGAACCAGACTTGCTCTGTTCTCTATCCAAATTCTGCTTCCTTATTGCCCAAGGCTTGTTAGCCAATGGACACTGACCAGGCTCAAGGGACAGCAGCCATTCAACATAACCCCTGAATGCCTATGTGAGGTATGGAGAAAGACTGGCTGGGTTTGTAATTAGCAAACCAAAAAGATATGGTAACTTGGGGCTGTCAAGTGTGTCTGCTGAGGAGCTTTCTATTATTATATCTTCTTAGTGACTTCTTCAGTGTGCTTATTCAGCTAATCGCTCTTCTAATTAACAATCAGAGAATGACCACAGTTAGCAAAGAAAGAGCAGACATTTGATGATGTGAATATTAGTCCCTTGTGAACCTGCTGTTTTTGATACGGTTTTGCTCAAATGGCTAAGATTTCCCTTGTTGCTAAGGCAACCAGCCTTCTGGAATAACAGATCTATATATCCTTCCGGAGGTAGTGTCTGCAATTTGATAAAAAGAGAAAAAAACAATGTAGCTACAGGCCTTTATCAGGGAGGAGAGCAAAATTAAACTGCAGAAGGGAAAAGCAGAGTGGTTGGTATGGTGGGTGTTGGGTTTAAAGACTGAAGCTAAACATGCATCTTCGCCGATAGAAGATAACTCTATTTGAGTAGGAAAGGTGTGTAAGAGACCAGGGAAGTAAACAGGGAGCACTGAGAGGACAGGGCGGACAAGGAGTGATGGAGAAAGAAAGAGCAGGGCTCTGACCAACGAAATGGAAAGGACCAGGAGGTAAATACAGAAGAGCAGAGCGGGGTAAACGAACAATAAGAATACCTGAAAACACTCCAAGGAATCATCCTATTTACTATACAGAGAGTCCTGTGTATAAATACACATGCAGTTTTAACAAGCTTTTCTCATTTGGGTTAATGCTGCTCCCTTTAGGAGTCAAAGAAACCCCATCTCCTGTTTGTTTTGTTTGTTTGTTTGTTCTTAGAAAAGAGTGTCTCACTATCTAGAAACTCATCAAGTAAGCCAAGCTGTCAGACCCATAAGCCCCAAAGAGCCTCTTTTCTCTGCCTCCCCCATGCTGGGATTATAAGTATATGCCACTATGCCTGGCTTTTTATTTTGCCATATTTGGGGGGTGGGGTAGGATCGGACTCTGGTCCCTTCCTCACACTTGTAAGACAAGGTCTTTACAAACTGAGCCAACTGCCATCCTTGAAAGGGCTTTCTTCAAGGTAGTCACAGTGGAACTTTCTTCCCTGCTGGATACGCTTTTCAATTTATAATGTGAATTAAAGAATATGAACAGAGTTGCGTTGAACTGGCAGTGTGAGTGGCCGAAGCTCATACTGACCACACGGTAAGAGGCGTGTGGGTGTCAGCTTGGATTCAGTCAGGAAAATAAAGAAAAACACTTCAAATCTTTCCAGTGGAGAAGGATTTAACATGGGGAATTTGATTGAGCTGTGGTTGAAAGTCGGGAAGGGAGATGTTTCTAAAGATTGGGAGCTCTCTGTTGGGGTCTGGACCCATCCAACCTGCTCTCCAGGAAACTTTGAAGGTCCATGGCTCTCCCTGAGGCCACTACATCACAGGTACAGGGAGCCTGAAGCCACTGACAAACCCAGAAAGGAATGGTTTGCGTTTCTCTTGGCATCTAATCTCACGGGCGAGTCTCCTGTTGGTAAAATCTCTGCTGGAACTTTCTGGAACTATGAGACATAGTTTCCAGGCTGGAACCAATAGGCATTCTGGGACTCAGGAGTGGTGAGTTGCAGCACACTGTTGTGGGAAAACGTCTTGGGCACTCCCTATGACGATTGCTCTATCATTTCCTAACGCACACTGTACTGTACTGCAACCGCTCCAGCGTTTGCTTTCGTCTTATTATTTCCTCTACATTAATACTACATGCTTGTCTTGCATCTGTTTTCACTCTATCGATGGATTTTTAAAGATTAGAAGGAGAACTTCACTTATTGATTTGTAGGTAAAAAGAAACAAGGAACCACATTTAAGATGCTGAGGATACAAGGTTAGATAAGACAGCCATTTTGTACTCTTGGTGAAGCCTACAGGCTAAAACGGGAGACAGAGAGCAAACAATAAGGCGCATTTCATAGTTTATGCTGACACATGTTCTGACGGAAAAATAAAGTATGGTAAATGTTGAAGAAAAACAGTGCCTTGCATCGCAGGGACTAGGAGAGAGGTCTAGCAGGAGGTTCTGCAGGGTAAGAAGAGAAAGCTGTGTTCATGGTTAAGGAAACAGATACAACACCGTGCCCGGGACAGAGGCAACATGGTGGTTTGACAAATGCATGCGACTTAGAAGGAGACAGTAAGGGGAGCTGCAAGAAATGAGATCAGAGGGCAGGGTGGGTCACACAATACTCACATTTTAAAAATTATTTATTTATTTTACTCTAAAAAAAAAAAAGCTATTATAATATAATTACAGTATTTCTTTCTCCTCTGACTTTTCTCCCTCCGAAATCTTCCAGGTGCTCCTCCTTGCACACCTTCAAATTCATGGCCTAGTCTTTCACTAACTGTTATTGCATGTATATATGTATATGTGTACAAGTACATATTCCTGAGTATAACCTGTTTTTTATGTATAATGTTATCTGTATGTGTGTTTTTAGGGATGTGTTTAGCATTGGACAAACAATATACTCTTCCCCAGGGGAGGGCCATGTCTCCTGCTTCCAGCTCTGCCCCATTATAGCTCTTTCTAAGGTTGAGGCCTCATGGACTTTTCCGTGTCCACCTTAGCATATCCCCTGGTGCTGTCCTGTGCAACTCGTGTTTGGACAGTCATGCTGATGAGATTTTATGGGCGTGGCTCCTGATGTTACTAGGAAACACAATCTCATAGCAAACTGATTCTCTGGCTCTTACAGTCTTCTAGCTCTATCTTTGGCAACGTTCCATGAGCCTTGGATGAGAGAGTGCTCTGTAGAGGCAGCCACCAGGACAGGGCTCACTACTCTGAATTTTGCTAAGTTGTGCTTTTTTTGTAATAGTCACTGTCTGTTGCAACGATGTTTCCCTGATGAAGGGTGAAGACTACAGTTATCTGTGGCTATAAGGACAAATATTTACAGATGTTGTTGTTAGGGGGTTACACTAGTTTAGTTAAATTAGTGGTTGTAGATTCTCCAATAACTGTGACTAGCCTAGCAGTGAATTCTGAACTAGGTTTCTAGTACCAGATATGGCTTCCTTCTTGTTGAACAGAATTGGGTTCAACTAAAGAGCTGTTGGTTACACCAACATATGTGTACCACTGCGCCACCCTTAGGGTTATCATGCCATGCTAGTCACTGACGTGGTTCACAGGCATCATAAGTAGGAAGGACCTCTTCTTGGGAAGCTTGCATTGTACCTTCTGGTTGCATGAAAGAATAGTCCTGAGGGCAGGAGGTATTCAAGTCAGGCCAGGGGTCTCTGGGTCACATTTGAAAAATTGAATGGTCTCTGGTTTCTGAAATGCATCATTTCTTCAGCATGAGGGAGTTTCCTTCCACTTCTCCAAGTAAACCAAGGACAACAGCGATAGGCAGTATGTTTAGCAATCTCTTGGATCTGCCCAATAACATAATGATGTTGGGATGAAGGCCTCAGCTCCAGAGTTTTGGGGGTTGGGGGGATACTTCCAATCCACAGCAGATACTGTCAAGATGCCTAACATTTATAGATGTAACAAAAGTTACAAGCAAACGCTCAAAAGTTGACTTTCTTAACCAGGAAAGGTATATTTGTATTAAAACGAAAAGATGTGGAGTAAGAAATTAAGGAGGGGGCTCACTGGTTTAGTTAAATTTGTGGCTGTAGAGTCTCCACTAGCCATGACTTCACTAGTAGTGAATTGTTAACTAGGTCTCTAGTGTCAGATATGGCTTCCCTCTTGTTGAATGGAATTGAGTCTGATTAACTCAAATTACAAAACTGTGGGATGCTGATTATACCATGGGAAATTTTGGCATGCAGACGGAGAATTAACAAAGAATAGCTAGAAGGAGCCACTGTGTTGTGTGTGTGGTGGTGGTGGGAGGGGCATATATGTATGTGGATGTGTGTAGTGTGTGTACATGATATGTGGTGTGTGCGTGTATGTATGTGTAGTTTGTGTTTATGTGGATGATGGGACGGGACTAGAGCATATGGAAGGGGTGGGAGGGTGTGTATATTGAGTGTTGTATTTTGTGTAGTATGCATGATGTATGTGCGTATGTGCTTATGTGTGTGGTATATACGTTGGACATGTGGTTTGTGTGTAGTATATGTAGGAGAGAGGAAAGAGTGGGATCTATGTGCCTATGTTGGGATATCTGTAGTCCGTGTGTGTGTTGCATGCAAATTAGTGTGCTCATATAAGGGTTTATGGTGCACGTGCACTGCTTGCAAGGCCAAGCAGGACATGTGACAATTACCTCTATCACTGCTCATTGCCTAGAGACAGGGTTTCTAACTGAACCAGGTACTCACTGGTTAGGCCAGGCTAGCTGACCAGCAGTCTCTCAGGATCTGCCTTCTTCCATCCCCCAACCCTGGGACTGCAGTCAACTTTGCCCAGCTTTTCCAGCTGCTGCCAGGTGCTGGAAGCCAGGTCCCAGGCTTGCAGAGCTCAGAACTCTTATCGTTTGAGCCATCTCCCCAGTCCAAACACCCGCTTGGTTTTGCATGTGAAAAACTATTGCTTCCCCCTTGTGAAAATGAGTCAGCAAATGGGAGCATGAGAACAACGATTGAAGCCAAGTGCCTTTGCTCTCCCAACTGCTGATGCTGACCCAGCTTCCAGGAAAGATGCTGCCGGTCTACTTCACTAAAATCGCCTCGCTTGACCATCCCAATATTTGCTTGTTTTATCCCTGCTATTTCCTACTAGGAACAAACTTCTATCCAATATCACCAATCATTCTCAAGATTGAAAGATTTACTCTTCATTTTCCTACCTAGTCAATTCAGATAAATAGGCTTAGATAAGAAGATAGGAAATCTTTTAAAGGAAAGATTTTAGAAGAAGAGCATGAAGCTGAACAAGCCAAGTGTCTCTCACAATGCCGTCGTCAGTCTTTCAAAGAAAAAACTAAATAAACAGTGGATCTAAGAATCAGAGAGTATAATGTGAAAAATTTAAAATTTGGAACCAGGAAAAATTCTACCTACGCTCGTATCAGATTATAAAAGAGGAAGTGGAGATCTTTCCAGTGTGTAAACTATGATTCGAACCGGAATTGATCTGTGATTCAGTGAACACAGACGAAGCCAGTATCTTCTTATCACTAATAAGGCCCTAATTTGGAAGGAAGGCCACACAACTGTGTCAGGCCATCTTCTCTGTGAGAAGTCCGACTGTTCAGGGTCAGGAGTTGCAAATAACTGAACGCTGGCTGTGTGCACAGAGCAGGGGACTTCATAAAGGGTGATACTTTCCTTACAGAACATTCACGAACTGAAAGACAATATGGCTGAGGACCACAAGCCAGTGACACTGTCCCAGAGCAAAGGCTCTGGCAAGCAGCCTGTGTCTTGAAGGCTAGCCACACTTTCTCTTGCTCTGAGTTGCCAGTCTCCCAACCTAGCCAACTTGAAAACCGCTTAACAGATCCCTGCTTCCTTCTGTTGATCTTTCCAAAGCCAAATGCTAGAATGCCTCACGCAACCAGCCTGTATCAAATGCTGGCCCGCACTTAGTGGCAGTGAATGTCACCATGCTGAGTCATACGGCAGCCTGACAGAAATGAAAATGTTTCTATTGTAATTCTGGCCTTTTTGAAAAAAAAAAAAAAATTCCAGCATGGACTTCGTATGAACTTCTATTTTAATACTTTAAAACATTGTTTATCTTCAATACTGTTTTTTGTTTGTTTCTTTCTTTTTGCTGGGTTTGTTGTGTGCCTCTTTAAAATTGTCCCCTGAGGTGAATTGCCCTGACTCCAGCAGAAAGAGCATCTGAACCGTAAAACTGAAGGGAATGCCTCCTAAGGTACTAAAATTCCCAGAAGCTGAGACTGTATTACCTTCTGTGATGAAATAAATTGCACAGCTGGAACTAAGGATCTCAAGATAAGAAATCGCCTTGGGTTGCCCAGGTGGCCCTCTCTAACTGCAGGGGAGGCGCAGCAAGAGAGGACAGGTGTTAAAAGAAGCAGGAAACAGAAATTTTGGAGACTGCTACTAACAGTGGAGAGAGGGAAGCAGACAAAAACCTAAGGAGCATTGCAGGATCCAGAAACCAAAGAAGAAAAGGAAAGAGATTCCAGAGTCTCTGTGAGGGATGCAACCCAGCTATCACTTTGACTTTTAGTCCAGAGACCAGGTTGGCTAGCTGACCCTCAGAATTTGTAGCAATAAGCCTAAGGGTTTAGTTGTCGGCGGTGGCATTTTGTTGTAGAACAGAAAACTACAGTCATGGGATTCTCTAGTAATCAAAACAGTGTTCTAAGGGTGAGACATCAGAGAGCTTGACAGACGCCCAAGACCTGTACTCTTTCCTCAGTCCAATGCTGACACACTCTGTAGTTCTAAGCATCAGGCTCCAGCATTTGCTGAGAGGAAATGAGCAATTCTTGGCCTGCTCTGTAGCTGCCCATTCTTGTCCATAGCATCTCCAGTGTGCATATGGATAACAAGGGCCTTGCCTTCTACTGCCATGTGTTCAAGGCCGACATATAGAACTCCAGCCTCAACTCCTTTCCAACGAACATAGTCCTGAGATGCTAAAGTACCTTGCAGTTCTTATTAGAAAATAACCAGTCCTTGACAGTGAGCCTCTTAACGGGATTAAAAAGAGCTATGATGAAGTCTACTTTCGTTGTTCACCTGGTACGCAAATTTGTAGGAAACCCTAAATGCCAACATTGTAACAACAAATTCTCTGTTCCTTAGAAAAAAGGTATTCTTGCCTTGTCTAACTATATCCTGTTTTGTCTTGTTTGGTTGTTGTCTCTTGGAGTCTTGCTCTTTTCTAAAGGGAGATGGAGGGGGAATTGGGTGGGGGATGGGGTCCCACTGGAAGGAATGGAGAGAGAGGATACTGTGATCAGGATATACTGTATAAAAGAAGAAGAATCTATTTTCAATTTAAAAATAACTTATTCTTGTGCTTACCTAAGATAAACAGGGATGATGTTCTTTCAGTGACGACATCTGTGAAGTGAAGAGATAAAGGATGGCCTCTAATGTCAATGCAGAACTTATCCCCAAGGACATGACCAGTCAACCATTTGAAATTTAAAATTTATTTTCTCTTAGTAACAGGATGGTTAGTATGCTACAAGCACTGCAATGGTTTGCATTATAACAAAACATAGAAAGCTTTGCATTTGTATGCCAAGGTCTAGCCTTGGCTTGGAGAGGGGTTCTGAGAGAAGGGGTGTCTGGGAGTAGCAAAAGAAATGACTCAAAGTCACATCATGGTCCAAACTGACAGCCTATGTTCTGCGGAGATGGTTTTCCAAACTGCTTGTTCTCCTTTCTCTCTCTCCTCTCTCTCTCTCTCTCTCTCTCTCTCTCTCTCTCTCTCTCTTTCTCTTTCTGTCTCTCCTCTCCTCTTCTTTCTTTCTCCCTTTCCCTCTCTCTCTCCTACTCTCTCCCTTTATCTCCCTCTCTCTTGCTCTCTCCCTCTCTCTCACCCTCTCTTGCTCTCTCTTACTCCCTTACTCTCTCTTGCTCTCTCTTTCTCTCTCTCCTTCCCTTCCTCCCTCTCCTTTCCCTCTCCCTCTCTTGCTTTCTCTCACTCTCTTGCTCTGTGTGTGTGTGTGTGTGTGTGTGTGGTGTGTTCGGCTCTGCCTAGACAGCTTCTTCTTGCTATTCTAGAAAAACTCTCTATTGAGACAGATCATTTTCTGCTCGAGACAACTCTCTCTTCCAGTAAGAACTCTAAAAGCTCTCTGGATAGCTCATGAGTTTTCTGACCAAAAAATTCTTTATCTCTACTTTAATCTGATGAAGTCAAAAATCCTGTTAGAAAAATTCTAAAAGTAATTCCTCAGTTTTCCAATCAAAATCAGAAAGCCAAAAATAAAATTCTGAAAAAGCCATGTTTGCTCTTCGGACAGCCTTCTCTGGATAGCTGCTAGAAAACATTCTAAAAGACCTGTGTCAGCTCTCTACGTAATTATTGGAATTTCTGTCAGAAATACTAACAGAAAACCTCTTCAAGAGCTATGAAAAATTTAAAGGGCTGTGTTCACTCTCCATGGATTTTCCAACTAAAATGAGAAACCCTGTTAGAAAAAAGATTCTTTTTAAAAAAATTTACTTATTTATTTTAAACATAAGTACATTGTAGCTGTCTTCAGACACACCAGAAAAGGGTATTGGATCCCATTACAGATGGTTGTGAGCCATCATATGATTGCTAGGATTTGAACTCAGGACCTCTGGAAGAGCAATCAATACTCAACCACTGAGCCATCTCTCCAGCCCTAGAAAAAAGTTCTTAAAGAGCTGTGTTTCCTCTCCAGAGATCTCCAGACAACTCAGCTCTCAATAGAAAAAAAACTCTAAAACAGAACTGCCATGGCTTTTAGCTGTCTCATCTCATACAAACCAAAAGCCCAGATTCTTATTTACATATCAGTTCAGCTATTTATTCCAGGTTCCCTCTGGACGATCCCTTGAGTCAGCATTCCATGACCTTAGCCCCTTGACTCTTAGGAAGAGACAGCAAGCATAAGCACAGACAATAAGATAGCTGGGTGGGACCCTGCCTTTCCTGGAATCACCATTCTGACCATGCCTGGACATTTGAACTCAGGCCTACATTTGTATCTGCCTGTCTTTGTTTCTTTCTGACAAGCAGGCTTATTGTGTAACTGCCTCTGTTCCTTTAGATTTGTGAAGCTCCTTATACAATTCATATTGCATCCTGACATTTTTTTGCATAGTTGAGAAATCATGTATCTTTGAACTCGTGATTTTTAGAGTTCTTTTCTGCAGCCTTAAGGGCTGTCCTGAAGGTCTCAGCATTTACTGTTTTGCTGAGACATTAGCCACACCTTTGTCACCTGGACTCATGCTGTCTCTGATTACATTGGAGTCATTAACAACATTAACAGGGAAGAATGTAAAATATGTACATTATTATACAAACAAGCCTTATGTCCATAGAAGCCATCAACTCTCATGGAGATCCATGCCTACTGGCCCTGTCCCAGGGGCAAGAACCATGGCATCCTGTCCCATCTAAGGCCATGCCGGACTCAGCATTTGTAGAACATTAGGCTCTAAATTCCATGTTGAAGAATTGACGTAGTTCCCCATTTGGCCCATCACAAAAGTATCAGCCTGGCTATTACATCTATCTGGTGTTCACCTGAGCATGGCGTTCACAGATGGCTTCACACTGGAATATTCCCATAGAAAAAAAGAATCACATTAACTCAGTCACTTGTCAACCACAGGCCCATAATAAACATTCGCCAAATAAGTGAATTAATAAAGTAATTCGCTCATAGAAATCTAATGAATCATTGATTTGTAGCTAAACTGGTCAGGATATACTTGTATTAATCCCATTTTTACTTAATTTCTCCTTAGAAGCGCATTGGGGGAGGGGTGAGGAGGGAGTAAGAGACTTCATGAAAATAGCTTCACTTGGGCTCAGATTTCTCTGAAACACTTACAAGCAAAGGAGTTTGGGGCTAACAAGAGAATCACAGGTTTCCAAAAATAACCTTCCCTTTAAAAACAGGCAAACTGCCATGCCTTGTAACAGAACTCCAAAACCCAGTCACTGGGCCCTTTCTAAGAGACCTCAGTGCTCTGTGTCTTGCAGGAATGTTGGGAGTTGGCTGTGTTCTTCCAGGGCCTTAAAGATCAGGCTTTACCTGACTTGGGATGTATCCAGGATCTCTCACTTGACAGAAAATGCTCTAGCAGAGGCCATGGGACTGCAGCTTTTCCTCTGGTTGTGAACAAGGTGTTCAACAGCAGATGTAAGTTAACTCACATCTGCCTATTTAAAGAGTCACATTTAAGGGAAACTGTCTTTATAGAATGTTAATATCCAGACAAATTATGGAGCTTAACAGTCCAGGACATAAATATTCTTAGGGAAACCAATGTCTGAGTCTACAGTGTTATTTTGCAGACAGAATTTCTCCTTAATACATGAATTATATGTGGTATAAAGGAAAATGAGAATTTAATATCCAATCAGCTCTAGGCCAAATTTTAAATTAAATAGAAATTGAAATTCTTATCTAATTGAAATTTTAATCTTATACCACAGAGAGAGATGAAAAGGACACACACACAGAGGGAGAGAGAAAGGAGAAGGAGAGAGAGAGAGAGAGAGAGAGAGAGAGAGAGAGAGAGAGAGAGAGAGATTGAGATTAACACACTTCACATCCTATTTTTAAAATCCAGGAGCTAGGGTAAGACATGCCTATGACACAAAGCAAGAAGAGTACAGTTCAAGTCTAGCTAGGCTATATAGCTTGATCCTGTCTCAGTTATTTTTAATCAAAACAAACATTGAATATCATTTATTAATATTTTAACATGAATTTATATAAATGTTCTAAGTCTCCTAGAGATATTTTATCTATCCTCGTTTTTTTAAACAATAACATAAAAATAGTTTGCTTCTGACAAAGGCATTTTATTATTGAGCATTTTTATTAGTTACATTTTGTTGCTGCAATAAAACACCATGACCAAGGCTTCTCACAAGAAAAAAAAAAGATAGTTTATTTTGGCTCACAAATCCAGAAAGCTAAAGGTCCATAAAGGGAAAGTATAGTAGCTGTCATGGTGGTAGAAGCAGCAAGTTAAGAGCTCACATCTCAACCAAAGGCACAAAGCAGAGAGCATGAACCAGAAGTTGCAGGACAATGTTGTCAAAGCCCACCCCCAGTGACACACTTCCTACAGCAAGGCTAAACCTCCCCTAAACAGTGCCAACAACCAGGGACCAAGTATTCAGATGCCCAAGACTACAGGAAACATTTCTCATTATGGTTGACGGCTTTAGAGCTTTTGATTGACGGCAGAAAGCAATCTTCCTAGAATCACACAGTTACCTACTGACTTCAACTGTGTCATCCTGGAAAAGCAGCTCATTCAGCTGGATTTCTGCCCTCGTCAGCCAATTGATGAAGCCATTAACAGAAGAAACACAGATTCCAGAACTTCTTCCTACTACCCAGAAGCACAAACATGCCCAGGCCTCATCCATCTTCTTTTAACTAACAGCTCCATAATAGCTCTCAGCTCGTATCAGATTCTTAATTACTCATTCTGACTGTACTTCTATGGAAACAAAGGCATTTTCATCTCCTTTGCTCTCTCACATTTTCCTTCTAAGCAAAGATCTTGCCCAGAAACTCTTGTGACTTGTTAGCAGGCTAAGTACTTTTCAGCAAGCTGGGTGCTGCACAGAACACAGCCCAGGAAAAATTTAAACACAACCAGCTGACATCCTACAGATTAGGCCTGAACAAACCTGGAAGACTCAACCAAGTAAAGGGAGAAAAGGGAAACAGCTGAAGGCCCAACAGGCAGCTGAAAGAGTCAGCTGCAGATATTTACACCCAACAAATGGACAGAAGCCAGCAACCCCTGTGGTTGAATTAAGAAAATGCTGACAAGGAGGGCAACCCCATAGGAAGACCAGCAATCTCAACTAACCTGGAGCCCCAAGATCTCTCATACGCCACACCACCAACCAGGCAGCATACACCAGCTGATATGAGGCCCCCAACACACATATAGCAGAGGACTGCCAAGTCTGACTTCAGTGAGAGAAGATACCCCTAACGCTCAAGAGACTTGAGGGCCCGGGGAGTGGGGAGGTCTGGTGGGGTGGGGTGGGGGAAGTGCGGGCATCCTCTTGGAGATGGGAGAGGAGGAATGAGGTGAGGAACAGTCGGAGGGCAGACCAGTAACAACTGGACTATAAAAAAAAAAAACAAAAAAGGATTAAAGAATAATAATTAAAAAAAAAAAAGGAAGGAAGGAGCAGACATGGCCTCTTGTAAACTCTAGACTCATACTCCCTCACAGGCTCTTCCATGTGAAGGAGTCCTGAAGAACTATCCTTCTTCAATCCAGGCAGATTCCTAACCTTCCAACTCCATGCCTATCACTGTTGTCTCTGCGTTCCTCTGTTGGTTTTGAAACCCAGCACTTACTTTCCATTGTCTGCCGATGGTACTTGTGTTTAGTGAGGACTGAAACAAAGAAATGAAGACCCACCGATCAGTCTAGAACTCAGGCTGAATTCATCAGAGGCCTTTGTATTATTGGAAAACTTTTGAACTATACACAAACACTATTGTCTACATGATGCCAGCATGAGTGTTAGGCCAAGAACTGCAGAAGTTATATGAAGAAACAGCTTGGCTGAATGAGGGACATCAATGCAGAGAGAGCAACTGACATGGGAGATGGGCCAAAAGAATTCTGGTGGGATTTGTGCTTTTCTTCTAACTGTAGCCACACCTCTGGCCTTCCCTAGCTGAACAGATCTTTCCGGAAATTCTTCATTTTGCCTAAGCCATGGTTGAGTTGAGTTTACATAGTTTTACCGTGAGAAAGTGGGTTCTGAGTACCTTGCGGGGTATGTTCTGTCTTCTCAACCATATCAGAAAGACCTTCAGGATAAGAAGCTCATCTCTCATTGTTTCAGTGACCTCCTCCGTAACCATGGTGGCATTCGGTACACAAAAGCCACTCAGTCCGTGTACTGATACTTTCCTGATAAGTTGTTCAGTGCCTCCCTTGTTTCATCGTCAAACAACACAGAGATTGGAAGCATTTCGATAACAATGTAACTGAGAGACGGTTGGACAACCAAGCTGAGGTGATATTCTTACAGTAGCTGGCATCTACCTCCTGATACCCCTATCTTTCATAATCCCCTCCCGTCCTACACTGTACAAAGATTGTTCCGTGCTGGACAGACAGCATGCAGCAGAAGTTGTGTCACTCCTGAGATTTATGGACAGGGCTACAGAGACAGCCCAGTGAGTGAAATGCTTACCGTGCAAGCGAGAGGATCTAGTTTGAATCCCCAAAACCCACATAAAGCCAGACTCAGCACAGGCTAATCCCAGTGTTTATGTGACAGAAGGTAAGGACAACAGAACCCCAGACACTCGCTCACAGAACACCTAACCTAGAATACTAAAGAGCAAACAACAAAATCAGAGAGCCTCAAACAAGGGTCCCAACAAAGTAGAAGCTGACAACTGACTCCTAATGTTGTTCTCTGACCTTTGCTGTGGGATGTGTGTGCCTGCACTTTCACACATAAATACACACGCACACACACACACACACACACCACATTAACACATGCACCTAAGATTTCAGGTATGCTCTGACTCATTATCCCTCTTCCTAGCATAACTTTGATGCAGAGAGCCTACTAGGAAAGATACTGGACTCTAATAATAATACTAAAGGCTGGTGCTTTTCTGAGAACTACACTTGTGAACTAGAACACGGATTCTTTTGTGCCATTTGAGATGGCCTCAGACCCAGGCAACATCTCACTCAGAAAAAAAAAAAAATGAGCTTAAACCACCAGCTAGCTCTGTCCAGATTTAAGATCTTCTGAAACTCTGAGATCATAAGAGTGACAGTTATTGCAACTCCTATAGTCCCATTGTCGTGTCAAGGATTTGAAGATCTCCAAAGTAACACAGACTGACTGTGTTCTTGTTTTTGCGAAACAGGGTTAATAGTTGAGGACTAAAGTAAAATCATGAATGAAAAATAATCACCAAAAGAATATCAGAGTGGTAGAAGTGAGACATCGTGGAGACAAGCACATTTGAAAGAAATCTGAACATTGTGTTTGCTATGAACCAATCGAGATTTCCGAACAAGGAAACAATGCCATAGTGAGAAAAAGGCACTGAAAGTCTCAGGAGCCCAAATTAGCAAGTATAGAAAATCAAGAAGAACAGGAGAAGTCAGACTAGAGAATGCTTCCTCCTAGCAGAAGGGTTCCACTCTGCTGCATGTTAAGAATACTGGAGTCAAACTAAAAACCACACAAGGAAGTTATAAAGTACGGCCAGAGGCTAGTGCCCCTCAGGGCTGCTCAGTAACATTTTGAGGAAGCTTACCTTTGCTCTGTGCCTAGCATTTGACACCCAACCAAACCCAAGCCCCTGTGAGCTCATCACTGACTCTTCACTCCTGTCCATACATTTATGGTCTGCATTTGGTATATTTCCAATTTCAATCCCCTAGCTCTTATTTCTTGGCTTCATCAAACATTGCTGATTCTCCTGGACTCAGTTTATGGCTCTGGCCATCCAAAGGAACTAATAACTTATCTATCTTACACTAAGAATATAAACCACAGAGCTTGGTGCTTGGTTATCTGTCATATTATTGACTTGACACCCCTACACACACACACACACACATACACACACAAATTCCTTTCTTTGTACAAAGGCTCTAAGATACTAGTTTTCAGTTCTATCAAGGTCTGTGGCTTCCAAATCCACTAACACATTGGAAATCACCACCGTTACTGCTTTTTGAGATTGACTAACTCAGAGTTTTAGGAGTGAAGTCTAGGAGAGCATCAGCTTAACAAATGGAGTGACATCACTACTCCTGATCCTGGAAGTTGCAGATGCTTCCAAACCAGGAAATGCTGTTCAGGAAGTGATGACAGGTGCTTCCAAACCAGGAAACTGGAGTCTACAGATCTGACCAACTGGATTCTGATCCAAAAAAAAAAAAGTCTGATTTAAGTTTTCTTTGCATTCCTACAAAGATGAGAAGTATAGCAAGTAGAAGAAAATATTGGTAGCAAAGGCCAGGATAGGTTCATGGGCGTTTCCTAAAACACTTTCAAATTCTCTGCATTTTTAAATTCTCTAATGTAAAACATTAGATGACATTGAAAAAGAATTCTACACCTCCCAAACACAAATTTATCTCTCCGAATTTCATTTCTGCTTCCTCCCCACTTTATTGGGGTATTGTGGTTGTTGTTTATTTGTTTGTATTCTGTTATGCTTGATTGTGGTCAGAACTAACCTTAGTTATATCAAGACCATGCCTCTCATATTTGAGATTTACTCTATAAACCTAAAAGAAAATGAGGGAAATATTTCAAGCCTTGCAAAATCTCACTCCTGACACTCGGGCTACAAATGGTGTTTTAACATTTTATGCAGTCAATCTATCAAAATGATTCTAAACTAATTGGGGATTTTTTTTTTTAAGTATTCTGATGCGTTTGATGAAAGCTACAACTCAACAAGCAGTTTAAAACAGGCTGAACTGACAGTCCCAATGCTGCCTTGGGAGGAAAGGCACATGCCCACAAAACAATAGAATTGATTCCAAAGATACATAAATATCCAATGTGGAAATCATTCAGGTTGTTCAGTCTTATTTTAATGACATCACTGTGATGGTTAATCTCAATTCCCAACTTCATGAGATCTAGGGTTACCTGGAGATGGCCATCTAAGCATACCTCTGGGGATTACCTTGACTACGTTGCCTAAGCTAAGTCCTCAGTGGTATCACCATACCCTGGGTATTAGCTTCACACATTTCCCCCTCTGCTTTTCTTCTACAAATTTACCTGCCTACATCTTTCCCTGTCTGAATGTGATGCCCTGTGACAGCGTTTACGCTTTTGAACACTTTGTAGGGGTTTTTATCATTTCTGTTTTACAAATCAAGTATGCATGGTGTTACCAGTGTTGACGTGGTCTTGCAGGAAGTAAGTGGCCAAATCAACGTCAGGGTGTATCTCAAGTGAGGGCTGAGTATGTAGCTTCATGAGCTTGAACATCTGCATACCAACTATCTCAGGCATGGCATGATTTAAGGGACATTATAATTTTCAAAAGAAAGCATTTCTTGTATGAAAATTCATTTTTCCCACACCACAGAACCTTCCCCTATGCCCTGTTCTCCTCATAGCCCCAGGGTTGAGCTCAGGCTTATGATGTGTCTTGGCAGGTCCGTCCTTCCTGATAATCTGGTTCAACTGAAAATGGTCTTATCAGCCTTATTATATCAACCTTGTTTCTTAACTGTGACGCAAATACAAATAGCTATGACCTACCTACCTGCTTCCACTTAAGTCCAGGAGAGTAAAAATGCTCATGTTAATAGAGGCAGAAAATGTAAATTTCTAATACAACAAAGTATGAAAACATAAAGCATTTTACATATGGCAGAACATTTGACTTGCTAAGACCAGTTGCCAGGATAATAACTGAAAAAGAAAAGGATAACATTTATTTGGTTGATAAACATGTGTGCCTTCTGGAGTAACTGATTTAAACACCAGACACTCCCAAACTTCAATATATGTCTTCATCTTGCTTTGACCTCTGACCTAGCATGTACCTAAAGAATTCAAAATGGTTTTCTAGTGTGGTGGTAGTCATTAACCATGTTCACCTCAAAGACAGAGTGATCAGAGCTACCTTAAACTCTTGAAAACCATATTAAGAAAGAAAAAACAAAGAAAGAAAGAAAGAAGGGAGGGAGGGAGGGAGGGAGGGAGGGGGAGGGAGGGAGGAGGAAGGAGGGAAGGAGGGAAGGAGGGAAGAGGGAAGGAGGGAAGGAGGGAAGGAGGGAGAGAAAGAGAGAGAGAAAGAAAGAAAGGAAGGAAGGAAAGGAAGGGAGGAGGGAGGGAGGGAGGGAGGGAGGGAGGAAGGAAAGAAGGAAGGAAGAAAGCAAGCAAGCAAGCAAGCATGATGGTGGCCATAAATATAATGGCAAGGCAAAGAACTTCTGAAATGTCAAATGTCGTCCAATGAATTGCTCTCTCCAGCCCTCCTTTAGGGGCTATCTGGGACATTCATAACTTGTGAAAAATTAATTATGAAATAATGCATGCAAGAGCTTTCATATATTCACATTTTAAATTAGCATGAGTAGTGACAGTGTTCCATTCTAGGGCACCTACCTGCGTCTGACCGTTTTAGTTAATTAAAACTTACACTGTGGCTCTAGCCTGCGGCAGTCCTTTGAATCATTCTCTGTTCTGTATGCAGACATGTTCTGCTGACAGTTTTATTTCCCTGATGAACCAGTGTGATTGAACCCAAGAATGCAAAAAAATACCCTGTTGTTTTCCCTACAGTATGCCTTTGGGTAAAGATGTAACTATTTTCTGGCTACTTGGCACGTCATTAAGAACCTGTGAGAAGACAGGGTTTAATGGGAACATTGGTTAATGTGATCATTTGGAAAAGGTAAATCTAAATCATGTGTCACATTTTATAGAGGATCAAAGTGGTGGAAAAGCTGTATTAGAGAGAGAGAGAGAGAGAGAGAGAGAGAGAGAGAGAGAGAGAGAGTTGGGAGGAGGGAGGGAGGGACAAAGTGAGAGCATCTGTTGAACAGAATTGTCAGACTGCTCTTGCCATGGTTATAGTCAGCATCGCAGGGCAGCACGTCTCCAAAGTCAAGATCTTGTCTGCAACGGAATCTAAAAGTCAAATGGAAGTAGATAATAAGGGAAGAGAGAAAGGTGGATCCACCATATATGGAAAAAGAAACCGTGGTAGACTTGTTTTACAAGTAGGGTGTTAATTGGATGGGTACAATCTCAGTTCTATTTGGGAAAACTAAACATACAGCCAAGTACTGTGAAGGAACTTAAAATAATTTGATTGCTTGGGTCTTCCCAGGTTCTTTTGGTTAAAGTTAAGCAGTGTACTTGGTACTCGTTAGAGCTATTCACACATATTCAAACTACTGTACTCAGGGACTCAAGGCCAAATTGTGTTTCCTGGTAATTCACACAGTGATATTCATCCTGTGATGAGCCACAGCTAAGGTGTAATGCAAGAGCACACCACTCTGTGGAGGCTACTAGTTCATGTCTTCAGTTACCTATACTTGAAAAGGCTCCAAGGTTTTAAGAACTAGCCAATCAGATAATTCATTGTGTTATTAAGTATCCAGCATTTGAGCTATAGTAGAGAAGGTACCTCTGGGCTGACAGTTGTAAGTTCTAAAAATCTAGTGAGTCTAGCTTGTAAAGTATGTTAAAGAAAAGAAAAGAAAAAAAAAAAAAAAAGATAAAAGAGTAAAGAAATAAAGAAAAGAAAGTACAATAAGAAAAGATAAAAGTCGTCAGCAAGAATAAGTCCAAAGATGAGTAAACAAAAAGAATAACAAGGCAGCAAGAAAAGCCCAAGACTCTTGAGAAACAACACTTCCCCTGCAAAAACAAAAGGAACAAACAAACACTAACCATGAAGGTACTGACCTCCTGTCAGCATATCCGTGGTACATAGCACTGAATAACACTCACTAGGAGCTGAGCACATGGTCAGCTACTGTGAAGGAATTTGAAATAGACAGTTATAGCCATCAAAGAGCAAGCATTAGAGCAAGATTGCTTAATAATTGGCTTAATAAAAAGGCTTTCATTCCCTAACTATGCCAAGTAAATGAGGTGTTGGAATATCAAATGAATTCTCTGCCAATTAGTATATTGAGAAACCAGAACTGCTTTTAGTACCAAGAGTTACCAAGATTGAGGAAATTCTAGCAACCAAGACAGGAACCTTCTTACTTCATTTTCCTCTTGGGGTGTTGCCAAAAGACCTGCAAGGACAAGCTGAGCAAAGCCATGGGCAGGATCTTATTCTGCCCAGAGAAGAGGGCTGGGAAGTTTAACCCAAAGCACCTCACTCACTAACACCCACCTTCCTAAGACACTTACGACATCACGTAAGAAGCTCACGGTAAGTCATCAAGGCAGGATACATGTGTCAGATCTCAAAGGCAAGGTTTTTTTTTAAAAAAAAAAAAACATACTTTAAAACTTTAGCCCTAGGGTTGACTTCTTTTCCAAAAGAAAGTAAAGCCAATTTATATGATCCTACAGGTTGGATGATGACCTAAGCTCCCTAAAACAAGAATATAAATCCTATGTTTGGTTTGCACAGATCACCATCTCTAACCCTGAGTTTTCTTAGGCAAGAATTATGTCCATAAACTGATTTGGCAACCATCACTTTGCATAGCATAGACATTAGTATGTTAGGTAGGCATTTAACATTCCCTTGGGACTCCACTGGAAGAAGGAAATGGAAAACCAGACAGAGCAATAAACCAGAGTAGAAGGGCCTGTCGGACCACATACCAGACAACTCAGTAGCCTGGAATTTCATCATCTAGCTTCTTCTGTCTGAGCTCCAGATATTATCTTCCATAGCATCTCGAACAAAACCCACTCTAGAAACAATGCCCCATGTTTCCCAAGCACTAAATTCAGAAGAGAATTTAACTAAAACATAGTAAGTTAACCTGGTCTTCAAGTAACGGGGATTCTGCTGCACCCACTCTACTAGTGTGTGATGACGTTACTCTACAGTGTCACTCTCCAGGATGCTGCTACAGAAGCCCTTCCCAAACTCCCTCTGTACAACCAGGAATATATCATAGAGAACATACTTTTGTTACAACCCATGTAGACAAAAGAGCTAAATGCTGAGGGTGCAATGTCTGCACATGACACAATGGGAGGAAGGTCAGTCGGTTCCATACACGACGAATTAGATATAAGACACAGAGGTGATCCTCGACACAAAAGAAAATCTATAAAAGTTAAAGTGTGGTAGCTATCAATGGGATTGCATTTGGCTCTGGTTTACTGAACAGCAGAAGATCTGAGGAACATACTGAATACTTTCTAGATGGTTGCACATCAGCAACATGGCAAAGAAACATACCCTAGATATATCTTCACTGCCCCAATTGTAGGCTCAGGGGTGAACCTCTTTTTTTTTTTTCTAAAGATTTATTCATTTTATTTATATGAGTACACTGTTGTTCTCTTCACACACACCAAAGAGGCATCAGAACCCATGCCAGATGGTTGTGAGCCACCATGTGGTTGCTGGGAATTGAACTCAGGACCTTAAGAAGAGCAGTCAAGTGCTCTTAACCACTGAGCATCTCTGGCCTCCTCGGGGGTCGGGGGTGCACCTCATACCAGGAGTCTGACATCCAGGGATTAGTTCATTTCCTTAGCATCTGTAGTAAATATTTCTGAATCAACATCTATGTCCTTAAGAAGTAAGGCATAGTGTCTTTATAACTCTCTATTTTCCTACACTTGACCCATACCACACATTTGCCAGCATGGTTTGTGGGGAGAACATTTAACTTTATGAATCAATAAGATAAAATACCAGTTCACATTTAATCTACAAAAGTATGATTATCCATTTGGCAGCTCAGCCACTCACATGAGAACAATCCAGTAAGAACCCAGCGTAATCATATACTTATCAATATGGAGGATCCATTGATTTTTTTTTTTTTTTGAAAATATGAGAAGATAATCAGTAGAAGATTTGTACAGATATTTTAGAAATGAGAGTTTATATCAGAATTCATCATCAGTCAATAAGGAAAATTAAAACAAATAAAAACCACCACAACATCTAAAATGACTAGAATAAAAATGCTGATGTAGACATAGAGGGGGAAAAAAAAACCTTCACAAAGTGCGAATACCCTTCCCATGGTGAATCCACTTCAGATGGCAATATGGCTGCTTCTTAGAAAGCCAAACTTAAGCACAGAGTAACCAAAGTCGCTAAGAACCCCAGCCATTTCATTCTCAGCAATTCTTCCACAAAAGAAATAAAAGCATCCATCCCTAGGAATGTGCCCACCAACACTCTTCCTTTTCTCTCGGGCTTACCATAGAAAGTATTGTATTGGGCATCACACTGACATTTTCAAACAAAACATGTCTTCCAGGTGTCCTTTCCCTTCTCTCTTCTTCTCCACTCCTCTTCTGTCCTTCATCTCTTTTTACCCTTTGCCCCCTTTCTAGTTCTACCTCTATCCACACTTACACCCATCTGTGAACACATATGAACATGAGAATACAGGATGCACATGTGATCAAGAACTCACTGCTATCATCTTACTGAGCTCGGATTACCTCACTGAATGTAATACTTTCCCGCTCTATGTACTTTCCTGCAATATTCACGATTTTGTTTTTCTTACTATCGGATCAAGATTCCGTTGTTTGTGTGTACCCCGTTTTAATTATCCTGTCATCTAGCACTGGGCATCTAGGCTGTTTCCATTTTCTCAGTACTGGGAAGAGGGCAACGGTAAACACAGACGTGCACTCTCTCTGCAGTAGACAAAGCAACCCTTCAGAAAAATGCCCCAGGGCTGGATAACTGGGTCATACAGCAGTTCTATTTTCAGATTTTTGAGAAACCTCCACATGCTTTCCCTAATGGCTATTCTAGTCCCCGTCCTGCTAGCAGTAAATAAGGGTTCCCGATGACTAGCATCAAGGGCTCTGACAGCAACATTATTCTTTATTAACTATTTGGAAAGATTCCAAGTGGTCATCAAGCGATGGAGGATGAGTCGCAGGATGTGTTGTCATCATGCAGTAAAGCACAAGTGATGGAAAGGCTCGTTCAGACTACATCATGAAGGAATCTAAGAAGCACACTCTGAGTAAAAGAACTCAGTCATGAGACATTGGACCTTTATTTTTATGGGTCTAGGAAGGACAAATCTAGAAAGATTGAATGCATATCATCGGTTGACTAAACACAGAAGTGAAAAAAGAAGGTGTCTACAGTGGACATACTAGATGTTGAGGAAATAAAAATAAACACTTATAGATTGAATTCCGCAAAAGATCTTACAATCCCCCCAAATATACTGAAAATCATTTATTTTTGGTAATTAAAATGAATGGTTAAGCATGATGATGGGGCTAGAAGATGACTCAGTGGCTAAGAGCCTTGCTACTCTTTCAGAGGACCGTGGTTTGGTTCCCAGCACCCACACAGCGGCTCAGGGCTACCTGCAACTCCAGTTCCAGAAGGATCTCAAACATTCTTCTGGCCTCTGTGGTTCCAGGCATGCACTCGGTGTACATACACACATTTTAAGCAACCTACTCCTACACAAAAAATGAAAACAAACAAATGTTCAGAAAAAAAATATAACATATAAAAAATGATAAAATGTTAAATATACAGGGGAAAAATTATCTCCAAACATTTTATATCATATTATCATGAGCCTTTCACTAAAAATGTAGGTTTTTATTTTTAATGTATAGTCACTTTTCCCCAAAGAATACCATATTATGTGGAGTAAATGATGTAAATCCTAAAAGTAAAATAAAAGATTTCATAAACATAAAGCAGATAATACCTCAATATAAAATTAAAGATTTGATTGTAAGATTTTTTTTTTTTTTCAGAATAATGACAGAGCAAGAATTAGTGAGCACACCAAATTTCAGGGTAATGAACATGAGAATAGGAGAATATTCCCAAATTAACAGGGGATTGTGTGATGGACAAGACCACCCATACAGCAGACGCCTGCAGAACATTCATCAAATTGAAAGTCTGTTCAAAGTGATATCATACTTGTATGAGCATCAATCAAAATAAACCCAGCTGTTCCAAGGACAGCAGATACTCAGGAAGTTGGTATTGCAGATGATATTAATAAGAAATGTCAAGCAGGAGAATTCAGAAAAGGAGAGGCATGAGAAGTGTGAGGAAACATCCCTACAACAATAGAGCCCCCCATATGATGCAGCCTCCTGCCAAGGAGAATAGAGTTAGTCACATCAGTCTGCCTATTATGGCGACAGAATTATTACAGGAAAGTTTACATCAGGCTTTAGGGTATCAATATAGTATTAATACCTTAAGTTTGCTACAGCCTTAAGTTTTCTCCATTATTTCACACTATAAAATAAGGGTCTCTATTGAGTCTGATTGGTTCCAATATGATATCAAAGAGCTGGTTACAAACGACAAATGAAAACCCCATACAGAAGCATCCTACCAGTGAGCTGGAAAACAGTAACAGTGGATGGAGATTTGGGGTCCATTTCCAAAGGGATCATGCCTAAGGAGTCTGAACCCCAACTCTGCAGCCATCACACGGACCATTTGGTGTTTTTAAGCAGTGTACAACATGAGCCAAGTGTTTCTAGGAGGCATTTAACAGAATGCTACTGCAGTATATCATCAGGTCAAGGAGAGAGGAAGAACCCCATTCTAACTGGTAGGATTTTTTGTTTTTGGATATTTTCTTTATTTACACTTCAAATGTATCCCCTTTCCCCATACATCCCCCCAGGAACCCCCTGTCCCATCCCCTCCCCCCTGCTTCTATGAAGATGTTAACCCACCCACCCCCCTGGCATTCCCCTACACTGGGCATCGACCTTCACAGGACCAAGGCCTCTTCTCCCATGATGCCCGACAATACCATCCTCTGCTACATATGCAGCTGGAGCTACGGGCCCCTCCATGTGTACTCTTTGGTTGGATTTTTTAGCAGAATATTCAGCAGGTACAGTTGAACTGAGGGATCTGCCCAAGGTGAGACAGAATGTAAAAAGGAGCGCATGTACAGATGATTGACAGTGACTTAGGCATTTGATACCCAGCGCTTCCCAATACCAGGCCACAGGGCAATTCAACTCAAGTACACAAAAGATCTGGAGATTTCCTCTTGACACAGATGTGGGGGTCACATCTACTCCCCTCCATCGCTGCTGCCCAACCATTGTTGGGGAGGCACAGGAAAGCTTTTAGACATGAGTCACTCATTTCATTTTTACAGCCAGTGTCTCTTGCAGGGACAGAAATCACTGTATCACTCTGGTTTCACCAAGTCACATGGGAGAGGTTGCTAATCCTACCATCTTGTCACTAGGATTTTAAGTGGTCAAAAAAAAAAAAAAAAATCATGATACTTTAGCTGAGGATTGTAGTCAAGAGTCAACCCGGCATGCTCAAAGCAATGGAGTGAGTCACCAGCATTTCAAAACAAACAAACAAACACAACTTGTTATTTTGGATGAAGACACCTTCCACTTCATTCATATTTGGAGAATTCTGTAAGACTTTGTCAATTAGGAATTAAAATCCAAGGGCTGGAGAGATGGCTCGGTGGTTAAGAGCATTGACTGCTCTTCCGGAGGACCTGGGTCCAATTCTCAGCACCCACATGGTGGCTCACAACCACCTGTATCTCCAGTTCCAGGGAACCTGACACCCTCACGTACATATACATGCAAAACACCAATGTACATAAAATGAAATTTTAAAAAAAGAATTAAATTACCTAAGCATCCATATTCAGTTGCTTGAACTTGGGTATGTGGTGGCTTGAAACCATCAGATACTGTGAAATAAAATGAGCCTGTATTCTCTTCAGGAAGCAGACATATTGAAATTCTGCATCAACACAAAACTATAGATAAGCAAAACAGACATGGTATCTCTGCATCTCAAATCAAAATATGAGGAAACTGTTTCTCTCTGTGCATTCCTATTACATTATGGAGTCACTCTAATGAAAATGCATTAGAAGTCTGCATTAACAAATTCATAGCAACTCAAAGGTTGAGATTTTCATGGTGAACCAAGCTGAGAAAAAATATATATAAAGAAGGATATGTTTTTATTACCTAGTCGTAAAAGTCAAATATTTAACAGCATTGTTCTTCTACCTTCTAACACTTGTAAAACTTGATTCAAGACTATAGATCTTGGCAACTGCATGACATCTGGCTTCCCCTAGAGACTATCCTGACGTCACAAAAAATAAGTCACCGAAAAGTCATGTGAAAACCACTTGTCTATGATCACAGAATTTCTGGAGGGCTTAGAAGGAAGCTTCCTGAGATCAAGGCCAACCTGGCATACACTTAGAGACCTTGCCTCACAGGAAACACTTCCTGCTCTAAATACAAAAGCAGAAACCTTTCTACTGTTAATTAGTAATTATTAGTTACTAAGTGAGCTTCCTTTAGTCTCCTCCTGATCTAAAATGAGCAAGACAGCCCATTTAAACAACACACAACTTCCATTCTTACAAAAGCTGGAGCATTTGGCACTTGGCCAGAGGATGTCAACACGCTCTTAATGCTTTTGACAGAACAGAAAATGTTATCATTCAGGTCTTCATTATTCTAGGCTAATTTAAGACTGGACATCAAATTCAAGCCTTGAAAGTCCCTTTCACTATGATAAATTTGACCATCTTCTTCCTTGAATCATGAATGACCTCTTTCTGGTAGCATAGGCATCATACTGGGTATCCTCATAAATGACATCAAAGGGTCTGGAAAACAAGTTACTCAGAAGGTGGCTGAGTTCTGAGCTTTTTGCACTGAACTTCAGCGGTGTAATAGAGTCCAGGGATATCCAAGCTGTGAAATAGGAGCCTTTAATACTGAGACTTCCGAGGCAAATAAGATGTATGTCTTGCACAAAAGAAGACCAGAACCAACCCAAAACTCCACCACAGTTCTATTCAAAGACATGATTGCTGAACAGAAAAGAGCCCTCGGACCTCAGATGGGTTTTCCGTTCCTTAGCTCCACCATCCTGTTATCTGAAACATGCATAGCACTGGATTGAAGTTGTCTCTGCGGCAACCTGAGTAATGTCACATTCTGCAGGATCTTAAGTTCAAACCAAACCTCAAATAATTCCCTCTGATAATCTCCAAAGAAACAAGCAACATCCATGCCACAAAATCCTAGGAATAAGTAGCAACTTAAATAAAAACACAAAACTTAAATGAGAAATTACAAGCTATGTGTGAATAATGACTATGTTTCTTCATTTCCTACATGGGTTGGTTATTTTTTTTGGGGTGGTTTGGTTTGGTTGGTTGGTTGGTTGGTTGGTTGGTCAGCTGGGTGAGTTTTTTCCAAAATGCTTTAAAACTTGAGCTGGAGAAAAAGAAAATTTTAAGAAGATGGAATTTCCCAGATGCAAACTATAATAATTTAAATATAAACTCAATAAAGATGAATACTTAATAATATCCAGAAATTATTGCTAATTAATTTTAATGTAATGAGCATATACAGGGATATGTTTATTTTGAAGATATGACTGCTGAGGTATGTGTGATCCGAGGCGCATAAGATCTGCCGTAAAATTCACAAAATACTTTAAAAAGAAAAATGTGAAGATAGACAGTACGGCAGACAGAACGGAATGAATGAAGATAGAGACACACAGAAAGATATATGAGGATGGAGATTACCCATCCAACACATGTGCAAAGCAAATGTGAACCAATGTTAAATCCAGCTGGACAAATATAAAGAAATTAACGTGAGATAGTTCTTTCTTTTTCTTTTCTTTTTGTTTCTTGTCTTTTAAATGCTTCACAACAAAAATTGCAGATGAATTAGAAGAAGGAAAAAGAGAAGGAGGAGCGGGGGGTAGAGCATTGGAGAGAAGAAAGGTGGGGGAGAAAATCCTCTGTATAAACAGCACACAGCCCTCCCCTGCCCTGAGCCCGTGCCTCTCACTCTCCACCCAGTACTGTCTTCCCTGTCAGCAGGGGACTGAACTGTGTTTTCCTGGCTTTCAAACTCTGCTCTCCCTGTGGGAGAACTGACTTATCTAAGACAAAACTTTTACTAATCTTTCAGCCACGATTTTTATGGAAATCGAGGCCTCTCTTCTGTCTGCTATCACTGGAAATTCACACAGTGTTCTTTCTACATCCTTCATGCTGAGTTTAGAGCTGAAAGCCAGTCTTTTCCTTCTCAGATGAGTGTACAATAACACACACACACACACACACACACACACCACACAGTCCCTCAGTGCAGAGTCACATCCCAGCTGGCCATGTGAAAAGCAAACAATAAAATCACGAACTGGACTACACAAATACCCCAGACCTCTCCCTGGAAAGAATTAAGAATTCAATGACATTTCTCCAGGGAAAAGTAAGGTGGAATTGTGTCATTTGCAGACATTCCGATAATTAAACCAATGTGAAATCAAAGCCAAAATTGTCTTTGTGCTAAAAGTCGCTCGCTTCTCTGTCCTATACACAGTTGCTCACCTCAGCAGACATTCTCTGCTGATGAAGAAGGCGAGGGGTCTCAGAGTGAAAATTCTGACCTACTCTTCTTGCTGTGAGCAATCCAGCAGCGTTCACATGACTCACTTTGGTACACAGTGTGTTGGTGTCTTTAACTTGCACAGTTGTGAAGAGAGAAGGTTTGTCAGGGCATGAAGGTCTGAACTTGACAGACATACAACCTCATGGAGAATGACAACCGCCAAGTTTCTTGACCACAGTATTCATTACAACAATTTGCAATCATCAACCACACTCACACCAGAGTATTCCAGACGGAACCAACAGTGGCAGCCAGCCTTCCGCCGCAGTCCTTTCCTCTCAACACAGAACCTTATTCAAATGCTAAGAAAATATGTGTCTGAGAGCTTGAAACAAAAATGTGGATGCAAACTACAAGGAAGTCATGTTCTCCATGGGAGCATGCGTATTGAGTTTGCATATGGAAATCTGGGCTTCTGCTTCCTGACAGCATTATGTTCAAACAAGAGTTAACCTCTGTGACCCTGAGTTCCCCCAGCAGAGAAGAGATTCTTGGTACCACTGACTGCAACATGCTGGCTTCGGAGAAGAGTAGCACAGAGAAAGAATAGAATAAGCAACTCCTCCAGAGCCAAGATTAATGAACACTGATGTAAAGAGATAGATAGTAAACACATTAAGCGCTATGAGTGTTGTGTTATGAATGAGAACTCCCAAAAAGAGACTGTCTAGAGAAAGTGTCTGATTACTTAAAGGTCAATACAATGGAGAGGCTGAAACCTTGCAGATCCAAAGGTTAATTACCTTATCTTGGGCTAGCTTTAGCACCTCAGAACAGCCATTCCTTACCTACCTTTGTGTTCCAAGCTAACATCCTGTGACTAACAGATTAAAAATCTTTGGAATCTGTTGATCTCACAGGCCCACTAGGTTCCATCAACAGAAAAGGTAAGAATGTCATCAGATAGTATCTTAAGCCTAAACAAAATCTCCCCCTCTTACCATAACTGCTTCTCCAATGTACCTAACGATGTACTTTAAACTTGCCTTGACTTACAACTCTGTCTCTTACAAAAACCCTCATAAAAACCGTTTCCATGTTGGAGCATGGTATTTGGGTGATTGGTCCAGGGCCATGGCCATCCAAAAGGCTCCAGAATAAACTAGCTTTATTCCCTTTACTGTGGTTTGTGAGTTGACAGCCAATCTGCTCAGATACAGCCTTTTTTTTTTTTTTTTTTTTTCAGGATTTTTTTGGTCACAGGGCTTAAATCTAGAATGGCCTCCATAGTCTCATGTTTTGAGATTTTGGGTCATTTTCTTTAGGAGTCTGTAGAACTTTGAGACCTAAATCCTAGAAGGGAGAGATATAGGTCTGTAGGATGTAGCAGTTAAAAAGGGGGGGGGGGCTGGAAATTGTCTCTACCTCTGGTTCCTGGCTGGTTCTGTTCCTATCTGCTGTTTAAGTGTGAAAAGCTGAACTGTATACTTCCTCCACTGTGCCTCTATGCTGCTGGTTCTCAACCTGTGGGCCGCGACCCCCACAGCTATCCTATGCATCGAGTATTTCCGTTATAATTCATAACAGTAGCAAAATTGCAGTGATGGTTAGGGGGTCACCACAACATGCGGAGCTGTGTGAAGGCGTCACAGCATTAGGAAGGTTGAGAACCACTGCCCTGTGCCTTCCCCATCACAAAGGTCTGTAGCCCCTGAAGCAGAGTCAGGGAGATGCTTCTGTCATAACAGTGAAAAAAAATACAATGAGCAAATAGTACAGACTGTAAGTCATGTGGTCTCTGCTAGAAGGAAAGTTGCCAGGGACTACAGGCTGGATATAAATGCATGTGCCCTACTGCTTCAAAAGCTGTGTGTACCGGCTGACGCTGAAACTCATATTTTAGACAATTGTTACAGCTCACAAAATAGACATCCTCAGTTGTGTATCACTTGAAAATAGAACAACCAAGGCAGACACTGTACCACCTGTCTGCTTTTACATCCACCTCTCAGGAGGCTGAGGCAGGAGGATAGAGCTCCAGGCCAGATGGGCTACACAGCGAAACCAGGAAGACACATAGAAAGTACAAAAGGAGAAAGGAGGAGGGAAGAAGGAAGAGACGGGGAGGGAGAGAGACAGAGACAGACAGGCAGGCAGGGAGAGCAACACCAATCAGCCTTGGCTCTTGGGCCACAGGTCACAGACCACTGATTTACACCAGTGATCCTCAAACTTGAACCAGCCGTTGAGTTAACAAAATTACTGGGAGACAGGGATGAGCATTTCCCATAAATTGTGGGCATCTCTCCTGCTTCTTGAGGGCATTCCTAATGCCAAATCACACACGGAGGGATAGCCACGGGTTTGAGACAGGGACCAAAAGGAAAAGAGAAAAAATAATTGCTCATGTTAGCAGGAACCAGATCTCAATAGTCATTTAAATGTCAGGTAAGGCTTCACCAAACATGAAGCATAAAATGAGGCAGAAAAAAACAATGATTACTATATTAGACTTTCAAAAGTATATGAGTACTATAGGTGGGTTTCCCTGGATAAATCTAGTCCATGGTATTTACAAACTAATCTTAGTACCTCCCTCATTGGCTCAAAACCTTTGTTCAAGGAATCTTAGTTCTGCCGAGGCTCAAACACCTGTTAACAATGTGCTATGCCTTCAATTCCCTCACCCATCCCTGCCCTCCTCCTCTATTTCCTAGCAATTATCACCTCTAATGGACTAGATAAGTTACCTGGTTGTTAAGCTTATTACCAATTATCTGTCCCTGACAGCACTCCTAAATTCTTAAAGCGCCAGTCGAAATAGAGCAAGACAAGCAAATGCATATCTCTGTATCTCAGAAATGGTACCTGTCACTTTTGCAAGCACCTAAAGATTGTGGATTAAATGAATGCATGAACAAAACGCTAATCTATTTAGATGTTAGTTTAGAAAGATGTAAAGACCATCTCACTACTTTGAGAGAACTCCGTACTTGTTTACCGTCATCTCAGAGAGCATAGGAACAAACCAAGGATGCAGCCCTCTAGAGTTTTATAATCTCAACTGCAGGTTCCGTCTCTAAGATCACAATTTAACATTAAAAGAGCCCAACAGTCCTCTTATTCAACCACTCTTAGATGGGCAAGTTCATTACCTATAACTCCAGTCCCTCCTGCCATACCAATTATAACAGTCTTGATCTGTACAGGCACCCATAGCAAAATAACGTCAGAGGAGAGAGTCTAAGCAATAAGCATCTCCTCACAGTTCAGGTAGCAGGGTATCTGAGGACAGGGCACCAGAATGGTCAAGACCTACTGAGGCTCATTCCCTGTCTTGCAGATGACTGCTGGCTGAGTGACTATAAGCGCAGCTGTAGGTAGGTCATCTACATTAATCCCTCCACAGCCCAGGCTCAGAAGAGTTGGGCAAAAAAGAATGTAAGAGCCAGAGTATTGAGGGGGCTGTGAGAGGCATGACATCAACTCACTTCGGCCACACCCACCTGCGCAAGACATGCACAACATCACGCCGGTCAAGTTTCCAACACTGAAGAGGGATTCTCAAAGCCGCACTCCTAGCTGATGAGGTACTGACAGTGGCAGCTGAGGGGGGAAGAGACATTTTTCTTTGTGGTCACTGGTAGGTGACCTATGCCCCCATTAGATGTCTGCCCCATATCTGCTTGAATATGATCACACTAATCAGACAGAGGATCTGTTAATAACGATAATTAAAAAGAAGGCTTAGAGTCCTGAGGAAGATGGCTTGGTGAGTCCTGAGAGGTGGAGGGAGGTAGCAGGGGTGAATAAGACCAAAACATTGGAGCCCACTAGTCTGCATTGAAAAGAACCCCCAGATAGAGCTGATTCTTGATTATGCTAGCCACATTTTGACAGGGACAGACTGACGTTAGTAACACCAAGACGCCAGAGCATTTTGATAAAATACTAACTCAATCAATAATTTTGTATAATAAATAATTTTAATTATTTAACAATTTTGTATTTGATAACTGCAAATGATGATTTTCATTATCGTTTGGCAATTATTTAAAACTCAACAAATTTTAAATGGAGCAGAGGAAAGCCTAAGGTGTTTGAGCGAGCGGGCTCTGAAGAGGACACGCTGACGGGCAAGCTTCATAGACTTCCCTGAGCATAGCCTTTTATCCATCGCAGGTGTTCCCTACATGTTTTCAGGAAAAATAAAAGAAAAAGGAAGAGGCGTACAGGTGCAGGGCCTCACCAGGGCCTCACCTAATTCAATACAACTGCAGTAAGTAGATCTACTGTCCTGGAGTCATGCGTATTTCAATCCATTCTAGCATAACCATGTAAAGAAAACTTCATCCAATGCTGTCTTCTCTATGTGGCCTTTCAGAAAAACATAAATTAAAACATGGCAGACTCCCAAGATCACACCGGCAATCGGCCTCGTCCCAGCTGGTGTGGTTTTTTTCATTGCTGTAATGAAATATCTAAAAGAAGCAACTTAAAGGAGAAGGGGCCTCTCCTGACTGATAGCTTAAAGTCCAGTCTATCAGGGTGGGGAAGGCATGGCAGGGTTAATGGCAAGTCTCCGCTGTGGCAGCAGAAGAGGCTGCTTGGTTACAACTCAAAAGTTTCAGGAACAAGATCTCAAACGTGAGCCAGAACCATGGCAGGCTGAACACATTAAGCCCACCCCCATGACTGACTTCCTTCAATTCGGCTGCAAAGGGAGGGTTCTATTACCTCCTACTGCAGTGTCATGAGCTGGGTGCCAAGTGTTGAAACAAAAGAGCCTACAAAGAGAAATTAACAGTTGAGCAATAATAGTAAGACCTTTCTTATCTTCTTATCCCTTTTCCATGCATCTTCCCAAAGATGCACCACCAAGCTCCAGCACACAGACTCCGGCCTGTCCAGACTTACAATGATAACAAGTTGCTTTCAGATCACCGTCAGCTCCTAACATAATCACCCTGACCCTTCAATGTATCACTGGGGGATATTCAAAGCAGCAAAAAAGGCACTTGCAAAGCCTTTATTTATTGATAGCATATAAAATATTTTCTACACACCAGCCTGGGAAAGTGGTTCAGTGGGCAGGAGTGCTTGTCGCTCAAGTCTGAAGAGCTGAGGGCACAGACACACAAAAAGGATGAGAGTGATCACATACACACACACACACACACACACACACACACACACACGTACTCTCAGTGTGGAGCAGGGAGGAGACAGGGAGGTTGCTGGTGTTTATTGGCTACCAATCTAACTCCAAGTTCAGTAAGAGATGCTGTCTTGAGGATCCTATCACATAGGGAGAATGATACCAGGACACTAACATACAATGCATGTACCACATTCACACACACACATACATGCAACACACACACACAGACCTGCACACATGAGATAAAATTAATTTCCAGCCAAGTATTTTATCTTATACTGTGTCAGACTTCCCATAATCTAAGGCCCCTTTTCTATGTCAGCAGTGTCCTTTACAACCTTTTAACTGTATCTCGCCTTTCCAAGCAACTAAATCAATGTTCAATTTATGTTAATTTAGGGTCAGCTTCGTAGACTGCCACCTGTCCGCCATCTGTCCTTCTGCCATCGTGCTTATGAATTATAACGTAGCCAATGGTTCCAGCAATGAATCTAAGAGGCTACTTTTCCATATTTTTTGCCTGTAAATTTTATAGAAAAGGAAATTGAGCCTAAAAACTTTAACTAATTTACACAATGGACTGATAGTCAGAAGAATTATAGCCCAGTCCTGGTTTTCATCCTGCCTATTTGATCAAAGTTAAAACCTTAAAAGAAATATCCAGCCCATGCAGACAGGTGAGGAGGAGTGGAGAGTAAATTTTAGTCTAGGGAGGAGGCAGAAAGTCACACATAAGAATATAATATGTAATTATATGCATATAATGAATTAATATATAATGTATGATTATAAACAGGATATATATATTTATATATATCATGGTTACAAATAATATGAAACATTTAAGAAAAGTCTTAAATATATTGAAAATCATGTATTCCAGAAAATAGGATAGAATATAGGAAAATATATTTTGTATGAGAACACAGCAGAAATATCTCCAAAAAAACCAAGAAGAGGTATGCATATACTGGTCACATTTATAACAATGACCTTTAAGATTCTTTAGAAATTTTTGATTTTTGCTGCAAAATGGTATCTGTCCCACAGTTTGCACACGATAAATGTTTGTTGAGCTGAGTTTAAATTGCTTGACTTTGGCAAGATGATTTCTTTTTTATAATGCTCAGAGGGGAAAGAAATCATTAAATAGATTTTCACCCTGTCTTTTATAAATGTCTTTATAGAGCTGCCCTGGTTTAGTTTCCCTTGGCAAGATTGCTGGTTTGCTCTCCCTGTTGGATCCCCCTTCTCTGCTCTTTGGATTAGCTCAGTCAGTAAGAGAGACCTGCCATGTAGATATATTTATATATGTGTGTATATGTTTGGGCTTTTGGAAACCCAGGAAAGCTGAGGGTAGAGGCCAAAAGCCTGAGAAGAGGAGACAGAAAAAAACAGGTAGAGAGCAATGTCCCACAGGCAGAAAGGGAGTTCAATTTTCTTCTACTTTTTAAAAAGGCAGAGTCTTACCTTTTTAGCCCAAACTAACCTGGAGCCCATCAGTCAGCCCATGCTGGCCTTAAACTACATACTCCTCCTTTCTTAGCACCCTGAACGCTGGGATTCTAACAGCATAAACCGATATAATTCATACATCCCCTCATGAAATGTTTGTTATTCAGGACCTCTTACATGCTAGGCAGGGATTTAAGGCACAACCGTGAATAAAAATAATGAAATGCATGATGTCATAGAAGGTATATTCCATTAAGAGCTGAAGCATAATAAGGCAGAAGATAGATGACCGATAAGTATGTAGGTAGATGATATATAGAGATAAGTAGATAGATGATAGATAGATAGATAGATAGATAGATAGATAGTAGATGATAATGTAGATAGATAACACCCATACATACATATACATAGATATATGATACATAGATACATAGATTAGATAAGTTATGAAGAATGCTTTAACGATTTAAAGAAAAAGATGCAAGAAACCAAAGTACTGGCCATCTGTGACAGAGAGGCCATTAAGGCCATGTGGATCTTTGATCAGAGGCCTGAAGTGAGGCCAACCCCACACTTCATCTTATCTGCATCAACCCAGTATGGCACGTGTCCAATTGACAAAGAAAAGCATGAAGACCAGGAGTATGGACAACTAGACCGCCATTACTTATTTCAGCTTTCTTTCTACTTTTTATCATTATTGAAGAGAAATTCACATCACATAAGATTAATCCCTTCCAAGTCTAGGATTCAGTGGCCTTTAGTGCAATCACCCTTTGGTATAATCAAAAATTTATTTCGACCCAGTTCTAGAATATTTGCATCAACTAAAAAGAAAACTCATGTCCACGTGAAGGCCCTTCCCATCCTCCACCCCTCCAGCCCTGGCAGCCATCAATCTACTTTGTGCCTGTGGATTTGCTTATTCTCAGTATTTCGCATGGATGGGGCTCATCCAAGACTCAACCTTTTGTGGCTTTGTTTTAGTCTCACTTCTTAAATAATGTCTTCAAAGTATTTTCAGGGACACTGTAATACCTACCTTAATCCTTTCCTAACCAATGGCATATACCCCATTACATAGATCTACAATAACTTCCTGTCAACTGATCCACTGATAAACAATGTCTGAATTGTTTGAACCCTTTGCTTACTATTAAGAATGCTACTATGAAAATCTGTATACAATCACTTGAGATTTGTTTTCACGTGTATTCCTCTTATTTTAATGATTTATTTTATGTGCATTAGCTTTTGCCTGCATATATTTTTGTGCACCATGTACATGCCTTATGCCCACAAAGGTCAGAAGAGTGCACCATTTTTCCTGGAGCTGAGGTCACAGATGGTTATAAGCTATTGTGTTGGTTCTGGAAACAAGACATGGGTCCTCTGAAAAAGCAGCAAAAATCCATAGTTGTGAGCCATCTCTCCAGCTCTGCAACTTTATTCATTTCAGTCCTCCTTCTTAATACACTTGTGAATCTATCTCAAGTCACATTGACAATCTGGAAATATATAAAAATGATCCCCCAACCTGAAGGATCAAATCTATTTGTGCCTTAAGTGAGTACTCAGTATATAAGAGCTCAATAAATGGTCGTTATTATTGTCAATAATAACGGTACTAAACAGCATACCACTAAATATAAAGTTCAGAGAATAATGCCTCACACTGCAAGGCAAGGAGTTGGACCAAACTTTTATGGAGAAACAAGCTATTTACAAACTTTCCCTACAAGGGTTCACTTCCAGTGGTTGGAGCAATCAGCAAATTGCTGGGCACAAGTGTCATTAATCTCGTCATACAAGGAAATAATGATTTGCACTCAGATTTACCATGACTTCCTCTGGAGTTTGCCCTGGAATTGCAGAAAGATTGTTGTAAAGAGCAAATAGAAACTGAGTGCTGGTGTTTCTGATTGTATAATTTGGCATTAAATTAATCTCTCATTTATTTACTTAGCACACAACTGCTGAGATCACTCACTGCCTGAAGCACTATCAGGCAGGACTGACCCCCGCCCCTGCTACTTGGCCACCTAAAGTCAACACCATGTAAGCAAATCCTGACAATAAAAATTCCAGTTTTATCTAGAGCTTCGTAACTGCTCCATTAGTCACTTGGTGATCATTTCAAGGGTTTGGCTTTGAGAGATGTTCCGAGCTCAGACTTTAGATCGTCTTTGTCTCCCTGCAACTTAGTTTTCAGCCTCCAAGAGGATCATGCTGACACCATGCTATTTTTGAAATATATAGTGTTCACTTTTTTCTGATCCCTGAAACTCACCAAAGATGACAGGGCTCGCATTGAACTGGAGTGAATCCACTTGGTCAATGGAATTGAAATGTCTGTGTTGTGCAAGACACTACTTAAGACTGTACTTAGAATTCTAATATCAGCTGTATCTTTAAGGAAAGAAGAAAAAAAATCCACTAAGAACTTATTATATGATCATTTACTACATGGTATTTGAGGGGAAACTTGTATTCACTCGAGTAACTTCAATGTTTCCTTCTACCAGAAGCTAATTTTAAATCCCTCAGAATGACTGAATAGCTGTTTTAAGAGCGAGATACCATCTTCCTTCCACAAGCTCAGCATTTCTTTTTAGAATTACAGGATCCTCACTAATGCGTTTGCTAGCAGGGCTCCCCCACTTGCAGAGACTGAGCCAAGCATTGTATCTATAATTGTATGGCTCTGCCTTTTCAACCGATCATTTTGCAAAAAACAGTTGGAATTATTCAGAAAATTCTCCTGAAATGTTAAAAACAGAGCACCGAGCAGCCTTCCCTTTACTGGCACTTGTGTGGCTCAGCTGAGTTGTCATCAGAGCTTAGGTCAGACTCCAATAAGATAAATGTCATTACATGCGACATGTCTCTACAAGAAAAATATCTCTGAACCTTTTAGATGCATTGACCTGTGTGTGTGTGTGTGTGTGTGTGTGTGTGTGTGTATCCATGTATGTATGTGTGTATATACGTGTGTGTTCATGTATATATGTCACGTGCAAGTGAGTCTGAGGGCATACGAACCTATGCACACACGTGTAGAGGCAAGAGGACCACCAGAGTCATTTATCATCCTCATGACAGGGCCTTCTGATGAACTGAAGGCTCTTTGTTTTAACAAGGCTGGCTGGCCAGTGAGCTCCCAGAATGTCCTTGTCCTCCTGCCCAGTTGCAAGTCCTTGCGGCCACACCTGCCATTTCTGCTGGACATTTGAACTCATGTCCTCTTGTTTGTCCAGTAGGCACCCTTACCAACTGAGTCATCACCCTAACCTCCGCTTCGTGGACCTCGACTCAGTAAACCACACAGGTGCACAAACATGCAGTCTGTGATACACTGTGCCTGAGATCCGGACATTTCTACGCCCTGACTAGAAAGTCTTCAAGAGAAAGGATTCGCATGGCTGCTCATTAATGTTTTGGCACTGAGTGAATAAGCAAAGAAGCCACAGGCTCCATTCCTGTTAGCTGCTGAGCAAATAGGCTTAGTAAATGTCCCTTCTTGGAACTTGAAAACTCAAGGGACACGTGGTTGCCAGGATGGCAAAGACTAACAGGGATTTCAGTCCTTTCTGCACAAGTATTTTAGATCAGTCTGGGGAATAAGATAAAATAAAAAGATGAAAGCGACGATTCTGTAAGAAAAAGCCATTTTCACGTAGTTCAAACCTTCCCCACTGGTTTCCTCCTCCTGGAGCATCACAACCCCGCTTCAGCTAGCAGTCAGCTTAACACTATCAGGATTCCTGTAAGTGCTCTGTTGTTAAACCACATCCTTATGGGTTTAATTACAAAATAAGCAAGATGGCATGGGTAAATAATATGCTGCAGCAAGAAATCACCTATAGACTTTTCTGCATGATGGATGGTGGTCCTTTTACACCTTGGCTCCAGGTACTCTCTCTAACCAGTGCAGCAGAACGGGGATAGACTGACAGGTTCTGGATGCTTTAATTTAAAAAAAAAAAAAAAAAATTGCAGAGAAATTTTCCCAAGGCCAGTCTCCCAAATGTGCAAATTAAGAGTCCTTGGGTCCTGCTGTGGCCTCTCAAAGGAGTGCCTGCCCTTACTCTTATCTGGGCTGATATTTAATATCAACCAAAGCAAAACCTTTGCAAATGAACACACATTGAAGGCAAGAGATTCAGTATTGTGAGACTGAGTGGAGAAACCATTGTATAACCACTTTTAGAAGAAATTATGAGTCTCGGTGTTAAAGCAATGGCCATGTCAATGGTGACCTTTGGGGGTGGGGGGAATTTATGCTCTCAACTGACTGACTGTCCAGTTGAACTCACAAAGTATGCCCTGGCGCGATGGTGAACCCATTTAAATACGCAGAGTTTGGAGGCCAATGAAGAACAGAAGACTCGAGGCTGATAAAGTCTTAGTTACTTTCTCTTGCTGTGATACAAGACACGGACAAAAGCAACTTAAGGGAAAAGGAGGGTTTTCGGCTCACAGTTTGAGGGTGCAGTCTATCGTAGCAGGAGCCCAAGGTGGCTAATCACATCACACCCCACATCTGGAAACGGACAGAGATGAATGAATGCTGGTGCCCAGTTCCCACTCTCCAGTCTACAGTCTGAATTCACAGAGCCAAAAAATGGTGTCACTCACACTGGGTGGGTCTTCCACCTCAATTCATGAAATTCATTTTCATCAGGAAAATCCCTGAGTCCTATCTTCTAGGTAATTCTAAATTGTGTCAAGTTGACGGTTAACATTAACCATCACCCAAAGGGATTAGAAAACATTAGGGGGAAAAGTTAGTGTGCTCAGAGGCTGCCTGGGAATGGTACAGCCAGGTGTCAGTCAGAAGGCTCTCAGGCCTCATGCGTACTCTGGGTTGGCCTAGGGAATGGAACGCTTGGTATTCTTCCATCTGCTGTGCAGTTACCTTGATTAGCACAAAGTACGGCCACAGAGTCAACTAAGAGTAGCTAAGAAATCCAAAAATAATCAAAAGTTAAACTGACATATGCTCCTGCGGCATATGTCAGATGCAAAAAGAAGATGAGTTTTACCTCAGGGATGACGAGGTGACTCTTCCAGTACTTGAATTGAAGCCAAGAAATGTACAAAAGAGTTCATATGAGAACAACAAGTTCATCTCTAACAGTAGAAATTACTCATAGACTATCCGGTAGCATGCATGAACACATGTCATTTTGTCAACTGAAATAAGTCTCTCCTAGGTTCAATCACCAGAGCTTCATAATGTAAAAAGAAGTAAGCAAGTAATTTGTATTCATTCATTTATTTAAAAATAAACTTTTTAAAAAGAAACTGTTATATATCAAAAGTATCACTTTTGTTCTACAAAATTCATTCGGACATTCCTAGTGCCATGATTTAGTTAAACACATGTATTCTGTACTATAGACATGGCCATTCTTAGATTTAGTCTAACCAGAATTCTCTTCATACAGTCTTAAATTTGACCCCCAAACTATATATTTTTAGCTAAGAAAGTTTACATGCTCTATAGAGCATTAACTGAACCTTTATTTTGTTCTGCTATAAATCCGAAAGTAGCTTGCTCTTTCCCTCTCCCTCTCCCTCTCCCTCTTCCTCTCCCTCTCCCTCCCCCGCCTTTTCCCCCATTCTCTCCAGACTTGGCACACACTCAGTACATCCTCTACCACTCAGCTTCATCCTCGGCATACAGCACATGCCTCTTCGGATTAAAGGGAAATATATTGCTTTCCAGAGTTACGTTATCACAATATGTTATTCCTGTTTAATATGCTTTCTGATGCTTAGTATAAAACCATTCCCAAACTGGGAAAGAAAGGGGTTTATTCTGTTTGACCATTTGCAGTCCATCCTGGAAGGAATTCATAGCAGGAATTCAAGCAGGGCAGGAACAACAGAACAGAAGTGTGAAGCAGAAACCATGGTGGAATGCTGCTCACTTGGTTGCTCCTAGGTTCTATTCAGCTGTCTTTCCTAGACAACCCAGGCCCAGGGATGCCTGCCTAGGGATGGTGCCGCCCACAGTGGTCTAGGCCCTCCTACATCAATCAACAATCAGACAACTATGCTCCACAGGCATGCCTACAAGCCAGTCTGATAGAGGAAAGTTTTTAATTTGGATTCTTTCTTCCAAGGTATGTCAAGTTGACAACCAAGATTAAGCCATTACATACACATACACATACACATACACATACACATACACACACTACACATACACATCATATACATTTATTATTATACAATATAACTATAGTAATCCATCTTGAATTTGTATCTTAATAAACCTCTTTGTCTTAAATGTATTCTTGATTAGAAGCAGGTCATGAGGAATGGGGAACAGCTTATAGTGGGTAACAGGTTCTAATATATGCCAGATCTCTCTGACAAAACTTTTATGTTTGGCTCATACATGTTAAGTGCCATATTAACTTAGCTATAAAAATTCTAAAAAATTCAAATAAAAAAATCTAACTCAAAGGCTTCTTGTGAAGAAAAAAATATATGGTCGCCCGGGGACCTACACTCACTTACAGCAACCATTTGTGGGACTGAGCTGCAGCTGGCCCTGAGTCGTTGACTACAGTCCCTATAGCCTTCTGGGCTCTAACCACTATGCATCCATGGCTGTCTGTATGAAGCAGTGCTTAAAATGGAGGAAGTGGGTAAGACACAATAAGAACTCATGCTTGCATGTAACTAGGAATAAAGGCGTAGATAGTCACAGATGAAAGTTCCGCATTTCTACACTGTATGTGAAGCACAATTTAATATGATACCACAATTGCCTACTTATTGTCAAAGACTGATGGGGCTTTCCTTGGTACCAGGAGATATAAGGATGACTGGAGGGAGGGGAAGGCACTCTTCCTAATAGTATATCTACAGAGAACAATGAATATCTGCTCCACAAAATCAAAAGGAGCTGACCTGTGAATGACATCAAGCATGACTGAAGCTTTTCTTTGTGACTCCGTTGTCTTTGTGCTGGGCAGACATGTTGCTGTGCTCTGTAGCCCAAGGACACTATCAAGGGCTTCTGAATCATGTGACTCCACTTGAACTTGAACTGGAATGTAGCAGCTCTTTATAGCTGACTGCCTTTCCCTTCCTCCCTTAGTACACCTTCCACCATGTGTGGTTTTTCTTCACGGGTTCGGTTACTCACAGCCAAATATAGCTTGAGAATATTTAATGGAAAAATCTAAAAGTAAGCAATTCATAAGCTTTAAGCTGCATGTTCTTCTGAGTAGCATAATAAATTTTCCCTGGTCTGCCTACTCCATCTTAATTGGAATTATCTCCCTATGCAGTCTCTATATAATACACAACCTCTATGTAATACCCAATCTCTCTATAATACCCAGCCTCTCTATAATACCCAACCTCTATATAACACTCACCTCTTAGTCACTTAGTAGTCACCTTGGTCATTAGAGCAACTGTTTGAATACCTCAGTGTTTGTCTGCACTGGCCCTAGGACACCAGAATAGTGTTTGTCTTATTCTTACAGTATGTTTTTATAATTGTTTTGGTTTTACTATTATTGTTTATAATCTCATACTGTGCTTAATTTCTTAATTAAATTTGATCATGTGTGTTATGTATGGAGAGATCCATCTTATAGATGATACAGTGCTGTCTGTGGTCGGTCTTGTGGATGAACAGAGAGCATGGTACCGAATAACGGGGCCCTAAAGTGTTTGGCTTACTCCATTATCTTGGCGAATTGCTAGGCCAACTGCTAGGACTAAGAACTCCCAGACATTCATGAGAGGGCTTGGTGTCAAGAATTTTCTTGTATTACCTTCCTAGTTTTCTTCAATGTATTTATTGGCCCATTTTATGTTGTCCCATAAGCCTGATCCCACTGTCCCCAGATAAGAGTGATGTCAGGATACTAATGCATTCATTTAAGGGTTCTACTTTGTCTTCACAAAAGATATTTCCTACATTTCTCATGTACCACTGTTGGAAATATGAGTGGGTACGGATGACCAGCAGAAGGCTTCCGTGGATAACTATAACATAAACTGCAAATAGCTACATAAAAAGGATGCTTCCCCAGTGTGTGAGTGATCCGAAATAAATGTCTATTTTTTATGGTCTAGACATATTTATAATAAAAATATTTAAGATGCCCCAACCCCATTTCCAGCCAGATCTACTGTCATTTTATGGGGAAAGTTTAACATCTTGCCATTAACATGGCAATAGTACACCATGGACTTTGGCAGCTCAAACAGGTAAAGAAAGCAGTGGCAACTGGAGTACCCACCCCTTCACTGTACTGATTACCATGGCTGAGTTATTTCCCAACCTATTGATGTGTGAATCATTCCTACCCAGCTCTGTCTAGATAAGTAACACAGGCAAACATACATGTTCTGGTCACCGGTTTATCCACATACAAACTTAAAATATTCTAAAAGCCATGGTCTTTGCTGTCTCTGTCTCATTTTTTCCTTTTCTTGTGTTTAATAAATATGAGCAGACCTTCTATGTCTTCACATGAACCTATTGTCTGCAATGGCAATCCCTCCCAAACCCTATTACTGTTTCTCCTTTCAGAGGTCTGACTAACTAGACAAACAGGTAATGAATCTCTAGGCATATTTGTAATATGAATAAGAGTCTTTTGTTTTAACTTAATATATTAGCCATTGAGAATAGCGAATTAACCTTATGAAGACCAAAAGCTGTAGTACGGGAACATATCTCTTAGTCTAGAAATCAAACTTTCAGAAGTTCAAGCCATCTTGATGTACAAAAAAGTAAGCAGAAATAAGTTAGACACTTGCATAAGAAATCAGGAGAGATGACTAAATCAGAAAGCAAGCCTACTTCTCTGGTTGCTTTCAGGACATGCGTCCAACATGGTCATGCCCAGTCTTTCTTCTTTCCCTTTTGCAGTAATTCAGAGAAGTAATGGAGGAAGTAGACCCAGATATGGACCAACCCTATAACATGGAGAACTTCAACCTCCCAACTCCTACCAAATCAGGGATAGAACTAAATCCTGTAACAAAAGCTCACATTTGGAGAAGCTGACTATGTCCGATCCAAGCAAGCTGCTTCAGTTTATGAGATGTATGGATCTGTGTGGGTCTTGGGGGAAGCTATTCTGAAACAGGTAAAAGTTGGATTTTTCAGGCAATATCTGAACAGAATTTTAGAAGCTTTAGTTAGCTGCAGATGGAACCCTTCTACTGGCAATGGGCCACGGATAGAGAAAGCAGACTCTATGAGAGATGAACAAGTCTAAATTCAATTCAATTCTGGAGAAGCAAAGCTTAGGGGAGGGACATAGATTATGGGATGTACTTCTGATCCTGAGTGGGATGGAGGAATAGACTCTGTCCCAAGCCAAAGCCAGTGCCCTCATTAGCTTCAGGGCTGGACTTTGATAGTCACCAAGCCCCCTAAGATGAGGACTGGTCCTTTGCCCAGGGGACAAAGATGAATCTGTGGGAATAGAGTCTTCCCAGAGTAAAATGAGTAGAACAGGAAGCCAATAGAAGCGGCTCATGCGAGGAACAGTGCTAGGGGATCTTCTGCTTCTTGCATGGAACGATCATTTTGAGGCCCAACAATCCTGCCATCTAAATCCAATGGATGAGCTGTGAATAAGTGCTTCTTCAAAGTCAAGGACTGTATTTTAATCTCTTCCCTTTGAGACGTGTGCTCAAAGATAAAGACTTGGAAAAACCAAGCATTTTATAAGCTCTCCCTTTGGGTGGGGGGGGGGGGTGGCAAGTTAAAGCTAGGAAGCTTTGATTTGAATCTATTTCTACCACAGTCCTGTGTAGATGTGTTTGTGTAAGGGATCGATTTTAGTCATGTTTAGGGTAAAGAAAATGATAACTGAAGAAACAAAAGCTGTCATTTGGGGGTCTCTTTTTTGGCAAATAGGCAACATCCATTTTACCACTTAAAATTACCAATCATTCAAATATAGACAGTACAATACAGTACTGATTTTTAAGCATCATACTGGGGCAATTAGACATGCACCTCTGACAGACATTTTCAGAAAGAGATCATGTCTAGTTGTGTAGAATAATAGTAATTACCTGAAATCCCCTGATGCCTTGTATGAAGAAAGGACCAACAACACAGCAGCTCCTGTGGAATCTTTAAAATGTGAATTTCTGGTCAACCTCAATCCCACTGAGTCAGAATCAGATATTTAACAAAAGTTCCAGGTGATCTATTGAAGTCTGAGAAATGCTCTGAGCTATATACTAATCCATTTACTTCTTTGGTGTAATTTTTAAAAACATTGGGAAAGTATGTAGAAAAGGCTCCTTCATAGTTATCATCAGCTGCCTTTAAACATCCCCCACCACCACTACCACCTGAAGCAGTAACATTTTCTCTTGTTTAGCTAACCAATACTGAGAAATCCAGCTGAAATAAGATAAGGTTCATGGACTCAGGAAAGGTCCTCAAGGACTAGGGAGAAGCCAAAGGGCAAAATGAGGGCTGGCAGACAGCTGGAAGCTGAGGACACCAGAGAGGTGCACTTAAAACCAGATCTTCTGCTTTAGAAGTCACAGAGGTTTCGCCTTTGACCTTGACTGCTGACTGGGTGCTTATGTGATTTGCCAGCTTCTTCTGCTCTTGATTTTCTAGTTTTTAGGGAACTTGTTCTTTGTAAGCCTGCTGTTTGCAGTATCCTGCCTGCTATTATTACTCTAGTATCTTGGTTCCCTTAAGTCCTTAAAGCTCAAACAAAATTATCTGTTCTGTCATCCTTAAACTCACTGAAGGAATAATATAGAACCATGGTCTAAAGTTTTAAAAAGCCAGGGTACCTTTAGGTAAAATACAACAAAATTGTTTAGAAAGAAGAAAGAAAGAAGAAAGAAAGAAAGAAAGAAAAAGAAAGAAAAGAAAGAAAGAAAGAAAAAGAAAGAAGAAAGAAAGAAAGAAGAAAGAGGAAAGGAGGGGGGGGAGGGAGGAGGGAGGGGAGGGAGGGAGGGAGGGAGGGAGGGAGGGAGGGAGGAGGGAGGGAGGGAGGGAAGGGAGGAAAAATGCTAGCAATACTTTGGCTTGCTCTTCTTGCATTTGAATGGTACCTTGGAGCTTATATGAAACTGCTTCTGCATATGAGTTTAGACCTCCTTATGGGAATTAGGAGATAGAAAAATGAAGGCGAGGATTCCCATTCGAATTAGAAAGACTGTAGGTGATCTTGGCTGGAGAGGTTCAACAGCTTGCTGTGTCTACCAAGACAATGCAGAGGCTATCTTTGAAAAAATGAGGGAGTCTTGCTTTCTTCTCCTTAAGATAGATCAATCCCTGCAGAAGACAAATTCACCACCCTTCTCGGAAGTGTGGTAAGTCCTTTCTACTACCCATTTAACCACCTCCTACTAATGTCTTGTAAATCAAATGTTTGGTCATTAGGTCCAGGGCTCACAGTCCTCTATGCGACTCCATGTCCTTCATCACATCTCAGCGCCTATGTCAAAATCATCATAGCAACGTCTTGCTTTGCCACCACTGAGCACATAACATTTGTATTTTCTCATCCCAGACTCAGCACTTCTCTTCTCTTACTGCGGCATGCTGCCATTCTGTCCAGCAAAATGCTGTCTCATCACAACCAACTCAGTTTTACCCTTGGCCCTCTTGGGACTACCCTTCTCTTTCCCTCAGTTTTGCTGAGATGCCTCAGGACAATTACTACCCAGCAGCCATCTTACTTAAGGTTACTTTCCTCCATGTCCCCTACCACTGCTTGGAAAAATTATTCCATTGCCTCATGGAAAACAAGAGGGCATGTTTTAGATCTCCTCCTTTGTCCAGACAATCCTCTTCCTAAAATGGTCACAGGTTCCTAGCCATGTCCTTCTTTCTCCAAGTCTCTGCCTCTAGCTATAATAACCTCCAAGGTGGCAAATCCCTTCCCAAAGCTCTCTGCTGCTTTTTCTCTTGTAATTAGAAGGATCTCATCTCCTCCACAAGAGCCGTTCATCTACCTGAGCTTTGCGTCCTATTGATGGATGAAGAGTGTCATGTCATCGAGTCTCATGATTCCCTAAATAACAATGTCTCCAGTCTGGTTTTCTCCATCCTGACTGCCCCTCCATTAGCCTGCCTTCTGCAAAGAACTTCACTGTCAGGATTCTGGGCCCTCACTACAACCTCCGAGTTCTCCACCTTAAACCCACAATGATTGCTCTGCTTTGAGCAGTCTATGGTTTCTTATAACTCTTGGGATAATGATTTGAGTCCTCAGTCTAGCCCATGAAGATCTGTGGGTTCAGATCCCAGCCCACACTGCTCTCAAGGCTGTCTACTTTACTTACTCACTTCAAATGCCCACTACCATGGTCTTCAATCTCTTCTAGTCTGCCTTCGCCCTTAGATCCTTACCACAGGAGCCCTTGTGGTAAGCTATTCCCTCAGCTTTACTCTTCCCTCTCTTCCACCTGGATCTGGTCAGGGTCAGTTTTGAGAGAAAACTGTTTAGGCCTCCTCACAGAGTGACTAACTCAAGTTTAATAACAAACATTTGCTGGGTGATGGTTTAAATCCTGTACCCACTACCATTGATTTATTAATTCCTGCAAATAAGACCTCCCTGTGCTAAACACCGAGATGTAACATTAAACGAAATGGCAAAAGGTTCTGCTCTATAGAACTTAGAGACACTATTTAAGGAAAGGGTACCATTATAACTTGGTAATTCCTCTAAGGAGAAAATAGAATCGAATGTGGAGGAGGTCAAGTTGCATATGTAGGGAAGCTCTTGATGGTAGGTGACAGTCTAAAGAAGATGATCAGAAATAATGGCTTTATTTGCAAGGAGTGAGTTCGTGGAGGAAGTAGGGTTGTGGAAAACTCCAGACAGATGACTAGCAAGAATGAAGCCCTAAAGGCAGCCCAGCGCCTGCAGAGTGCACGTCAGAGCACAGCTAGAAGCCACAGGCACTGGTAAGCAAAGCAAAGGTATAAGAATAGCACATAAGAGAGTGAAAGAGACATAGAGGAAAGGTGAAAGGGCGGTCCCGTTGAGAACCTGAGGAGGACCAGCTACTAGCTGAGACTGGACAGTCACACAAGATCTCATCATTAGAGCCCTGTTCTCATTAGTGCTTTTTCCTTATCACTTGAAGGTTTTAAAATATATCCCATAAGCATGAGTACCTGAGAGCCGTTGGGTCCCCGACAGGCCTAGTCTAAAAGATCTTAGTTCTTCCTTGAGAAAGCAGAACTAGTTGAAGGTTTGAAGCTGTGTGTGTGTGTGTGTGTGGTTGTGTGTGTGTGTGTGTGTGGGTGTGTGAAAGAGAAAAAAACATGACGTGTATGTGTGGAGTGGTTGAACAACATTCTACTTGACAATTTCAAAATGGCGGTTTTGTAAAAAATTTTAGTAATGTGGTGTTCGGAAGCTGAGAGGTTGTGAGAAAGTATTGCGTCATCTGAGAAGAGAAAAGCTCTGTACAGCTGCAAGAAATCTGTGGTCACGTAGTCACTAATGGTCATGTAGATGACAATTCTCATTGTACGTAGATAATAGTTCCTGTTGTCACGTAGGTGACAGTCCCAAACAGTGGGCTATGAAGCATGAAAAAAGGCAAATCAAGGGTAGAGTGGACGATTTCAATTGCTTATCTGCAGGATGACATCATCAGTGGTAAGCCTAGGAGCTGAAAGGGAAAATGTGGGCAATTAGAAGTTTAGACATCGTTTTTTAAAAATAATTTATTTATTATGTATACAATGTTCTGTACTGCACATACGCTTGCATGCCAGAAGAAGGTATCATAACCCATTACAGATGATTGTGAGTTACGTGTGTTTGCTGGGAATTGAACTCAGGTCCTCTGAAGAGCAGTCAGTGCTCTCAACCACTGAGCCGTCTCCCCAGCCCAACCTTTAGACATCTTAACCTTTAAGATCCTTGTAAGTCATCCATGTGGAGGATTTGAGGTGAGTTCCATCCCTGAACTCCAGCAGAGAGGGTTCTGTACTCTATGGCCATGCTCTTAGGTCTTAGGAACTGAAGTGGTAGAATGGCTACCAGTTACCGGCAGACTGCAGTTACGCTTCAGTTTTGTTTGGTTGGTTGGTTGTTGGTTGGTTTGGTTTGGTTTTGGTGGGAAGAGGGCAGTGAAGGAGTAAAGCAACAGAGAACATGTCAGGAGAGCTAGCACATGAAAATGTCACATAGAGAGAACGGGTAAACAGCAAGAAATGAGATTTCCCTTTGAGGAGAATCTGTTTCTTAAAATCAGCTTAATAGAAATAAAGAGAATTATCCCAGCCCCCATTGTTCACATTAGAAGCAAGTGCAGGTGATGGTGACGCCCGCCTTTAGGAGGTGTTTAGACACTGCAGTAAGAAGCACAATCTTATCCTCACTACGAGGCCTCCAGGCAGGCGCATCCTCTAGTTCTTAGGCAAGCATGAAGCACAGAGAAATTAAACCTGTCTCCTGGCCACAAAGGTATAAGTAGTAAGCAAAGAATTCCAGCAACACCCACACCGCTTGCCATGCAAAGGCAACTCGTTCTTCTCTGGGTTATGTCTCAAGTATCTCACTGAAGTGATTAGAACATTCTCAGAAAAGCCATCTTGGATTTTCATATCCCCTGAAACAATCCTTTCTCTATACTGTGCTGATTTTTAAATTCCCCACAAAGTTTGTTTGTCCTCTTAGGTAGCGTCCGTCTCAATTCCATGATCTTTTTCACTATATTTTCAAGAAAATATTAGGTACTATCTTTCCATTAAAAAGTAAGGGACTAGGACAAAGCTTCCTGCACACTTTTAAATGCTTTATTACAGATACTTATGTATTTACTTATTATTGTGCTCATATGTGAGAGGCACAGCAAGATGGAGGACAGCTTACAGGAGTTGGGACTCTGCTTTCACTGTGCTGGTCCCAGGGTTCAAACTGAGGCCATCGGGGTTACCAGCAAGTGCCTTTGTTCACCAAGTCATCTTGCCAGCCCTGGTCTCAACTCTTTAAAGGAACCAAAGCTTCCTGTAGAATAGCTTCCAAAAATCTTAGGAGGTTTGTTCCAGGATCGCCATGAATGCCAAAATACAAAGATCCTTAAGTCCCTTATATAATGTGCCTAATATTTACCTACAACCAATGTGCATCTGCTGCGTATGCCCCATCTTTTCTAGACTACTTGTCAAATCTAATGCGTATAAATAGTTGTCACGGTGCAGGATGTAGGTACTACAGAAAAGAAAAGGTCTGTGCGTATTGAGTACAGATAGAATTTTTTAAAACAATATGTTCAGTCCCTGGATGGTTGAATGTGCAGATTAGAACCATAAATATGGAGGGCTGACTAGGTGCCACGAACCAGGCCTTACTAAAAATATCTCTAGTAACTTCCATTTTTTGATGATGTGAACCTCAGAGATATTAAATAATTTTATTAAAATCTTAGACCAATACACAGAGCTCAGATTGATTCTGAATCTTGTGAATATCATGCTGCAAATCTTGAACCCCAGATAAGGGTTTTTCATCCAGCTTCGACCCCACTCCTTGCCTTCCATAAGAACTGCAGAATCAGGGCTACAGCTTGAGAACTAGATGGACTTCTTCATTTTAATAGGTCAGAGATGACCTGGAATTCGCTCTGCAGATCTGCTTGCCTGGCACTTGGAGATCCTACCACCTAAATTTTGGGATTAGAAATATAAGCCTCTAAGCCAGCCAGACAAAGATTCCTTTTATAACCAAATGGAATGGCTTTAAGAACCACTTCTCCTCCTTCTGGAAACAGCTTGTGGTAGAACCTTCTAGAATCTTTTTGAAAAGCATTCCTGTGTGGGAACCATTTTGAATTGCCTTACATTCTGAATAATCCTCTATTAATCTGCCCATTACTCTTACAGATGGACTCAGCTAGAAGAAGGAGGATGGACAAAGCAGTTTGGTGCCAAGGAACATCCAAAACAAATAAGTATAAAGGCTCCGCAAAGCCAGAGGAGTGGCACACTTGAATCATATTTAAGATGACACATCTGGGGCTGGAGATAGGGCTCTCCGGTGAAAAGCACTCTCCACTTTTGCAGATAACCTACGTCGGATTTCCCCGAACCCACATGACTGCTCACAACTCCAGTTCCCAAAAGGTAGAGAAAATAGTAAGCAACAATAAAAAAGACTAGTTAGTTATACTGAAGTTCTGACTAGCCTCAGAAATGTAAGCAACTCTCCTTATATGTATTCTAATGTATTCTAGTAGTTCATCTTCTTACTGGTATATTGTTGGGGATATCTTGGATTGTGTTTGTGTGTGTGTGTGTGTGTGTGTTGTGTGTGTGTGTGGTGTTTATTTTGAAAAGCTAGAATTTACTCTGAATGCCAAGGCAATTTCAGCTCCTGGAAGAGAAGGCAGCTAAATAGATAGCAAGCAAAATACAGTCTCTATTATTCTTAGCTTTAAAAAAAAAAAATTTTTTTTTTAAATACCCTCTGGGAATTTGCATACTAGTCAGACTTCAATGTTGAAGTGGGTGGTTCCGGCTGAGAGCAAGCTCTATTCTTGGATGTCTGCGCTGAGCCTGAGCAGGACAGAGATTGCTCATTGCTGCTTTGGAGCCTGAGAGTCGTTTCTTCTAATGGGGTTCACCTGTCAAGTCAAATTTCCCAAACCTGTGCAAAAAGCCCTTGTAATGAGGCATGCCATCCTTTTTTCTTGGCAAAACTCAGAACCAGGCTGTCTCTGTCAGTGGAAATCCTGAAGCATAGTCTTTCCCTGCCATTAACAGGACTGCTTTCTCTTCAGATGGAAGGCTCAGGAATTTCTCTCTTCCCTTTTTCACCCCGACTCCCACCCCCACTTCTTTTGTTAGCAAAAGTGTGTCACAAGTCAACACACTTTCCTCAAGGCAAAACAGGTGCTTTCTTTTCTTCTTCTTCTTCTGAGCAACACTGTCATTATGTAGCTGGATTTCAGGTTCTGTGACTCTTAGCTACACGAAGTCAAGGCTTTGTCATTCCACTGCCAGCCAGGATCTTTGGTGCCTATTCAAACATTTTCTATTTGAATAGACTCACAGCTTAAATGGCAAAAAGTCGGTAAGATTGCCAATGCAGAGCCTTCCTTTCTAGTGTTTGGACTTCAAGATTTTAGACTTTTTGTTTATCAAGATAGCTACATCATTTTAGAAGTCAAACAAACATACAAATAGTCTTAGTTGTTTCTATATATGGGGAAGCTTGTAAACTAAAACTTTCTCATTTAATTATCATCTGAAATGGATTAGTGATTAATAGAATATACTTTTTTTTTTTTTTAATGCGAAGGCCCCAATTTTCTTGAGAAAGCTTTAGTCTTTTAAATCTTGAAAGATGCACCAAAGCTGAATGAAAGAAAACAAGAGTGAGTGTTCACCTAAATGATTCCAAATCTGGCAGGTTAATCTGTCCCTTGCCTCCTGGCTTCCTGGCATTTTAACACACTGACCTGAAGGAAGCAAAAAAAAAAAAAAATTTAGATAATGTCAGTTGATTTATATGTAGCATTAAAAGTGAATTTCCTGAGTCCAGAGGAGAAAACTCAGGGGAAATATAAAATTACTTTGGAACAGCAACAAAAAAATAATAAGAAGAAATAAATGTGATGTTTGCATGTGAAGAAACAATATGGAAATGGGGGTTGGGGGAGACACAAAGGTGCATTCTGTTGTGCTGTGTGTTCACGATACCATGACACAGGGATTGTTTCCAGTCCCCACCGTTTCCCAGTGATATTCCCTCGAGGAATCTCCTTAAGTGCAGATGTGCACGGAAGTATGCGGCTCCACGGTGGAAACTGCTCTTAATACCATGAACAGAGAATGAGGAGGAATGTACTAACCCGGCCAGTCCCCGGCCGCGGTTTCATATCCCACTGAAAATGTTGTCATTAAGAAGTCAAAAGCATATAATCTCATGATGAAGAATAGCTTATTTCAAAACTAATGACATATGTGTTTCCCTTTCTACTTCTCCATTAGCTGGGGGGTGGAGGGGGAATGGGATTGAAAGAACGAACGACACCGTTGTTAAAGAGCCATCCCAAAGCTAAATACTTTAACTAGCAACTGCTTGGCAGAAAGGGGGTGGGGGTGGGGAAATACTGCCAGTTCAATTGATACTAACCATAGCTCTTTTTGCAAAGCTCCTGTTTGGCTGGAAATGGTGGCACATGCCTTTAGTTCCAGCAGCCAGGAGGCAAAGACAGGTAAGATCTCTGTGAGTTTGAAACCAGCCTGGTCTATAGGATGAGTTCCAGGCCATCCAGGACTGTGTAGGACTGTGTCAAAAAAAAAAAAAAAATTCCTGGTATGAATCCCAAAACTACTAATGATGCCACCATGATCCCTATTTAAGATTGTCCCCTGAGAATGCAGTTTTCAATATTATGCAAATTAGTTAAAATAGATATCAAATAAACTACACCTGCAATGTTACTGTCAAAGGGCTGGACTGAATACAAATGGTGGTGATAGATCTCACCAATCCTAAAACAATGCCAAAATTAAAAGTTTGGTAAGTGAAGAACATACACAGGCTGGAACGAGGCCCCCAGGACCTATGTAGCAGATGTGAAAGCTCAGTCTCCATGTAGTCACCCCCCCAACCCCCTACTCCCCACCCCCCATCCCCAAACCCCAAACCCTCCAACCCCCTCCCACCAACAACTGGAGAGGAGGCTATCCCCAAAGCTGTAACCTGGCTGTGGTATCGGTCCCCAACACGGCTGCCTTGTCTGGCCTCAGTGGGAGAGGATGTGCCTACTCAGGCAGAGACTTGATGCAACAGGATTGGGGGGGGGATATACTCAGAGGACTCCGCCCTCTCAGAGGAGAGGAGAAAGGAAAGGGGAATGGGGGAGAGCCTGGGGGAGGACAGTGTTTGAATTGTTAAGTAAAAATAAAGATAAATTGGTAAGTTTTCTAAATAGATATTTTTCTCCAATAAATGAAATAATTGGAGTTTGCTGTATGTCACACTCTGATATCTAGAAAGGAACAATATAAAACTGATGCTTTTCTTTGATGTTTGTTTATTGTATTGCTTGTTCCTTGACTATTTGCATCTATTGCATTGCTAGACCCTCAACATAGAACTGACCTTAATACTTGCATGCAATCAAAAGGGTATAAAAGCATAAAGGAGGAGGGGGGATGGGATGGAGGCTCTAGGGAGGGGAAATGGGGGTAAAGGGGATAGCATCTGTGTTGTAAATAAATAAAATATCCAATAAAAATAAAAAAAAAAAAAAAACCTGATGCTCCATTCAAGCCAAGTGGACTTTAGGTGTTATGTTGCCTGTCTTGGTAAGGAACTCGAGTTCCAGGATGCCATAGTGTTTCCTCAATGAAAAATTAAAGTTCCAGGGTGCTCGAATGAAAGTGAATTTTGAGAACAATCCATAACCTGGGCCTGGGCAGCCAGAGAATATCTAGATCATGTCAGTAGTTGAGAATCATGTTCTTCCTATTCTCCCAGCCTGGGTCTTGACCCCAGTAAGCAGGAGGAGCCCCATGAAGAACAGAGGGTGCTCTTGCTGCTCTTCCAAGTGCCCTCTTCCTTGATGGCTGGAAGTTACCTAAGGGTGACCCCCTCCAGGTCTGAGGTCACATTGGACCATCCCAGGATGCATAGCACAGGCTAGCTCTTGTGGACCTGCATCTACCTCCAACATTCAGAGGTAGCATCAGCTGCAAGGTAAGATCTCCAAAGAGGAAGGACAAACCTAGAACCTTGGAAACATTCATTTCGATCCCTATTCATGTCTTGTTTTGCAAGATACAAGCCAGCACCCAACAAATGTGAGCCCTAGAGCCATTGAGTCTTCAGAAAACATTCAGATGGGCCCACCTTAGTGAAGCAAGAATGTGTTCACAGGTGGGACTGGCTTCACACAGCCTATGCACTGCTGGGCCTTCACTTCAGGTCAATTTTAATTTAATGTGAGTATTCAAGACTGTTCCCTCCCTGTCCGAGACAATCATTTCCACATTCTAGGTTTTCTGCTGACTATAAATAACAGATTCAAACTATGTTGTTAGGGTTTTTAAAGGACGACGAAATTAAAAGTCATGTACTTTGATCATGTTGAAATGGTTACCTTCCCTGTGGTGGTGGCCGCATCTCTTTATTTGCTCGAATACGATAACAGTTAGGAAATAAATGACTGGATGTAGCTCAGATTTTAATTATGCCGCATCCTTCAACACATAAGCTGAAGTGTGTCACCTTACTTCACTTCTCCCATGCCACGACTGTGGATGGTAAACGTTATCCTGGGAGCCCGGATTCTTCTCACCCCAAATCCTGTAAATATTTTAATTAAAATGGTAGGAAGAGAAAGTAAGTCTATTAAATATTACTTACGCCGAAAAAGTGTTTGACTGCAATAAACGAATGGAATGGCATTTAATATTCATAACTACTTCACGGTTGTTGATAAATTTAACCCATTTTTCAAAAAAAGTCTTTTTCACTGTAAAGGTAATTTGTAATTTTATACACGCCTTCCAGTTTGTTGACTCTGTCACCTCCATAATACGAAAACCCTGCCTCCACATGATTTTATATATTTGAGGACAAGTGGGCATGCTCTGGATAGTCTCTGCTGTTTTTCTTGCCTAATATAGTTGGCTGGTGGTTAATTCTTTTACATATTCATGTGTGCTGCGCTGTCAAGCATTAAGAGTTCAGATTCATTTTATTATAAAAAAACAAAACAACAAAAAAACAAAAAAAAACCACAAGAGTCCCAAGAGCTAGACGTGATCGTGGGCGTGGCCTGAACTCGGAAAGTATATTAACTATTCCAACTCCACCATTTCTGCTTTTCCAGGTGTGGTACTGATTCCAGCTACTCAGAAAACATCTGGAGGGGTTCTCTATCCTTTGTGTAGCGCACAGGAATGGAGCTAGGCTGATTCAGTTCCACAGGAGCATGCGCATTTCACGGCTTTCACAAATTCTATGGGAAACTAAGTGATGCTCTAAAAGTTGAGCCTGTTATTTGTTTTTCTCGGCATTTCTCTGGTTCAGGTCTGCGAAATCTTCACAGTGGCTAGGTCTCTTTTTCTTTTTTCTTTCTTTTTTTTTTTTTTAAGTGGTTTCCAGTATCGAATTGGAAAACACCCGTTACTCTCTCAGAGACTCAAGAGACAATCACTTCCTTTCTTACACTCAAGAACTGATGTGCACGCCAAGCCTATACAAAAGCCACCTTTTTCCAGTCTCTTCCCCATGTGTGGTATAGGAGGACCTTGAACACACAGGCGGTCACTATTCCAGTAATGGGGTCTTCAAGGGGTGACGACTTAGCACATCTGCCTGTGGTATACATTGCTACCTGGCATGTGCACAAACCTCTACATATTTCAGCTATCAAAGGGATCTTGTCTTACAGATCCCAAGTTTATGTTCCCTTGTAGCCATAGCGAGCGAGGTCTGGGTAAGGTGGAAGCCACTAGCAGCTTTCTCCTGGCTATTATCCCATTACCTACTTATGGCATTCTGGTCCCTTGTCTTCCCCTGCTACCAATTCACCTGCAGGCAGGGCAGGCATAGATGCTGGTCCATGGCTTCACAATTTATACACATAGGATGTTTCTAAAAGATTATAATAGTCTTCCCAGCCTTCAAGAAACAGCTTTTGGTTGTCATTTAATATTTTATTCAAAATATTCGCTCTTTTAAAGCATTAATAATCACACCCACACCATGGTTGGGTGTGAATCCTTAGACGTTTTTCCTGTTCATCTTAGGGGATAACTTACATGGGTTCCACTGTTTGGGGTGTTTTGTTTATAAGGATACTATACTAGTCAAGAGGACTTGAGAATCCTATGTCTTACCTTCATTCAATTGTACTAGGAAAAACACCTACATTACCAAAAAGGAGGGGAAAAGAAAGCCAAGAGAGGTTACTACTTTTTAATTGTTTAACTTTATTACTGTTGCACCATTTATACAATTACATATAATTTCAATGCATCCATTGTACATTTTTTTTATTTTTTTATTATTTTTTTTCCATTTTCCAATGGGTGGTGTGTTGGTGTCTGAGACACAGATGGAAGAAAACTGGCGCTGCAGTGAACGCAGACTTTTTTTTTTTTTTTCATTTCCACTGACCAATAAACAGAACTACAGGTGCACCCAACCACGGACATGCATTAACTCGTCATGAGAAATCTAGGTAGGCTAAGTATGATGAGAGAATGTTTGTCACTCCCAAAAATATCTGGAGAGGAAGAATGGAGGGTTGGCATTGAGATACATGTGGACAAGCTAAGTGGGCTCTGTCTGAAAGTTAGCATTCATCCACAAACGTTAAAAAAAAATTACCAAAAAATAAGAAAAGGCTGTAAATTAAAAAGGAAACACAGAAAATACTGCTTTCATAAAGATCTGATTGCCTTGGCACTTGGCCCAGTGGGCAGAATCAAACGCCTCCCTCCCCAGCTGCATCGCAGGAGAGATGCTGGGGTTTTTAAGGATGGAGCCTTAGGGGACAGCGGTTCAGGTACAGATGATGTACTTTCAGACAATGATCTCTAAACTCCAGGACTGACTGGTCAAGTTGACTGAAGGTATATTAGATATTTCCCCACAAAAATACTATTTGGATTCTCCCCGCCCCCTCCCTCCCCTGATGGGACACATCCTCTTATTTTTTTTTCTTTTCTTCTTCTTCTTTTTTTTTTTTAATCCCTTGGGCAATACATATCCTCACTTCCAATTTGAAACAAGTTAGTATTAGGATAGAGAGACAGAGAGAGGACAGAGTGAGAGACAGAGAGAGCGTGAGACAGGTCGTTTGCGAGTGGCGTCGGTTCTGGCTAGGCTGTCCCGGTTACTCTTTGACGGCCACGCTCTGCTCGGAGCTGGCGGCGGGTGCCTCGGCCTGGGGCTCGGCGGCGGGCGCGGCGGGCGCGGCGGGCGCGGGGGCCTTGGCCGCGGAACTGGGCGCCTCGGAGGCCGCGGGCGTCTCCTTGGACGAGGGCGCGGGCTCCGCGCTGCTAGGTTTAGAGTCTGAAGCCGCCGGGGCCGCGTCGCTTTTCGCCTCGGGGCCGGCGGCGGGAGCCTCAGTCTTTTTGGCCTCACCCTCCTCCTGGGGCGCGCCGTCGGCCGCGCCCGTGCTCTCGGGGCCCGCTTCGCCGGCCTTGGGGGCCTCGCCGCCCGCAGCGGGCCCGGGCGCGGCCGCCTCCTGCTCGGGCGCCGGCGCGGGCTCGGGCTGCTCCTCCGCGGCGCCCTCGCTCTTCTCGGGCTCGGCCTTGGGCGCCTCCTCCTTGGCCGCCGCCTTGTCGGCCTCCTTCTCCTCCGCCTTGGCCTCGCCGTCCGCCGCGTCCTTGGGCTTCTCCTCCACGCTCTCCTTGACCTCGGTGGCGTCGGCGGCCGCCTGGGGTTCGCTCTCCTTCGGGGTCCCCTCCTCCTCGGTGCCCGCGCCTTCAGCCTTCTTGTCTTTGTCCTTGGCCTTCTCGTCGTTCACATTGTAGCCCTTCTTCTTCTTGCTCAGCTTGCCTCCCATCTTGGAGTTCTGCAAGGAAGCACAAGGGGAGACAAAGGGGAGTTAGGGTCACAGTAGGCAAACTGGCGGATGGCTTCCTGCAGAGCGAGGAGGGCGTCAAGGACCTCCGGCAATTGCACAGCAGGGAGCAGCCTGGACGTCACCGGCTTTCTACCATAATTAGAAATAACACTTCAAAACAAAGAACAAAGTAAAGCCCCAGCTGTAAAGCCTGCAGGCCAGCAAGTGGAGGGACAAAGTAATGGTGATCAATGACCCTGGCCGCAGCTGCCAATAGGGAGGACAGGTGGCGTGGTATTGGTTTCTTATCTGTCTACTTATATTTTTCTCGAGCATCCAGGCTCGAACACCGCAGCACAAAATGGCAGGGACAGCCATTTTAGAACTACGATATCACCGATTTTTAAAAAACGACAACAAAACCCTGATAATTTACAAATAACTTTCTGGAGGGACCCGCACAGCATAAATCACAAATCTCTCATCCATTCTTTCTGGAAGCATGCTTTCTGGAAGCCTCGTATCTCCCTGGAAGCACCAGTGAGAAATCTACTGACACCTTGCCTCCTTCAGAAAATTTGTTTTCTATGAATGGGAGATGGCACAACTTTTAAAGGCTACCATTCCACTGCCCCTCTAGCTCCCCACAAGAGGAGCCGGTGAGATGCACTGTGCGGAGGTGGGGCGGTGGGGGGCGAGGGGGTGTACAAGACAGAGTGGAAACTCCTGGTGAGCCCACTCTCTTCACCCAGCTATTCCCCCTCCCCTCACTCTCATCCATTCAGATCAGGGAAAAAAAAAGAGCTTTTTCTTCACTACACTTCTTGTAATCATGATTCATGATAGTGAAATAACCCACACTGTTTGAAAGTCAGGTGTGGGAAAGAGTACTATTCTTCAGTCAAAATTCCCTTCACCATTCTATGCTAATTCCCTGTCTGGGTTACCTTTAAGAGTTGGAGGAGACAGAAAAAAAAGAAACAAACACAAAGATGACTAAAATACTCTTCCTAGTTTCAAGAAAGGTCTTTATTATGTCACCCAAGGATGGCTGTTACATTTCTTAAATGGGGAAGTAGAAATGGCTTGGAATCCTAACCCACTTCAAACGACTGGTCCTATTTTTGGTAGGACCAAATATATGTAACGAAACCACCATTAAAAACTTTTTTACCATGAAGCAATACATGGACTAATAAGTTAAACTGTCATTTATGAAAACTTCATCAACCTTTTAGACAGGTCATCATCAGTGGCTGATATCATCCGCAACTTGCAGTTCCTACACCCCACGTTAGGTTTGATTCATTAGGTTGAATCCAGGAAATAGAAAACCTGACAGGTCTGCCTTTAGATCCTTCTCCCAACTATAACAGAAACCCATACACCAACCTAGAAATTACAGCCTATGAAGCAAAGGGTAAATGTAGTCTCGTTGTGAACAAAGAACGGAATGCTGCCTTCTGACACCCACGGTATGAAATCCTATATAGCAATCCCCCAGAGGTTTAAAGTCCTGTTGGTTTACAAACCTAAAATCTAAGTTACTAAAATTGGTTTTCTGAAGCACAATTAAAGCCACATTCTATTCTTTGTTTTAAGCCCAGCTGTGATTCTTTTCTTGGTAGAAATCGAACAGACAGAAATCCAGTTGTAAGTAAGAGAATATGACTCAATAAGGTCAGCTGATTTACCTGAGTGACACAGAGCAGTGTTCTAGGGGAGGTTTACGAAATACACTCGAGTACCAGGAAAGCAGGTGTCTGGTTATTTCCCACGAGAATAAGAGTGAACCCCTACCCAGCACCCAGAGGGGTAAATTAAAGTTACAAATGAAAATCTAAGGTGTTGGGAACAGTTCTAATCCTACACGATTTATCTGAATTATTTAACCTTCTCCAGAGCATCTTACAATGGCATTGCCAGTGGCCGCCTCCTTGAACTCAGAGGAAAACTAACTAGCTGAGTTCATGCGTTGTCCAATAAAACAGAGGTCAAAGCCCAAAAGAATGTGTTAGTACAAGAATCTCCACCTAGCCGATGAAGGGGGAATTCTACCCGCTAAGAAGCTGATCTTGCAATGTTGTTCCAAGCCCAGGAATGTTACCTTCCTAGATTCTGAGGCAAGACCTCCCAGAATGGCCTGGAGCTCAGCACGTAGGGAGGATGTAGGCTACAGAAGAAACTTTGTAGCTACTCTCCTCTTTCTATTTGCTAGTGAAGAGCTTTTATCAGACCCTTAAGAAACGAAAACCAGCAAGGAACATGGACATGGGGTTGAATGAGTTCTCTCCTTTCTATAACCTCTGTTTTCGAAGGAAATTATTTAATATAAAAGTTGGAACACTTGAGTTCCAACTTAAGATACAGGGCTAACCCAATGCCTGCAATTCTGTCACTGGGAAGGCAGAGATTGGGAGTTACCTGGAGCATGATAGCTAGACTGGCCTTACCAACCAGCTTTGGGTGCCATTGAGGGAACTTTCCTGGAAGAATACAGAGGAGAGTAAGCCAGGAAGACTCTGGACATTTACCTTGGGCCATCATACAAATGAGCAAACATTTGTGCACACACATTTGTAATCTATCTTGGAAGTTACTTAAGCCTAATCCGAAGTAACAACCAAAGGGCTAAGCTTGCTGTGCATTTCTTCTCAGGATGTTCTGCTAGCAGTAAGTGGGACCCAGAAAAAGCATGGGCAGATGCTGAACCCATGGACTGGAGTTCTGTGTGTTCACAGAGGCAAACAGTAGAGTTCATCTCTCTTATTCTGTCGAAATCTTCTCGTTTTCTAGTAAAAGTGCAAGAATACCTTCTGCTACAAGAGTTAAAACCACAGAACCATAGTTTCAAATATACATTACACACACACACACACCACACACACACACACACACACGAGGCTTCAAAAGCCCAGTCATTCCCAGTTAGTTCTCTTTCTCTGCCTTCTGCTTGTGGATGAAAATGCAAACTCCCAGCCACTGCTACAGTGTCCTGCCAGCCTGCGTGCCTATAACCATGCTCCCTGCCATGATGGTCATGAATTCTAACCCTCTGGGAGCACGAGCCCCAAATTAAATGCTTTTTTTTATAAGCTGTCTTGGTCATGCTGTATTATCACAGCATAGAAAAGTAAACCAGGACTACAACCTTGGCAATTAATACTTAGCACTTGGAGTCTTCTTGAAACAGGCTCTCACAGGCCTGGAACTTGCCAATTGGCTGGATGGTGACTGGAGTCCCAGGAGCCCCCTCTCTCCCAGTGATAGAATTACAAACATATGCCATCAAGCACTGGCTTTTATCTGGCTTCTGAGATGGAGCTCGGGTCCAAGTAACTGACCCAGTCACTTCCCAACCCCCTTTGTGATACATCTAACGCCCTGTTATTTAACAGCATCATGCCCAAGAAGGTACACAGAGAAACATCCTCCTAGCCAGATAGCTCAGGTATGGTGATTTCCTTTTTTTTTTCCCTAAAAGCAACTGGAAAAAGTAATAAATATTCTAAAAATTATGCTTCAGTTTCCTCCTCTAAATCCTATATGAGGACTCTTAGGATGACAGGTATATCTTATAGGAAAAAAATTTATTTAACTAGCTTTAATCTCATCGGAGGAGAAATGTGATCGTTTATATTGACATGATAGCAAACCTTAATGATAAGATGGTTCTTGATCCTGAGAGTTTCAACAGGGAAATTTTATAGCCACAAAAAAAAAAAAAAAAAATTGAACATTTGCATATATATTTATCTTTTATGTTCACGCAAAACATTGGGAGATTAAAGGTGACAATAATTCAGAACTTATAATGAAAAAACTCTCACGGAGACACTCTGAAATGCTTCTGCAAGCCTTTATTGCTTTCTCTCCAGGAAGCCTGTCAGAAACCAGGAATATATATTCCTTAGCTGTTCACGTTACATAAGTTGTGCTTATGTTGTATACAATCCTCAGGACTCAGCAAGCCCCAATCAGCTCTGTACAATTATTACAGAAGCTCCAAAAGCCTCCCAGGCAGGGCTCACAACCTCCAGTATGATTTTGGTGCTGACAAAACCCAACTCATCTGGACCAGACCTCGGCTCATATTTTTTCAATCTTAAAGTAAGCTAGTCTATCAGTACAGTAATTCAATTCAATTCAATTTTACTTTTCCCATCTTGAAAAATAAAGGTAGAAAGGCCAATCTCAAAGAAACATTTAGGGGGAAAAATTAATAAACTATAAACTTTTTCTTAAGACTTGTGACCACTCCGTATGAAGTTGGCTAAAAGTGTCAAAACTTAATTCTTGAAAAATGATTATGAATCTGGCAGGGCGACTTTCTTCTGGGTCTCATAGTCCCTACCAGTAAAGCGATGATATTAAAAGTTTAATCAATCTTGGCATGGGAGGGGCAGTACGAATGCTTACTGCACTATATAAAAAGCTATTTAGGATACAAGTGTAACACTATAAATTCAATGCACCTGTGATCACAAATGTACGGCCATTTTTTCTCCCTTAAAAACTGGATTGACATCCACCTGGGTTGTTATTGTGATGAAATGTCTCTGGCATGGGACCAATACTTGTGACGCTTGTTAAAAACTAGAAATAGAAAATAGTCATTTTAGATATCAAAAAAAACCCTAAGTTAAAACTTATATGAAACCTGGTCTAAAATATTGCCAAGAAGTAGAATTTTTAGGGATCTCAATTACATTTAGGAGATATTTTAGCACAGTGCGTCAGTTTATGAGTCAGAACGAGACTTCACTGAATACATCATAGATGAAGTCATAACTGTCAGAAAATGCAAGTTCCAACAGCTTCCCTGGCACAGAGCTATCGCGAGCACTCCAGTTATTTATAAGAGACAGCTGTGTCCCCTCACATTACTTGTGGTGTGTCCTTCTCCTACCATCCATGGTCCTGCCCAGCAGGATTCACCCTACTGCCAAGGGAAGGGACCTGCCACAGCATGGGTCCTTTCTGTTACATGCCGGTCATAGCCTTTGAAAACCATCTTAAGTAGAAGGATGGCTAATGCAATCCCACAAATTAATATGTCACTCAGCTATGTGACATGTTATGTGGAAATGTTAGGAAAAGGTAAGAAGAAGAGGTTTGGGGTCCTAATTTCTATACTATATGTCTGCCCTCCCCAAGAGGCAGTGACTGCTAACCTAATAGAAACAAAAGAATATTCAAAACAAGTACAGAACCTACAGAGCTAAATTAAAACAGTTTCCTTTGCCCACATCGGCTTCCAATGAGAACCATTTAAAATAATAAGGTCAGTTTTAAATAATCTAAGAGGGACAAAAAAAAAAAATCCATTTCCTGAATATAAAATACACTTAACATAAAAGTCAACTCTTGTGAATGTAGGAACTATCATTCTATGGCCACTTCCTCTATCATCTCTTCCCAGAACTGTCCATAGAGCAGACATTGTGTGCAGAGCCTTGGGAACACACGATCCATGCAAATAGAGCCCTTCTGTTTTCACAAGCTGCTTCACAGGACGCTAACTCTGAAAGCTTCCCCACATATAGAAGCATATTGTATCGACCAACAATTTTTCCTCCCAGGAAGTCGCCAGTGGTGAACAGAAATCACCTGGGTAGCACAGCAGACACCTTTTCTTCCCTCGGTGCATCTCTTGGCTCTTCCTAATCACAGACTCTGGGAACCTCAAAGCCATCTAGAAAACTAGGGACAATCTCATATATAACCAGGGTGATCTTCCCAGGGCGGGGGTTGGAGGGGTTTGAAACGCATCCTGAACTCTATGAAGAGAATAGGAAAAAAAAAAAAAATCCCTCCAAAAATGATAAGATATTACAACCACAGGCCTAAGGCTTAACACACAAACACTATTCTCTCCAGTTAATACTTCTGACCTTGCAAGAAACGGTCTTCCCATTTTGATTCTAACTGAGCTCAGAAGCCTGGGGAATTATTTTCTAAGGAAAAATATTTAGTTCATCTTCTAAATACCCATGGCCTCTCTAATAGACTCAGGAATGATGGAACTGTCTAAGAAATTCTTATCCATGATTTTTTTTTTAAATGAAAGGATATTATTTCTATATTTACTAAAGTAGAAAAGCTACATCAAAGGACACATTACCATCTGACAGAGTCAGAAAAGGCAGCGAGGCAGGACTGAGAACGCAATCAGGTGATAGAGAATATGTATACGGACGGACAGACCCGCTGTGTGTGGTGGTACATACTGATAATCCCAGCACACTGGATTAGAATCCGGCACATTCAAGGCCAGCTTGGGGTGGGGAAGACCATGCCTAAGACAAAAATGCTTTTTAGGAAAGTTTTTGAAGGACAATATTTTGGTAAGATTTTGTTGGACATGTAAAAGCCAAGGATCTTGAAGAACAGTTGTGGCTTTTAAAGTCACTGGCCTTGCTTTGAGAAGAGCAAGAGTCATGGTGACCTGAAGCACGGTTAGGCCACAGATCCTTTCCTCTCACAAGAAAAGTCAACAAATGAGAAAGCCACCGGCAGAGCAGAATGGGAAAGAGCTGCTCGTTCTGAGAGAAGCCCGGTCTCTAACCCTCCTGATAGATATCTTTGGAGGATGCTCTCTCTGCTCCACACCCAATCCGCTCTCCGATTTTTACCTTACAGACACTAATGTCACAGATGTATCCTAAAAGACGTTTAAGATGAAAGGGAGCAAAAGCATGCAGCAGCAGAGGGGTGACGCCCTGGCTCCATTTTTAAACAAAAGTTAAAGGCACATGGTGTTGGGAGGAGATCCAGCAGGCTTTGCTTTCTGTTCTAGCCACCTTGGCCATCGATACATTGCTTTGTTGAATGGAAACTCTGTGGCTCAGTTTTCAGGAGTGAAGGACAGTGAACGTATCCTTTTCAATGAAGTTCCTCAACCCTTCCCAGTAGTAACCTGCTAAAACGCATGACAGGCCTATTCCCTGGACATTCTTTTAGGTTTCATCGAAAGAACTACTACAGGGTTAAGGGCATAGCTCAGCAGCTCAAGTGCACAACGCTGACCAAGCATGAGGACCTAAGTTCATATCCCCAGACCCCACTAGAAAGCCGAGAATGGTTCTACACCGGACTGTAATCCCAGCCCAGGCTCATCGGGGAGACAAAGAGGATTTCTAGGCAGTGCTGGGTTCCAGCAAAACTCCAGTGGCAGACTACGTCTCAGGCAATAAGATGAAGAGAGGTGAGTAGTGACATCTTCCACTGGCCGCTTTGCAGTCACAGGGGCTTGTACACCTGCATAGGAATGTGTGTAATACACCAGGTATGTGCAGTGCTCTCCCTCCTCCCTCTCTCTCTCTCTCTCTCCTCTCTCTCTCTCTCTCTCTCTCTCACACACACACCAACACACACAACACCACACACATACACACACACGGCTTTACAAACAAAGACCTTCAGTTGTAAAACCTTTGACGTAAAGCACGAAGGCGGGTATTGCAGAAATATAAACTTTTCCCATTACAATGCCTTCACTTTGGACAAGGGCTCGGACCTCTGTTTTTCCACCGCTGGACTTGCTGCACTAGCGGCGACCTTCTAGGTGTGCTTTCAATCGCCTCACGCCAAACACCTAATGAATGAGTTCAAGCATGCTTGGGTGTGGATGCCTAAGGTCTGAAGGGTCCAGAGGTAACCTACTTCAAATTTAATAAATAAATAAGGGGGGGATGTAGGCAGCCGTGTTTACAGTTGCAAAGTCATATGACTAGCACCTGACAAGGCAGGCAGCTGGCTTCCACAGTGGCCAGCTCAGAAACTGGTAAACAAGTCCTTTGGAGCATGGCGTCGGCCTCGTTTCCCCTCCTGAGGGGGCTCATGATAATGAGGTTTGGCAGCTTAACCTATTCCTGAGAGGACACGTCACCCAGCGCGCCTAGGGCAGCTAGATAAGCAGCTCGCTTCTGCTGCTGCGCCCTTTTTGGCCTGCGCCTTTTGGGGCCCCTTCGCTTCGGCTTCCCTTCCCTTCCTTCCCTGCCCTTTTCCCTTGCCTTCCCTTCCGGGGCCTTCCCGGTCCGGTCCCCGGCCATACATCCCTATCCTAGTCCCTCGTCCAGTTCCCCGTCCCAAGTCAAGAGCCGTTCCTGGAATAAAGCTGACTGAGAAGGATCCGACCGTGTCCGTCTTACTTGCTGGCCAAGGCGGACGCGACACATTTGCAAATACGCCGTACATGTATACACATGAGAAAGGCAGGGTGAGGGAAGAAACAGGTATCTCTAGTCAAGAAGTAATCTATCTTGGAAGTTACTTAAGCCTAATCCGAAGTAACAACCAAAGGGCTAAGCTTGCCTGTGCATTTCTTCTCAGGATGTCTGCTAGCAGTAAGTGGGACCAGGAAAAGCATGGGCAGATGCTGAACCCATGGACTGGAGTTCTGTGTGTTCACGAGGGCAAACAGTAGAGTTCATCTCTCTTATTCTGTCTGAATCTTCTCCGTTTTCTAGTAAAAGTGCAAGAATACCTTCTGCTACAAGAGTTAAAACCACAGAACCATAGTTTCAAATATACATTACACACACACACACACACACACACACACACACACGAGGCTTCAAAAGCCCAGTCATTCCCAGTTAGTTCTCTTTCTCTGCCTTCTGCTTGTGGATGAAAATGCAAACTCCCAGCCACTGCTACAGTGTCCTGCCTGCCTGCGTGCCTATAACCATGCTCCCTGCCATGATGGTCATGAATTCTAACCCTCTGGGAGCACGAGCCCCAAATTAAATGCTTTTTTTTATAAGCTGTCTTGGTCATGCTGTATTATCACAGCAATAGAAAAGTAACTAGGACTACAACCTTGGCAATTAATACTTAGCACTTGGAGTCTTCTTGAAACAGGCTCTCACAGGCCTGGAACTTGCCAATTTGGCTGGAGTGGTGAACTGGAGTCCCAGGAGCCCCCTCTCTCCCCAGTGATAGAATTACAAACATATGCCATCAAGCCTGGCTTTTATCTGGCTTCTGAGATGGAGCTCGGGTCCAAGTAACTGACCCAGTCATCTTCCCAACCCCCTTTGTGATACATCTAACGCCATGTTATTTAACAGCATCATGCCCAAGAAGGTACACAGAGAAACATCCTCCTAGCCAGATAGCTCAGGTATGGTGATTTCTTTTTTTTCCCTAAAAGCAACTGGAAAAAGTAATAAATATTCTAAAAAATTATGCTTCAGTTCCTCCTCTAAATCCTATATGAGGACTCTTAGGATGACAGGTATATCTTATAGGAAAAAAATTTATTTACAACTAGCTTTAATCTCATCGGGAGGAGAAATGTGATCGTTTATATTGACATGATAGCAAACCTTAATGATAAGATGGTTCTTGATCCTGAGAGTTTCAACAGGGAAATTTTATAGCCACAAAAAAAAAAAAAAAAAATTGAACATTTGCATATATATTTATCTTTTATGTTCACGCAAAACATTGGGAGATTAAAGGTGACAAATAATTCAGAACTTATAATGAAAAAACTCTCACGGAGACACTCTGAAATGCTTCTGCAAGCCTTTATTGCTTTCTCTCCAGGAAGCCTGTCAGAAACCAGGAATATATATTCCTTAGCTGTTCACGTTACATAAGTTGTGCTTATGTTGTATACAATCCTCAGGACTCAGCAAGCCCCAATCAGCTCTGTACAATTATTACAGAAGCTCCAAAAGCCTCCCCAGGCAGGGCTCACAACCTCCAGTATGACTTTTGGTGCTGACAAAACCCAACTCATCTGGACCAGACCTCGGCTCATATTTTTTCAATCTTAAAGTAAGCTAGTCTATCAGTACAGTAATTCAATTCAATTCAATTTTACTTTTCCCATCTTGAAAAATAAAGGTAGAAAGGCCAATCTCAAAGAACATTTAGGGGGAAAAAATTAATAAACTATAAACTTTTTCTTTAAGACTTGTGACACTCCGTATGAAGTTGGCTAAAAGTGTCAAAACTTAATTGTTGAAAAATGATTATGAATCTGAGCAGGGCGACTTTCTTCTGGGTCTCATAGTCCCTGACCAGTAAAGCGATGATATTAAAAGTTTAATCAATCTTGGCATGGGAGGGGCAGTACGAATGCTTACTGCACTATATAAAATGCTATTTAGGATACAAGTGTAACACTATAAAATTCAATGCACCTGTGATCACAAATGTACGGCCATTTTTTCTCCCTTAAAAACTGGATTGACATCCACCTGGGTTGTTATTGTGATGAAATGTCTCTGGCATGGGACCAATACTTGTGACGCTTGTTAAAAACTAGAAATAAGAAAATAGTCATTTTAGACTATCAAAAAAAAACCCTAAGTTAAAACTTTATGAAACCGGTCTAAATATTTGCCAAGAAGTAGAATGTTTTAGGGATCTCAATTACATTTAGGAGATATTTTAGCACAGTGCGTCAGTTTATGAGTCAGAACGAGACTTCACTGAATACATCATAGATGAAGTCATAACTGTCAGAAAATGCAGTTCCAACAGCTTCCCTGGCACAGAGCTATCGCGAGCACTCCAGTTATTTATAAGAGACAGCTGTGTCCCCTTCACATTACTTGTGGTGTGTCCTTCTCCTACCATCCATGGTCCTGCCCAGCAGGATTCACCCTCTGCCAAGGGAAGGGACCTGCCACAGCATGGGTCCTTTCTGTTACATGCCGGTCATAGCCTTTGAAAACCATCTTAAGTAGAAGGATGGCTAATGCAATCCCACAAATTAATATGTCACTCAGCTATGTGACATGTTATGTGGAAATGTTAGGAAAAGGTAAGAAGAAAGAGGTTTGGGGTCCTAATTTCTATACTATATGTCTGCCCTCTCCCCAGAAGGCAGTGACTGCTAACCTAATAGAAACAAAAGAAATTCAAAACAAGTACAGAACCTACAGAGCTAAATTAAAACAGTTTCCTTTGCCCACTCGGCTTCCAATGAGAACCATTTAAATATATAAGGTCAGTTTTAAATAATCTAAGAGGGACAAAAAAAAAAAATCCATTTCCTGAATATAAAATACACTTAACATAAAAGTCAACTCTTGTGAATGTAGGAACTATCATTCTATGGCCACTTCCTCTATCATCTCTTCCAGAACTGTCCATAGAGCAGACATTGTGTGCAGAGCCTTGGGAACACACGATCCATGCAAATAGAGCCCTTCTGTTTTCACAAGCTGCTTCACAGGACGCTAACTCTGAAAGCTTCCCCACATATAGAAGCATATTGTATCGACCAACAACTTCCTCCCAGGAAGTCGCCAGTGGTGAACAGAATCACCTGGGTAGCACAGCAGACACCTTTCTTCCTCGGTGCATCTCTTGGCTCTTCCTAATCACAGACTCTGGGAACCTCAAAGCCATCTAGAAAACTAGGGACAATCTCATATATAACCAGGGTGATCTTCCCAGGGCGGGGTTGGAGGGGTTTGAACGCATCCTGAACTCTATGAAGAGAATAGGAAAAAAAAAAAAAAATCCCTCCAAAAATGATAAGATATTACACCACAGGCCTAAGGCTTAACACACAAACACTATTCTCTCCAGTTAATACTTCTGACCTTGCAAGAAACGGTCTTCCATTTTGATTCTAACTGAGCTCAGAAGCCTGGGGAATTATTTTCTAAGGGAAAAATATTTAGTTCATTTCTAAATACCCATGGCCTCTCTAATAGACTCAGGAATGATGGAACTGTCTAAGAAATTCTTATCCATTGATTTTTTTTTTTAAATGAAAGGATATTATTTCTATATTTACTAAAGTAGAAAAGCTACATCAAAGGACACATTACCATCTGACAGAGTCAGAAAAGGGCAGCGAGGCAGGACTGAGAACGCAACTCAGGTGATAGAGAATATGTATACGGACGGACAGACCCGCTGTGTGTGGTGGTACATACTGATAATCCAGCACACTGGATTTAGAATCCGGCACATTCAAGGCCAGCTTGGGGTGGGGAAGACCATGCCTAAGACAAAAATGCTTTTTAGAAAGTTTTTGAAGGACAATATTTGGTAAGATTTTGTTGGACATGTAAAAGCCAAGGATCTTGAAGAACAGTTGTGGCTTTTAAAGTCACTGGCCTTGCTTTGAGAAGAGCAAGAGTCATGGTGACCTGAAGCACGGTTAGGCCACAGATCCTTTCCTCTCACAAGAAAGTCAACAAATGAGAAAGCCACCGGCAGAGCAGAATGGGAAAGAGCTGCTCGTTCTGAGAGAAGCCCGGTCTCTAACCCTCCTGATAGTATCTTTGGAGGATGCTCTCTCTGCTCCACACCCAATCCGCTCTCCGATTTTTACCTTACAGACACTAATGTCACAGATGTATCCTAAAGACGTTTAAAGATGAAAGGGAGCAAAAGCATGCAGCAGCAGAGGGGTGACGCCCTGGCTCCATTTTTAACAAAAGTTAAAGGCCATGGTGTTGGGAGGAGATCCAGCAGGGCTTTGCTTTCTGTTCTAGCCACCTTGGCCATCGATACATTGCTTTGTTGAATGGAAACTCTGTGGCTCAGTTTCAGGAGTGAAGGACAGTGAACGTATCCTTTTCAATGAAGTTCCTCAACCCTTCCCAGTAGTAACCTGCTAAAACGCATGACAGGCCTATTCCCTGGACATTCTTTTAGGTTTCATCGAAAGAACTACTACAGGGTTAAGGGCATAGCTCAGCAGCTAAGTGCACACGCTGACCAAGCATGAGGACCTAAGTTCATATCCCAGACCCACCTAGAAAGCCGAGAATGGTTCTACACCGGACTGTAATCCCAGCCCAGCTCATCGGGGAGACAAAGAGGATTTCTAGGCAGTGCTGGGTTCCAGCAAAACTCCAGTGGCAGACTACGTCTCAAGGCAATAAGATGAAGAGAGGTGGAGTAGTGACATCTTCCACTGGCCGCTTTGCAGTCACAGGGGCTTGTACACCTGCATAGGAATGTGTGTATACACCAGGTATGTGCAAGTGCTCTCCCTCCTCCCTCTCTCTCTCTCTCTCTCTCTCTCTCTCTCTCTCTCTCTCTCTCTCCCCACACACACACACACACACACACACACACACACATACACACACACGGCTTTACAAACAAAAGACCTTCAGTTGTAAAACCTTTGACGTAAAGCACGTTCATGTCAGCGTGCCTGCGTGTCGATGAGGGAGAGTGGGAGAACTCTGGATTAAATCAAGCAGCGAGGGGGAGCAACAGGAGCTGTGTTCATTTTAACAAGACTGCAGGCCTTTGAGAAAGGTCTACATAATGTTATACGACAGGGCTTCCTCGAAGGCCCTTGGACTGACTTGGGTCATCCCAACGGACGTCGACTTGGCAGCATGCAAAACAACACTCGCATTCGATGTCTTCCCAATCTGTGCTCTGACCTTTGGGTGCTTGACATGTGGACGAGCATGATATGCAATCACTCCCTTTTCACTTTAGCAGAGTTTGCCTGGTCCTATTTCCACAGCGTAGGCTACCCAGTTGTTTGAGTGACTGACAGAACCCCTAATCCAAGCACTGCCCCTCTTCAGAAAATGCCCAAGTGCTTGACATGAGGAGGCAAACCCCGGGCATTAACTAACATTCACCATGATAGACCCAACTCCGTTTCTCATCAGCATGGTTTATATTAATACTCCTCCATCGGTGAATACAGCTTTGTGATTTAATAAAGCTTGCCAGCATGCATTAACCAGCATACATTAACAGCACAAAAACAAGAAAATGGCTTCAAACTCCTCCACGTGATCCAAAGGCTAGTATGCACATCTAATATTTCTCGGGCTATCTCTATTTGTGTCTCCTTTCTTCGCACTAATAACATCTAAGCACTTCTTACATAAAAAAGCTGCCAAACACTGCAAAGTTCCTATTTTGAAAATGCAAATTTGGATTAGTTAGCTGCCACTTTAACTAGCATCAGCAGAAGAGAGATCTTAAGTGTGATAGCCAACGTTATTATGCAGACGACTCCATATCTGCAGTAAAACCCAATGAGAATATACAGCCGCCTGTTCAGAGACTAGAGGGTTATTTCTGGGTTGATTTCAAGATCATCATATGGGACACATAAGAAGTAATCTTCTGATTGTGTTTCTATCTTATAATCAGTAGAAAATGTGTCTGCCCTGGAAGGATGCTAGACACCAACCCTCCTTTCTTGACAAAGTTCGGTACACGGCTTCAGTATGATAACAACATCCTTGGACAAGAAATTGTCAACTCCATTCACTCAGGGCTGCAAAGCTAAGCAGTTTCAGATACCAGAAAACCAACTACTGACATTTTTGAAAGCAATATAAAGTTACAGTGGGCTCATGAGTTACATTTGCTTACACATCTATCACAAGTTGGACTTACAACCACTCAGAATGGAAGAATCTAAGCTATTCATCAAAGCTAGTTGGGACTGGGTGTGGTGGTGTACGCATACCTATAGTTCCTACGCTGGAGCAGCTGAGGCAGGAGGATTGAAAGTTCAAGGACAATCTTGGCCACACAACAAGGATAACTCTTACAAACCCTACAAACCACACACACACACACACACACACACACACACACACCCCAGCTGAAACACACTGAGAAGGAGTCTCCCCTTACCTTAAAGAAAGAATTAACAGAGAATAAAGACGCAAAGGGTGTTTTTAGTGAGTATAAATAAAACAAAGTATCTAAAATAGTTTGTCAGGCCTACTAATTTCTATTTGGAAGAAATGATTGGTTCCTTTATTCTAAATGGTCAAAACTTCTATTCTAAAAGAGGGAAACGAGGTAAAGACAATGTAGTCTTTGTGTTTGGGGGATTCTTAACAGTAGGAGTTCCAGCAGTGATCTGCTGTCAAGTTTCTTCAATGCCTGGTGAGAATCTCCATTATGAAGCTTAGTTTGTCACTGTCTGGTTCAGTCAAAGCTTTTATTCAGTAATTCTAACGTCACTACCATTTAGAGGTAGCAATGTTCTTCATGGAGACAGAACCACACTGAGAGTGGTCAACCCAGCTTAAGTTCCCAAGGCAAACCTTTAAAATATCATGAGTAGAAATTGAGAAAAAGCATTTTTAAGACAATTTAATTTATTGTCACCAAAAAATGGGCTCAGTATTATGAAAGCATATTGGAAGGAATTATTGGGAAGGGAGAGAAAGAGGAAGGGAGGGAGGGAGGGAAGGGCAAAGAAGGAAAGAGAGAAAAAGACAAAAAGTGTATCTATCCCCACATGCCAATGCACACATTCATGTTTCTATAACCCAAATTTTCCAAACAGTTGATCAAAATAAATTTTGTCTTCAAAAGTTCAGAAATGTACAAGAACACAGAAAGCTTTTCCAGCACAAAGAACAATGGATGGATTGCAAGTGATCTCCCTCTTATAACTCAACCATCACAGGCCAGTCCTACAGAAGCATACTCAGAGTATCTCTAGGGATAAGACAGAGAGAGAAGAGAGAGAGGAGAGGGAAGAGGGGAGAGGGAGGGGAGGGGAGAGGGGGAGAGAGGGGACAGGGAAGGGGAGGGGGAAAGGGAGGGAGAGGGAGAGAGGAAGAGAGGGAGAAGGGTAGGGAGAGGGGGGAGGGTGAGGGAGAAGGGAGCGGTAGAGGGGGGAGGGGAGGGGAGAGGGAGAAGGGGAAGGGAGAGGGGGAAGGGGAGGGAGACGAGAGAAGGGCAGGGGGAAGGAGAGGGACAGGGACCTGTGCAGCATGCAGAGGAACCTGAGGAAATTAGTATGAACAAAATTCATTCTAGAAATACATACACCCTCAGAGTGGGGAAGGAGCTTTATCGTAAACACATGAGTCTAAAACCTGATGGGCAGGAAGCAAAATGGAGTGACTGCAATCTAGGGAGACAATGTATATAAACACCATGAGTGAGAAATGAGATGACCGTTGGGGTCGGAGGAACAAGGAACGTTTAGTAATTAAGTAGAGACATCAAAATTACTTACAAAAATGACTTATTCTCCCTAAGATAGTTTTAGTGGTTGATCTCTGTATGCATCAATATATTAACTGTCCTACAAGGAAGAAATTATTACTAGGCCCCCTTCCCATGAGAAAACTGAGGATTATAGGAGGTAAATAACTCACCCTCAGCCAGCACACAACTCATGGTTTGAAAATTTGCAACTTGACTCCACAGCGCAGCAGCTCCTTAACCAAATGAAAAGCAGCTTGGAAGAAGAGCACCTTCCTGAAGCATAGGGCATGTTGCCTTGAAGGATAAAGGAGCTTTCAACAGGAAAGCCATGAGAAAATGCAAAGTGTTAGAGTCCCTGGAACAAACAGGAAGTACTCATTGAAAACTACCAGAAAAATCCTTTGACACTCATGAAATAGCCAAGGACAGTCTTTTCCCAGGAATGGGAAACCGTGGACCAGAAAGATACAGGTTGCCTAATGAAAAAAATATCTAGGTTGCCATAGAAGGGTCAACTGTGGAAACAGAAAATAAAAGGCATAGATAGCTCAAGTATCAAGAAGAGAGTTTTAGGAAGTATCTCTGTGAAGTCAGATACTACTTTAAGAAAGACAAGTACAGATTATACAATTTGACCAGGTCAAGGATCTGTGGACTCCTGCCCCCTCCATAACCTTGCTCCTGGGGTGGTAGGGCCAGTGGAGGGTTGAAATGCTGGCCTCTTGGGAGGCCCAAACCATATCTGAGAAGCTTGTAAGGGACTCACGTCAGTCAACACCAAGAGTCTGGGCAGCGTGACTCCAGGAATCCAGAGTATTGGCAAGGGTGATTTCTCTATTACTACAGGGATTTGGTAGGAATTAAAATATGCATGGGAATGTGGGATGAGGCAAAGAGCAAAAAAACAGAGCGGAAAGATGAAAAGATATTCATGGAGAAAGGTTCTAGAAGATTCCAGAACGTCTAAACTAAGTTTGGTAAAGACAGACTTGCTATTCAGAAGAGGAAAAGAAAGAGAAGTATATTCAATTCTAAACGCTGTTCCCTCGCTCAACACTACCCTCTTCCAGATGAGTGTGGTGAAATATGAACTATTCCAAGCAAAACGCTTCTTCATAAGGTCTCTGAGTAGTACTGTTGGCTCATAAGTCAACAGAGAGAAGGAAGGAGGGAAGGAGGGAGGAGAGGAGGGGAGGGGAGGGGAGGGGAGGGGAGGGGAGGGGAGGGGAGGGGAGGGGAGGGGAGGGGAGGAGAGGCAGCATGCATGCAGAGGAACCTGGGGAAATTACTATGACCAAAATTCATTCTAGAAATGTACATTCCTCAGAGTGGGGAAGGAGGTTTATTGGAAGCACATGAGTCTAAAACCTGAGTCAGGACAGGAAGGAGTAAGCCTCAGAGTTTTAGGTTTTCATTTAGCCAGTTGTCTATCCTCTTTGGCTCCTTCACATTCCACACAGGATTTGTTAAGTACTGGGGACAAAGGGGTGGGCATTTCACCAGCTGAAAGTCTGCACAACCGACCTAGTGACCGGTCCACTTGGGGAGGTCTTAGTGTGACACAGTAGGCCACATAGCAGTAAACAGACTCTTGGTATTCCCCCTGGTTTCTTAGGCTTCTAAGATACAGAGGCACCAAGCAAGAATTGATGTATATGAATTGATGTGTATGAATGGTCTCAACCAGGACCAAAAGGGCCTTGACTCATTCGAACCCCTATTCTCCTTTCTTACAAAACCTGATTCGGGCCTAGACAAACTTCCTCTGTAGTCATTTGTCATTCGATTAGTCAGTCCCTTTATATTCTGTTATACTGTGTTGAAAGTTTTAGCAGTCAAATAGACCTGAGTAATGACCTAAAGCTTTCCTTCAATATTTATTCAAATATATCTGATGTCTGTAGAACAAAGGTTTTGTTTTGTGTTTGGTTTATGGTAGTTACTGTTCAATGGGCGCTTGATAAATACTATAAAGTCACTGTACATAGGAACATGAAACTCTGGCTATAAAATTCTAAGATGAAAAAAAATCAATACAATGATGTTTACAGACTAAATTCTATAAATCTTTCACCATAGAGGTAGAAAAAAATAAGTGTGCTAAGCTACACTTGAGATTTCCATTCCAGCAAATGAAATACGACTAAGTTCCATGGCAGCAAACTGTCACCACGACCCACGGTGACATTAACAAGTAAGCATACAGACAGCCTACAAACAATAATGTCATGATTTTCCCACTTTGAGTAACTGTGCGCACAATAGACAAGTCAGTTTTCAAACTGTACCTCCTCAAACTGATCCTACAAGTCTTGCCCGTTAAAAAGCTTGCGCTGATTATTGTGCTGTTGCTATAAACCTGACAGGTGAGGCTTCTCTTTGAACGCAAAGGTTGCCTGGCTGCTGACATGATACAGAGCCCCTCGTAATACATCCGGCCGGCATGGGTGGCAAGCACTCTCGGCACTCATGAATTATGCATTTTCATCCACCGTCCAATTTGCTTTTAGAGTCCATCATGGCCTCTCTCATTGTTATTTATTTGCACTTAATGGGTGGTCTTTTCAAAAGCACTGGCTGCGGCATCCTCACACAGGATTCTCCATGAATCACCTGCGCTTTCCAGTCAATACGGTAAGTGGACCGCAACCAACTACCTCAGGAAGTGCAAGCTGCTGAGATCATTTCTAAGCCATATTTCCCCTATCAAAGACTCAGGAAAGCAATACATGTCTTATTACCACAACTAATTTAGAACTCTCAAAGAGAATCCAAAATAAAGTGAGGGGGAAAATAACTGATAGAGGCTGAGGTATTTTTGCTGTTTATTAGTGGACTAGACAGGGTGCGATGGGCTTCAAGCCATGACAATTTCTCTTACTTGTAGCTGCCTGACAAAGAAAGAAGGTCGGCAGACACTAGAATAGCTACAACTTATTTCCAGTCATGCCTAACCCCAAATATAAAAAGATGAGTCACACATTTTATGACTGCCTAAACTTGCAATAGGTTTTTATTTTAATGTATCCTTTTCTTCTCCAATCAGCAAGTATAGAATGTCCACCCTTAAAACCACTTTTCTACTTGTATTCACTATCACAGAGAAAACAAACAAACAAACAAATAAAAGCATTCTAAAATTCTTTATACTATCCTTAATTAAACAGAGAATGTACTTTTCCTTGGTGTCTTTCGTAACACAAAGAAGTCAATACCAACCGACCAGAGCCCCCAGGGCCTAAACCACCAGCCTGAAACACATAAGGAGGGACCCATGGCTCCAGCTATATATTTGCTGGAGGATGGTCCTGTCAGGTATAAGGTGGGAGAGGAAATCCTTGGTCCCATGAAGGCTGGACGCTGTGTGGGGGAATTCAAGGGTGGGAAGGTGGGGGGGGGTAGGTGGGGGCACATCCTCATAGAAGCAGGAGGAAGGGGAATAGGATAGGGAGTTCCTGGGCAGGAGGGGCGGGATTGGGTAAGGGGATAACATCTGAAATGTAAATAAAATATCCAATAAAAAAGAATTTAAAAAAAAGAAGTGCTCAATGAATGTCTCCTAAGTTAATAAAGGAATGAAAAAGTCACTAGGTGAAGAGTATGTGGTAGGATACATCTTAGATGTGCCTACATCTAGGAAACTGCAAAGCTGAGTTCAGACGACACAGTACAACATCAGGGCCCTCGTCATCGGGTTTCTCCTGACAGTTGGTTTCTCTTTCACGAAGCACATTCTCCTCTACAGTTTCACCGTCTTCAGGTTCGAGCCTCCAAGCTACCTAATGAGACACCACTCACGGAAGAAATGATCCAGTGTGCTGTGTGATTTCAACAGAAATGACGATATTGCTTCTCACCCAGGAAATCCCGAGAGAGATCCTTTCGTCCTGAGCACAGCATATATTTGACACCAGTACCACTTTCTGAGTGAATGAATGGGAATGGATTCTAACCTGTATTCAGTATAACTTCGAGCAGCCCCTTCAAACTCTCTTGCTTTGCCACCACATCACCACGAAGTGTCCAACAATGCTAAGACTGGTGTATACCACAAACATTGAAGAGCTTGTGAAAACCAAGTGGCGTCACAGGGACTTCTCACTAGAGTAAACTGCCCTGGACTAGCTCCTAAGAATCTATTTCTTCATCAGCATACCATAAAAAAACCTAGCACATGGACAAGGGGACAGTTCACGCGTGAAGTGTAAGAGGCCTAAGACTTTTGTGTCAACTCTACTTCCTGAAGCGTGAAAAGAGAACTAGTAAGATTGCTGGTGGCCATAAGGAAAATTAGAAGTAAATAAGGAAAAATAGAAAGCCAGGAAACCTAGCCTTGTCTAAGCTGGAAGTGATGAGGTTACATAGAACGTAAGGGTCTTGGTCCCACTGAGACATTATGGGCTCACAAGACCCTATACTGCGTATACTGCCTTTGGGTTCTTTTGGCAGGCTGAGAGCTACACATTAGAGTCCAAAAGGTCTCCAGCAGCCAATCCCCCACCCCCACCCCCGCCCCACTCACCTTGCTGCTCTCTTGCCAAACTCCTCAGTGAGTGCCATAGAGGGAACAAGACTGTAGCAGCCTTTGCTGAGAAATGCCCCTGACAACAGTGCAGAGAAACCCCGGCATGCATGCACCAGGACTTAAGCAGGCTCTTGTCCGCCCCCAACCCCCCAGCAACTTTGTCCTTAATCATGGAGAACACAGGACAGGTGCTATTTGGTTTTGAATGCTCTCTCATTACATAAGGCAAGGCTTTGGTTGTTGTTCAAGATTTGCAGCCTATGCCTTGAGACAATACTGTTCTCAGAGGCATCCGCTTTATGTAATTAGAGTTCATGTTTCAGAAAACGGGTTTTTCTCTTTGGGTTCAAATAGAACCTTAATGGCTTGAACTCTGACCCTGTATACTCAGTAGACAAAAAAAAAAAAAAAAAGGTGTGTGGGGTTTGACATCAGCAGATCTCAATGAGCTATAGGGCTTGCAACAGGAAAGCCAGCCTCTGCAAAGCCAAGCTTGCCTGAAGAAGAGAGGTCAGTAGGTCACTACCGTATTCTCTGCAGGATAGGGAATGAAATCAGTAGGTCTCCACTCCATTTTGTTTACACTCTCCTACCTGAAACAAAGTCTCTGCTTTATGTACATGTAACAGAGTCAACCTGAAACTCAAGCTAACCTGAAAACCCAGCATGAAATAGCAATCAGACAATCGCCAGCCGCATTCACAATGGAGAAACAAGAGAACATTGACTCAATTATAATTAAATAATTGGCTTCCTTAATGATCCTTAATGATCCTAGGTCAGACACGGCAAAAATGCACAGTCTTCTGTGAATGCTAGGATGCTAAGGGCAGGTAATGTAAATACATCTTACAATGACGAAAACAGACATTCCACACCAGTAAAGGATGAATAAAACCAGAACAGTAAACGGCTGGGTCCAGCAGACTTAGGAAAATGGCCCCCAGGGAACTAGCAAGAGCAGAGATTCCATTTAATGTGCCCTCAGAAGACAGTGTGCTTTCCCAACGACCTCCATCTTTCTTATTTCAGGCTAGATGAGGAGGCTGCAGCAAAGGGCATGGAACTAAACACTGCGTTCTCTTCCAAATTCACCTGTTTGAGGTTGAGTCACAGCTCTCAAACTGAACTATTTTTCCACAAGAATATTTTATTTTCCATCCAAGGGTGTAAAGCCATATATTCAAGGACAACATTAAAAAGAACTAACAGAAACCTGTCATCAACCTTAGCACAGAATCCAGGACAAATCTCAGGCATCTCCATTTCATTCTTAAAGCTTTAGAGAAATCGAGTGAAGAAGCTGATCTTGGAGGCCACATGGTTGCCATGATGGTGTTCAACCTCCTGGGTCCTAAATGCCAACATAACATAGACTCACCACAGCCATGATACTAACTGTTCAGGTTGAATTGGCTACTTTTAACTGTCCAGGGTTGGTTATTGTAATTGCAGTATCAATGTCTAGAACTGGACCTCTTAGCTCTATACCTTGGTCTTCATAAAAATGTGTAATAATAATACATGTGTCTAATGAGAAGGCCTAACAGGTTCAAATCCACCTACTGACTTGTTTCAGAAATGATAGAAACATTGACTTTCTATGACTCTGTGATACACATCCGTTACCCACAGGAAAACAAGATCAACTCTGACTTCTCCTAGACACTTATTGCCTATGTCACAGAAAACCTCTGCCTTTTGAAAGGACCAAGGGGAACACTGCAAATGTCAGCCTAAGGGTTAAAGTCAGGTAAAGCTTCTTAAGCAATTTTCACAAACCAACTATGGTAGAAAATTGGATTCTTTTGCAAGAACTAGAGTAGAAAAATATATAGTGAAGGTCTCTTCATTCTTCCTGTAAAATAGTGACACATGGACCAAGGCGTGAGCTGCTAAGAAATGTGGAAAGTATGCAGACACCAGACAAAGTAGAAATAATTCAGTCTCACATGCCAACAACAGTGCGTCTGCAGGTTTATCTGATCAGGCATGCATTTTTTTTCTAATAGTTGAATAAACCAGGTTCCTATCCTAGGCACTCAACCATGTGTCCTACATGTGACACATACCTTGCACCTTTACAACTTCCTATTATTATTATACCACCATGGGTGGCAGGATACAAATTAAACTTCCTGATTGGCCCAGGGCAGCCAATGAAGATCAGCAGAGTCAACAGAGAGAGCAATCACAGACTGACACAGGAACCAGAGAGGTCATACACCTCTCAGACGTTGAGGTAAGTGTAGATACAAGCTTGAAAGGAGTACTAAATCTATGACTCACACGCCTGCTTTAAGGGGGAAAACCCTAGTGAACCTCTTGTAGAATTAAGTGGGTAGAATGTTTTACTGTGTCATTAACATGAGGCAAAGAGGACCTAAAATAGATTTGGTTGAACCGAATGCCTTACAACAGAACCCTCAGCTCTTTGTGACCCAGAACCTGTCCCTCACATCTCTACACACACAGGTTCTCCTTTACAAATCAACTCAGCTTCCTCCCCTCAAAAACCCATGACTCAAATATAGTAAATGTGGACTTTCTGTTTGACTTCGTTACATGGGAATACAACAGAGACTGTTTCGGGTAAAAGGATATAAACAAGAATTGGCTGAAGACCTACTGTGTGCGTGCATCAAGAGCTGATTTCCTTCCCTTTCGTACAGACGATCTACTTGAAGGTTCTGTTTACATATTTTGGAAATGGATTTAACAACATTGCTGCTTAGAATATATATATTATTACGAAAAGCAGCGGGGCAGGAAGACCAAATCTGCATCTTCAATGGACCGAAACAACTCAGGAGAAGCAAATGGTAAACTGAAATTACCCAAGACCATGAGTAAGCCAGGGAACATCTACAGAGATAGTGATCAGAACCAGAATGTTACTTCCCTTGGCGCCAACTGAACCAGGCCGTCCCGTGTGATAGGTACCCAAATAAAGATACCCAGTATTGATGGCACTAAAGATCTGCTCCCTTCGTTTGGCAAGCTCCAGTTTCATCGATTTTCCCACAATAACGTAATTTGTTCTTTATGGCTGAATAACATTGTGTGTGTGTGTGTGTGTGTGTGTGTGTGTGTGTCCATTAAGTTATGTCTGATTGCATAACTTGGAACAGTACTGTCAAACACATGGAGGTAGAAATATCTTTGTGGTATGTTGCCTTAGAGTCCTTTTGATATATTTTCATATGTAGTAAGAATAAAATCACATGATAATCATAGTTTTAATTTATTATTATTGATTGTGTATGTGCTGTGAATGCAGGTAGTGTGTGTGTGTGTGTGTGTGTGTGTGTGTGTGTGTGTGTGCACCATGTCTTCTAAGGGTACATTAAATAAAATCCTCCTCCTGTTTGTACCCTGGAGGTGTTTTCCTGAATCTGCAGGACCCAGACATTTGGTGTTCTGGGTTTTATTTGTCTTTACTGGTACGGACCGTCTACTTTCATTACTGTAAGATTTATTGTGAGAGAACACTGTTCAGGGATCAGTTCTCTCCTTCTCCCACTGGCCCTGAGGTTGAGCCTCTTTGTGTGTGGTGAGCACTCTTTGTGACTAGGCCATATTTCCAGCCCCACTTTTTTCAGGAACCTCTACATGGATTTCCATGCTGGCGGGACTTCTTTACATTTTAGTGTTCTCTCAACAGTGAACAGGTGCTGGGACCACGCACCCTCGCCTGGGGTTGCTGTTTGCTTTCTAAGTCGAAGGGAGAAGTTAAAGGAGGCCAACCCAGAAGACAAGAACCACATTTTCTCTCCTTTGTGGAACATAAATGATACATATGAGCTATTAAGATCAAGAACAGGAGAAGGTACTTTGAGTGAACAAGGTACAGGGTGTTGCTGGCTAGGTGACAATGACATTGGGAAACTCTAATCTTCTCGATTACTATATGATAATTTCCAAAAGCTTTATAAAAAGAGAAAACATTCACTCTCTCCATTTTTTTCATCAGTCCCCCGATATTTCACACAATCCTTGTAAGACTCTGGATTGGAGCCAAGTGTGACTTACACTAAACTTCCAGGGATCTGCACTAGAGTTTGCACTTTGTGATGGTATACACTTGGGACCCCCACTTTTATTTAAAAACTACATCCAGAACTCACTAGATACAAACAACCTACCTCATTATATTTTTGCACCCAGACTGACTCTATCTAACTGTGGCTTGGAAACTGCACTTCCAAATCATCATCATCACCATCACCATCATCATCATCATCCACAAAGCCAGAATGATGGTCTTGACAAAACCATATCGTTAGAATTAGTGACTAGAACACACCCCATAACATTCCCTGCCTCATCAGGTCTTCCCACTTACCCCACCCAATCATTCTACACTCCAGAGGTCATTTCCAGCAGAACTGTTGTATGCTCTGTAGACAGAAGGGACACCAATGGCAGACAGATCAGCCACCATCACCAGGCGCACAGTTGTTACATGAGTGTCCTACACTCTTGTAATGCATACAGCCTTTAATGGGGAAAGTAATTTGAAAAAAAAAAAAGAGAGAGAACATAAACTACAGTTGTTTTAACCGGAAACTTGCTTTTTCAATTACAAATAAATGTAAATTAATTGCTAAAAAAAGAATAGAGAAACTGCTTATGGGTCTTTTAAAAACAAAACGTGCTCATTTTTCATAACCAGCACTCATTTCCATATAGGATATTAAACAACTAGCTTGCTCATTTCTTTGAGAAAAAAAAAATTCCCCTCAAGATTTGTCTAGCTCAAAATGCTAAATACTCTCAAGTACCGTGCAAATAAAGATTTCCAATTAGAATACATTGTTGAAGTGCCTGAATGCAAATTCCGTTTATAGTGTTTTTCTCAAGTAGCCAGATACATCTTTACATGGTACAAATACAAAGTACCATATGTGGTAATTAACTCTGAAGGATTCTTATGTTCCATAAACCCTCCCGAACGAGTTAGTCATCATTTCACTACTGGCGGATAAATGCACATAATTTACATAATACTGTGAGACGTCAAACCTGCCCTTGACCTTGTAAGTGCACGGACACTGTGGGGACCCAGATATGCGACCAAAGCAATTTTGCCCTCTCGGTTTGGTAATCAACTGAATTGAAGGGAAGTTTTGAAAACTATGGGTTATTTAGAGATGTGGGGAGAAGTTTGGTTACTCAGTTCTCTCAAAAGTACTCAGGAGAAATCAAAACGCCGAAAGGAGCCATCTAACTTCACAGTGCAACTGTTCTCCACAAGGCATGGTTCATCTGTGAACAGTACCATTGTAAAAGCAAAGAAGTTTCAAAAAATGTAGCTAAGTCCTCGGAATCCTGTAAGTGAAGAACAAAGGCTGATTTTCAGCTTTGTCAGGTGATTTTACTTGTAGGATTAAAGCTGATAATTCCAGAATTTAACCCCTTCTTCAAGAGCCACAATCAGCAAATTGGGCTGTCTCTGCTCATCCACAGAAATGAAGTTCCCCCCTCCCAAAAAAAAAAAAAAAAACCTCAAGTGGCCATTCACTAACACTGCCTTTTGCTCCTTCGAATCCCAAGAGCAAAGCTGAACAACTATAATAGACACTGTGTAACCGGAAGTCTAAAATAAGTTTGCTAAGCCTGGTGTGGTGACTGCGGTGACAGTCATCCCAGCTCTCAGGAGGCTGAGACAGAAAGATCACAAGTTTGAGGCCAGCCTGGGCTACCTATGCAGACTTTGAATGGCAGGAAAGTAACGGAAGTGGAGAAGGAGGGCTGATGATGGAGAAAGATGCTGAATTGCATCTCAATCTTAGGAGAAAGTACTCTACCCAGTGACCACATGGGAATCGTTGATTCACATTGACTAGAGTCTGTAAATATGAATCAGGTATTTGTTCGCTTTAAACAGGATTATCACTGAGAAAGAACGACACATAGAGATGCATGCAGCCAGGGAAAGGAGAGAGGTGGGGGAGGAGGTTGACGGGGGTGGGGGTACTGGCTTTATTGTTTGGTTGATTATAACCCAGGCTTCCTGACAGCAAAGAGACAGAGACTGTAACAGAAGCACAGCACTTACAGGTCCAACACTCTGGGTGACCCCAGGGGATGGTAAGGTCTTTATCTGAGAGGTTATTTATAAAATCTGAGGTGAGAGACTTAAATGTTCCCCCTCGAGCAGAGGACATGGTCATGTGAGGCCCTCGTGGTCATATCGTGCCCAGCCCCTTCCAAAGTTAAGATGCTCATCTCTGTGATAGTTCCATAATGTCAAAGAATCTTCCAGTGATAAAAGGAAGAGAAAAGAACTACTATTCTCTTCATACCATGAGTTTCTCCCCAGACTGCTCTTGTCCAACATTAAACCTAGCCTGTGCTCTTTTCCATCATTAGGCCTAGCCTGGGCTCTTCTCCATCATTAGGCCTAACCTGGGCTCTTGTCCAACATTTAGCCTAGCCTGGGCTCTTCTCCATCATTAGGCCTAACCTGGGCTCTTGTCCAACATTTAGCCTAGCCTGGGCTCTTCTCCATCATTAAGCCTAGCCTGGGCTCTTCTCCATCATTAGGCCTAGTCTGGGCTCTTCTCTCCTATCCATGGCTGCCTCCAAATGTTCCTGGGAGCATCACCTTGGGCCCCACTAATGTCTTGATCTTGTTAAGACATCAAGCCACTCTGTGTTTCCAGAGCCTCTGGGATGCTATGATTTCCAGGCCACCAACTGCCATGGCCAGGCTTCCCATTCAGGCTCAATTGTAAACCCAATGGATAGCTCTCAAAACCCTCTAACACAGAGTTTCCCCAAGCTAACTGCGGGCTACCTTTCTCATCTGCTTGAGCCTATTCCTTCTCTCGTATTCAAATCTAAGAGATGAGAGCAATCAAGCGCTCCGCTACCAGGCAAAGGTGTTGGGGATTCACCACCAGCACTGCTAGCCTTGCATGCAATCGAGTGTACACTCCTTTCATTTAGAAGTTGGTGCAACTCCATCTCAAGATACCAAAGAAACAAGCCGGGCATGGTGGCACACACCTGTCATGGCAGCAGTTGGGAGGTGAAGGCAGGAAGATCAGGAGTTTATGTTTAACACAGAGAATTCAGGAGAGCTAGTCTTCCAAGACCAAAAGGAAAGAGAAACAGAAGAAAACATATTTATTGTTTATTCACTCCACTGCATTCCACAACTCCTTCTTTTTCTTCATGTTTTCGTTTTGGCTCTGCTTGGATTGAGTGAAACAGAAAACCTGAAATCAGTAACTCCATCTGCTCTTTCAAACTCCTCATTAGCTAATGGCATCCACGCAGACCTTGCTTGCCCCACAGCTCGGGATATAACTGTCAGCCCCAAGGCCTGAGAGAGGAGTGTACCCTCTGCTCACTGCACTGATGAAAGAAAGAAGAGGACAAAGGGCTTCAACAATGCTGACATTCACCACACCCCACACAGAATCACCCCACAAAGAGAAGAGTGGATGCCACACCAGCAGCAGAGATGGCATCAGCATGGGCAGGTAAGAATGTCTGAGCTCACGAGCGTGCTAGAACGTGAGATCTCAAGTCAGTAAATAACGCCCCCAAACGACAGCGATGAAGACCTCCAGATTTCAATTAGTGCTTGTCTGCAGTAATAGGTAAGCCAATTAGTTTTACAACTCCGCATATTTCTAATTTTGCAAATTGCATTTAATTTAGGATGTGAGCATACACGTTAATGTTTAATAAGATTTTGAGCGAGGCCTCCCCGAGGAGATGATAGAGACCATAGAACAAGGAGCATGAAGGGAGGAAAGGAATTCAGAGTTCATGAAATAGGTGCCCTGGTGTGTATTGGCATTATATGTATTTCCTCCCAAGAGCCAGTCATCCTGTGTTGTCTTGTTTAATGTAGGCACACAGAGACATGCTTGTTTTAGGACCTGGTGCGTCTGTGCAGGCAGGAAGTCGTTCATATTGTACAGTGGCACATGTTGGCTTCCTGCCTCCTCACTGTGAAAGAACATTGGTGTTTGAATTTGCTTTTAGTAATGCAATGAGAATATTCAGTCACATCGGGCCCTCATATAATGGCTACTAAACATCATCACTCCCCAGACTATAGTTGAACTCAAGCTGGAGCAGCTACGTTGTGCTAGTTTTCTATCTCACTAGCCTCTCTTCAGGTAACAGCAAACAGATTGACAGTCCAATATGGAATTAACACTAAGATACACTGACACTCAGAGAAACCTCTAGTTATAAAGGCTAAGACTAAGGTCAGGATAAAGGCTGCCTCATAGGACAGTCTCTGGAAATAAACTGGGTCCTTTAACTGCAACAGCAGCCAGGAATAAGTAAGGCATAAGGGTTGCTATGGTTACGTCTGAAGTGAGAACTCTGACAACAGATCTACACGTACCCATGTAAGACACAGCCACTGACTGGCTTACACGCTAGCCTGGAAACACCTGTCCACAAGATCTGGTCGCTCAAGAACTGAACGACAGTAATGAGAGTAACTGAGAACAAGAGTCTGCTGAGTGTGAATCTAGGACTCTTAGCCTGGGATACAAGAATTCAGTGCCCCTGATACCCTTCCCCTTGGAAAGGAGGGGGCACTCGTGGACAGAATACAGAAATGCCAACCACTGCTCAAGTTCCCTGCGATACATTCATCCCTGGATTCATATCACATGAAATTTCCTGAATGGGAAGTCAATTGTGACCTCAGACTGGCCTGGTCTTGCTGCATACCCGCCACAGTGTCACGGTGAAAGAGACCAGGTTCCACAGATCTGACAGTGTGCTGTGCAAGGCTGGCTCGAACGCTGGCCCAGAAACCTAACAGGCCACATCAAAGGTTTCCCAACCTCAGATACCTTTTGAAGAGATAACATCTGTAGTGAGGACTTAAGCTCTGAATCAGTCTCCAAACCTCATGGGACACAGAAAATGTACTCATTGGGTTGTCTGGTACTGAACCTACTTCTTCATAATTAAATGAAGACAAGGAAACATTTATAGTTTCAAACTTCTAAACTAAACAAAGGTTTAACACTTAAAAACAAAACAAACAAACAAAAAACCATGGCTGACGTATGTGAACGTCATGATCTATATAGCCCCAAAGTTGCAGGGCACATTCTCACACACTGACTCCAAGATCCAAAACCTGACACCCAGGGGTCACCACTCCAGATGTTAAAAGTTCCACAAGCCAACACTCAGAAACCCAATCCCTCCAGACAAGGCTAATCCGAGATTAAAATTAAAAACTGGGTGATTCTCAAAGTTCTCAAAAAGTTCACACCAGAGGCTGGGGGAGGGGGCTTGATGGAGGGCAAGCTCTCCAAAGAGCTTTAACAGAAAGGTTTTGGAAAACAGATTTGGAAAGCTGATGAAAAATGTGGCCAATCCAGATGTTTCCAAGTTGCTATGCCTTTACAAACCCGTGCCTGGTCAGAGGGATGGTTCATTTAAGACGCGGTTCTCAACCTGTGGATTGAGGCTCCTTTGGGGATTCTCTATCAGGTATCCTGCCTATCAGATAATTTTATGGTTGGGGGTCACCACAGGAGAAACCATTGAAACTAGCCATAAAGTCTCTGACTCTTAACAAAGTTACTTCAGTAGTGCCAATTTCAACAAACCAACCGTCAGAAATACAAATCCTACACACAAGGCAATCCAAGAGTAGATTAAAAATTGGGTGATTCTCAAAGTTCACAAAAAGCTCACACCAGAGGTGTAATGAAGGTAACAACCCGGACCACACTTTAAATCTAGATTTCACTTCTCAAGCTAACTAGAATCTTTGTCTGTTATTAGCTGCGTCTTTCCCCTACAAGATCAGAGGAGTCCCCTGTAGCTTGGGAACCTTGCCTGTGTTCCATTAGCTGGTGCCTATGCTTTAATGAAAATCTAGTCTCAATGGCTTCCTACCACCATTATATCAGCTCTTTTCAGGTTGTCTCAGATTCTGCTATTTGGAACCTCTGTCTCTTTCCGGGAGGTTGTCTGCTTTTCAGGCCTGTCTCTGACATCCTCCAAGGAAGCTGAACTCACATCGTCCGGTTGCAGCCAAGCTTCGAGCAGAGAAGCATCCTGCAAATCCTAGAGCAAGAAGGCTTCCTGAAACACAGAGGAGGATGACAGGATGCTAGCCATGAGACAGCCTACTCTAGTAAATACCTACTCAAGAAAAATATTCCCTTTCTCTTGGATATTTCTTTCTCTATCCTCATATTTCGTGATATTGTGCAGTTTTTTGTACTTCACGACAACTCCCATTCTTACCTGGACTTCGGAGTTCCACACACGAGTTTTTTGAGTCCTGGTACTTCATTTGACACCTGAGTTCTCAAGGAACAGTAGCCTCTTTTCCATTAACCCATCTCCATCTCTCCATGTTTTTTTCCTTCCCACACTACAGAAACTTTTACCTGTTTGTTTCTTGAGAAAATTAGACAGCGTAAGACCAAGAAAATTCTAGGCCTAGAAGGAAAGAAAAAACCTATAATTTTTCTATGGAGAAACATGATTTTTAAAGTCCATATATCTTTAAATTTTATTGATCAAGAATCTCAGACTTCCATATATTAAATTGCTGATGTAAGACTGCTCATGAAAACATGGATAGGTCGTGTCTCCTGAACATAGATGTACATGTGTGTGGCATCATCACCCTATCATTTATAGTGTATTCTATCAACTAGATAATATTAGCAGACTAGTTCTCCTGGGAAAGCAGTGTCCCCAGTGATAACAGACATGCCGTCTTCACAGTGGGGAAGAGCAAAGATTGACTCTACTATTACTTATTTGATAGCCACTATAGGATAAATTTTATAAGCTGCAGTGTCTGTCTGTGTGTGTGTATGTGTGTGTGTGTGTGTTGTCTGCTTCTACTAGCTCCCACTTACATTCAAATATAAACTTTAAAATCTGACAGCATGTATAATGGCAGCATGCTTCGGACAACTCATAGACCCTGAAAAGTCTTGTCATCCCTGGGATGAGAAATAGGCGATGACTCCCAGAAGTCCTCAGAGCATGTCCAACATTAGTAACCAACCCTTACAGAAATTAACTAGAACACAGGCTCCTAGAGACTCACCAAAATAGATGTGCGAGTGTGTGTTACATGTGTGCATGCATGTGTCTGTGTGTGTGTTCCTCAAGAACAATGTGGTTTCCTGTCTTTTTTTTTTTATTATTTTATTCATGTTTAAAGGTTGGTAAAATTTTTACCCACACATATAAAACAACACAGACAAAATGACACCATTCCAAATCCCGTGTGTAATATAGATCATGCAGAGACACAAATCTAATTTACTGGCATGAGCTAAATTCATTGGTTCAAAGACAGACAGACAGACAGACACATACAAGCTGTTGACCGTCCACTCACCTCATCCTTCTGTCTCCAGACTTGGGAAACGTATAAGGTATATATTCCTATCAGAAGCTAATTACAGAATCTCACCAAATGGAAATCTATCTCCCAATATTTGAGAACAAAATATAATAACTATAAATCTTTAACTCCGTTTCACAGTTTACACCATAAATAGACACAAAGCATTAACCCATTCCGTTCCTCATGGCACTCAGAACTTCCTGTGTCTCATGAACACTTTGGCAAGAGCTATGGCCTTCTGCATTGGCCGTGGACAAATATCCACTGAAAACCAAGATGAAGAACCTCAAAGGCACTCCCATGGAGACAAACACAAGGCCTGATAGCACAGTGCTTACAGAACACAGAAAAGAGATGCTAAGTCCCATAACCAGGCAGGCTCATCAACCACAGCATCCTTCGGTTGCACAAACAAGAAAGGCAGATTTACCAACAGGATACTTAAAACATGCTCCAAGGGCTTTGAAGGAAGCAAAGACCCAAGTTGGAGGAGAGAACAAGGAAGGGGCTGGCAGGGACAGAACACTGTAGGCAGGGGACTGTGTGCCCGGCTTATCTTTACAACAGCACGAAGCAGACATCACAGTGTCAACCTAGAACAACTCATTCAAGGGAAGGAGGAGGGATGGGCTCATATCAAAGCAAATAATGGATGAAACACCAGGCTACAGCCATGTGGGTTTATCATGATGTCCTTGTGTCATCCACCCCAAAGGCCTGATAGACACTATAAGTGTTCCAGAATATTCTCTTTTACCTTAGAGAAAAACTACTCCACAACCCAGATTTTAGAAAATGTACAGATGTATAAGGCTGAAAACACTTACACGAAGCATAAGCACCTTCCACTTACTTACTCCACCCTCAAAAAATCATGTTAAAAGGCAAATAGTCTATGTGCATGTGTGTGCTTGTGTGTATGTGCACATGTGTGTACCCGTGCATGTATGTGTTCCTGGGGTTAGAATCGGTGCTCTACGACTGAGTTATATTCTGAGTCCTTGTATAATTTTTAATACTGAATCAGGGTGTGACTAAAGGTTCCCGGGTTGGACTTGACCTCGCTCTGTGATGCAGGCAGGCCTTGGACTTCCTGTCTTCCTGCCTTCATCAGAAGGCATGTGCATTCTACATATACGTCTGGGCTATCAGCCCAGAGTGCCTTCTGGTACTTAAGCTGACTTAACTGCACTCTGAAAGCACATGAGGGAGTGGAGTTCGTCTCCTCTATTTACAAACAATGTTAACAATTGTGGTTTAAAGTTGTAATTGGAAACAGCACGCGTTCTTTGAACGGGCATAATGACCTAACAAATGCACTTACCATCATTTAATCCCTCTTAAATTAAATGAGCAGTCCTAACTTGAGTATTTATTAATAGACAAATGGCCAGGGGACGTGGCTGAACAGTACCCTGGCCTGGCATGAACATGCCCAGACTCTATCTCCCAGGACCATAAGAAAAGAAGAGAGAGAAAGAGCATCGTGCTATAATGGTAGACATGTAATAGATTTGTTGTAACTCTCACTGTGTACAAGAGTAAGCATAAACCTGCTGTAAAAGTATGGACTTTGGGTGACAGGCATTCGTTCATGTAGGTGGCTCAGCTGTGGGAAAAGTACCACCCTGGTAGGGAATGTGGAGAATGGGGGAGGGGGAGGCTGCGTGTGTGGGAGGGGAGGGCACATGGCAAGTCACTGCACCTTCTGCTCAATTTAGCTGTGAAACTGAAACTGCTCTGAAAAATAAGTTATAAAGAGGAAGAGAAAAAACAAACCACCAGGTCCTTCTTACCTCTGCCCGTTACGGATGAAAATACCCTCGAGAAACTGTGCCACTTCCTGCCTCTCTTCTTCCTTGCCTTCTTCATTCACTCACTCACTGACAAAAGGTAAAAGCCAAAAGAAACTACGGATCTTTCGCAACTCACTGTAATTGCTAGAACTATTACTGCAAGTACAAGAATGACTTCCTATTCCAAAGCGCAGCATCATAAAACTGTGTTCCGTTCCCTGTCAATCAAGAGAGCATGCAGTAGGAGAGTGAATGAGGGGGTTGTATTTTTTTTTTTTAAAGATACCTACATACCCTTGAAATGTAGTACTGCATCTAACAGAGGAATAATGGCTCAATACCTCAGTTCAGATATCATTTGATTTAAGCCTGGATCTTTACGTTGCTTCTAGGTGCTAGCTTTCTGGCCTATTCTTGAATAGTCCAGCCTCCAATCTGTTTCTGTGATGTGTCTAATAGGCCACATTCCTACCCAGAACCGTCTAAGGGTCAGAAGAAAAGGGCCGCATTGGTAGAGTGCATCACTCCAGTTCTGGCAAAGATCTAAAATGTTTCTGGGTCTTCCCTTTGCCCCCAGTAATGCAGCTAATGTACAGTTCCTTTAAAGAAATCAAAGACAACTTACTTAAGCTGGAAGCAATGACCTAAACTTTACTGAAACATTGGCAATCAATGAAAAACCATGAAGATAAAATAGAATATCCTGATCACACTGCCTCTGACCCACATTCCCTGTACAGAGAGAAGATATCACTAGAACCTTCTCTCTCTGGTCGTGTATTCTCATATCCCTTGAAAGACTATTTGGAACATAATAAGCAAAAGGCCAGAGCATATTCCACAGACTACAGAATTTTATTTGATAACATTACAATTAAAGGAGATCACCCTGTGGTTTCATTCTACTTTAAAAATAGGTCTTTGACTAGCTAAAATTTCCCTGCACTAATAGTTTTATATTATTGTCTTAGGATCAATACTGCAATCTGGTCTTCTTATCAACTCTTGTTTTAACCCACTCCTATAGCCTGTAGAAAAATCCTTGAGTCTTCGTGAATTATGAGCTATTTTTCTCACTATTCTCAAAGCTGTGACATCTGTAGGAGAGAACAAGGGTGGAGATGAGGCCCCCATTGATGTCTTCTATAGAACCCCAATCTCCTTACTTGGGGTGGAAACACACATCCTAAAAGGCTCCTCCTCTTAGTATATACCATTGAGCACTAGGTTCCAGTGTATAAATTATGGAGGTAGATAATATAGTAAAGGCACAGCATAGGTCCAATTGTCTACCTGGTCTCTATAAACCTCATCCTTCTATTGTATTAACACTTTCTTGATAGCAGTTTCCAGGGAAGAGGGCTTGATTCAGCACAACTTAACAGATCTGGAATCCAGACCAAGAGTCTTTTATCATTTCTATTAGTATATGCTAATCGTCTAGAGTGATGGATTTCCTGTGACACATTCATATATGTATGTCACATGTTCTGATCATACTCCAGCTCCCCATCATTTCCTTTTCACTCCACTTCCCACAACACATCACGAGGCTTGGCTCACTAACTCAAGTGTGTCTTGTCAACTGTGAGAGAAAACTATCGAATGAAAATATGCCACACGTACCAGAATTCCTGAGTGACCAGCAGGCTCAACCTTACTTCAACTCTTGGACGAAGGAGCACAGAGGTGAACTGTAAGACTAGAAACCTTTGTACAAGTCCCAACGTCATTTTTGCTACACATATTGAGCATGGGATCCATGACTATCATGAAACCCATGGCCATCTGCTGCCTGGACTAACAGTGACCTGTTTTGCAGAGCATGGTGGTGTACACCTTTAATCCCACCACTCTGAAGGCAGAGGCAGGAGGATTTCTGTGAGCTCCAAGGTAGCCTGTTCTACATAATGACTTCCAGGATAGCTAGGGCCACATAATGAGACACTGTCTCTAATAAATTACATACATACTACATACATACATACAACTTTAAACATACCCTCAATTTGTTGAGCTTACAAAGTATTTCCTACAGTAAAGTCCTCTGACTTTCCTCCTATGCCGTACCTTCATTCAGGAAGCTCTGAAGGCTGTGGGTAATATTTAAACATGTGTTGATTGATTATTCAGATAAGGAAGAGTTCTGTGGCTTTATTCTTCAGTTATACATCCTGCCAGGTGAATCCAAGCTAAGTAGCCTTCTTACGTGGCTTAGAATGAGGGCTCAATCAATTTTCTTCTGTCTTACACATTTATTATTGAGCTGGGAAGTCCCTATTTGGAAAGACAAGGCAGCATGCTGGAGATGAGCAAGGTTAAACAGAAAATCTGCATGGAAAGAATTCTACACCGTCTATGAAAACTCATGAAGTCCTATCAGTAATTAAACATAATTCACAATGAGTCATACTATAGCAGTCATACACTTACATATTTATCAGAAATTACATCCAGGTCACAGTGCTAGGGAGGAGAAGGCACCATAGAAAAGATGGCAGAAAAGAGGTGGAAAAAAAGTCTTGATCTCAGCTTGTAACCAACTATAACAAAGCTTTTGATATCCCACTGAAGGGACCTGGGAGCCAGACAAGCATTCTGATAAACGACCAGCTCTCATGGGTTCCACGGGGCTTCTATGTTTCAAAACAGACTATTAAAAGTCTTGTCCTAAAGCTGAGATGAGTCTCTATTAACACACTTAACTACAGGTTTCATCAAATAGGCACCAACTTATTGCCAAGATAAACATTAGTAGGTGTTAGTTGAAAGAGAGAGGAGGGAAGCCTGAGGTTCTTCCCATTCTTTGAAGTTTCATTTTAGTGAAATAAAAAACTCAAGAGAGCCAGCCGTAAGGATGAGCTGGATTCAAACAGCGATCACCCTTACCTGCAGGAGAACTTGAAGACAGTGAGGAGAACCAACGGACTGTGAGATTCAAAGACAATTCAGTGCCACTCTGAAAAAGAAAAGCAACTAAAATAGACAGACCCCTCCCCCCCCAAAAAAAAAACATAAAAAGACACCTAGACAATGGGCCAGGTATTGTTCACAAAACACCTTGAGTCAAAAGGCACATGAAGTGTCATGGGGGCTTCCAACTGATGGGCAATTAGATCATTCAGAGAAGGAATGCTACTCACAGGGAGATAACACCAGACTTGAGGAACGCCAGTGTCTTTTCTGTCTCAATATGGTTTAGGGACACTAAACTATAAACATTCCACGTCAGGAGACAATCACAGAAGAACCAGGTCATAGACCCTCATGTCTAGAGTCTCCAGCTGTAGACTTGGGCAGTCTCCCTTCTAAGTGTGGAAATCTCTAAATCATCTTTGTTAAGAACAGACCCTCAGTCTGTTCCTTGGTTCAGAAAAGTATCCCAGTGACCTCAGAAGGAGTTCTTTGGCCCAAACTAGACACATTCATCAGTTTTCCTAATTCCATCTCCATGAGGAATTCTTGGTTGATGACTACAGTGTGGGCTGGAAGATTCCATTAGGGAGCTTGCAAGGTATACTGAAACATTCCAGCTTTTTAAATTCCAGAAGAATTACACAGTAGCATAAGCAGATTCTTTGAGACAAAGAAATGTGGTTTATTCCAACCAAAATGGCCTATTAGGAAAAAAGATGAGGATCTACTTACTTTGAGACTATTAGAGTCTCAAATACAAGTGTGATTAGATGAGTCTTTCATTCCTATTACTAACCTGCTTCTGTTTTTTGTTTGTTTGTTTTTTAACCCATAATGACATAAAAGCTAAGCTTTCAAGACTTGCTCTCAAGGCATAGTAGCCATGTAACTATTTAGCACTAATTTCCATTTATCAGCCTGGAAACAAACACCAGATGATCCGTCCATGCTTCCCACCAGTATAAATAAAAAAGCAATAATAAATTGGTTTTGCTTTTCTTCAAGCGAAAAAATAAAATTGTCTCAAAGACAAATGTGTCAATTCTTCGCTTCAAACAAGCCCACTGGGCCAAGCACTGTGTCAAGTTCTAGGGAAGCAAAAGTCAGGAAGACAGGGTTTTACCTTCAGGAGTTTCCCTGCAAAGTCTATCAGTCATCCAATTGAAATGACAGGAAATCAAAAATGGTAGAGTAGAATGTGAAAGCTGGGCTAGAGCATTAAGAGCTGTCTTGCTAGCATTTTAAAACTTTGATGAGAAATTATATACAAAAAGAAAAAAATCCTGCAGGGCGGTGGCACCGCATGCCTTTAATCCAGCAGTTGGGAGGCAGAAGCAAGCGGATTTCTGATTCCAGGGTAGCCTGGTCTACAAAGTGCGTTCTAAGACAGCCAGGGCTACACAGAGAAACCTGTCTCGAAAACAAAAAAAAAAAAAAAAAAAAATCCTGTGGCCAAGAGTCCAATCTGAAGCTATTCAGAAGCTATTCAGAAGTCATAGCCACATCTGTCTAGACACAGACGTACACTTCTTATGGAGAACATTCATGGGGAAATAATCTGATGTCAATGCTAGTCTTGCAAAGAAACTTACAGTGACGTGTTCAGATCATAGTTTCTCAGAATAAAATGTTTCCCTTGTATAGACCTCTCCATCCTAACAAGTCCGAGTCCTCTGCACAGGCCCTGACTCACCTCAGCCAGTACACCTTGTCTAGAACAAGGAACAAATGCCAACCATTCCTTAGATTCGGGAACAACTCTTCTAGAGGAAAGACTTGAGAGATCTTCCAAACTATTGGGAGCTTTCCTTAACATTTTGAAGGTTGGCACATCAAATCTCTGCAGGATTAGGCGCATCCTCTCCCACTGAGGCCAAGGGGATACCCAGAGGGCCCTACCCTCTCAGAGAAGAAGGGACATTTAGGGACACTCCTGTCAGCCCCAAGCATCCACTGTCCATACACAAAGCACATTCTCACTGTGGATTGACCTCAGCTCCTCTTGGAGGCCTTTCCTTCTATAGCTAATCTCCCAAAGGCTTGGGGTTTGATGGGAACTTGAGATACTTAAGTGTCCTTTGTTTCTCGTGATGAAGACCTTGGAGTTAAATTAAACCAATCCAGAATTCCCCTGCATTGTTGAAAGCGCTCTTTATGCTCAACTCTTTCAATAATAGATAATTGAACTTGGACTACCTCACGTGTTCAAGATCTACAAATAGGCAGTAGCAAAAAGAGGAAGGGCTAGACTAATGACTGACAGAAGCTGATTTCATGCCTGTTCCAAGGGTGGAGCCCAGTGAATCTATTGGCTGATACTTATCTCTGTAATTATAGGTCTGCTGAGTCCCTGTAAGTTCCTTAAAAAAAAAAAAAAAAAAAAGGAAAGAAAAAAGTCCTGTGTCTCCCAGCACCATCAACAAATAAGAATGACTTCCATAATATTTTACTGTTGTTTGTATTTTCCCAGTTTGAAATTAAAAGAGTCGAGACCATATCTACATCATAGATTTCCAGGGAGGATTTTGAAAACACATGAACCTCTGTTACAAATGCTATTCATCTTTTAATAATGAAAGGGAATTCATTACAAAAGGAAAACTTGCAACTTTCAGCTACCTAAAAAATAAATATTTTATTTACTGTCTCAAATGCTTAAGTGTATATACCACATTCTTCTAACCCAATGATGGCAAAGAGTAGGACTAGAACAATCTTTCCATATTCAAAAGGGGGTGAAGGACCAGTTACACTGCCAACAGACTGAGCCCATTCCATGGGCTTTCTAAGAGGTCAGATCTACACCAGTTATGCCTTGGGACCCATTAGTGACCCACCGTAGCTTTTCTTGCTGAATTCTCCCAATCTAAATGTTATCCTTAGACATTTAAGGAAATGGTGGGAAGAAAAAAGAAAAACAAAACAACAACAAAAGGAAACCCAACAACCTAGCAACCACCTGGAAATACATGTCAAAGGTAGACTGGCCACCTGGACACCAGCTGCGTCGTAATCAGCTGCTCAACCATCAGAGCATGCATGCTCTTCCAGCCATTTGCATATACCAAGCGTAAAATCCCCATGATCCAAGGCTTCCAAATGACACAGAGAACTTGGTATCTGAGGAATCTAGAGAAGGAATGGTAAGTCCTGGACTCTGAGCTGAGCTTGGGATAGAATAAAATTAACTTCAAAAAGCTCTCTGCTCTGCTGCCTCCATTCTTTCTATGTTTTTTACCATGTAGTTTAATCAACAGACTTGGCCCTGTCTATTCATTAGGTGATCTATGAAGATGCAACTGGAATATTTGTTTTGTGAACTGAACTCATTTCCAAGGAAATTTTAAGAAAAGGTGTTGATTTAATAACAATCAAATGTTGTTGTATAAGTTAAGCAGAAGGCATGAGACATGCTCATACCCCAGCCTGCAATTACTTCAACCATAACTACAGTCTTAGTATGTAAAAGAGAGGCCAATTGAATTGTTTAAAGAAAGTATCAAGAATGTGGAGAGAGAACATCCCTAGAAATGGTGCATCACTGAAGCGAACGATGTATTCCTCAATCAGAACTTACTTTGGAAATCAATGTTGTGTCACAGTTTTTAAAATAGCAAAGTACTACATAATAGGCACTCTACTAATAAGAATAAGCTTAAGAAATCCAGATATAATGGAGCTGAAGAGGTGGCTCAGGAATAAAGAGCCCTTACTACGTTTGTGAAATACCCAGTTCAGTTCACGGTACCCATGTCGGATGGCTCACAGTCACCTGTAACTGCAGCTCCGGGGGATCCACTGCTCTCGTCTGGCCTCTGAAAATTCCTGTGTTCATGCAGCAGACATACACATAAATAAAAAATATCCTTAAAGAAAGAAAACTAGACACATCCTGTTATAGTTTGCTGGATAGAAATAATAATATAATAATAATAATAATAATAATACCCTGTAATAGTTAAAAGTGAAGCCAAAGATATTTAAGAATAAGACAATGGGAAATAAAACCTGAGGGCTGCCTGTCATGGAGAACATCAAAACCAGGGACGAAGGAGATAAATCACAATGTCATTGTGTTTGTTGAGGGTCTGTTACCAGCTGGTTCCTGTACGTGATGTAAAGACAAGGACAACCTCCAGAAACAAGCCTTGTTTGTCTACCCTGATGCATGTGGCTGGAAGCTCGCCCTTCCATGAACTCAGCCCTTTTCCAGTCCACAGAGTCCATTAGAAATGGGCCTATGGAGATGAGTCTGACCTCGAAGAACTCACAAATTAGAATAAATGGTCCTAGCAGAGAGTCGGGGAACAATTCATTGTTCCCTTAGTAGGTTTCATAGTCTCAGACCGTGTGTTCATCTGCAAGTCTAAGACTCCCGGCTTCACAAAGCCTGGTGAAATTGCTCAGTACCGATGGACCCAAAGCAAGCGCATCATCCTTGTTGACTTGGAAGAACAGACAGGCAGTGTTCACTGCACTCTGCTCCGCTCTCACTCCCTGAGTTGCGCTGTGCAACGTTCCCACAGTGTGATATGATTTGTTTCCCACAAATAGCAGTTTTACTCTTCACTTGAGACTCCATCTTAGGAGGAAGCTCAAGCCTCATGAGCATCAACGCTAATTACTTGTAACGTCTCAGGGCTCTGGGACAATTGCTACTAAGGTTACTGCCTGGAAACAGAATAATTGCACTAATTGGAGTTTCGCCATCTATTCATCTTCATAGTCAGCATAACTGATGAGGTGAATTTAGTGTCCATATAAGGATGTCATCTCAGCTACCATGGGCAACTGGTAGAAGACATGTGCCTGCCATGAATGTACTGCATGTTGGGACAAATACAAGGGAGTGACCTGCATCACATCTGTACAGGATACCTAAAGGGTTAATAAGAGTGGCACATCCCTGCCTTCTGAGTGTTTTAATCTAGGAAGAGACAGACGTCCAATCATTACCAAAACGTCCACTGTGCAATGAGATGTAGGTATGTCTTTGTGAACATGCCATTTAACCTGTGCCCTTCACTTGACACAACTTTGAGAGTTGGGGAAGGAATATTCCAGGCTGAAGAAACAGTAAGAATGAGCTAGAAACATGAAGAGAACATGAACAAGCATTGTAGCTCGGCCACTGAGGGTAGATGATGGTGTGTCAAAAGGCGTCAGAAGACGAACGGGCCGGACCTGACATACTGGCTCTGTGTTTTCTTCGAGATGCAACAGAGAATTACAATTGCTAGTATGGAGTAAACAGATGCCAAGCTGGAAAGCAAAAGTCTGAGTGATGTCCTTAAAGAAGGATGACACACCACACCAGCTGTGGCTCAGGTATATGACAGTGGGCAAGTGTACGAGGCTACAATGCTTTGATACCCAGGATGGGCCTTAAAGGGAATGGCATAGATACCAGCTTTCAGGCCTCAGTAGAAGAAGTTCTACTTAAGAAAGAGTGTACTTAAAGAAGACCACTGAGGGTTTAAAAATACACATTGCACTGGAGTTAAAAGGTTGAGATTTTAAAATAAGTACAGCACATGTCTTCCACAGGAGATATCTCCCAGTGAAACTTTTTATGAACGATACTAAGTAGAATCACCTTTCAGTTAGGTTAAGGCCCTGGGCTTGTTTACTCCATGTAGTGAAATGAAGTTGTCATCTTCAGTTTCACAGTGGGCTAACGAGGTCATATTTGCATTGCTATAGTTAACACTACCTGACATGACCCGAACCTGAAAACAAGAAACCAGTGGCTGATTCACCTGAGAAATCACCCTCTACAGTTGCAAACTGATCTAAAAAAAAAAAAAAAAGAGCAAGTGTTAAGAGCAGACATACCTGCATCTGCACGTGTCCAGAACGTCCCTCAGAAAAACCCTTTATGGACCATTACTTGTTTTGTTACAGGGAAAGGCCCTAAAATTTGTAAGTCTCAGCTTTCGTAGTCATAAGGCATCATGATGTCTGACATGGTCAACCATATCCCTATCTTAATGTTCTACTGATCTGAAGCCTTTCCATGAAAAATCCCAGGCTCTTCTGGTACCTGCTTTGGCCAGAGCCCCCATCTTCAGGGAGAGAGGAGGAAGGAGGGGAGGGAGGGGGGGAGGGAGGGGACGGGGAGGGGAGGGGAGGGGAGGGGAGGGGAGGGGAGGGGAGGGGAGGGAAGAGATCTAGAGAATTTCTATCAATAATCCAGATGCTGGGGTAAGATCCAGAAGTGGCTCACACATATGCTCGATGTTTCTGTCCCCCTTCACTACCACCATTGATAGGACTTCCAAGAAGCTCCCCCAGAATAATCTCCTTCCCACTCTAGAAAACCTAAGATTGGCCCATCTCCCTGCACTGAGAAAGCTTTTCTCTCCTCCTTTTTTCAGTCTCTGGCAGTGTTTGGGAGTCACATATAGAAGAAAAGCTTTATAAGACAATTGCAAAAGGAAAACTAGGTTTTACCATGCATTCTATATAACTGCTATGGGATGTTATTATCTAAAACACAGGGGCTAAATATTCGAGGCCCATTCCATGTGCCCAAGTCCTTCACAAGAATTGTACAGATAATGGGACCTGCATACTCCTTTACCATCCTTAACACAGTAAGTCCAGGAACCTGTCTGATTCCTGCATCCATCTCTCTTTCTCTGGTGATGAGAATCTGAGGAAAATTAATTTTTCTTCATCTCATGCACCAATAGGAACCTTTATGCTTGGCTTCATGAAGATTCAACCCGGACTCTAGTTGTGCAGACCCCACCCCCTTACTCCCTCTTGAGATACAGAGCTTACAACGATTTCCATAGCAAACTATCTTTTTTGAGATCAATCAGGAGCTGTCATTAGCTGAATTGTACACCCCTAAATTTCCTAAGTTGAAGCTCCACCTTCTAGTGTTGTGACTGAATATGGAAATCAGGCCTAGCAAGAGGTAGTTCAATTAATACTGAAACGGATAAGGCAGAACCTAATCCAATCTGGCCTGGGTCCTTACAAGAAAGGGAAATTAGGACATCCTGAAAGACAGCAGTAATGTGTACGCTCTGTGATGGCTAATCTTCATCATCAACTTGACTGCATTTAGAATCACCATGGAAACATATCTAGGTGCTTCCAGAAATGTAAGTGAGGTAAGACCCACCATGGAAGGTGAGTGGCAGTATTCACTGGGATAGGACCCATTGAAAAGGAGGAAGCCAGCTATCCCAGAATTCCTTTCTCTCCGATTCCTAACTGCACACGCAAAGTGACCAGCGGCCTCACTCTCCTGTCATCACAATTCCCCATCCAACACTGACTGTACCCTAGGAAATAAACCATGTCCTTTAAAGCTATCACAGAAGTGAGAAAACTAATACAACCCCAGAGAAGGCAGCCAGAGGAAGAAAGAGGAGGGGCCTCAGAGGAAACCGACTCAGCAGCTCCTTGATCTTGAACTCCAGAACCACAGGGAAAGAACTGTTGCTGGTTATGTTTCCCAGTCTGTGAAGCTTTGTGCCGGCTACTGGAGGTCACTAAAACGAGACCAACACCTGTGTCTCCACTTCTGTGACGTGAGTCTTCCCACCCTCCTTCCCCACTCACCGTTTCTCCTCGCCTTTCTTCACACTCTTGCCCCTTGCTTCCCCTCAGACACTGTGAAGAGTCAAGGGTGGTGCTAGGGTTCCAGAGGCCACAGGCTGCTGACATCACACTACGTAGCTTTGCTTTCAGCATCAGACTCATCAGAAATCCCCTAGGGGAATCCAGACACTTCTAGAATCAGAACAGAATGGCTTTCCCCTCTTCCCCCTCCAGAAATATGGCTTCGAAAGTACCCTGGCTCAAACTTCCCTCAAGTTGGCCCATTTCCTCCTTTGCAGAAGGGTTTTTACCAACATCTGTATTACTGAGAAACCTACTGTTCATAATTCCTCTTTGCCCCTCAAGACTGGAGCTATGGAGTCAGCTGCAGAGGCAGATAAAAAGGTGTTATCAGGAATTCTTACGGAAATGTATCCCAGCCAACTGAATGCCACACTAGCCTGTGTGTGTATGCCAGTATTCTAGACCCTTTCTCTAATTGTTGGCTATTTCCTCTACTAGGCAAACTAATCAAACAGTGGCCAACATGCCAGGGCATGCTGGTTTGCCCTGAATGTGTTACTAATATTAACCATCTTAATACCCACTTGCCTAGCAAACAGCCCCTCACTTTTTTTTTGTTTTATTTTTTTCTTCGGTGCATCAGTCTGGACTCCTTTGCCATTTCTCTGAGAGTCTCGGCTTGAGGAGCTCACTGTAGAGGTGACAAGCGACCCTTTGATGGTGTGCCTAGCCAAGGGGTATCAAAATAGAAGAGAGATTCATCAAATCCCACATCTCCACATAGAGAGACCCCAGTAGCACAAGCCCACTGTCCCAATCTGTGAAATGCCTAATCGTCCCTTCCTTTTCACCTTAATATGCAGTTGTTGCTAGAAGCAAGTCTACAGTCAAAGCCTTAATGTTTCAAGAGCAACAAAGGGATGTTTGTTAGATAACACTGTTTGGGGGTCACTGTTAGCTAACACCATTTGTGGGGAGATCACTGTAATAACACCATTTAGGGGTCACTGTAGTAATACCATTTGGGGTCACTGTAGATACATTGGGGCACTGTTACATTTGAGGGTCACTGTAGTAACACCATTTGGGGGTCACTGTAATAACACCATTTAGAGGTCAATTGTAGTAACACACCATTTAGGAGTCATTGCAGTAGCACCATTTGGGGGTCCCTGGAGATTAGAATCATGTCGACTTTTGCATTTGTTTCATTGTCACATTGTCTTTTTGTTAAAATTTCCTTTCAGACCAGTTGTCAGTTAAATATACTCTCAGAGCTATCAATAGAATTCCTTTTCCATTGAGAGATCATCTTGTCTTACCTTAGTGAAATCAACTGCTAGGATCCTATGACATCATTGCCTTTCTCTGCACTGTTGTTGGTTGAGTTCACCCAGACCCTGACCATCCAAGACCTCAGTGCAAAGAAATAAAAGCCAAGCTCTCTAGATGGCGGAAACGGAAGTAATCCAAGCACAAAGCCAGTGGTAGAGTAAATGAGCTGCTCATGATTTTTTTTTCCTGCCTTTGTTTCATCCACCAATGAAAGGACTAGAAAACCACCAAGAGCTTTTTCATTGGTTAGTCATTGCACTGCTGAAAAAAAAAAAAAAAGAGAGCTCTCATACCATTGTGATAGAAGGACCGTGCACCAGGGAGACCGCCATCACCCTGATAAACAGCACTCCTAAATATTTGTATAAAAATCAATCACTGGTAATTCTGAAACCAAGTTTCTAGAATCCAATTGAGTGAGCCCTGGGAAGCGAGCAGCTTGAAGTGTCAACAAAAGATCACCAAGGCTACAGAGGAAACCCTGATACCACCACAACCCAGGACAATAGGGTGCTACTTGTAATATTTACCTGAGGTTGCATGATCAAAAACCCCATGAACTACTGTCACCACCAATTGTTAGCCAAGGTTCATGCCATTGTCTTTGGGAACATGAGTCGTGCAACGATTCCAAGATACCTTAGTTGATCATATCAGTGTCTTTAGTAAACACCCAAGTGCTCCCCTAATTTCACCCTACTCTATCCGTGAACTTCAGGACAAAGGCAAGAGAGGGGGAGGGCCTGCCCACCTGTCAGTCACAGATTCCTCCTCATTTTTCTTCTTTCCAATTATACTTGATGACCCTAAAAGCAAATCTAGATTGCTGATACCATTTTCCTTGTTCAAACAGCTGAGGACTTCTGTGAAGGTCAAGGACAGCAAATCCTCCTACAGGACTCTGAGTCTCAGAACCAACCTCAGATGGCCCGATAATGGAATGCAAGTCTCTGCAGACTCTACAATCCAACCAGAACTTTCTTCCCTGTATCTTTAAGGACTAGCAACAGGGTGCTGCTGGCTTCCTTTCTGATACACTAACTCCTCTTAATAGTCTGTTAGTATTTAACTCTCCTCTTGTCTCGGGGTCTGTGGTAACAGTGTTTTGAATAGTCCACCAATGGGAACTAGCTGTGTGCCTTTTCAAAGCCTCTCTCCCGGGCAATCCAGGAAGTTCAGAATACACAAACTTCTATCAGACAAGCTTTTCTAGCCTGTCTATTTCTTCATCAGCATAGAATAAAACTCTTATTTCAGTTTACCCTGGGAATATACCCACTTCTGGGACTACTCATGAGTAAGGACTAAAAAGCATTTCTGAAAGCTATGAAGTCACTTACAAACTGCAAGTTTCTCTAGAAAAAAAAAAAAAACAAAACAAAACAAAAAACAATTCCTCAAAGCTCCCTGTCACACAAATGTCTAGACTGTTTTAAATGTGAACGTAAAAGTTTCCTACCTAAAGCTAAACTTAATAGTTTGTCCCAGTCTGAATATATGTAAACAAAACTTGCTAAAACCAGTTCCAAACATTCCAAAATTAAGCTCCATATTTAACAGACGACTCAGAATGCCACAGCCCTTTCAAATGCCCAGATCAGCTCAAATAGTGCAACTGGTAATTCTAAAGAAAAGTTAAATCTGTTCCTGAAGCTTCCAAACCAGACAACACCAGCAATGGGTACAAACACTCGAGTATCTGTCACCTTTCTACAAAAGTGCACACACTGGATATCTCCAGAGACCTCCAAACACGTTTAGGTCATTTGACTCAAAATTAGTCCTAAAACTGGCTTTTATTTCTCAAACGTGTACCATCTATCAACAACCACCTAATTCTGCAGCCATTGTTCGCTTTAGGAGGAAAGGTGAGATCCAATATCAAAGTCAGGACTTCTGGGTCATATTAATGCATGCCTATATTATTTGGACTACGAAGGAAATCACGTGCATAGAGTGTAAGAAATAGAACCAAGATGGACAACATGGGGATAAAGGAATAACAGGTCATTTCTAGGGAGTTCCCCGTGTGGGCAAGTGTGATGTAATAAAGGTGAAAGAGGCCTCACAGAGAGGAACAGGGAGAGGTCTAGGAGCCCAGCTGAACTGTCAAACAACGGTGACACAGAGAAAGAAATGGTGGTGGCGGTGGTGGTGGTGGCGGTGGTGTGGTATAAGTTTCAGGGCATGACTATTAATAACCCAATTGTACATTTTGAGTTCTTGTCTTCTGCCTTACTCACTTGGATGATATGGCAGGGACAACATCCATACTGGGAAATAACCTGGCTTCCCCTTAGTCACGAACCAACTCATAGCATTTTGAGCAAACCACTGACTTCCCTCAGAGTTCCAAGGTAAGTATTTAGGTACTGAAACGTCCAACCCTCTCACAGAATTCAGAGAGCTGAGATTCAGATAGGAATAGAAACACTTTCTGTATGTGTACAAACGTAGACAGGCTAATTCTAACTAAGTAGTCCTAACTGCACAGCTGGAAATAGGTGTCCAACTCATAACTCCAGAGCCTTATGGATAAGACATTTGGAATACTGCTTGTACCTGCGAGTACAGAAGGCAAGACAGGTGTAAAGTGAACCTATGTTTATTTCAAGTCTGAATAGCAGGCACCATCATTATCACCATGCTAGGACTGACTTGAGGACATTAGCCTTTAGACACTAAGACAAAGCCCTCTTTAATCAATAGGCTTTAACTGTATCTACTGCTTAGATAGTTAAACTGTTTGGCAGATCTCTTTTCATTGAGAAACTTAGTATCACTCACTCTAGGTAAAATACTAAGAGTGTTAGTATGTTAAAAATTACTTACTTAGCATTGAGAGTCTGTGTTACATCAGATAAAATGGACCAATAATTAACTTTGGTGAATGGAGTAGGGATGAAAGCTATCAGATCTTAGGCCCACTATTTGACTCTCTACTTTTTATTTATAGGTGAAATACATATTACATTAGTGAGAAGGGATTAAAATTCAATTATGGTACATGGCATCACAATATATTGGCATCCTGGAACTAGGAATGACTTCTTCAAGGAATGACAGCTACGAGTTTGATTTTTACCCACTGCTATCCAACTTCTTCCAGATGCTTCCCAAGGCCCTCTCATGGACCTGGCTTGTGACAGTGACCTCGTTTTAAGAAGCATGTAACCAGCTATAGACATAGAGGATGAAGGAAAGGATATGGGTGTGTCCATCACTTTAGGGTGAATGTCGACTCCAAGGATGGGGTAAGCATGGATGAGTCATTATCCTAAGTTGATAATTTTCCTTCATCCTCACAATAACTCTCTATAATCTCACTTTAAAGATGAGCGTTGGAGCACACTGAGGCTATGCACTTTGCTAAAGTTCATCTAGCTAGTAATGTCGAGACACCTAAGACAGGATTCTAGAGTACTGACCACAATCCCAGCCACACCGGCCTATAAAAATCAGATCTCTGAATACTATATTCCACATTCAATGCACAAGCTAGTACTAAAATATGTATTTCCCATAAAAGAAGTCTTTAAAAGCTATTGAGGCCCAGTTATCCAAAAGTGAGCTTTTATTAAAGTTTAATTAATTAAATTCACAGAATGCTATAAGTGACACAGGCAAGTTGTTTTATCTTCTCCACTGTACCCCACATTCCTCCTCTATTATCCTGCAGTATTTCCGTATGTTCAAGTCCCCTCCAGTGCTCACAACTAGTTTCTATTTCCAAATCTCCAAGCTTTCAGGAATGTCTTCCCAAACTCCCACTTAGCCACACCCTCTGTGCACCAAGTGCCTCTCTCAGCTTCATCCACTCTGCTCTGTGTGTTTCCTTGGATTTGTACTCAAATCCTCTGGGTACAGAAGGAAAACCACTACTGGACTCCCTCTGCCTCACTTCATCCCATGCCTAACTTCTGGAGGGAAAGGAAGAATGCAATTTGAAGCCTACCATTTCCTACACTGGTGCCTCCTCAGAATGGAAAGTGATTTGCACCCTGGTGAGAACATGGCTGTGATTCTCTGATTTCAAAAGGTTTGCCTTTGAAAGGTTTGTCACATTCTGATGTGACATTTAATCTGCATGTTTGTCTTCCGAGCTACAGAGGATTGGCTTGTAATGCGAGTTCTCCTTTGACAGACTGGTGATGGGCCCTCTTGATTTTCCTAAGGAGCCCTGGGGATCATAGGGGCCAGCCTGAAACATGTGACCCACTTTGGAACAAATCCAGCCAGTGCCACAGAATATCAAAATTATGTACATGTATCACATATATGTATATATCAGCATGCATGTGTAGTGTGTGTGTGTGTGTGTGTGTGTGTGTGTGTACACACATATATGAGCTATCTGGTCTTTTCATATTGAGATCAGCTGTTTCTGACTGACTATTGCCAAGTACTCAAGTCTTCATCTGTCAGCCTGGGTCAGAAATGCAGCTCAACATGGAAGAAACTGGTCAGAAATGTCACTTCCATTTACTACATCAAACAACACACACAGAGAGGTTAAGGAGCCCTCAAGGGCCAGTCACCATTCTTAGTCATTCACAGACATGTATGATCCTTGTTATAACCTGAAAATGGGCATTATTACCTTTATTTTACAACTGAAAGATGCTCCACACCCAGTTTCTTTCCATTAAAACCTGAGAAATTCTCCCTGCAAAAATCCACCCCCACAAAAAAAAAAAAAAAAAAAAAAACCACCTATTTTATCTTGAAAGCAATTCTGCCTGTTTGCATCTCTGTCTTGTTTCAAAGAGTAAGCCTCATGCTCACTGGGTTAGTTGTTCAAGTCTAGAGAAAGATGACAGTACTGGAGAAGGCCAACTTGTCCTTGTATGTGGGGGTTGTCTTCAGCAACTACCTAGGTTACCAGATATCATGATCATCAGAGAGAACAGAAGGTCAAAATTGCTTACAGCAGTAAAGGCCTATGCAAATCCAACAAACCAGGTAGAGACCATCGTACCAGCTTTGACGTAGTTCTCAAGACATTTTTGGACAGCTTTTGAAAACGAAATTTTACAAGAGATCACAAAAATCAGCCCAAAAAAAAAAAACCTGTATAAGTCCTTTATTTGGTAGTATCTGTTCCAGCATGTAAAGTGTAATGGTGATTAGTGGGGAGTCTGAGGCCCGAAAAGGAACGTCTTAGCTAAACTCGATTAAACCATTTATTTTAGAAGTATTGGTAAGAAGACTTCCCCTTTCAAGTATGTATTTATGAGGACAGAGATGAACTGTTTTCAAAAGAGCAATATAAAACCACAGCAAACAACATTCTAAACCAACTCCTTTAGTGCTGTGATTAATAGGATTTTATAATGTATACATATAGGAATGCGTGTATACATCTATGATGTACATATGCATGTGGATGCTACTTGAGCTACCTGAAGACTCTGATGTGCAATGTTTTACACCACGGCCACGAGTGGCACAGACATCTACTTTACAATGGACAATATTCCCAAAAGGTAGGTTCTTCTCCGATTTCATGCTCCATTTATTTTGACCATGAAATGCAAATGGCTTGAAGTTAAAGGGAAATAAAAATAAAGAAAACATAATTAGGACATTTAAAACCATAATGTGATTTGTTCTGGAAAATCGGGAGGATTATAGAGAGGCCTCCAAGCACAGGGAGACTAATGCTGAAGGCCCTTCCACTGAATATTTAAATTAGGCTAATGGAGGGAGATCCATGTCGTAAGCCACAGACAGCGTGAACACCAGCTAAGGGACACACATGTCCAGATAATCAATATACTCAACTGCTGGTGCAATATATCAGGATTTTAAAGAGCTCTCTTTTCACCTTCTGCTAATGTTTAGACAGAAAGCTGGCTAAAGAAAACAAAAAAGTAACTATTTTTAATTGATTTTCAAATTATTTTGTTTAAAAACTTAAAGCTCACTGACTTGAAAGCTATTGGTTTTACACTATACTCCAGCACTCTCCTCCAGAAACACTACCTAGGGGGAAAAAAGATTTTATTAACGTACAGTAACCCTCTGAATTATACCACTCAGTGCATAATTCATAAGAATAATACATGACTTCTCAGTACATGAAATTCATTGCTAAGGATCAGAAAGAATAGAATCCTTGCCACCTAAGAGGCAGCCAGACATTCACACTACCAATTATAAGCTGTGACACAGTGAGCGTGGTCAATATTGAGGGTATTTTCAGTTTTTTTTTTTTTTAAGAAACAAAAGGGAAGACTAACGCTTTCTGCCATGTGTTATTCCACCAGGACATACTGGAAATCATGTGGCAAGAAGGCCTTTCAAATACACCCCACCATTGCAGAAATAGGGCATTAGTCTCCGGATACATATATAGTAAGTCTTGTTTTCAATAGCAGAAGTAAACCAGCACCAAAGGAAATCTGAGGAGCCATAAGCTGAGAAATACATCATTTGAAAGAAAATCTGCCATCAAAGGACTATCATGGCTCCTGTTAAATAGGGGGGGAGAGGGCATTATGAACTTGGTGCTTCGCCATCTTCTTCCCAGAAATTCTAGCGCCTTCTTCCTCCCCCATTTCAGTGGGGTTTGTCTTTTGGAATCCTTAATGAAACAATAAAGTAGGAATCAAAAGAGTTCAGAAAGGCTTAGGCTGCTGAAAAGGTAACCATTTTCTCACGCTGGCTTCTGTAGGCCATCTTGTTCGTTTAAATGCCAAGATGTCTTAATCTGTCCCAGGTGGTATCACCAGGGGCAACACCATCGCTGATCTGAGACTAATGTTCCTTGGTCAAATGACCCGCAATAAAGATCTGTCAGGCAAACAGCTAATTGGTGCAAACTAAGAAAACCACCATCCCTGCAGTGCGTTACATTAGAACAGAAAGAACAATGGACAGTTCTAGAAAGGAAAATAGCAGTGTGCGTTTAAATTATGTGTGTGTGTGTGTGTGTGTGTGTGTGTATGCATTCCACAATTCCCCTGATTTTTTTTTGGGGGGGGGCTACTTGAAATCTGTAAAAAATGGGTAATATGTGAAAGATTGGGGGAAAAAAAAGCATACACAAGACCGCGACCAAGCCGCGCGGGAGGGGCTGAGGGGGGGTGAGAGGGGGTGGTCATTTGTGCCCAAGGGTTTCATGAAACATTTAGGGCAAACGCCTTTGTTCCTGAGCTCGGGAGGGAGTGGGTGGATGGATGATGGGGAGATCAGATGGGGCTGCCTGGCCCTCCACACCCTGCTCTCCGGCGCATGCGCGAGGCCAAGACAAAGGAATAGGTAATTACAGTCCCGATTCATTCATTTTGCCTGCAGTACTGGAGGTCTGTGAGCCCTTGCTATATTCCCCGGGTGGGGTTAATCCACACCCCAACAGCCGTCCCCTTGATACCCGTGTTTTATTCTAGTCCGCCACGTAAGTGGCCAGTGGTCCCGGCCACGACAGAGGTGTGTCAACTCCCATACAAAACACTGAAATCGCACCCATGTGCGCTGTGCTCCCTTCAACAGAGTGAAAATCACTGGGGCAGAGGCTGTCCACCGAGCTCGCTTCAAGGCGGAAACGTCTCGGGGAAGCAGATTAGGAACAGGGCCAAGCGTTCGATGAATATTCATGAAAAGAATGCGGTCCCCAGCCACGCATTGTGTGCCATCGGATCCAGGGATTCAGATTTTTTTTTTTTTTCTTTTAATGGTGTGGGGAAGCGGGAACCAGACGTTGGGGTTGTAGCGTTTGAGCTACAGGGAAAAAAAAAATCTACAGAAATCTTGGCTTGCGGAAGGGTTGAGCCCGCTCGGGCTGCGGCTGTCAGGTTCAAGCCCACACCCCCCAAGGCTGGGGCGGCGGTGGAGGCGCACGGCCCGCTCTCTGAGAGCAAGGCTCAAAAAATAAAATAAAATAAATTACAATAAAATGCTGGCGATGTCCACAGGTTAGTGGGAAGACAGTTGAGCCGCAGACCAGGCTGGGGCTTTGATCTGCCCAGGACGTGCACACGGTCTTCCGAACCTCGTGTTCCTCCGGTTACCCCAAACCAAGATCCAGGAGTCCCGAGGGCCAAAGCCACCCCCGCCCCTTCCGATCTGACCAGATTCCGTGTCTTCTTTCTCCCTCCCCACCCCCCAGCCCCCACCCCCATCCTCCATCTTCTGCTACTGCGCCCCCCACACCGAGCGCTTTCTCCGTGGCTGTGCCCGTTCCGCTGACAGAAGACTGGGTTCAGCCCACAGAACCGTGGCCAGTGGATTCGATGCGTTTAAAAGGTTTCGCATTCGGTATTTCCCGGTCACCAGCAGCTTTTTCCCACCCTCCACCCGCCCCCTCCCTCCGAACTCGGTTCGTCTGCCTCGCCGCCACCCTCCTCAAGCTCCCCACCCTACGAAAGGCCGAGGCTGTCCACCTGGGGGATAGCATCACCCTGGATCCCCAAGTGCGACAGAGCCCACATAGAGGAATCCCACGCCCACTGGGTCTAAACCCGGCCGCACCCTGGCTGCACCGTTGGAGAACCTAGGCTTCGGGGTGGGGCGGGGCCCTGGGGAACCTGGTGGCCCTGAGTCCGCGGTGGCGTTAGGCACCCACGGCGCGCCTCCTTACCGGCTTTGGGTGCCTGTGCCCGCCCTGGGTGAGCGCGGTGCCTCCAAGGGGCCCGGGTGGCTTGTGTCGTCCGGCCGGGTGCCTGGCCGCTCAGCAAAGGCTCTCTCTCTCCCGGCTCGACGGCGGAGCCCGGAGCGTGGAGCCGAGTTGGAGCGCTGCCGCCGCCGCCGTCGCCGCTGCCGCTACTGCCGCCGCCGCTGCAGCCTCTGCATTTCTCGATCGCTCCCCCTCCCCTTCCTGCCCAGCGCCCTCCCCCCCGCGCGTCCGCCCGCCCAGCTCCTCCGCTCGCCGACCCCGCCCGCCTCGCGCCCGCCCCTCCTCGCCCAGCCCGGGGCCCGCACCCCTCCCGCTCCTCCGTTCGCGCCCAGCCACTGGGGGGGGGCCAACTTCTCTCCACCCGCAGCCACTGCGCCCCGAGACGCCCCGTGATCCAGCGCCCCCGTCACTACACCCGCACAGTCACCCCCCACCCTTCGCTCTCCTCATCCAGATCCCTCCCCTACAGCTCTGTGCTTACCCGCCTCCCCAACAGTTTCTGTCAGTCCCCCCACCTCCTATTCCCTCCTTGCACGCCCCTCAATCCCCCCCACCCGCGGCGGGACTGTCTGTGGATTTCTCTCCTCTCTCTGTCTCACACACATTTTATTTGAAAGCATTGAATAAGTAGCTCAGGCTCTCGCCCAGACTTAAGGGGCTGGTGAACTACGCCCCCGCCGCAACCAGCTTTCTCTGCACCCCAATCCAGCCCCGCTCCAGACGATGGGCTTATATTCTGCTATCACGTAGGCAGTGAGGCTGGGGAAGACGCGATGCCTCCCTTGAAACCATCAAGACAGATTCCGCTGGTTTTAGGGCGCCTCCCCCCAAGGCAAGCATCTGGGGCGCCTCCGGCAGATGCTCGCCCTCGGGGCCGACCAGGAGGCTGCAGCTTTGAAAGGCGCCACCGCCCAGAGCCCAGGTCTGGGTTGGAGGAGTGGGCGGCACCGCCTCTCATGGGGGGACATTCTCCCCACTTCAGAGAGAAAAGAAAGGAAGAAATGAACCCTAGGAAAATGGGCTTCGATTTTTTGTGCCTGTGCTTTCATGGAAGTCACCAGCTCTCAGGCTGCTTAAGATGCTACCCAGTAGCGCGCCCAGTCAGGCTGTGGCCATCCGCGCAAAGTCCTCGTGTTCTGGTCGGCGAGCACTTTGGGTAGCACCGCGACACACAATAGCCACCAGGGTTAGGAGATAAGCTCTCCGTGCTTACCTGTTGGCAAAAATAAAATGCAAAATAAAATTTTAAATTTGGAAACTAACACACGGAGACATCTTTTAGAACCACGGCTCTTTCTTCAGACAATAGCCAATTTTACCACCCCGCAAACCCATTGAGCCCTGGAAGTTCCGTTCGCGACACTTTGGCGCCCTCTGGCTGTATCAGGATAGCTTGCTTGTTCTGCTTCATCCTGAAAGAACAGCCGGAGGGAATGGAAATGTATGTTGCCTTCTTGGTTGGACCTACCCTCATGAGTGAAGCACAGATTTGGGGTGAGCTTGCCCTCCACGTCCGGGATGACAAAACACAATTACATCTAGGAAGACGAATAACAAAGGTAAGTGATGTCAGTATCTCATTTTGGGAGTGGGGGGTCACTTTCCTTTAACAGAAAATTAATAGAACTTTAATAAGAGTGGCAAAGCAAGTGCCACATCTTAAATCAAAAATTGATGGGGGAAAAATGAAAATGGTTTGTGGTGGCTGCTTCCTCCTCCTCCTCCTCCTCCTCCTCTCCTCTCTCCTCTCTCCTCCTCCTCCTCCTCCTCCTCTTCCTTCACTTCTTTCTTCTCTCTTTTTTCTTTCTTCTCCTCTTCCTCTCCCTCTCCATCTCCCTCTTCCTCTTCTCTCTTTGTCCCTCTTCTCCCCATCCCAACCCCTCTTCCCTCCCTCCCTTTTTCTCTCTAGATAGATATACTAATTGATTGATTGATATTTCTTTCAACTTTCTCTCCCATCTTCCCACTGCTTAAACTAATTAAGAAATCAAACAATACAAGAACAGGAAATCACTCTCTCTCTTATGTCAGTATACCACCTACGAAGCTATTTGGGGTGCTATGATTCCCCCACCAGCACCAATTATGACAACCAAAAGTGTTTCCAGGTATGGCCAAATATCCTCGAGAGGCAGGAAAAAAAAAAAAAAGAAGACAGGTTGAAAGCTGGTGAGTTATTTCTAAACTCCTTAAAGCACTGGTTTGTTCTATTAACTAGACGAATGTTTATAATTTATGGTATTTACTGTTCGCTAAAGCAGCTAAGTAGTGTGTGAGGTGAGTATTACACAGTGTGGCATCATTCATTTAGGATTTGGATATTTTTTAATCTCGGTGATCATCTTAAAATTAATGGAAATTTCTACCGGTACTTTCGGAACAAGCCCATAGGTATTGTCTTCCTTTGTGTATCCCCGTGTTTAATTGTTTTTGACAGTAACAGATAAGATAACCATGACTGCTCATTCGCTTTGGTGCTGCTGGCTAAGTTTTTAGGATGGAGAGAGGAAAAAGAAACCTTCCAAAGGTGTGCCTGGAATACAGATCACTGGTTACCATGGAAACAGGAGCCCAAAGCTTATATGGGTGAACAGAATGGCAAGTCTCTCTCTCTCTTTGTTGTGGTCTCTCATTAGATTTAGGTGTTTGCCCCCTTCTCAAGAAAAGATTATAGATGAAAGGAAGAGGGGCACAGGACAAGGGTATAACTCAGATATGGAGTGCTTATCTACGATGCTGGAGGCCTGACTTCAACCCACAGGGTTACACATGTGTGTGCATGCACTATACATGGAGGAGAGTCGATAGAGACATACAGAGAGAGTGAGAGAGAGAGCAGTAAGGGGGGAGGGGTTCGTCTCCGGACAGTCCTCTCATGTTCTCTTCAGAATGTCTCTACACAGGGATTTAGCGATGAATCTTTGAGTTTTAGAAAATCCCTGCACTGCCTGGTGTGAACGTTACAGGCTCATGAATTTAGGAGCTTGAAGGGTTAAGTATAGGATTCACAGTCAACTCGCTTAGCTTTCACCGTCGCCACCATCAAAAAAGTATGTTTTTCTTTCCAAAAGAATGAATATTTTTTAAAAAGCAAGGCAGACTTACGTACTACCTCGGACTGCTATTTTTATAGCCTCTAGAACTTGTCCCAATAAACCCTAACCTGCATTATAAAGGTTTTCATCAAAAACACCAATCACTCCGTATGTGTTTCTCTTTGCTAAATGATTTGCCACCAAACTGTTTGCAACATAAGGGCCTCTGGCACTAAAAAGATGTCACCCCATCTATTCCGCCTTGGGTTATGTAGACAGAGCTAGTCTCACCTTCCTGTCTTACCCCTGAGTCCTCGCCCTACATCTCCCACCAAGGCCAAGTATCTGTCACCCTCACGTCACCCAATAAAACAAATGAATAAAGGGAAAGCAGAGTGACCACCCACTCACATCACCGAGAACCATTTTGAAAGCATTTTCCACTCTACTAGTATTAAAAAAAAAAAAAAAATGGCCACAGAACCAACAGATCTCATCTACAGATTACAAGCAAAAGGTTAGTCAGTATGACACATGACAGTACCCTGCTTCCCCCGCCCCCAAAATATACTCAAGATTTTCTTCAAAGGAAAAATATCAAAATCTATGAGTCGTTTTTTTTTTTTCTTCCCACCTCCAACCCTAGCTTCACAGGTCATGTAGCCAAAGGAAAGGATTTCCTTGGTTTGAACAGTGCTGTGCGTTGTCTTGCTTCCCAGAAAACTTTTAGCAATGTCATCGAGTTTTCATGTGAGATGGAACTGGTATCTAGTTGGTAGAGGCCAGGGGAGAACCTCACAGGACAAGGTTCTCCAACCCAAAATATCAGTCACGTTAAGAATGAAGAGGCTGAGAAATTCTGATTGAAAATTAAGTATGTCATTCTACCCAGTTGGGAAGGCAAGTTTTGTTGCTGCTGCTGTTGTTGTTTTGGTTTTCTAATTGTGTTTTATTTGTTTATTATTATTATTATTATTTTATTATTTAGTTGTTTGTTTTCGGTAGTGCTGGGTGCAGGGGAAGCTGCCTTTTGTTCCGTCGTCTTGTGCAGGGTATCACAGACAAACTTAGGTCAGACTCCCAGTAGACAGCTCCCTTTACAAGCCCTCCAGGGTCCCCTCCAACCGCTGCAACAGAAACCGGGCGGGTTGCTTCAAGAACTAAGGCTAAAGATTACCATTGAGGAATTCGAATTCCATTCCCTGTTGCTACAGGCTAACTGAAAGCAAACGGCTTAACTCCGATTCCCTCATTTCACCTGCTCCTTACGTATGTAAAAGGATAGCTGAAAAACCAGAGTAGATGCTTGTGTATGAGGAAACACGGGGCTTGAAGTGGGAGGGACTGGCTGGCGTTGGCATTGTACTAGGAAAATTTTCTCAAGATGAAAGCAATCTGAGTCCCCCTGAGTAGTTCTCACTCCCTGCCATCGCCCATAATTCCCCCACAAATCCCCCTGCTCCAAAGGATGTTTCTATTCACCAGCGCTTTGTATGAGCAAACCACATGAAACCAAAGGAGAAACAGGGTCTCCGTGCTAAGCAGCAAGGGTTCTTCTAGGCAAGGCAAGCCTGTTGCTACAAGGTACCAAACAAGGGATTAAAGTGCAAGGGCTTTAGTCTGGGGGAATAATCCCTAATTTGGGGGCTCCCTTACCTACTAAATCCTTTTCGGGGATAAGCTACTACAACATAGAAATGCTGTAGAGCATCCACTAACTTCACGGAGACTGTTGAAGGGGCCTGTGGAACACTGAGGGCTGTAAGTCTGCCTCTAGAGCATCCGTGGGCACCTGCTTCTACACACAGAGCAGTCCTCCAGGGTTATACTAATGAGAATATTTCTGCTTTAAGTCCACTGTAAGGAATGATGCCCAAAATGACTCGGTAAATGCAAAATCAAGTTGTCAGCGGAATGTCAGGGACTCATCCTTCTGTTATAAGCAAATCCAGAGGCGCTGCGATGCTCACTCCAAATCTGAACACTGTTCAAGTTCGGTGCCTGCCTGCCTCTGCTCTTTAAACAGACCTTAAGATTCCAAGCAGTTTCTATAAGTCTCTTGCCTCTCAAGGCCAGGCAGCTCCTGTGCTGAAGGAACAGCAGAATGCAGTATTTCCTTCCAAACTAATAAAGTGATATGAAATAAAAGAATCAGATGGAAATGTATAAAGGGGAGAGCTGGACCAAATGGTTGAAAACAGGGACAGAGGGAGGGAGGGGAAGGGAGAGGGGGAAGGGAGAGGGGGAGAGGGGAGGGGAAGGGGGAAGGGGGAGGGAGGGAAAAGCTGTGTGTCAAAGTTATAAAGAGGAACCAATGATATATTCTGTGAAACAGAGAGTCAGTTTTCTTTGTGTGGCCACTGGTTGGTCACTCATGCTCCAGTAGAAGACCATACATCCATGAATATATGTGCAGGACACATTGTACTTGAGTTTAAAAAAAAAAAAAAAAAGCCACAAAGTTGACTGGGTAAGAAGAGGATGGATCTGGGAGGAGTTGAGGAAGAGGAATGAATATGATTGAAATACATTGTATGAAATGATGTACTCATTATATATAAATATATATATATACACACACACACACACCACACAGGGGTGAAGGGTTTATCCACACATTATTGACAGTTCTCCCTGGGTATTAGTATTGTTTACAAAGTGGAGTGGAAGGTGATTTAGTGCTGTCTACTAGCTAATTTTGTCAACTTGACACAGGCTAGAGTCACCAAAGAGAAGAAAACTCCAATTGAGGAAATGCCTCCATAAGATGGGTTTGTAGGCACACCTGTAGGGAAATTTCTTAACCAGTGAGTGATACAGGAGAGTCCAACCCATTGTGTGTGGTGCCACTCCAGGCTTGTGGTCCTGGGTTCTATAAGAAAGCAGACAGAGCAAGCCATGGGGAGCAAGCCAGTAAGCAGCACCCCTCTACAGTTTGTGCTTCAGCTCCTGCTTCCAGGCTTCTGCTCCGTTTGAGTTCCTGCCCTGACTTCCTTCAGTGATGAACAGTGATGTGAAATCATACGCAAAATTAACCCTTTCCTCCCCAACCTGTGAAGGCTCATTTTGCTTCATCACGGCAACGGTAGCCCTAACAAACACACTTTTTAGTGTCAGATTATATAAATTCTATGTTTAATGAAAACATTTTTTCAGTGACCATTTATTGCTTTAGTGACCAGTGTGTGTGTGTGTGTGTGTGTGTGTGTGTGTGTGTGTATTTCCTGGATAAACCAGTTTTCTTAAATTCTTTTGTTGGTACTGAATTTGTTTAATCTTATTGGAGGGCAAAAGCCATGAAAACCAACACAGATGTGGTTGATAGAGTCTATCCCTAGAACTGTATACAGAACATTTCAAAGCGTGAACATCCTTTTGAAGTTTACATCTGTCATAGCTGTGTTGTTAGGAGCAAGGAAGAGGAAAGTAATGGCTTAACAATATATAGTGTTTTATTTGGGGATATACTCAGGACTGAGAAATAGATCCTCGGAGACTTTCTTCTCCTCAGCTATGCCTGTGCTGACATTTTTAACACTTTGTAACAGAGCTATCCCGGGTCTTTCTGTTTCATTTGTATCTACTGTCTCCACTTGAATGAAGAATGTACCTCATTCTGACCTCAGAACAGAAAGTTCTGGCATGGTCCTGGGACTTCTAGAGCAAATGACCTCTCTGTTCTGGCTTTCTTGGTTTTAAGGTCACACATCAATGAATAGCAATCAGAGGAATAAGGTGTTTTTAACCTGCCGTTACCCTTTCCCATTTATCTATATATAAACTTTTTTATGTTGATGGACTCCCAACACGGGACAGAATGTTCTGCCTCCTGTGTAATACTTTTGCTTCTACCCGGGTTTATCTGAGTGGCCTACTGCATAGAATTCCTGCGACATCAGAGTGGTTCCACACTATGTATTGGCAAGCCATTACTTCCCTCTTTCTAACAACACAGCTAGGTATGACAGCTTTAAACTTCAAAAGGATGTTCACCCTTTGAAATGGTCTGCATACAGTTCCAGGGATAGACTCTATCAACCACATCTGTGTTGGTTTTCATGGCTTTTGCCCTCCAATAAGATTAAACAAATTCAGTACCAACAAAAGAATTTAAGAAAACTGGTTTATCCAGGAACCTTCTACCTATACACCCAGTAATTCTTCATAGGTACAGAGTGGTTTTAAGTTGCATTTATTTTTTATTTTTTTTAACTAATTCTTTAAGAATTTCATACAATGTATTTCGATCATATTCATCCTCTTCCCCAACTCCTCCCAGATCCTCTCCCTTCCTACCCAATCAACTTTGTGTCCTCTTTTTGTTTTTTTTTTGATTTTGTTTTTTTAAAATTCATCAAGTGTAGTTTGTGATGACTGGAGTATGGGGGACCTATCAGGGGTCACTCAAAGAAAATTGACTCTCTGTTGCACAGTACATATCATTGTCTTGGTTGAGGTGGGGCATCATACCCATCAAACCTCTCCATATTAGGATTTGCCAGAACTTGCACAGGTCTTGTGCACACTGCCACAACCGCTATAAGTTCATACATGGAACTGCACTGCTGTGTCTGTAAAACACTACTTCCTTATAGTCGTCCACTGCCTCTGTCTCTCAAAATCTTCCTGCCCCCCTCTTCCTCAATGATCTCTGAACCTCAGGAGGGATGGGAATGACACAGTTGTTCTATGTCAGACGGAGTATTCTATATGCTCTTCTCTGCACTTTAGCAGTTGTAGGTCTCAGCTAGTTACATCTACAGAAAACAGAAGCTTCTCTGATAAGAACTGAGAGATGCACTAATCTACAGATATAACAATAAGTCAATAAATAGTTGTAAGTCAAAAAAATACTACGCCATTTTAATACTATGTCACTTAGCAGACTAATAATAAGTTCTTCTCTAGGTCCTATAACCTCACTAGCCGCAGGTTCTTGGCCCCAATAATAGTGATAGAAATGATTTTCATTTTGTGATGTGTTCCTTAGATCCAAGCAAAGAGTGGTTGGTTACTGCCATGATATTCATACCAGTTTGCACCAGTGGGCATTGAAGGAACACCAGCCCACTAGAGCATGTGGCTCGGGCAGGCCTTGCTTTTCTCCCCCACTCCCTCTGCCTTGCTAAATCCCTTTAGATTATATCCCTAAAGTTAGCCACCAGGGTCCATTCCCTTATTTGGCCACTTACTACCAATGTCCAGATGTCAAAATATTGAATTCCAGAAATCAAAAGCTCTTTTTGGCTCATCTAATTAACATGCCCAATTAAAATTAAACACTTCATCCTAACACAAGATTTCCCGGTTTCCCTTTATAAACTGTCATTTGCCTGTGGCCCACATCTGTCTCCAGAGGCAGCCCTTTGTCCCTGTGGAACAAATATCCCTACCCCTCTCCCTCGTTCCCTTCCTCATCTCCTTCACCCTTTATCCCCTATATTTGTCTCTTATTCTCTGCCTTCTCTCCCACTGGGGCAAATACATCTTCTTTGTACTGAGAACTTGGTCTTGGAGATCCTGGGCTAATTCCATTTCTTACAGTCTTAGCAGGCTAGTCATTATTGTATCTCTTAGAATTCACAGCTTGGTAAGATTGATGATATATTTCATTACCAATAGATCAGACCTTATGTTTCTAATGCTGATTTACTATTTGAGTTTCCTCCAGCATAATAGTCTTTCTCACCTCTGAAGGGGTTCTTAGCAGGTCTATGAATCAAAGTTTCCTAATCGTCCATTCTTTCAATCATTTTTAAGCATCAGAACCTAATTGAATACTCACTGTTCCCCATGAAGATATAGACAAAGAGATGGAGCATCTGGAGGCTTGAGCAAACAGGCCTGACTGTGAGAGGACAGTGAGGTACAACCCTAGCTTAGCCTCTGCTTTCTAGATGTGGAGCTTTTTGCACATTCCTTCTGTTGTGTGATAAAACTTTCCCTAGGGAGACATGTGTATGTACCCTAAATAGGGATCCCCTGTACTGACTGGTTTTGTGTGTCGACTTGACACAAGCTGGAGTTATCACGGAGAAAGGAGCCTCCCTTGAGGAACTGCCCCCATGAGATTCAGGTGTAAGGCATTTTCTCAATTAGTGATCAAGGGAGGAGTGCCCACTGTGGGTGGTGCCATCCCTGGGCTAGTAGTCTTGGGTTCTATAAGAAAGCAAGCTGGGCAAGTTGGGAAGTAAGCCAGTAAGCAGCACTCCTCCATGATCTCTGCATCAGCTCCTGCCTCTAAATTCCTGCCCTGTGTGAGCTCCTGTCCTGACTTCCTTTGGTGATGAACAGCAATATGGAAGTGTAAGCTGAATAAACCCTTTCCTCCCCAACTTCCTTCTTGGTCACAATGATTTGTGTGGGAATAGAAACCCTGACTAAGACAGGTCTCATGATAGACCATCAAAGTCCACGTTGGTGATCCAATGAATTTTATTGGGGTTGCTTACAGGAGTACAGGTGATAGTTGACTTATAGGAATAAAAACGAATCAAAGACAGTTGCATCACCAAAGCTCACCCCAGCGATAGTTCACAGAGCTAGGAGCCTAGGGCACACAGTGCAGTCTGTAAGCAGCTCAGAGGTTGCAGAGTATCCTTTCCAAGTTACTCTGGTCTAAACTGCTTCCAGGAAGCTCAACTGGTTTCTGCTTCTCCCAAGCAACTGGTCTGGTCTCAAGAATCTTTGCAAGCTTGACTTTTCTGAGTCTTCTTTGCAGCTTACCTTAGTTATCCTGAGAGGGAATCTCAATTTTCATTGCTTGCTCTGACAGAGAAGGGCTTGATGGATCTGATCAGTTTCAGGACTTCCTGAAGCTAGTTTGAGTTGTTTACCTTTCTTCATTCAGAACTTTCCTACAGGATACAATGTTCCAATCTCAGAGGAAACTGTTCCACAACACCCTCATCTTTCTTAGCCTTCAGCTTTTAATTTGGAGAAGAATGTTGCCACCTTCATGAGATTACTCTAAGTGTTAACTCTTTTTTAAGTATGGAAAACAGTTAACCAGTTTATAAAATACACTCAATAAGTGTGTTTAAAAGAAGTTAATTTTATAGCATCACTAGTAGAGCATTAAGGAGAGGATTTAGCATAACTTAAACTCCAGGCCAAGAAGACCTGAAGCCATCAACAGCCATCAAGGAAAACTAGCAGTACTTAAAAGTGTGTTTGCAGGAGGATTTATCTCTCAGCTTCCTGGCAGCTGATAAAGAAAATATTATAGACTATTTAACTCCCGTCATTTAATTAAATAACAGGCTACAGTGTGACAGGAAAAGGGACCAGTATTCAACACAAAATACCCCAAGACCAAGTTCTCAGCACAAATGAGTGTTATGTCCCCAGAGAGACAAAAGACACAGAATAAAAGACAAAAAGAGGAGACAGAGGAAGAGGGAAAGCAGAGGGGAAGAAGGGAGAGGGCGAAGGAGTGTTTGTCCCAGAGGGGGACAAAAGACTGCCTCTGGATAGAGAGGAGACACACGGTGGCCCATAGGGAGATGACAGATTATAAAGGTAAAAACGGAAACCCTGTGTTAGGATACAATGTTTCATTTTAATTGGGCAAATGAATTAAGGTGGCTACAAGGGGGATTTTGATTTCCAGGCTTCAATACTTTGATAGCTGGACCTTGATAGTCATCCTCAGGGGAAGAAAGTGGCCACATAAGGGAACAGACCTGGTGGCTAGCTTTATGAATGTAATAAAGGTTTTTTTTTAACAAGGCAGAGGACATGAGGGAGAAGGGCAAGGCCTGCCAGAGCCATGTTTGCTATGCTCGGGCTGGCTAGAGTCCCTTCAACAGGAAGGACAGATCTTCCTAGCAACCAGCTCTGAGTGGGCCCAATTAATAGAACCTTTAATGTAAGGAAAGTGTAAAAGAAAATTAATTTCACAAAGACAATCTCTGTATAAGATTTTTTTTAATTGGAAAATAGTCTAATAAGTGAGACCCGACGTGTATCAAACACCAAAACTGCAGAAGCTCCTAGTGTGACTCCACTAAACCTTCTCCTGAGGTGAAGACAGTGCCACCCAAACAGGAAATTCTGTGCAAGGATCCTCTGTCAGATTGAGTCATAGTTCCTATCCAGAGAGCAAAGCTCTTGAAAATACTCATCTCCAAGAACTACCTCTTCTGTTGAGTCTCAAGAGGCACTTGGCAACCAGAGGACCCTAGTCCTTGGGGTAACTAGGAATGATGGCCAAGCAGTTCCCAGCTCCCCTTTAAATTTTCTTTTTCCCTCTTCCCTTTCTCCTCTGCATCTTCTTCTTTCTCCTTCCCTGGCCTCCTCTGCACTTCTGGAAATTTCATCTAAGGTCTTGAGTGTACTAGGTAATCAACTCCATAGATCCTTATTAAATGCCAGTTATTTTAGAGTGAACTTTACATGAAGATGAAAATTTGACTTAAGTGTTATATCAGCTAAAACAATAAGTGAATAAAAAATTAAAAAGGAAACCTATTTAAAAGCGTCTGCCTTCCTCCTTCCAGGTTCGTTCTTCTTCATGTCTGTCTTCTTCATCTGACATTGTGGTCTACATTTAGCCCTCTGGTAGAAAGCTCTCCCACTTCTCACTGGAAATCCACCGTGAGAGTCTATCAATCCGCTCCTGGCATCTTACCTTTGGTGTTGAACACAAATGCCTTCATGTGTTTCCAGGATATGAAAGGGGCAGCCTGGGCCGGAAGGATTTTTAAGGAACATCTATGAGCTGGATGAACTCAAATGGGTCATGCATGGCTCCTGGGGACTTTGAGAGGCAATCCAGGGTGGAAAACAATGAGTTTACTGTCCCTATGGAGACCCCTTAGGATGAGGGATGCTAAAGTCCTTGTCCAGAACGGAGAGTCAGATCATACACGCACCTACAAGTACAGACACACACACACATTTCCTCCAATGAGAAAAAGAGGCTGAGTCAAGGAAACATTGAAAAACTACTGTAAACGTTTTTTCAGGTACTGCCTCTTACATGAGGTGAATGTTCTTTGTTTAAATTTAAGTTTAAAGACTATCTCATCTCAAAATATCTAGCATATTTTAAGGGTACTTAAAAACCAAGATTAAGCATAATGACCACCTTCACAAATATACAGACAAATGAAAAAACGTACGTGTGAGCTGCAGCACAAGTCAACAGAACAATTCATGAAGCGTGGAATGGGGGGGGCGGTGCTGAAAGCAACAATGTTACTGTCTTTACCACCTAACTCTGCTGCTATAACAAGGAAGCCACCTTAGGCAAGATATAAACAAATGGGTGTGGCTGTGAACCAAGTTTATTCATGTCTATCTTCTTCATCTGACATTGTGAACATTGTGAGACATGAAGAAGAACCAAGAGTTTATTCATCTAGGAAAAGGACACTGCTCCCTTGTCCCTGATGTCGCTATTAATCATTTTTTCCTGGTAAAATCATGTGTAACGCCAAAACAGTGAGTTTGAAGCTTTTAGAAAGCTGAAATGTATTTCATGTGCATTTTCTTATTATTTAGAGGAAACAAATAAATGAGAAAAACACTCTTGTAAACCTTTTAACACATATCCAGAGTTGCATACATTTCTATATCATAAAATCATTTCCCACTTATATGGCAAATGCCACAGATTCTTTAGAAGAGTCAAATCCATTTGGTTATTTTTTTTTATCTACTCTAAACATTTTGTTTGCCTGAGGCAATGACAATCAGAACTCAACTCCAATTTCCATAAGGGGGACTTTCGATTCCTTCCGGGATTTATTTTATTTTAATCTCATGACACATTATCTCAGTACCTGAAACACTGCATGGTCTATCTGCTGGTCTACTCTCAATTATCTGCCTCTGTCAATGTAAAGTGGGAGAAAAGAAACCCCCAACCCCTCCAATGAGAAGAGGCAAAAACTATACAGCCTCGGGTGAAGCATAATGGACTCCATGCTTAGGGTAGAGACTCATAAATAGCACACAATACAATGTTTCCCTTGTGATATAGTCCATCAGACACATCCTGCTCAGAAAATCACACACGGCTCTATCCCTAGCTGCCTTCACTGAATTCCCAATGGCAGTGTGTAAATTAGAGTCTAGGTTGAGTGCTTACTCTTTCATGCACTGTTGGGGACATTCAAAGGCTTGAGTCAAGTTCAATCCTAAAACTCAATTCCAGCCACCATATTTTGAAAGCTTTTAAAAATCATCATTCAGTATTTAGAACTGAAAAGATCCATATTGCCCAGGAATGCCTGGCATTCTGTCCAGGGTAGAGATTGACAATTATGAATAGCTAATCAATCACATCCTTTCCATGTGTTCCTTCTTGTACTCTAGCCCCAACACCACTGCTGATCTGTTGCTCAAAACTGCTGTGACTGTCTTCTCTGTTGTAGCTCAGTTCCACCATTTTGCAGAAGGGCACTCTCGATTAAGCCGTGGGACCTTCTCATGTGCTACTAACAAGCCAGAGTGGCTGTTGGTTCAGTGACGTTCCTACTTGTGTTTGTCACACACTCCTGTGATGATGACTGTTGACTGTCAGAGATGGGCTTCTAGGAATGTCTGTGGGGTATTGTCTTGATGGAGAACTACTGAGGTGGGACATCTACCCATTGAGTGGTGTCATTCTGTACCTGAAATGAAGACATACAAAAGAGACACTTGTGTCTCTCAATGTATCTATCAGACTATTAGAACAATGGACTCCAAAGAAATAAGGGATTTTCCCAGGAATTGTATTCTAGGAGATGGAAGAGACCCCAGCCCAAGGGAAGAACTTGTCTTTCTGGAAAGATAGTTCATATAGTCTAAGAACTTGTCGAAATACCTACATACCCTTAGCACACACCTTTAATTCCTTGGCTGGAATACAAACACAGCCTTAGTTAACACCAAATAAGGAAAGTAAAGTTAGTTTGTAGAAAGAAGCAGCCATGTTTGAAAGTGAAAGTGATATCTAATTGAGTGGAAAACAAAGTGATGAATCGGAGAAAGATTTAACAGAATAGGCTATGCCCAGCTCTCACAAGATGGAGGGGGGAAAAAAAAGACTACTTAGGAGAACAAAACAGAGAGAGGAGGCAGTTTTACCAGGACAGTTGTAAAGACACAGGCCGCATAGAGGGAACAAGCTAGGCACAGGTGAAGACTGAATGAGCCAGAGAATGAGGAGGAGCCAGAGATTAGAACAGATTACCAAAGTTAGTATGAGGCCAAACAGAGCAGTTCAGTAAGAAACCGAGAGAAGTTAGATTGACTCGGTCAGCGGTCAGCTCAGAGAGGAATTTGAGCCAAACAGCTGAATTGAAAGAGATAGGGTCTCATAGAGATCCCCCTGCCTCTCCCTCCTGAGAGCTGGGATTAAAAGTCTGTAGTACCACACCTGCTTCTGGCTTTCTTTTAATCATGGTGGCTTCTTTCCTTTCTTCCCTTAGTGTCCAGGGTTCAGGTATCACCAGTGTAACTTGAACAAAGGCAATGGGAGTAAGAAGCCTGTTTGCCCCATCACATTCCAACATGTGTAATATGTGCCATTGGCTTCCATAGTGTGGTGGCCTTTATCAGTTGTGACCACCCCTCCAGCTCCTTTATTTCAGTTTCCTATTTTCACATAAATGAGAGAGCTCATTTTTTTACCAGGCTGATTTTCCAAAGAGCCACAAGGTGGCAGATTCAGTCAAGAAATTCCAGAGACACCTATTTGTTTGATTTCTGCCCTGTGATGAATACAATTAAGATTGTTCTTATGAACACTCCAACAAACTGGAAGGCAAGTGTCATCGTTAAGATTTGTCTAGTGACCACCAAGACTTCCGGTGCAACCAACCACAAGGAAGGAAATGTGCATCTAAAATCGACAGGGAACGTAAGAGTCAAAGGTGATTCTACTGATAGATTTTTTTTTTCCCTTTAAGAAATATTGATCCCCACAGTCCCAGCCTCCTACAGTCGATGGGAACAAATACAGAGTCTCATAGCTAGACAACATGCAGAGAGTGAGAGGGCTTGGAACACTAATCCCTAAATGGGAAGTCTCCATCAAATTCTTCACCTTGTGGCTCAGAGAACCCTGTGGAAGAGGAGACAGAAAGATTGGAAGAATCAGAGGCTCACAGAGATTGTAGGAACAATCACAGACACAGTACTGGTCCTGCCCAGGTTGACTCTCAGCGCTGAGAAGAGGAGTAGACAGAAACCCCTACCCCTAACTCAGACGCTATCTCCAATTGATAATCACTGACAAAGGGAAAATTAGTTTCTCCAATGGAGCATCACTGGGTATACAAATCACTTAAGGACACACCCACAACCAGCAGTAGATGACCAACGCAAAACAAACTCAACGAAGGGGTTTTGTCTCACAGTGCTTTGTCTGGTTTCTTGGTTTTTTGTTTTATTTTGTTTTTGTCTTGTTTTGTCTCTTCGACTTAACCTTACAGATCTCCTGGTTATATATTATGCTTTCTGATTTTGTTTTTATGGGTTTTCTGTGTGTTTGAATGTATGTGTCTCAGTGTCAATATGTATCTTCTCTCTCTCTCTCTCTCTCTCTCTCTCTCTCTCTCTCTCTCTCTCTTATTCCTGATTTGTTATTGTTAATTTTTTGTTTTGTTTTGTTCTGTGTTGTTCTGGTTTGTTTGTTTTCATTTTATCTTATTTTATTATTAGTAATTTAGATGTCTGTTCTTATTCTAATAAGATAGAGAAAGAAAAGGTATGGATTTGGGTGGGTGGGTGGGGAGGAGGGAGGACGTAGGGGTTGTAGAAAAGGAAAACAAAATCAAAATTTACTATATGAAAAAAAACCATTTTCAAGGGGAAAAAAACAAAGAAATTTCTCTGCTTAAAATAATAATATCCTGTCCTTTTTGGCTGAATCCCATTTGTTTGGTACATTTCACCATTGAATGATAAATCTAAGACACAAGAGACTCTCCGGTGGGAACAGAACTGAGCCCTCTTGGAATGAGAAATCTAGATTTTTTTTTTCTTAATCTGAGTTTCATTTGTATAAAAAGATTAGGGCCCAGGTGTTCAGGGGTAGAACATGTGCATAGCATGTGAAAGGCCCTGGGTTCAATCCCCAGACAAAAAACAAATAGGATTCCACATAGAAAATGATAATATTAGTGCTTTGTTGTCTTTGCCCAGTGGAATAATAACCCTGAGATAAAAATTGATTTTTCTCTCTACAAAAAGAGGGCATGCAGAGTTTGACTCTAGCACCATCTGAGGTCTCATCCACTCTACTGCAGGCCTGCTTTCTTTCACTTTGCTTACATTTATTTTTACTATATTTTTTTTAGACAGAGTTGGCTATGTGACCCAGGTGTCCATCCCTCACAGCCTCTTAAGCACTGCGGTTATAGGTGTGTGTCAGCATACCCGGCTCTGCCTTGTATTTTACTATACAGTATTTTATGTATTCAAATGCTTTTTCTTTATAAAATTTAAGAACTGACTGGCATTCTTAAACTCATTTAATTTCCCCGCTGTCAATAATCAAGTGTCATAATGCTAACAGATATCTGAGGGAAAGAGTCAAAATATTTGCTGCCTTGTGTAAGTTGTCATTTTTCCATCATTTTAACAAATATCTGACATTTTCAACTTAGAAGAAGAAAGGTTACATTCTCACCATTCTGATGGTGTCAGTCTAGGATCAGTTGCCTTGGCTGTGTTGGGTTGTGGGGCGAAGGAACATTTGTGTTCTCTCGTGCTCTCTCTTTCTCCCTCCCTTCCCTCCCTCTCTCCTTTCTTCCTTACTTCCTTCCCTCTCCCTCTACTCCCTTTCCTTCTCCCTCCCTCTCCCTATCTCTCTATCACACACACACACACACACACATACACACACACACACACACCAAAAACAAAATCAAAAAAGAGCAACAAACAAACAAAACACAAAATTAAAATCAAAACAGACAAAAAAAAAAAACCAATAAAACATAAATTGCCCGAACATAGAGAAAATATCAAAAAGGATCACAGAGTCCATTCTGGGAGTCCAACTACTCCTGGACATGAGGTCTGCCTTGCTATGTGGTTGATATACCCAGTGATATTCAATTGGAGAAAATAGATTTTTTCCCTTTGCCAGTCTATATCAATTGCATATAGCTTCTTGATTAAGGATGGGATCCCTAATCTACTTTCTCCTCTCAGTGCTGGGACACTGTCTGGCTTGAATGTGCACGTCTTGTGCATGCTGCTACAGTTTCTGTCGGGGGCAGCCCTGCTTATACACTGAAGGCCTAAAATCAGCCATAGGCCTAAAATCAGCAATAGGCCTGACATACATACATGCTAACACAAAGTCTTGGGTCTCTGTGGAAAAACACTGAAACAGATGACTAGAAGCTATTGTAAACAAGCAGCTTTGGTGCAAAATTGCCAGGCTGAATAGTCATAGACCTTGTAGATAGGTAGCCTTGGCGGATAGTACCAACTTAGATAAGGAGAAGTGAGTCATAGGCAGAGTCATAGTGATCTGTTCCCTGAACCTTCACCCAGCTGACACTCTGTTCTGAAAGACATCTGTACTCTCCCTGAACACCTACGCTCCTGTGTCATCCCCTTCCCCACATCTTGCCTTTTTGTGTTTATAGCCCTGTGTGAAAAAGTAAAAATTATGGTTTGATCAGCTTATAGACAAGCGTGATTCTTTGCATTCCCCTGTCCCCCATCTTCTCTTTCAGGTGATCTCCCTGGGCCCCTGTTTAGTGCCCTGCTGGACAGGACACGTCTCTTTGAGTTCATATCTGCAACAGTCCTGTTGTGTCTAGAAGGCACTCTTTTCTTGAAGTCATACATGGCCTCTGGCTCCAATCTTTCTGCCACCTTTTCTGAGGTCCCTGAGCCCAGAGGGGAGGGGTTTGATAAAGACCTCTCATTTTGCACTGAGTGTTGTGTAGATGGTATATTGCAAGCATCAGAGACATGTTAAATCATCAATACCCTCAACTATTCATTTGTTCATTCATCTTACTTGCCATAGTTAAAATACACTTAAGTATCAAGTAACATTTACAAAGTTTTAAGAGCTTTCTAAGGTTTAAAATGGAATTTAGGATCCAACAAAGAGGCTAAGGCATCCTCTGTATAGAAAACAACTAAAAGGGGCATGTGACTAAATAGTGTCTGTTGGACCTGTTTTGTTCAAGAATATTTAGTGAGCAATTAGTGCTCTCTACCCTGGTGACACTACGCTGTCTTAGTGGCCTCTATGACTCAGGAGGCTTACATTTCTTTGCTAAACACAACGAATAAAAAGAAATTCCTTAATCAAAGGCATTCTAATCTCTTTAACTCATTGAATGAGTTTCCTCTTCTGAGTTCTCAGCACCTGACACGGGAAACTGTACACTCCTGACCCACGCCAGGGCACGGTGACAAAGTAAGGCCTGTTTGGTGTCAAATTAGAATATTTCTAAGTCCCTTTGAATCTTTGCAAGACCTCAAAGAATGCAAACTCATGTCAACTTGTTCTTAATACAGTCTTGAATGTCTGCATGTTAGCAAGTGGACCTAGCCACTGGCCTGCATTCCCTCTGGTTCCTTTAACCCAGATCAAGCATTGTGGTCACTACCTAATCAGACAAGTCCCTGTCCCAGCGGTACTTCCTTGCTTGCCCCCTTTAATGAAAAACAAGAATTTTAATGATAGCACTTTCACAAAAACTGTCTCTCTTTCTCCCCCCCCCTCTCTTCTTCCCTCTCCCTCCCCTCCCCCTTCATTTCCCTTCCCCTTCTCTCCCCTTCCCCTCCCCCCTCTCTCTCCACAGATCTCTTGAACACTCCAGGATTTAAAAGAAAAAAATGCCCAAGGTTGTATAGGATTCTGTTCCTGACCCTTTCAGCTTAGACAAACACCTACAGCTCCCCAGGTCCTACCTTGATAGGAAATGTGTCCCCAAAGGTATATACTCAGACTACCGGTGTAACTGTTACTGCTGAGCCCAGAGGAGAAAGCATGAGGCATAGGCCTGAAACTGAAGGCTTAGCTGAGACAGCCTAGGGACAGAAGGACATTTATAACATGTCCTACAATATGAGATATCCCTGTGATGGTTAATACTATCAATTTAAAATATTAGAATCACCTAAGACACATACTAATGAACATATCTATAAGGAAGTTTGTAGATTGAGTTAACTGAAAATCGATGTCACTCACTCTAGATGTGGATGACATCATACACGAACTACAATCAGGAACAGAATAAAAAGGAGGAAAAAAGTAAACTGAACACCAGCACTCCTGTCCCTCTGACTGGATGCAATACTGTCCTTTTGTGTCCCTCTGACTAGATGCAATGCTGTCCCTTCATGTCCCTCTGACTAGATGCAATGCTGTCCCTTCATGTCCCTCTGATTAGATGCAATACTGCCCCTTCATGTCCCTCTGATTAGATGCAATGCTGTCCCTTCATGTCCCTCTGATTAGATGCAATGCTGTCCCTTAATGTCCCTCTGACTAGATGCAATGTGACCAGCAGCCTTGCACTTGCCACATTTGGCTATGCAGGATTATTTATGACAAAATAAATCTTCCTTCTTACATCGCTTTTGTTGAACATTTTCATCCAGAAATGAGAAATAAACCAGCGCCCCCCACAGCAGGAGACCGGCGGCTTCGTTGGCTCTTACCTCATTCCCTAATGACAGGGTTCATTTGCTTGTTAGATAAAATTTCCACCCACTTCCCCACAGACTCGGAGCTTGCAAATTGCTCTTGGGCACCTTAGTCTTAATGAATTGCCAAGGATCGTGGGTATTAAAGAAAGCGTGCAATATGAACTAAAGTAAACTGGAGCGGGCAGCGGGGCAGGAATGGCCTCCAGAGGGATGGGTAGATAGCAATGCCTCCGAGACAGCAGAGGAAAAAGAGTTACATTCATCAAACAAGACCAGTAAAGCATGAAATAATTGTTTAGAGGGCAATGAGGGAGTTAGAATACAATAATCAATATATAGACTTTAATAGATGGTCAATTCGTTAACATGGGGAAATCCTAGGAAATCAAACAAATATAATGATATATAGAAGACAAGAGTAAATCCTCAGTGGGCGAGCAATTGGATGTGGGGGGAGGATAATGGGGGTTACTGGGGGTAACACCCAAAGGGGGGCTTAACCTTCTCAAAAGAGAAGGGGAGGGTGTAATGGAGGAGGACGTGCATGAGGGGGAACTGGGAGGAGAGAGTTCATCTCACCCAGCTCAGAATGCCTATTATAATTTTTTTTTGATAATTCAGAGAGTCAACAAGATGGCTCAGTGGGTAAAGACACACGCCATCAGGCTGAAGACCTGAGTTCAGTCCCAGGGAACCATATGGCAGAAGGAAAGACCTGACTCTCCTAGGTTGTTCTCTCACCTCCATGTGCACAAGATGACATGTATGCCCACCCCACCCCAACCCCAAAATAAATGTGTGGTGTGTAGACACAGTGGAAGTGATTCAGCCATGAAGAAAAGTCAAATTATGTCATCTGTAAGAAAACGATGGAATTGAAGAATATCTTATTAAGGAAAACAAGACAGACTCAGAAAGATAGATTTCTCTCATATGTAGAATCTAGATCTCTCTCTCTCTCTCTCTCTCTCTCTCTCTCTCTCTGTCTCTCAGACACACACACCACACTCACACACACACACACACACACACACACACAAGTGCACATGCACATTCTCACACACCCCCTCTCTGTCCAGGCAAGGAGAATGGGAGTTATTGGAAAAACTTAGGGAATTTTTTTTTTCTTTTTATGTCTATGGGTGTTTTTCCTGAATGCTTATCTGTGTACCATATGCATGCTCAGTTCCTACAGAAGTCAAAAGAGGGATGCTGGGTCTTCTGACAGTAGTTATAAACAGTTGTAACCCTCCATGTGGGTGCTGGGCATCGAGCCTGGAGCCTCTGAGAGAGCAACCAGTGCTCTTAACCTCTGAGCCATCTCTCCAATCCTCAAACAAATTTTAATTACAGAAGAAAAGATGCACCTTCATGGATTTGCCCCCACTATGAAAGAGGAACCCTGTCCTAAGTACACACTACCTTAGGTGGCAGCTGATGACCGAGCCAAGCACTGATTAATTAGCAACTGATTAATTAGCAATACATCTGAAAAGAAATCGTGCTTCCCCTTAGCACATTAAAAAAACTTCTCTCTTTTTTTAAGATTTATTTATTTTATATATATAAGCATACTGTCTCTGTCTTCAAACACACCAGAAGGGGGCATTGGATCCCAATGCAGATGGTTGTGAGCCAACATGTGGTGGCTGGGAATTAAACTCAGGACCTCTGGAAGAGCAGTCAGTGTTCTTAACTGCTGGGCCATCTTTCCAGCCCATTAAAAAAAAACTACTAATACAGCATCTGAGCATAATAGCATTTATACACATTGTTATATGTATGTTTAGTTCCACTGGCATTATTCTGAACCAAAAGGGCCTCAGGACACAGTTTCACAAAGTTTGGGAGCTACAGGCTATGCCCAAAATTCTCTAAGGAAAAAAAAAAAAAGACACTGAGTCACAGGGAGCAGCCCCATGAATATAATGATGTCATTATGTAATGAGCTAAATTCGGTTAATCAATTTGACTCTGAATTGAACTCATTGGATAAATATAAAAAATTATTTAATGAATCAAAGAATTAGACAGGAGATTGCCCTAAGAAGGACCAGCAATTTGTTGTTGCAGTCCCTGTGAGTGTAACCACCAAGACCACAGAGCACAGCGACCATATCTACTGACAGGACACAGCACAGCGACCTGTGAGTGTATCTACCCAGGACACAGCATGGTGACCTGACCTGCGAGTGTAGTTACTGACAGCACATACGCAATAATTAGTAGCAGCTTTCTTTGCTCTCTCCTACATGACACAATTCTGTTTAAAACCCTACTTTCATGGTTACACAGATTTAAGTGGGGTCTTGATGCTCTTAGTCAGAGAATATTACCTAAATTATAGAATTTCAGCTTCTCATTTTTAAGGAGTCTCATACTAATTAGATATCCAAAGCATAAATATGTGAGTGACATAGCTCCCGTACCCAGGAATCATCATAAGAACTTTCCTGACATCATCTCCCAAAATTCTGCCCAAAATATCTTATGGAAATCAACTTATTTTAGGCATTTCATGGAAGCAGAAAGGAAGGTCAAGAGAAGATAAAGACTTTGTCCACCCGCAATTAATAAAGCTGTATTCCAACTAGGAAAGTCTCGCTCTCAACCACTCACTAACTGCATTGAAATCTGTCTCCTTGCCTTCCCAACCCCAAAGAGACTCGAAGACAATGCCCACCCCAGCTCCAACCTTAGGAGGGCAGAGACCAGAGGCATCCTTGGAGTACTGCTCACCTCTGACACTACTCCCTCCTCCTCTTTCTCCTCTTCCTTCTCCTCCTCCTTCTCTTCTTCCCTCCCTCTCCTCCTCTTCCTCCTCCTCCATTTTTTCCTTCTCTTCCATCTCTTCCCCCTCCCTTCCTCCTCCTCTTCTCCCTCTCCCTCTTCTTCTTCCTCTTCTCCTCCATTCCTTTTTTTCCTCTTTTCTCCTCTCCCTCTTCCTTCATCCTGCTTCTCCTCCTCCTAGTCCATTCCTCTCCTCTTCTTCCTCCTTCCCCACCCCCCTCCCCACTGCCTCCAAAGCCTCCTTCACAGGACCACAATCTAGTCTGCCAGTCCTTGCCCCACATCTTACTTCAAAACATGAGAACTGTACACTGTGAACTTACAAAGTATCATTAGTGATTATAGACTGGATATCCTATGAACAGCTTTTAAAGAGTAAGTCTGTGCAAGCACTGCTTGACTCCCATTCTTTCTAAGACATCAAACTGTTTCATTCTCTACATTTCCTAGCATTCTGTTCCAAAATGTGTGAAGCTAAAATAAATCCATTTCTTTTCAGCAGTCTGGTGAAAACCTGCAGATCTCCAGGGCTAGACACAGATTGGCAGAGATAGTTGGCAAGCCAGTCTATCATGTGACTAGAACACCACAAATAAAATGCAGTGAGCAGAATGCTAGGCCTGAATGAGGTTGGTGAGTCAAAATGTCAGGTGAAAGACTTGGGGCAGCAAGATGGTGCAGTGGGTAAAGGCATTTGCCACCACCAAGTGTCACACAGGACATGAGTTCCATCCCTGGGACCCACATGTGGAGCAAAAGACAGGATTCCTGGGAGTTCCTCTAACTTTCACCCCCCTCTCTCTTTCCTTCCCTCCCTCCCCCCTCTCTGTCTGTGTGTATCTCTCTGTCTCTTCTCTGTTTCTCTCTCACAGAGGGGGGGAGGGAGGGAGAGAGGGAGGGAGAGAGAGAGAGAGAGAGAGAGAGAGAGAGAGAGAGAGAGAGAGAAACTAATTTCCTAATGTTGGCAGTTGGAAGTAACATTAACTAAGAAAATCATGACTGGCTGTGGTACATCAGAAAATGTGAAGAACACGGTCTCAGAATGTTGGAGATACCAGCAGGCTCCTGTGACTGTCCAAACAAGTAACTGCAACTTGGTTGCTCAAAGCAACAAAAATGTAACTTCCTCCAGGCCTAGAGGCCAGAGGTCAAGGAGTCAGCATGGCTGTGCAGAGGGAAATATCTCCTTGCCTCTTATTAGCTCCTGCCTGCCGTCAGCAATTCCAGAAGCTGTTAGCATGTCTGGGCTCATGACCCGTCAAGCCAATCTTCTTCGTCACAGCATCCATGTGTCCTTAGGAGGGTACCTGTCATGGATTTAGGTCCCATACAAGTGACCAGTAATTTCCCCATCCTCAGAGCATTAATGTGTATGTCTGCAAATATGGTAATGTCCATTTATTCTGCAGATCGGGTTGGGGACAATTGTTTGGAGGAGGGGTCATCCTTCAACTCTCTACATTGCCACGATCCAAAACCAGTAGTGTCATTAGTAAAAGCTAATGCAGAAGGTCAGGAGGCAAAACAGCAAGCTGAAAGACAGCGGCTGCGTGCACACACGACAGAAGAACATAAACTTCAAGAACTGTACTATGTTGACCATGGCGGACTGTAACCTCCCTGAAACACAAACCTGAAAAGCCATCAAGTGTAGGAAAAGCCGAACAAATATATTTAGGATAAAACTGTCTTATTCTTTTTTTAATGGGGTTTTGTAGACTTTTGTTTATTTACATTTTATTTATTTATTCACTTTACATCCCAATATATGCCTCTCTCTCTTCCCATTCCGCCCCCACCCCCATCACACGGTTCCCTCCCACAGGAACTCCACAGGAAGACCAACAGAATCTAATTCCTTTTTTTTATCTTGAGTGTATGAGTATGCATGAATGATGCTTGTGGGCATGTGTGTGTATATTTGCATGCAAGAAGAAAGCATGTATAGATGTGTCAGAGAAGACTATTCCCGGTAGCGATCTTTGACTCCTCCCTTCTTTGAGACAGAGTCTCCCCTTATTGTCCCCTGTCACATACAGCAAGAAACCAAATGGTCTGTGAGCTCTTGGGAATCCTCCAGTCTCAGCTTTCCTTCATGCGCTAGAAGCACCGGGATTACAGACAGTCTACTTTTCATGGACTCTGGGGATCTGACCTCAGCTCCTCACGTTTATACAGCAAGCACTTCGTGCCCTGCGCCTAGTTAAACCTGTAAACGGGGGATAAAGAGTGTGAGCCCGAGGACAGAAAGGCTTGACCAAAACAGTAATGAGTTCCAGTCCAGCAAAGACTCTCAAAAAGGGAACTGCTGGCTTTTACTCAGCTCACAACAGGTAAGCACAATGATGCCATTAGCCTATGAAGGACAAAATAACATTATCCATTACTGGATCTCAAAGTGTTAGGATCCGGTGTGATATGCATGGAGTCCCAGGTCACCCTATCTACCTTCTGAGACTATGTCCTAGCCTAGGGTTACATGGTTCATACCCATTACTACCCTTGCAGTCTCAGTGAGCCTCTGACTGTCCTTGGCCTCTCTGGGACTAATTATTAACTTTGTAACCCGGGAAACTCCAACCAACTGATTTTATCCCCTCTCAAGCTGTAAGTCAGTGAATCCGGGGATCTGTAAATTTCCTTCCTCAGAGGCTGTGGGATCTTTCAGGTCTTGAATGTGAGACACATTCCAACTGCCTGTAGGGACTCGTATAAGACTCTGTGCAGTCCCCTAAGTTCCAAGGGTCTCAGAAGTCTCTCCCATAAGAGCCCTAGACAAGCAGAGGCCAGTAGGGAACAAGTTCTATAACTCAGGAGGATATTTCTATTAGTCCATCCCCTTACACACAATAAACCTCTGAGTTTCAAGTGAATACCTTTAAAGAGACATCTATATATCATACCAGAGTCTCAAGGGTCTCTTCCCAAATACTTGTCCATATAGGTTGTCAGTTCAGGAGAAACTCTTTAATTTCATGGTAAAATGAAAGAAAATAGCTAACTTTTTTTAAAAAAACATAAAACTTTTTTTTTCTTTTTGGCTTATTCATGAAATAAGTTCTATTATTATTATTATTATTATTATTCATTATTATTATCATTATTATTATTATTATTATCATTATTATTATTTATGAATATGGTTCGCAATAGTAGTTTCACAAAGACTTTTTGGAAGCCTGAGCAAAAACTGATCAACCAGAACAAGCATGAATAGCACAACGTGTCCGCTAGGGGGCGCTGAAGTTAAAAAAGCTCCAGAACAAACTAAAAACCCCTAATTTGGATAACACTGGTCATTTTATTAACAGTCCAAAAAGAAACTGTTTCTGGAAAACAAAATGCCACTGTTTCCCAGACGTAGGATAACAAAACGATTTCAGAAGGCACTCTCGAAAAAAAATGCATTTTCTGGCCGCAGTTGCTAAAAAGTAGCTGACTCAAGCGAGCAGGACTGGCCCCAAACTAAGGTCACTGTGTATGTGCTCCGGAAACCCCGAACCAGACCAAGAATGTGCACAAGGCTTCGATAATCACGAAAAGAAATCCTACTCTGTACCTCCCACCCTCACCCTACCCCAACCCCCACCCCCACCCCTAGCCCACTTCTGCTGAGAAAACAAGAAAATGTAGGCAACTCACAGACATTTGAAAGTGAGATTTAGGAGTGGCAGAGGTTTAATTTCATAATATGTCGCATGCATGCCCCTGAGGAGGACACACTGTGGAAGGGCTTGTGTGACAGAAGAAAAAAAAAAAAAAAACAAAAGTCAAGAAGATGCTGTCATCCTAGCTGAAGCAGATAGATGTGAAGAAAAGTGAAGAAAGTGCCAGAGACCAGAAACTCACTCTCCGATCCAGTCCAAAGTGGTTGATTTCTTTTTCATTAGTCATTTTCAAAACATAAATTATTCATTACGCTAAAAATAAAGTCCTAGACTAGGAGTTGAACACCCAAGGGCTAGGACAAGGCAAACGGAAACCAGGACAGAAATCTCGAACAAAGCTCAGCTAGTGTGTGCTCTTGCCCTGGGCTTCCTGGCCACAGGAAAGATCCTTCACAGAAAACCCCGTCGTGCCTGAGGCTGAGGGAACATTTCTGTTCATTTGGTCAGAGCTAAGGGTAGGACAGCATTCCAAAGTGCGTCAAGATCCCACTGCCCCTTCTTGGGTGATGTTCTTTGGAAAGACGTAATCAGTTAAAAGGAAGTCAGGTAAGGGAGAGTCCTGGTCCGGAGTGACTGACGTCTTTCTGAGCAGAGGACGTTTAGAGATACCGAGGGATATGCCATGGAGCAACAAAGGTAGAGACTGGGGTGGCATGTCTATAAAACAAGAGACACCAAGAACAGGTGACAGCCCAGCAGTCAGTAGCAATGTGTTGACTGGCTATTGTGTGGAAGCCCCTGGACCCATCCCTTCCCAAGCCTTGATTCCAGACTCCTAGCTGCTGGCGCTGAAGAACACAGGGTTCTGTTGTCCAAGTCACCCGGCTTGTGGTATTTGTTCTGGCAGCCTAAGGACACTAACCCCAAAGTCAGAAAGAGCTGATGGAACAGAGGAACCCTGTGAAGAAACCCTTAATTAACGCAAGGTCCTGGGCCATTCTCCCTGTGCTTGTCTCCTCTTTTCTCTGTTCAGCCCCAATTGTTTTTAGTAGAGAACATCGGCTTTCTGCCTCTCCCAGTCAACAACTCTCGGCGATTTCTGCACCCAGGTGTGTGTGTGACTTTGCAGATCTCCTTAAAGACCTAAAAACTACATAGTCTGCTGGGTGCCCTAAACCGCTGTGCTCCCTTGAGTCGCTCAAGGTATTTGATGTAAATTTTTCCCATTCTTAAGTTGGCGAGAAGGGAAAGGTAAGAGGGCAGCATTTAGACTGTGTATATAGGTCATCGGCAGAGTAGCACCTTCGCAAGGGCGTGAGTCCAGGGTCAATATGTTATACAGAAAAAAATACTGAGAGGAAGGGAGAAAGGGAGGAAAGGAGGGAGGGAAGAAGGAGGGAAGGAGGGAGGGGGAGGGAGGGAGGGAGGGAGGGAGGGAGGGAGGGAGAGAGGGAACACAGTACATAAAGATAACATCTCTGAGATGCAAAGGAGAGTGGAGTTTCCTATCTTAAGCCCCCTGCCTTACAGAACCCCGAAGAAAGGATTCCCAGCTCCCTCTATCATACAATTACTTCATATTATTAATTACCACTTATAAGACTAAATAAATGGCTCAGTGGTGGTGGCGCATGCCTTTAATCCCAGCACTCGGGAAGCAGAGGCAGGCAGATCTTTGAGTTCAGGCCAGCCTGGTCCACAGAGTGAGTTCCAGAACAGCCAAAGCTACCAAGAAAAACACTGTTCAGAGAAAAATAAATGAAAAATAAAAAGAATGAATAAATGCTCCCGGATGACAATGCATAACCAGCTGCCTTTAGGAGATGTCTGTGCATGGTAAATTGCTGTGGGAAAACTTTGGTGGGGGATGGGTGTCAGGCAGATCTGCAAAATTCCGTTGTCTGGAGTTGTTTGTCTATCCTCTTAGGCTCACACACACCATTGGGTTACAATTACCCATAGCATGGTGCACTTTGGTGCTTCCCGGTTGCAACCTAGAAGCCAAAGGTTGTATCATATAGACTGTGTGCGAAGTAGACTGCACATTCCGAGTTTGTAGCTGCGAATCTACAGTGTTTACCCAGGGACAAAGTCACCATTTTAACAAGGTGTTTCCTAGAATGTGTTTAGGTACACAGCTTAGACAGAAATGGCTCTGGTTTCTGAGAAGTCATAAGTCTCAAATGGTTCAAGGACATCGTCCTGCTCTTCCTGTTCCACCGCCTACAAGAATTGCTCCTTCTGCCTATTCCATTCTGTGAAAAAGCCGCCTCTCAGAGCCCCTCAGAGCCGTTGGAATGAGCAGGCACAAGCAGAGCTAAGCATTCTTTTTTAGTGTCCTGCCTCCGCCTGTCCCCAAGATGGGAAAGACATTAGGCGGTTTGTTTAGATGTATCACTGTGCAGGCGGTTCTCAGTGTCCCCTCTGCCAATGTCCCTGTCTCCAAGATGGGTCCTGCCTTAGGGGTTGGACCCAAACTAGGACAATGTCCCCAGGATCAACCTCTCCAGACAGCAGAATCCTTATCCTTCTGAGATTCTGCAGAGCCGAAACATATAAGCATTTCTAAAAGTCCTGAATAAAATTCAACAGAAATTGAAGAAACACATAGAAATACAAACCCAAGCTGAGTTTCCCCACAACTCACAGGGTCTAGAGTCATTTCTCAACCAAACCCAACACACAATTCAGACAGTAAAAATCTCGACGAAAAGTACCATCTCAACCCCCCCATCCCACCCCCACCAAACACACCTCCTACGCAACTCACACTGTGTGATCTAAGGCATTCATGACCTAGGGCTTAGTCTCCGGATGAGTGGTAGATTATCAGATACTCTACATGTCATCATTGAGCTTGAGGGGTAAGAAAAGTAGCTTTAGGGAGTGGCTCGGCCCCATCCAATCTCATGTAATGGAGTAATTGCTGGAAACATAACCACAGAATAGACGTAACACCCAGGCAAGATGAATCACAGACACATCACAGTTGATCTCAGTGACAGCAAAGTCCCTGACAAGACAGATGATGCAGGATGAGGTCACAGGAAGATGGGATGCAAAGGATGGGACAGAAGTCCCCCCCAGGAGGATGAAATGAAGAGATAAAGAGCCACTGTGGCTGGAGTTAGGCACAGAGACCGTGGGAGCTGCCTATCCTGGGAGTAAGGAAGGCAGGAACTTGCATGAGAAATAGCTATATCAGGAGTCAGATGATGTCAGCAAAAGTAAAGACTCTTGCCACCAAACCTAACAACTAGAATTTGATCCCCAGAACCTACATGAAGGAAAGGATGGGGATAACTCCTGAACGTTGCCCCCATGACCACCATAGCACAATTGCGTGTGCACAACACACACACACACACACACACTGACATAAATGTTTAAAGAACTGTAAAGATGGGTGTGTAGGTCCAGAGAACATGGAAGATTCCTCAGACAATGGTGAATTAGGAAGGAAGGCCAGCAGATATGATAATAGTCAATATTGCTTGAATTGGACCCCATGTGTGTCTTCCCATGTAATCCTCCAAGTACTATGTCAGGGGAAGTCCCTGTGAACCGAATTTCAGGGAAGAGCCAGCAAGCCTAAAACATTAAAGAAATAATCAAAGTCACACAAAATCAAAATTGGAGCTCAAGTCTCAGCTGTGCTAACCAGAGTGCTTACTTAGTGTGAGCAGGCATATTCGCGCACATGCCCCTTAATTGAATTGGAGGTGACAAGAACTAGTCACCTGAATCCCACACGTAGCAAGGGTGAAGGGATTCAAGGAAAATCACAAAGCATCAAAGATTCAACAGAGTATATACTCCAAACAAGGAGCCAGGAAGTGACGTGGATTGTTGATCTAATGCACATACCCAATACAGTGGAGGAAAGTTGGTCACGGAGAAAATAAGAGTCCTCAGAAGGGACTTCAAGGAGAACCGGAGACAGACAAGGGATTACTCCCCACAGAACAAAGACCCCAAACAGATGATTTAGGCGTAAGAGTACCACCAGGCATCCTTAAGAAAGCCCCAGGGAAAGCGGGGATGCGGATGCGGAGAGAAGAGTGACTGGCCACTGAAGAACGGCAGGAACTCTGGTGCTTCTCAGGAAGGGTAGGAATGCGCAGGTCCAGTACAACTCACCAGCCCTCAGGGTCCCTCAAGAGTCCTGTTGTTTCCCTCTCCCTGGAGATACCAGGACACTGCAGCACTCCAGGGCCAGTGGGTGGGTACCAAGGTAGAGGAGGAATGTAGGGGCCACAGACTGGGGAAGAAGGAAGGACCGCTGATCCCCACAGGCCTGGAGCTGCCAAAACACAGGAGAATTAGCTGCTCTAGGAGGCTTACCCTGGTGCGGCAGGAGAGGTAAATAATCTGACTAGCGTGCATTCCCCTTTTCCCTGGAAAATCCAAACCAGAACTGTTTGCTTGGAGTTAGGTTAAACATGCCGCTTATTTGGAACACATAGGACAAGACATTCCCGCAGAGAGTGGGAGCTAGGAATTACAAACATCCAAAAGCCTCCATCCGTATCCACAGCCCCTGGGTAAGGAAGGAAGAACGAGGTGGCCACATGCGTCATCTCCAGGACTGCTGCTGTCAGCCGGCTCTTCTGTCTCCTGACTCTTTGGTCGGACTTCTATTTGAGGACGGCCTCACTCACGCGACCACTAAGTGTATATCACAGACTTTTCCCATCATGTTATACTCCCGCCATGCCTGGTCCCTGCTAAGCTGGAACATGATAAACCAGTGTGTGAGAGTGGATTGAAGGTTCCAAAGGAAAGCTTTGGAAGAGTCTCCGAGGAAAATGCTTTTAAATTAGAGGCCGTTCCCAGATTCTGTTCAGTTCTCCTGGGTGGCTCCTTAAAGTTGAGAACGACCGTGTGATGTTAGTGTCACTGACGCTGTAATAAATTGATCCTTCCTCTTGCCTGTCCTTTGCTTTTTTTTTTTTTTCGGGGGGGATTAGATTTTTGGGGGGAAGGGGGGGTCTTTCTTTCCAGAACATCATTGCCCCCAGGTTTAAAAAAGAAGAAGGCATTTTTTGAGGGAAACGCAGCAAAGATTTTCCCAAATAAGCAACCTGTCCAAATTTGGAGGTGGTCCCTCCCAGCAGGCGGCTCTGTGTAACTGAGGGGATTCCAGAGTTGTGACATGGCTTTGACATCGAGGAATAGCAGTAGGTTATTTTCTATCTCTATGCAAGATACAGGTCCATGCTAGCTTTCATAGGGTGTGCAGGTCACCTTGAGCCACTACAGTAAACGTATGACCCTGACAAATTGTCCTTCATTATTACTGAAAGTGTCAAGCACATACAACAGATTGAAGGAGAATACTGATAGTCTCTGTGTCTGTTGTCCAGTTTCAACAGACAGCAGCATCCACTCGGTACGATAACAGTAATTAGGAGATGTGGGAAGGAAGAAAGTGATGGAAAGAGGAGAGAGGGAGAGAAAGGCACAAAGAAAGGAAGGAAAGAAGGTAAGAGGAAGGGAGGGAGGGAGAAGGAGAGGGAGGAGGAGAAGAGTCAAGTTTGTTGCAAGTGAGAGCACATCCCCATGTTGTTCTGATGTCCTAACCCACACTGAAATCATTTTTATTACAAATTGCATGGTATTCGTTTGGCAAAAGTTTTCTACAGTAATCATTTCAATTAAGATTTCAGAGAAACGATTAGGAGTCTCATTACCAGGCAATCTGTTTCATTGTAACTTGTTCTGAATGTGACTCTAAAACAAAACTGATTATTTATGCCAAGATCCCATTTTATTTATTGGGGTTTTAACCTCATGCAGCAAATTCTAGTAAGAAGCTTAGAAATTTCCCAGCTAAAGAAACAGTAGAGGGGATGGGGGGTGGGGGAGACTGAGGGAGAGACACGTGGTCCATGGATTTCAGAAAACTCCAGCCGACTCAGGGGATTGTAACACACACTGCAGACTACTTAAAGAAAAGGGCCCTATGAGGTTTTTTTTCTTTTTATTATTTGTGTGTTTGTTTTTATGTATCAAGGAAGACAATTCTAGGAGAGCCTAAGATATTAGTATTGGCCTCTCTTTGGGAAAATGGAACAGATATTGACCTGTACCTTAGAGGTCTTGCTAATGTAGAACATGGTTTTCCTCTGCTTTCTCCTCCTCCTCCTCTTTCTTTTCCTCCTCCCCCTCTTCTTTCTCCTCCTCTCCCCCTCTTCCTCCTCCCCCTCCTCTTCCATCTCCTCCTCCTCCCCTTCCTCCTCTTCCTCCTCTTCCTTCTCATCCTCCTTCCCCTCCTTCCTACTCTTCCTTCTCCTCCCCTTTCTCTTCCTCCGCTTTTCTTCCTTTTCTTCCCCTCCCTCCTCCCCCTCCTTCTCCCCTCCTCTCCTCTTCCTCCTTGTCTTCCCTTTTCCCCTCACTATTTTTCTCCATTTGTCTGTCTTGTTCATAGAACATACCCTGACTGAAAAAGAACACATTACCATTCACGCTTTGTAGCTTACAAAGTCTTTGGGGGGAGGGGTCATGTTAGAAAGTGAAAAGAAAAATGGAAAAGACATGTAGTGAGCTCCAATTTTAGCTCCTGGTCTTACCATGTCATTTGTTACCAGAGGCATGAAACCATTCATTGTGGGATCTGGTGAACTCAAATGACCAACCCAAAATACTGTCCACGTCTACAACTGCAAACACAGGTTCTACGAGACATTGGTCAGGGCCAATGAAATCTGAGCCAGCAATGTCTCCATCTCCAGCGGGAATCCACCTTAAAGCACATGCTTATGGCAGATCAGTCTCTGAAGTGAATGCAGACCCTGGGAAGACAGATGGATACAAAGTATCCTCCTCTCTCTCTCTCTCTCTCTCTGCTTCATGATTGTTGTCTCAACTATACACTCTCAGCTTCTGCTCAGCACCATGCCTGCCTGCTTGCTGCCATGTTCCAAACCATGATCATGGATAGAAGGGTCATGGACTCACCCTCTGAAACTGTAAGTGCCAATAAACCCTTCTTCTATAGTTGACTTGGTCATGGTGTGTTAGTACAGCAACAAAAAAGTAACTGAGACACAGGTATACCCACCCACACTGAGAAGTACATACAATAAACATAACAGGCTACACATAATAAGCACATACACGCCAGCACACACGGGCACACATACACACACATACACATTCTTGTAAGAGTAAAGGCAAAGGCTCTTCTCCCCTGAGACCACAGCTAGTGTGTGTGTGGCTTTGCAGAGACATTAAGTTCCAGGATGACTTTTTCTTCAGTTCTCAAGTACAGAGAAGGAGCCTGGAGGTTTCCCCAAGGTCAGAAGGCACCAGGACCCACTGAATCACACACACCAGGGGGGCTTGGCCTCTGCTCTCACAGAGTAAAATCTAGGTCATGTGACCACAGGAAATCCATTTCGTTTCTTCGATGACCTAGAAAAGAAACACCTGTGTCATAGATCCCAGAAATGATTGAATGTGTTAAGACTTGTAAAATGCCTGATTTAAGGACTACGTCACAATGTAGCACACTCCTTCCAGAAATACTATCTTTTCAAGCATCAAGGCATGTGGGAAGCTTGCCTTGCTGGAACTCAAGCCAATAGCGGAGTCCAAACTATTTCCCACCACCACTCATTAATCATGGAAGCTGGACAGGCATACGAATTTGGGTGAGTAGCCCTGGAAATAGTCATAAGACAGAAGCATTGCACAGTCTATAGCATTCGTTTATACCTCTCCTGTTTTGGGTCCAAACGACTTAGAACTAAAAGAAACGGCATCATTTAAAGCAAGTTAGGAAAACGATGTTTTTGCAAAGTTTATGTTGCTAATTAAATTAAGGTTTGTAGCAGATCAAGGACAAATACTGAGTCCAAGAAAATATTTCCTTTGATCCCAGGCTCCTGTACTTCAAAGGCTAACTGGGAGGCTCTTGCAAGATTCCGGTAGTCCTCCTTTTCCTACCATGTAGGGGCTTCTGACACAAGGAAGACAAGGACCCAGAGATTCTGTAACTAGCCATCAGTGACTAGCCTGCTGAGGCCAGGCTCTGACATCAGACAACTCCGGGGGCTGATGAGTCACTGAGGGTTTGAGAATTGATTCAGCCATTGCTCACATCCCATGAAAAAGTTACTTGATGTCAGTCTTCGTGTTCTCCTGGGAGGGACCGAGCTGTGATGTCTTGTCTTGGAGCTTAGATACAAAAGTGATGCTGAGACTTTAGAGACACTGAGAAAGACTTGCAAATAAGACTCTAGAGGGATGCTCAAGCTGTTCGCTTTGTCTCCCGGGAAGAACCGCCCTATGATTGTATCCCCGCGTTTTGTATACAGTATGTGCTTCATACCTCTGAGCGAGTGACAGGAAAAATGGTATTGTCTGTGCTGACCATCCCACAGGCATTGTTCCAGCGAGTCTCTGATACTCATATCCACCCTCCTTCCTCTGTAGTTAAGTCCTCGTTGTACTGTTGCAGCTCTGGCCCCACGTGAGCCCATGCTGAATGCGACATCCTGGCAGGAGTAAAGATATTTTTAAAGACACTTCCGTTGGCTATCAGACCATTGAGTGATTGGCCCTGAGAGACTGAACTTTCCCTGTGACACAGGCGCAGATCCAACAATGCAACAGGCTATGGTTCACCTGTTGCGTCTCTGGCTATCTCAAACTCAGTGCTCTACCGGGGAGACCAAAACATCCCTTTGCAGCCCCACAAATGGGTACACACAGGAACACAGGAAGGCACAGAATAGAGGTCGCACGAAGTAATGGTGGCCTGAGTTTCTATCTTTCTGGGCCTTTCTCTCTTTCAACAGGGAAACGCTCTTCTCCCTGATCTCCATGCCTCACTGTTGGATCGCCTAGACTGTTTCATGTGCTGACTTCCAAACTGATGCACTTATCTTGATTTAGAGTGGTTCTCCACCTTGCTAACCCGTGACCCTTTAAAACAATTCCTCACGTTGTGGTGACCCAGCCATACATTCATTTTCATTCCTTCTTCATAACTGTAATTTTGCTACCATTGTAACTAATAAATATCAATGTTTTCTGATGGTCTTTGCTGCCCCCTGTGAAAAGGGTTGTTCAGCCCCACTCTCCAAAGGGGTCACGACTCACATGTTGAGAACCTCTCCTTTAGACTCTCTGTGTTACCTAACATAATGGCCACCAGCCATATGAAGGATATTCTATTTTACAAGATTGTGTGTGTGTGTGTGTGTGTGTGTGTGTGTGTGTGTGTGTATAAAATGAAGATTTTTTTAAATAAAAATTTATTTTTATTTCATGTGTGTGGATGTTTTGCCTACATACAAGTACCAATGTGTACAGTGTCCCTGGAGTGCAGAAGAAAGAGGAAGTCAGAAACCCTGGGACTGATGTTACAGATGCAATTGTGGCTGCCATGCAGATGCTGGGAACTGAATCTGGGTTCTCTGCATAAGCCAGTACTCTTGTCTGCCAGGCCATCTCTCTGTAGCCTGACATTTCTATTTTAAAGTGAGTAAAATTAAATTTTCAGTTGCTCAGTCACAAAGGCCACAAGTTAAGGGCCCAGTGAACTCAAGAAGCTGGTGCCCTCTGTCACAGATGTTAGACATACAGACTGGCAGTCACCATGACAAAACGCTCAGGTGAACAGAGCTGCAATCAGAGTTCACCCGTGGAGCTGGCTGAGCAGTGACCTCTCCGATGCCACACTCCCCTGTGGGATGGGTGCAAACTGAGGAAGGGACATGTGCACAAACCAGAAGAGAAGGTAGACTGGGAGTTAGAAATCAACAATGAGGAAACAGCCGAGGAGAAGACAAGTGCTGTGGTTCATATCTGCAATGTCACTCAAAGGTCCATGTCCCCAGTCCATGTTCATATCTGCAATGTCACTCAAAGGTCCATGTCCCCAATCCATGTTCATATCTGCAGTGTCACTCAAAGGTCCATGTCCCCAGTCCATGGTACCATTGGGAGGTGGTAACACCTTTAAGAGGTGAGTCTTTGCATGTGCATGTTCATGTGTGTGTATGTGTGTATGTGTGTATGTGTGTGTGTGTGTGTGTGTGTGTGTGTTTATCATTGACAGTCTGACCTTCAGGGACAACACGAGATCCCAGTTCCTTGTTTTTTGGGATTTGGAAATAGAATTTTATTTTATTTTATTTTTTATTGGATATTTTATTTATTTACATTTCAGATGTTTAACCCTTTCCCCATTTCCCCTCCCTAGAAACACCCTATCCCATCCCCCTCCTCCGTTTTGCTTTTATACCATTTTAATTACATGCAAATATTAAGGTCAGTTCTAGGTTGAGGAACTAGCAATACAAGAGATGCAAATAGTCAAGGAACAAGCAAGACAATAAACACAAACAGTCAAAGAACAAGCAAAGCAAAAAACAAAATTCCATGAACACTCCTGTGATCACTGTTTCTAAGGGCTTATCAGGATGACCAAAATATCTGAGCCAACTTCCCTGTCCTAGCCCAAAGTTTTGTGACTGCTTGGCAAGAATCTGACTTGGGTCAAGACAGAAATTTCCAAGACCAAGGAAATGGGCTGCCTGGCAGAAGATCCCAGTCTTCGTCTGTGTTTTGCTTCCTGGTTATAGGTGCTCAGCTTTGCTCTATGACAGGATCTGTGCATGAGGTTTCGACCTTGACCCAGCCCCCAAAAGAACCAGGCTAATCAACCATGAACCAAGACATCCAGAAAGATGCATGAGAAATTTTTCTCTTACTCAGTTAATTACATCACATATTAAAGTCAATGCTTGAGAGTACAATAACTGTGAACAGCGTCTGCAAAAGAGAAAGCCAGAAAACTGGACTTAACCAAAATGGCCCCTCTACCGCAGCACCGTCTCTAGACTTGAAGCCAGCTGAGCAGGTTGGGAGAGCTATCAGTAAGAAATTAGCATCCCTTCCACCCAAATCTGTTTTAGTAACTAAAGCGGGAAAATGATCCTTTTTCCTGACTACACGCTGGCCCTCAACCCTATGTGGCCATAAGATTCTTTATGTTAGCAAGCTGATGCTGGCTGTTTTATAACCATCCCATAAAATTTAGCAATAAAAAAAAAAACATTTTCTGCCTCACATAATCACTGTGAGGCACGGTCTATCACATGCCAAAGCCCCAGGGAAGAATTCCAGATCTGCCTCAAAATACAGCAACGGGAACACCACTGTCTTACGCAAAGACCCTGGGCAGCAGTAAAAAGTCCCCAGAGCTCCTCATATGCATGATGTGTTGGCTGCCTATGGCAGCTGTGCAGCTAGCGCAGTGGTAGTAATAGCCAAGTGTAGTTATGCACAACACCATGTAGGGCATTTGCCTACAGTCTGCAAATAAAGGCCAGGATGGTGCTCAGACATTCTAATGCAAAAGTGAGGCTAAGTGCCACATTTTCACACCTGACTCTATGTAAGCAAACCTTTGGTGGGTGTGAATCAGGATAATGGTTCTTGAAATCATCCGAAAGCTTTGATGCACACCTGTTTATTCCAGTACTTGGCACTCGGGATCAGGAGGATTGTGAGTTCAAGGCCAGCCATGGGGTGCATAATGAGTTCCAGGCTAACCTGGATTACACAGAGAAATGTTGTCTCCAAATAAAAAGAAAAACTACTAAGCAGTGGGGGACTCTTGAGCAGGTTGCTCCTGCCAACTCAGAAGCATTGCTCTGCATGAGTTTCATTCTAACTTCAGACATGACGTTGGTGTCTTGAAAGTCAGTCCGCAAGAGAACTCAAACCAATCAGAACTGTGGGGAGTTTGTGCCCAGAAGAGCAAATGGCTGACTTTCAGCAACACACCGCTAGCGGTCCTTCATCTTCACGGTCTCTGACTCACTAAATCTTAGATGGAGATTGACATTTCTACCAAGTTCCCGAGTAATACTGATTCTGCTCACTGGGGAACCAACCACACCTTGAAAATCACTTGGAAGAACATTTATCAGAACCTGAGTCAGGCCATTGGTTCTTCTTATCCTGAATAAATTGCAAACCATGGTGCGTGCTGGGGTTGGTTTGTCAAAGAATGTTATAGATCATTCAATATCAAATTGATGCTACTAACAGCTGAAGCTTGCAGGATACTGGCTAACAAGTCAGCTATTGTCTGAGGCACAGGAGCATTGATCCTTGGTCCTCACAGTAACCCTAGACTGCAGGTCCTACGGTATAGTTAAGGCTCAAGCAAAGAGCAGTCCCTGACTGACTTGCCCAAGTTTATTAGGGGAGTTGTTGAGATACAAACATAAGCACTGTAGTTCCAGAACCCGTAAACTTACCAATGCCCTACAAATCATAGACAAGATGTGACTGTAGTTCTGTCCAAATGTTAATACAGTACAAGTTCTTTTAAAGGAGGCCTGTGGGGTAGAGTGGTGGCTCAGCATTTAAGATGCCCTCACTGTGCAATCATGAGAGTGGGAATTTGGGTCCCAGCACTGACATAGCAAACGGGACATCCTGTACACATGTGTAACTCTAGCTCCAAGTGAGGACTTGTTAGCTCCCAGCCTAGCTGTGAAAACATGACCCTTGGGATCAGGGGAAGATCCCACCTTAAAGGAATAGGTGGTAGGTTATAAAGAAGAGCACCCAACTACTTATTTCGGTTCTGTGCATGCACACAAATGCACACATGTGCATGCACACACTCTCTCCCTCCCCCCAGCTCCAAACACCCAACATATGTGCAATATATGCAATACTTAAATAAGTCTTTTTTTAAAAAACATAATTTAAAGTTAAAAAAATAACAAGTTCCCGAAAGAAAATTTGAATTGTCTTTCCCCTATTAATGATAGATGGATGATAGATAGATAGATAGATAGATAGATAGATAGATAGATGATAAATAGATAGACGATAGTTGATAGATAGTTGATAAATAGATGATAGCTGATTGATAGACAGATGATAGGTAAATAGATAGATGAGAGCGAGACAGAGAGAGAGAGAGAGAGAGAGAGACTATTTGAAAATACTAAATGCTTTGCAAGTATGACATTTGATCCTTGAGTCTTTCTGTACAGGACTATTCAAGAATAAGTGTGTTGCTATTGACAGCCACAGTTTCATTATCAAATGGAAGAAAATATCACTTTTTATAATTGCCTAGCGCACAGTTTATTCTCCTTTAAGTCTTTTAAACACCATTTTCTATTGTTCTCTCATTCTTAATAGTTTTTTTTTATTATGCTGGCTTTTAAGAAAGATTTATAAGACTACTAAAGAGATGGTTCCGTAGTTAAAAGCATAGACTCCCCTTGCAGTGGACCCAAGTTCAGGTTCCAGAACCCATATGAGGCAGCTCCCTGCCTGTGACCCCAGATCTCAGGGGTCTAACATCCTCTTCTGGACTCTGAGGGTCCCTACACTTACAAGTAGACACACACACATACACCATCCACACATCCACACACATGCACACACATACACACACATCCATGTACACACATGCACACACTGCATCCACACATACACACATGCACATAGACACACACATTATACATACCACACACATATATACACACACATCCACACACATTCATGCACACATACATCCACACACATGCACACATACACACACACATCCATGCACACACATCCACATACATGCGCATAGACACACACATGTACACACACACATCCATGCACACACACATCACACACATGCACATACATCCATGCGCTCATCCATACACACATGCATCCACACACACATACACACACATGCAGGTAGGCACATACACATGTACATATACCACATGCACACACAGAGTGTTTATTAGCTATAAATAAAATCATAGAAATGTTTCCACCCCTGCCTTCATGTGAATGTAAGTCCTCTTTCTCCTAAGTAAAGTCTTAATAACAGATTAGCTTATCTTCTCCTTGCTTTCTACTCTCTCTGCATGTATGAACCATGTAGCTGATTTTAACATGGTTCAATCTTTCTGTGTGTTAATTGGCGTTCTCTGGTAAAGTACAGAACGTCCTCAGCACAGTGCTATGTATAAAGGCACACTGCTTCCCAGCACCTGACTGCTCGCCAGCACATGACTGCTCACCCTTTCCATCTTCTTTCTGATTCACAGAGCTTTATAGTAGTTATGTCTAGGAACAGTAAACAGCTTGTTTTGTGTTTCTTGTTCTCTCTCTGTCTCTCTTTCTCTCCTCTCTCTGTCTCTCTCTCTCTCTCCCCTCCTTACCTCCCTTCCTCTTTCTTTCTTTCTTTTCTCTTTCTTTCTTTTCTCTTCCTTTCTTTCTTTCTCTCTTTCTCTCTCTTTCTTTCTTCCTTTCTCTCTTTCTCTCTTTCTTTCTTTCTTCCTAGTGGTAGATTTTGACATTTTTATCCTATTTTTCAACTGGTAACAACTCTCACTTTACTGGTCTGATTCTCCTATCTTTGCCTCCTGAGAAACCAGATTCTAACCCTGCGACCCTGATATGGCCTTATTGGCTTTTGACACTTCTGTTTGCTGGCCCCGTGAGATTTCCATTCTCACCTTGAATTTGCCAGAATACAGCCTAAAAGTAGCCAATCCCCAGAGGCCTGTTTAGAATGCAGTTTAGAAGCAAATGTTGGCTTCAGGTGTCCTACAGCTGCTGGGACATCGTGACTTTTAGAATCTTTCACTAACACACACACACACACACACACACCACAAACATACACACAAGTGTGCGCATCATGAAATCACATCACTATTTCCAGCTAATGTTAATCCTCCTACTGTTAATCTCAAACACGTGAGGAGAAAGACCACAAACCTAAATCATTATGGCCAAATTAATTAAAGCAAGCAATTAAAACAAGGTTTTTTTTTTTATATTTGTGTACATGGGCTGCTTCCCCTAAGGTATTGTTCAAGAGGTCAGCATTGGATATGGGGAAGAGAAGGCTTTTATAGCTCCAGGTAGGGGGCTTCCAAATGGAGGATTTGGTGAGCGGAATAGGCGGGGCTACAGGGACAGGACATAAGCATAACTAGTTAGACCCTCCTGAAACAAAGACAAGGTTGCAAGGTGGCAAAACAAGATCATCATAAGGATGCAGCCATAATGAGGTAGCCATAACAACTCTTGACCAAAGGTAGAGTTGCAAGATGGTTATTAACTTTTTGAAACAAAGACACGATTGTCATTGCTGGAACATGCAGTGCAGAATCATTTGCAGTTAAGGATACAGGTGGGGCAGAGCCCAATCTTTGAGAAACAGGCTTAATCATAAACAGGAATGAACTTAGTTTGCCTTTACCAAAAGATGGCCTTTAAGCCTCAGATGGAGGCCAGATGGTTCCTCACATCCACCTTTGATTGTTGTTCGTATCACTCTTTCTTTACACCAGAAATTTGGTTCTTAATAAAATGAGCAAGTTTAGTCATTGGCTTTTGCGTCCAAACACAGATAAGTCAATTTTACAGTCACAGGGCCAACTTCCTGCTGTTAAATAGCAGGAGTGTGTGTGTGTGTGTGTGTGTGTGTGTGTGTGTGTGTGTGTGTGTTTTGTGGAGGGGGCCATCACAGTTCTTTCTATCCTTACACAAGTAGGGAATTACAGTTGGAGTGATAAGTTCAAAATACACTTAAGTCTTTCTTTATAAGTGTTGTTATTTAAAAAAAGAAAAACCGACGGCGGCGGGTTCCAGGAGGAGAGGTTTATTTAGGCGGAGGGAAGAGAAAGGTGGAGGCCAGCCATGACCACGTGAAGGGGGGAGGGGAGAGAGGAGAGGGTCGGTACGACCTGCAGGCGCAAGGGGTCCCAGGAGCAAGAGGGCAAGAGAGCAAGAGCGCAAGAGAGAGAGGAGGGGCCAGACAACCCCTCTTATAATAGTAGGCAGAGCTACCTGGCGGTTCTCAGGTAGCTTTGGGGAGGAGCATACCTAGCTATTGCTAGGTAACTGTGGAGGTGGAGTTTAACAGAATGCTAACAATAAGGTTATGTTACCAGTTTAGTATGCAATTGTGTAGATTTTTTTTCTTCATTTATTTTCACATTTAGGAAGTGACATGAATGTATTTTCGAAGCTTCCCAGAATATAGAGAGTTAAGGGTAAGCAACCCCTCTCTCTCTCTCTCTCTCTCTCTCTCTCTCTCTCTCTCTCTCTCTCCCTTGTTCTGTTTCCATGTATTGAGATAAGGCCTTCTCCAGCGCTCTTCCCACACCCACAGACCTTGCTTTGATCCCACCTGTGTGGGATGACATTTCCCTCCTGAGAACTCCAATAGCTATTCATATCAGGCATCCTGAAATATTCCTGATCGCAATGTCCAGGGTCAGCAGATGGTTTTTCTGAAGGGCCAGATGAAACTATTTCAGGCTTAACAATCACACGCATGTATGCTGCATACTTTTCTGTCTTTGATAATCTTTTATCTTCTCAACTAGTAGGGTATGTAACTACAGATGGTGTCCTAAAATACATAGCCCCTAGCCACAGTTTGCCAACACCTTTCTTACACCGTCTTCCTAATTCAGGTACATAGTGGACAGAAAAAAAAAAGACCTTACTCACCCTTCATGCCCCATGCACAGCACACGGTGGAGGAAATGGCCATTGGATTCCTGTATTCTCTGTTGTCTCATGGCATCCTTAAAGATGTTGTTGATACTTAAGGCAATGACTGTACAAATCTAGAAAAATGGTGTGTGTAAATGTACTGTGTCAATTACAGATAGTAACCTGTTCATATACCAGGCCACATGCTAGGTCAGTCATCTGCCCAAGGGGAAAGAGAGGGTAGCCATGGAGTGGATCATTACCAACTTGGGTTCTTAGGATCAAACACAAATATCCAAGAGAGACTTCCTGGCTAAATACTGTACTAAAATAGATTTACAAAAAACAAAGAAAAAAAAAAAAAAACAACGGAAACGCAAATACTGAAAAATCCCTCTGAGTGACCTCACAAGTGTCTAGCAGTAACTATCAAGGCACAGGTAGGAAGGAAGCATGTCTAGGAGACAACCTCTTCAAATGTGGGGATATTCACATATGCATAACAATGATATCATTGGGAAGAGTCTAAACCCAACCTTCTCTTGTGTTCCATGCTATTTTACACACAGTCTGAGGATGGTTCTTCATGATCGTTTTAAGGAAACAGCTTTTTAGGTGTGATTGAATACATGAGGTCAGGTGAGGAATTTTCTACTTGTGGTATCCAAAAGACAGGGAAATAAGTTTTATAATTTTAGATTAAGGATGCTCAGTCTGTATTGTATCCCTCCCTTACTGGGGAAGAGGCCAATGAGAAACTGGGAGGTCTGGTTTCCGGGATCTACCATCCATCTCCACCTATGCCTGAAAGCGGAGAAGTTGGAGAAGCGAGCAAAGACCTGGAGCCGGTTCCCAGGACTTTGTGGCACCTGCCTCTGGCAGAGCTCAGAAGTAGGGCGTGATTAGTGCTACAGTCTGCTGAGCTAAAATTTCTCCCCCGAGGAACTTTCTAAATCAGCTCTCGGGTTTTCACCTTAGTGAGAAATGTTCATCTTTTTGGGGGGTGGGGGTCGGGGGGGAGAGAACAAATGGAAACTCCTTTTCAAAATCTGCTATTCATGCTCCAGGAAGTCTTTACCGACACCCATTTCCACCTTGGATCCAAACCTTGATGTCCTGGAGATGTTATTACTTCCTAGCTCAGATCTTTACCCACCCAGAGCGACTCACATCTGACAAGAGCTTTCTTTGTGATCCTTGCCAAAGAATCCAAGGGCCCGTTTGAAGCATTTTTTTTTTTACCCTAAGAAAATTTATTTCCACATGCACACGGGATGAAAAGTATGTGAAACCCATCCAAAACAAAGGTGCTCGACACTGTTTGAAGTTCCAGTGTTGTTCTTTCCTCTTTTAAGCCACGTGTTGTAAAAGAAAAGGAGGGAGGGCTTCCAAGCCAAGCTGTCCCTCTGAGTAAGTTAATCCCTCTAGGGGTCCTTGTGACAAAAGCCAAAGACCCTGCTGCTGATTTTTGAAGTTGAAAAACAAGTTAAACATCCAAACTATTTCTGCTGTCTCTAAAATACGAAAACGCGAGACACTCATGATATTTGTTGACGTTTGTTATACTTCTGATGAACAATTAGCCTACAAGAAGATTAACAGGAAATTCCATTCATGAGATAAGCAGCTGTCCCTGCAAGCCTTGAGCCAGATCATGGGACCCCAAAGCTTCTTACACAGCTTCTGTTTGTTAAATAGTCAGCATTCCGATGTGTTCCCAAAGGAAATGCATTCAAAATAACTTTTTATGGCTAATTTTGACTCACAGTTTTGGAAAGAGATAATAGCTTTTAAGATTAATTTTTACCCTGATGGTAGTTAGTCAGTTATGAATATTTATCAGCGACTTTAATTACCACATGAATTATAAATACCAGTCTTCAACCAATAACCAACCCCCAGTAATTACCAAACTGATTTGCAATCCTAACTTGGCCTTGAGAGCCCATATTCCAGAGTATTGCATAATGCGTTATTATTTTATTCTTCCAAGAAAGTTCAAGAATACACTCTCCTACAAAAATAAGTCTTCTATTTTTGAGCTAGTAAAGCATGTAGCATAACACTTAGATAATAGCTCCCAACTTACTGGGGCCACAGTTTCAAATGACTAAAACGAAAAAGAAGACAGCTAAGTCAGACAGACTGAAAGAGGAACAATAAAGAATTTGGATAACATTTTATCAGTCCATAGGTTTCAAAAACCATAAACTACTTAGCTATGAAAGCAAACATCTGTCTTCAAGAATAATTTCCAACGAGCCACATAGGAAGTGGCGTCTCTTTACATGTTTTGTCAAGAGTCCGGGGAATCTTCTCATCGGAGGTAATTTTTCTCACTTGCAACCTAGGATTCCACGGGGCTGTAATTGGTGCTCCTCATTTATGTGCACTCATGGTCTTACAAAAGTTCCTCTTAACAAGGGACTCTTTCATATTTACAATATGAGTTCCATCCAGTGTTTGAGTAAAGAATTAGTGGGTATTGAATATGTTGAGTCCAACATACTGTTTGTATTGAATTTCCTACAGAGGGCAATAAGAAAAAAAAATCCATCCATATGGAATGCTGAATCCTAATCTTACACACACACACAACACAAAGAGAGAGACCGAGACAGAGAGAAAGACAGAGACACAGAGACAGACAGAGACACAGAGAGAGACAGAGACACAGAGAGAGACAGAGACAGAGACACAGAAACACACAGAGAGAGAGATCTAGTCAGATGAAGTACATTGCAGTAACAGGAAAAAATGACAGCTTCGTTAACGTGTAGGACATGAAGTTTTTCATGAAGGGGTAAGGGCTCCACTAAAGACTCACTTACTACCCATCATTCATGAACTCTTCTGTAACCTACTTCCTAAATGCCACCCATCCCCATCCACCTTCCTAATCCTGCTGCTTACTGCCCTCCATCCCCACACATCCTGTTACTGAGGACCCCACCTGCCTCCATCTAGCCCGCCAGCATCTGCCTCTGAGACTCCAGTAAACTCAACCCTTCTTGGATTGTGTGCCCTTATCGCTCAAATACTTCTGAGCAGGCATTTCCTGAATGATGTTTATTTATAAATTATCCATGTGTACCCCCTAATTTCAAGGCTTGTATCAAAACCCAGCAAAGTTAACATCCTTCCTTTTTTTTTTTAAATCAAAGAACACACATGCATTCAATTTTCTCTTCTATTTCCTCCCATCCTTTTGGGGGTTCAAGCCTACTTTGCAACTTGGGAGATCCCCATTCAAAACAGCCACCACATTAACATTTCTGAAATAATAAGAGATCATAATTAAGATCCCGTCTTAACTCCAGCAATTGTGGTCTCCAGTTTTTACTCTGAAATAAGAACACTGCCACTCCAGATTTCTGTTTTTGCTCACATGGCCTCAGACCTGGCTACAAACATAAATACACAGAGATAAACAGAACCATGGCTGCAGAGAGAACTTACTCAGTAAAATGCTAGCAGCTCAAACATTAGGCCCACATTCAATAGCCAGAACACACAGCAGAAGCTGGACGTGGTGGTGCAAAGATATGTGCATGTACGTACCCATCAACATGCACACACAGAAAAAGACAAGCTCTTGAGCTACGGAGATAAACCAGTTAATTGCTTTGAATTCAGAAATTCCGAGCTGGATCACCAGAACCCAGGTTAAAAAAACAAAACAAACAAACAAAAACAGGCAAAAAGGCTTCTGGGTAATTGGCAATTATATTTTGGTCCCAGGTAAGTTGCTCCCAGTGGATAGCCCCACACCACAAGCCTTTGGGAAGTACTAATTGGAGTCAGTGGTTTATGAAGGAGGAGGAGGAGGAAAGGAGGAGAGGGGATGGGAATGGGGAGGAAGACATGAATTTGGGAAGGGGAAGTCCTGTCATCTGACAGATGGGAAATGGATGGCTTTTTACAGGCTCCAGCTGGAGAGGTCTATCACTCATAAATCCAAACAGCAATTCCACAACATATACCATGCGCACCCCTACATATACCATGTGCACCCGAACGTATACCACGTGCACCCCAACATATACCACATGCACACCTATATATAACAACGTGCACCTCAATATATACCACATGCACCCATCACGTGTGCCCCAACATATAACAAATGCACCCCAACATATACCACGTGCACATACATATACCACGTGCACCCACCACACGCACCCCAACATATAACACATGCACCCCAACATATAACACATGCACACCTACATATATCACGTGCACCCACCACGCGTGCCCCAACATATAACACATGCACACCTACATATACCACATGCACCCCTACATATACCACTACATGCACCCCAACATATACCTGACCATGTGCCACACCTACATATATCACGTGCACCCACCACGCGTGCCCCAACATATGCCATGGCACCTCATTGCCATGGTTCTGTCCATAGCCCTGCTTCTCATTGGCAGTCGCCTCCCCATCAGTGACACCAGCAGGCTCTGCTCTCTGAACCACACCTCACAAATATGCTCGGTTCCCTTTCCATCAGGCCCACGTGCATTGGCCATCACCTTCCCACCCCACCACAGAGAAGTCTCTTCAGTCTACCTTTTCTCTCTGCTTCCTCGCTTCAGTAATTACATCTGCTTCCCCCAACCTCCATGTTCTCCAAATAAGAGTTATAACCTGGCTGTCCTCCATGAGAATGTTCAGCTTACAAGATCACTCCCAGTCAACAATTTTACTTTATACCATCAAACCAGCTCATGTCCACCTGCTTTTGTTCTGACACTTGTATTTGTAAACATCAAAAAGGTATATAACTCTGTACTGGCTGGTTCTGTGAGTCAACTTGACACAAGCTGGAGTTATCTCAGAAAAAGAGCCTCCTTTGAGGAAATGCCTCCATGAGATCCAGCTGTAAGTCATTTTCTCAATTAGTGATCAAGGTGGGAAGGCCCATTGTGGGTGGTGCCATCCCTGGGCTGGTAGTCCTGGGTTCTATAAGAAAGCAAGCTGAGCAAGCCAGTAAGCAGCACTCCTCTGGCTTCTGCATCAGCTCCTGCCTCCAAGTTCCTGCCCTGTGCTAGTTCCTGTCCTGACTTCCTTTGGTGATGAACAGCAATGTGGAAGTGTAAGCTGAATAAACCCTTTCCTCCCCAACTTGCTTTTTGTTCATGATGTTTTATGTAGGAATAGAAACCCTGACTAAAACAAACACCAAAATATGATTATCTGTCTTGAAATTATAAATATGTATTAATCTCTCCTTTATCCTTTGAGACTCAGGTTAAAAGTCACTTCCTTCTGTGACGTAAACCCTTACAAAGTCACAGCTTCCCTAAAGTTTCACAGGGTTCATGCAAATCTCTCTCATGAAGATGCCAGCTTTCCATTTGTTTGTTTGTTTGTTTGTTTGCCAACCCAGTTAAGGAAATTCACTATTGACCCCACCAGTTCCAACAGTTCCCAGAAATAGATTTATTCTTGGGTAAAGGGTGGAGTGTGGAAGCAGCCAATGATGTGTTTATAAAAAGATAAAGAGAAGGGGGTTATGTTCTATGGAGGTGTGGTGAGGTATGGGGAAGCCAAGGTATCCCTTACCCCTGAGGGACCAGCCACAATGATGGTATAGTATAGAATAGTGTTTATTAAGGGCGTGAGGAAGGGAGTTAAGAGGGTAGTAGAGGCAGAGAAAGAGAGAGTAGAGAAGTAGAGGCCGGCCATGAGCATATGGTGGGGGGAAGAGAATGGGGAGAGAAGGGAGAAGGGAAGCAGAGAAAGAACGAGAGAGAGCAAGAGACCAAGAAGGGGGCAAGCAACCCTTTTACAGTGGGTCAGGCACACCTGCTGTTACCAAGTAACTGTGGGGTAGAGCTTAGACAGAATGCTAATAGCCAACAAGATAGAATTCCCTTAGTTCATGAAAGGCTTCTGGGTAATTGGCAATTACTTTGGGTCACTGGTAGGTGGTTAGATGGGTGGGGTGAGTGAGGAATAGGAGAGCAGAGAAGTCAGGAAGGGAGAAGAGGGCAGAAATAGTTCTCAAAATAGTGAGGAAATGAAATAGAATGGGTGAAAACGTCCACATAATGTCTTGAAGAATGGGGGAGTCCATTACTTTATTGTTGATTTATTTATTCTGTATGTTGTAGGTGTGTTTGTGAGTGTTGATACGCCATGGAGGGCAGAAGGCAGCTCCTGAGAGGAGGTCAAGTCACCAAGCCTGTGTACAAGAAGCTCTACCCCAGAGACATTTCTGTTTCCATCACTCAACTTTAGATTCATTTATCTATATCTCTGTGACATAACCTTCCTGGTCATCAGACTACTAGCAAAATCATACCCCAGTCAGCTGATTCATGTGTGTATGTGTGGGTTCTGCATGAGTTCACATGTATGAGTTCACCCAGGAGGCCAGAAGAGGGCATTGGATCCAAGGAACTGTAATTATAGATGGTTTTGAGAGACCACTTAGGTGCTAGAAACAAAACCCAGGTCATCTGCAAGTACAGGAAGCGTTCTTAACTTGAGCCAAGCACCATGTGTGCAGTTTACTTTATTAGAAGGAACAAATGATCAGGGTTATCACGTAACGTTGGGTTGAATCCAGGGGAAGAATAAAGGAACAGCTGCAAGACAGACTGGAGAACAAGAGTTGAGCAGACGCTGGAGGATGAAAGATGAAGTTACTAATCATACAGGTATGTGAAGAGAATTTGGCAATAGCTTGGACCTTCTGTGGTCTGCTGGCTGGCAGATTTGAGCAGACCTAATCTAGATCTCAGACAGGAGTGGGAATAATCTCTTGACACTGGGCTTATTCTGTATGTGACTCCACTGTATCGGAATCTCCTCCTGGTTGACATACTAAGTGGCAAATGCTTCAAGGACAGAAGCCATAACATCTGTAACCTTAGTTAAGCAGAGTGATTGTTTTAAAAGGAGAGGCAAATATTAACACATGACTTGGTAAGTTTTAACTATTTAATGAACATTAAGAAGTTAGATAAGCATGACTGGAATGTGGTGGTTCGAATGATAATGGTCCTTATAAGCTCATACATTTGAGGGCTTGCTCCCCAGTCAGTGGAACTGTTTGGGAAGGACTAGGAGGTGTGGCCTTCTTGGAGGAAGTGTGTCACTGGAGGTGGGCTTTAAGCTTTCTAAAGTCCATGCCAGGCCCAGTCCCCCTCCCCCTCCCCCTCCTCCTTCCTGCTCCCCTCTTCCTCTCTCCTTTCCCTCCCTCCCATCTCCGCCTCTTTCCCTGTGGGTGTGATGTGACCAGAAGTCTCAGGCTTCTGTTGCTGTGACTTCTCTGCAGTGAGGGCTGTAACTGGAATTGTGAGCTAAAATCCCCTTCTTCATAAGTTGCTTTTTCCAGGGTTTTATCACAATAGAAATAAACCTAGACCTATGTTACCAGAAAGTATCATAGCTGGACCAAAGGCAGGTACCCAAAATTATTCCTCTCTACCTCCTTCTCTCTCTCCTTCCCTCTATCTGTCCCCGCCCCCTCTTTCCTTCTCTTCCCTCCCTCTCTCTCTCTCCTTCCTTTCTCTCCCTCCCTCCCTTTCCCTCCCTCTTTCTCCCTCTCTCTCCCTCTTTTCCTCTCTCCCTCCCTCCTTCCTCCCTCTCCTTCTCTCTCCCTGTCCCTCTCTCTTCCTCTCTGTCCTCTCCACACCTCTCTCTCTCTCTCTCTCTCTCTCTCTCTCTCTCTCTCTCTCTCTGCCAGCAACTTTTGGATTAAATGTGAGTTCTCAGCTACTTCTCCATCACCATGCCTGCCTGCCCCCACATTTCCCACCATGATAATAATGGACTAACCCTCTATAAGCAAGCCCCCAGTGAAATGCTTTCTTTTAAAAGTTACCCTGATCATAGTGTCTCCTCATAATAGAACAGCAAGACAGGTAAGCTCGTACTCTACAACTGTTGATCAAAAACTATTATCCAACAGCACATGTGATTCTTATATTTGTTATATAATAAAATTAATTTACTTATTTTTACTGTTTTCATATGGTTAAAACACTCCTTGTGCTTTTTGGTATTAGGTTGAGTAGCAGTCCCTCTGCCTTCAGTTGTTGTTTGTTTTCTATTATTTTTTATTATTTAGAACAATACTTTAAATCTAAATATATTTCATCATATTCTTCTCCCTCTCAAGTCTTTAGAGATCCTCTCCCCCTCCCTATCTACCCAACGTTAAATTCTTTTATAAAGCAAAACAAAACAAAAAATATACAATAGATCCATCAATTCCAAGAAAACAAAATAAAATAATATCCAAAGCAAAACACCAAACTGTAACCAAATAAAAGCATGCAAAAAAACAAACCTGTGGATCCCATTCTATGTTGCTCAACTACTCCTGAACATGAAGCCTATTCTAGAGTGGTTAATATACCCAATGTCATTCCATTGGCAAAACTGATTTTCCCTGTCCCAGCAGGTATAAATGACTGCTCAGTTGTTAACCTTTACCCTAATAGTCATTAGGTTTCCATTCAGCCATTTAACAAAATAAATAAATAATATACGATAAGATAAAACAACCACTATTAAATCAAAGTCGGATAAGACAAACCAACAGAAGGAAAGGACCCGAGAGAAGACACAAGAATCAGAAACCCACTGGTTCACACACTCAGGATTACCATTCAAACACTACACTGAAAGCCATGCTATAAATGCAGAGGACCAGGTACAGGCCCATGCAGACCCTGTGCGTGCTGCTTCAGTCTCTGGAAGTTCATACAAGCTTCGAGTATATTGGTTTAGAGGGCCTTGTTCTCTTGGTGTCCTCCATCGCCTATGGCTCTTGCACTTCTCTTCCCTGGGGATCCCTGAACTCTTTTCCCTGACTGGAAAGATTTGATGATGACCTCCCATTTAGGGCTGAGTGTTTCAAGTTCTAACATCTTTGTGTAACGTCTGACTGTGGATGTCTATATTTGTTCCCATCTGCTGGAGAGGGATCACTATTAACATTGCACACTGAATCAAGCCGTTGCTGTAGTTTGGATATTGAAAAAAGTGGTTCCTTCTGTATCTCTGCTTCCTGGCTCATGATGTGCAAACATGCACTCCCACAATTATGTGGGACTTTACTAGTGGGCCAAACAACAAATCACAGGACGGGAGCCTCCAAAACTCTAAGAGAAAACAAATCTCTCTTCATAGAATGATTATCTCAAATATTTTATTATAGTACTGAAAAAGCTAACACATCCAGATGACCTGAAGTTTAGGCCTAAGTACCAACTAGGGTAATACACACAACAGGGGTTAATACCCACGCATGCACACACACACTGAAAGAGAGACACATACCCACACGTGATCTGTAACTGTTATGGGACTGAACTGGATGTCTCTACAGTTGAGATGTTAAAGATTTTAAAACCCCCCAGAATCTCTGATTAACTATATTCAGAGATCAGGCTTTTAAAGAAGGAATTCCATCCCATAGAGCCTCGGGCAAGACGTTAATCTGCTATAACTGGTTGTGTTCTCACCACAAGAAAATGCTAAGAGAGAGGTGAAAGTCATGTAAGGACACAGACGAAGATGAGAATTTGTGAAGTAAAGAGGGCAGGCTCAGAGAAGACCAGTCTTACTGACACATTTGATCCTGGTTTGCAGCATTCACAACTATAAGAAGATAAACTTTCATTGTTAAGCCCTCCCCCAATATGTTGTATTTGATTATAGCAAATCTAGAAAAACTAAGGGACCACACTCCTCAAACTGAGAATTAAGGCCTGGGGTCTCACACGTAGCAAATGTATCATGGACACGGGACTAAACCACATTTGACCAGAACCCCGGCTGTTGAAACTCACCCTATTGCTACTACAGAGTCTTACTTTCAAACAGAACTTTGCCTGGTCTTAGGAAACTGTTTCTACTTTGTAATCTCTAAGCAAAAAAAAAAAAAAAAAACTGTCCAATACTGTGGCTGGAAGTCTACCAACCCCAGCTTGGAAACTAAAGCTAGACCAACCGCTTCCTCTTCAGGTCACTTATAAAAACAAACGGAATGGAATGTTAGGAGAGAGAAAAACTGGACTTTCTCAGCCTCAACGTTTAAGTGTGGTCTAAATCACTGTAATGTCACACGGTGCTATTTTTAGGAAAAGAGGCAAGCTGAGAATCCTGACATACCTCTATGAAGACAAGACTTTCAAGAGAAACGGCAGAGGGTAGCATTCACAGGCTCTGAGGCCAAGGAGCTACAGAATTAGAAGAAACCTGGGGTTGAGAGAAAAAGGAGAAAAGGTTATTTAAAATAAAACAAAACAAAAACAAGAAAAAACCTAAATAGTATTCAAGATGTAAATCTAAGAAGGAATTGCAAGTTGTTGATACAGGCAAATTGGACACAATGCCTGTTTTCTCTCCCTCAAAGCAAGAATGAAAAAAAAGAAATCAAAGCTCTCCTTTATTAATCGCACTCCAAAAATGTGTGTGTGTGTGTTTAGAAGTCTTCTGGGGAATCTAGAAAAAATGTTAACTCCTGTGAGATCCTCAGGAAATGCAAGCCAGGTGTGAATTCCTTTGTTTCTGACCAGCAGACATGGTAGTTACTCTGTCACTGAGGTCTCACCACAGATTAGAGAAATACAGCTAAGTAAGAAGGAGGCTCACACTCTTGAGTGTTTCTGGACCAAATACAAATATTCAACTCTGGAGCTGAGATGGCAAAGGAGAACCAAACATAAAATTGCCCAATTCAGAAAAGGCAATGAAGAAATAAGCATAGCTGGAGAAAATTAAATTACACCCTGTTCTTAAAACAAATGAAGTGGGGAGAGGTCTTGTGCTAAATCTTTGAAAGCTGTTACCCCCAAATCTGGTGTTTCTAACCTCACTCTTCCAGAGCAATACCTAATAAAAGGATGAAATGTTAGGTGAAAATCCTCCCCAGTTCCGAGGGAAGATACTAGCAAGAATGAGTGCTGGCCAGGCGTAGTGAAGTGGAATGTCTCCCTGGAGGAACACTCACCCACTAGGACTGAGTGAATTCTTGGAGGTTATCTTTACAAACAAATGGGGCTTCTCGTCACACAAAACCAGAATCTCTTAAAAGGGAAAGCAGTTAAAAAAGAACTTATTGAGGTTGGCTGGGTCCTAGACACAAACTGCACATGAATCAAATTTTAAATCCTCAGCCTTCTGCAGATTAAAACTGCAGGCCCAGGAGATGGGAAAGAGCCGAGCCCTGGGAGAGACAACCTCAGAGCAGGACCCAGGCCTCAGAGGTCTCTCCTGACTCTGAGAGGTCTCTAGCAGGTTACTTCACACTGCATCTGTGCTCTCCTCTGTGAAGGGGAAACTAGCATCACATCCAAGCTTGAGGATAAAATGAGATGATTTAAGACCAGTCTATAGAAAATGCCAGGCCTTGGCGAGTAGCCCCGCCGGGTCTGTCATGGCTGCGTAACCCATAAGTAAACTTCCCTTTCGTTTCTCTGACTGTCCAGGGATGAGTGGAAGACCAATCGTGGGCCAGATGCCAGATAAAATACTGGTGATTTAAGCTCCAAAGATACAGCCCAAGAACTAGTGAAGCTCTGACAGAGTGATATAGGGGAAGAAACCAAACACCAAACACCGGCACTGACTCCCTAGGCTGTGCACCACTGCAAGGACCTCTGGGAGATCTGCTCTAGAAATCCCTACTGCCAGCGGCCATCAGCAGTTACATGAAGGCATGGAGGATCCTCTACTGTACTTAGAAAGCCTGATTTGTGCTTCAGATATTCTTGTGTAGTAGTGGGCTGTTTCCTATCTCCTCCTGCTCTATCTAATGCTGTTTGCCAATTCCCAATCCCAGCCAACGCCCTCGGTCCCATAGATGCCATTTAATCCCAGGACATTAACTGAATTTGTTTCTGTATCCACACGAGCATCTGAGTCTGTTTGTCCCCCTGTCCTTCTTGTCCTTGTCCTCAATTCATCCCACCTGAGTGAGCACAGCTTTCCAGCTGCACAAACTCGGATCGTTACATCCTTAGACCTTACCAGCTTTCCCCAAATCCCCATGATCCTTAAGAAGAAAGAGAAGAAAACCAGTTTAAAAGCAAGGTCAGGGGGTTTAATTATACTAATCGTGTGTGCCATTTGGCAAGCAAAGTCCCTGAATTTGTGCAGTCTATAACTCAAATGCTCTTTGCTCCAACATGCGATTTTATGGAGTGTGTCTCTAGTACACTAGGACCATCAACTCCCTTTAACAAGATCAGGGCCAACTGTAGAAAGTAAGAAGTCGTTGACCTGGGAACACTGAAAGTCCCAGGACCATAGATACTCTTTGAGGCTAGCACACAACCAGTGAAGTTAAGCTGTGGCAAAAGACGAAGCCAGAGGTACAGTTGTGCCAAGCCAGGTAGAATCATACAAGTCAGGCCAGAGGTCCCATCTGAACCATTAAGGCACTGGGAAGTTTTAAGAATTTTAAAAGTAGGCAGAGGAGTGAAAACATCCAACCATGACCACAGTCATAGATCAGATATTTTCATTAAGCAATTGAGACAGATTAAAGGAGCCCAGAGATAGCAGGATACATCAATGGAAGATTAATTCTATAACCCTGGAAAGAGATGAGGATAGTTTAGAAAATGGGACAGTATCTTAATTACTGATTCTATTGCTGTAGAGAGATATCATGACCAAGGCAATCTTTCTCATAAAGAAAGCACTTAACTAGAGGCTGGTACACAGCGTCAGAGGGTAAGTCCATTACCAGTGCGTAGCTGACAGGCAGCAAGGCATCTGAGCAAGACTGAGAGCTTACATCTTATTCACAAGTTGAAGGGGAGGAGAAGAGGGGAGCCTGGAGTAGCCTATGAAACTTCAAAGCTCACACCCAGTGACACCTCTCCACCAACATCTAATCTTTCCTAAACCGTCTACCAACTGGGAATTGAACATTCAAACACACAAGTCTACAGGGGCCACGTTTATTTCAACCACTACAGGCAGTGTGAAAACTGAAAGAAAAAAGGGATTATTTCAAAAGATCTGGTGTTGGTGTTGTGTGTGTGTGTGTTCATATAAAATAGTTCATTGGAATTACGATATATAGGGTATAATTCTCTTCCCAGAATCCAAAGATTGTAAAACAAAGGTTTAGTGATAGGTGTGGGATACCAGCCATCCTGCTATTAATCGTGGGTATCCTAGGGTATCCTATAAGCTATTGTATTTGCTCTTGCTTTCCCACGAGAACTTTACTGTAAGATCCTATTGTTAAAATACAACACACTCTGGTCATAGAACACCGAGAAATAAGTTGGTACTAACGAGGAAGCCCCTCCCCCTGCTAAGTAAGTAGCTTTATAGCACTGGAAGGTGCTATTCCTGTTACTTTAGGGGAGAAAGTCATGAACAGTTTTATCCAGATCTGACTCCTGTGAATTCCAGGAAATACCACTGTGGCAAGATATGTCTGGGAGCAATGGTGGCACAAACTTTTGAGAATAACCCACTTTCTAATCGGATGTAAGGTCCACTCCACAGGTAGAAATGCATGACTGGTCCTATAAATCTGCAATCTGTCTGGGAACCTCACAAGCCACAGAGATGAACCCGTACTGTTATCTTGCTGAACAGATATATCAAATCGCCCTCTAAATTAGTATCTCTCTATCTATAGATGAGTGCAGCTCTCAGATCTAATCAGAGAGGTTCGTTATAGAATGGATGGTGACTAACACAGAAACTCACAACTGGTGAAAGTATGACCAGTAAGTCTCTGTAGAGTGTTCAGCCACAAGTGGTAGGTACTTCTACATCACACCCCTCCCCCGCAAAGCTCAGGGGCCATTACGGAATGGGGAATGGAAAGATTGTAAGAGTTGGAGGTGAAAGAGAACCAGAATAATGCAGTATCTTCTGGATATAGAGAGAACCCTATGAAGTTACAGCAGCTGTGGTAGCCTATGCAAGCCCTGCACCAGCTCAAGCCAGTTAACATCCTAGCATGGGTCAGGTAGGTTCATGAGCCCCACCCTAGATGAGAAGCTGTTGATAGTTGGTGACTCTGGAGAATGGAGGGTTAGTTACCTTTAAGGTTTGATCCTTCCTGGGTGAAGTAGGTCCCACTGGAAAGCCCTAAACCTGGATTATATGCACAGCACAAATTCAACTTGATGGACTTCAAAATAAAGAACATGAAGTTTGAAGAAGGAAGGTAGATTTTGGAGGAGTCATGAGGAGGATTTGAGAATGAATATGATCAAATGTATTGGAGTCATCTTTGAAATTTTCAAAGAATTAATAAAATATTTTTTTTAAAGACACTCAAGAGGTGGCATCCCATCAATAGGCTAAGGAATAATGAGGTGGCTCTGAGATTTTGGATCTACACCAAGTCGATAGATTATCAAGAGCAAGGATCCCAGAATGGACAAAGTTGGAATGAAGAACATCTGTTTACACTGAATATATTAATTTGGTCATGACATTAGATGACATTCAAGAATGAATGTCAACTAAGAGTTTAAAGCAATGGGGTTTGATAACTCAGAAGGAAAAGTGACTGACAGTAGAAGAAAGCAGTAGGGATAATATGTGAAGAATAGAAATACAGAGGAAAGAGACACAACATTTCAGGTACTGGATAGAGAGGAATACTGTGCCTATAAATAGTTCAAAGGTAAGAGTTATAAAACTGAGATATCATGTTATTGCGTTGTTTTTCTTTGTGGAAGAACATTGGAAGGGGAGGATTTCTTGAGAAGATGGACAGAAACTCAGGACACATGCTGTGTGGGATGGATAACAGACCAGAGGGAAGGAAACTGGTGGCGGCTCAAGACTCAACCTGCATCAAGATCAAGACGCCTAGGCAAAGATGGCATTTGGGGTAATGTTTTATTGTTGTAGTTTTATTTGGTTTTTTCGTTGAATGTTAATTATTAGTCTAAGTAGCTTGCTTTTGGTTTGTATTGTGTTTTGCTTGTTTGTTTTTTGTTCTGTTTTGGTTTTGTTATGTTTGAAACAGGTATCTAAAGTCTGCACAAGCTGTCGAACAGCTTCTGAGGTCAGAAGGCCTCAAATCAGGTTACTGCCTCTGTCCCTGTTCTGGGATTATAGATTGCTCACTATTGTGCATATGACATACAGGTCTCCTGTTTAGCAATATAATAATTAAAAACTTTAGAACCTAGCATAGATAAAATGTGGTTAGAGAAGTTCAATGTTAAAATCCAATAATAGTAATCAATATCATGATTGTGGTTTAAAATGATCTAGGCCCTTGTTGCTTCAATCATCAACTTCTAATTTTGTGAAGTAAACCAGCTGGCATCCAGTCGGATGCCTTTAAAAAGATTCGATTATCTTCAGGGTTGTTTTCAAAAGCAATCACTTGGTAGCAACTTCTAATCTGGATTCCCCTATGCTTCCTGGGACATATGAGGTTAACGTAGAACACTCTGAACCAATAATCACCAACTCAGATGGAGGCAGGAGTCCTGAGAAGATGATCACAGACTCCCCTCCAGGAACCAAGCCTTCCTGCTAACAGAGTCACACCCTCCAGTGCCTGCCCCCTCTGAAGGTCACGAGGAACCTCTGTGCTTCGACTCCCACTTCATCCCAGGATGTCCACATCCGGAGACTGACGTACACTGAGGTGTACACACCAGGCCGAGTCAGCTCTGCAGGGCTGCTCCAGACTCAAGAGTTCCTCGGTTCTCACCTGGAGCCTCTGTGAGGATGGGTCATCGTTCCAATTCTCCTTCTCTGAATCCTGTGTCTGTCTCTCTCTTTCTAAAATACCAGTCCCCCAAATACTAAGTGCTATGATTTGAATGTATACCCTGAATTTACATGTTAGATATAGCCCCCCAAATATGTTGGTGGTATTTGGAAGTGGGATATTTAAAACATGAGGCCCCCGGAGATGATCTGAGGATTTGCAAGAAGAAGCACAAGGAGCTGAGCTTGCTGGCTCGACACATGACACCCTATCCCAGCTCCTGAAGCAGCTGAAGGCTTTTTTTTTTTTTCATCAGACACTGACAGATGCCAGCACCAGACTGTTGGCCTTCCCTACATTCATAAATTCAGCTATTTTGCATTTACCTAGTCTCAAGTATTTTATTAGAGTGACATGAAATGGACTAAGACATTTATAAAAAAGTATAATCTCCTTCTCAAGGGTATGAGGGGGCACTTACGTGGCCCTTGAATGAATGGAATCCTGATTCATCCGATGCTGTAGTTTATAGGATGCAGAATGAACACCATTTGCTAGTTATTGAATGACAGGGAAGGAGTTTGCCTACTCACTCGGAGTTAGAACTCGATTCATATATTTCCCCAGGAAAAGAAGTAGCTCTCGGAGTAGCAACAGAGGGTATGAGAAGGTCTTAAAGGATAAGATCCAGGGACAAGCGGTTCTGGATTTATCTTGATATTCTGGAGGGAAATGCTAGTATCTTCACAGGCTTCGAGTCACTCATCTAGGTGAATCATCTCTCAGGTCACTTCAGTTGTCCATGTAATCCTGGCTGTCACTCTGGAGCACGTGTCACCTCCTGACATCCTAACGGAGCATCAGTGTATGCTGTTTTTCTGAAGACAGACCTATCATCTCAAATAGGACCATTCTGGTGAAGTAGTTAAAGAGATGTTTTAAGTGATAAAAAAATCCACTCTTAAAACTGTTCCTTATGGATAAGTGAAGATAGTCTACAACCTTTAAACTAGCGTAGTATAAATATTTATAGTTCAAAATCCACCACGTCAGGGAAGCAAGAGTAGAACAGAGGTCCTTCGTTCAGTGAAAGCTTCCTGAAGGCCCACCATGTGCCTGGCATTTTGTAGACACCAGAGGTACCAGCTATTCTCCCTGGAGGCTATGAACCTGCACTTGGGAAGCCTCCTGGACGGAAGCACAGGAGCCTGTTTAGCCTGCCTGTGTTTCTTGTGCTTCTATGTCCTGGTGAGACAATTGGTTTCCAAGGGGGAAAGATGTGTTCTTAGACCTTCCGATATCATCAGTGCAGAGCTCTTCCAACCTGTGTAGAAATTGGATGCAGTCTATAGATGCTTCTAGAAGTGAAAACCTGCTCAATTGAAAGCCTGGTCTAGTACATTTATTACTACACAAGATACAAAGGGTGACGAGACCATCATTTCCCAAGTTACGTTGGGTAGTGCCCCTGTTAAGAGGTAGGCCCAAGGTTGCCATGTGCAACACAGTAGGGAAATTAAGTTTTAACAGTGTCTTTCCTGAAGAAGACATTAACTGCCTCCGTATTATCATGTGCCTTTCACACCCTCACAAGTGAAAACAAACAGTACAATCAGATTAATGCTACTGAATTTAACACTTAGAAAGAGTTAGCAAGAGGGGATCTAACTTAGTGATTTCAAGCCAGTTTTCCTTTATCTTAAAGATGACAACAGGACCTACTCTCTGGGCTTCTTCCACTACTGGCATCTGAGGGACTGTCTTCCAGTTAGAGCTCAAAACAGAATAGCCATCCTGGTCTCCCAAGAGCTCAGAGCAAATGTCAGGGAATGCTGGGAAATCAAGACCATTGATGCTCAGCCTGCTTACAGAAACCCTGAGAATAATTTGCAAATGCTGTCATAGGTCCATCTATAGTTTGAGTCTGAAGCATTCCCTGTATATTCATACACTTGGGGATCACTTGTCAGCCTATAGGCTTTGGGAAAGTGATGGGAAACTCAGGGTCTGACCCAATCAGTGGATTAATCCTTTGACAGATCTGTAATATTGTGTCATTCTTGGGAGGTCATCTGTTTAGAGAAATGGGTTCCCAAGGATGTACCTGGGAAGATGTGTCTTATCTCCTGTCCTCTCTCCTTTATGTGCCCTGTCAACCATGAAACATCCTTTTATCCACCTCATTCTTATCACCAAGACACTCAGCTCAGAACCTCAGCAATCAGCCAGCAACTGTGGGCTGAAATCGATAGTACCTGTGAGCCAAAATAAGACTTTCCTATCTGTCTCAGGCATTTGTCATAGCAGTGAAGCCTGACTTACTACAGTTGGTAAATTTGGTGATGTGCACAAGACAGAAACAAAGGCAAAGGCTGTGGTACAGCAGCTGGCCTTTTCTCCACCCACCCATACCTCTCTTCATCCTGGTCCCTGGAAGTACAGGCTTCAACATCCATCAAGGAGACTTGCATACAGTGGATTAGTCACTGGTTCTTTGTAATAGTGACAGAAATACACAAGGAGACTCATAACTTCTCCTCTAGATCAGCTGAAGCTTAAACTATCTATTGACCTACCTAAGAATCTGAAAGAAAACCAGCATCAGAAACTGCTATCAAATCTCAAGAAAATCCACTTACTCCCATAGGTAACTAGCTATAGCTGTAATGGTGAGTTTTGGCTACAGTGCTTTGACTCCTGGCGGGTCACACGCCTAGGAGCTATCTTTGAATCTGCAAATGAAAGACACACACCTTAGCTTATTTTTAAAATGCCTTGGCTACCTCAAAGGCTAGCCACTCCTAAACCTTCCCCTATTACCTCCGGGCCCAATGGGGAAGTGGTTACTGGCCACTTCCCCAAGTCTCGCATGGCTGGTTGACTTTATCTCCTGCCTCTCCTGCTTCCCGTCCTTCTACCCCAAGTCATGGTGCTTCTGCTGTTCCTCTCTGCATCCTACCTGAGAAACTCTAAGTGTCCTGCTCTGTGCCCAGCCATTAGTCACTGACATCTTTATTGATTGCTCAAAAACCAACTGCGGGGACCAGGACCTTCAGCAACTGGACACGCAGATTTCCAGTTGAATCAAAGCCTTAGAACCAATTTCCAACAATAGCTACTGTAATGATTAACATACCTGGAAGTCAATCAATAAATAAAACTAGATAACAATGTCCTCAACTGGTTCAAAGTAAACCTTTGCTTCATTTTAGCAAATGCCTCGCAAATTACAGAGTTACATCATCCCAGCAAATGCCTATCTGCAACCTTATTATACACACCATATCCACAGATTGAGAACATATAGAACTAAATTGCCTGTCCTGGGTTGGACAAGCTTGCTTTTACATTTATTTTTATTCCATATATAATATAGTAGAGTGACTGTATTAATATATAGCATTTTATATTGGACTAGGAGTCACATGCAACTTAGAGATGATTTAAAGTATATGAGAGGATGTGTGTAAGTTATAGACACATACTGTACCGTTTTATAGAAAAAAAGTGTGAGCATGTAGATTTTGGTGCTCTTAGGAACTCCTGGAAGTAAAGAAGCACTGAATCTAGCAAGCGTGTCCCTACATTATCTTTTACACCCGTAAATATAGGATATTTAACTCAGTTCTGCTGTGACTGATAGATCTGTGGCCTTTTTGTTTTTAAATAAGAGGATAGTACATACACATGTAGTCTCAAAGGGAGCTGGACTCACTATGGGGAATACAAGTATGCCATCACATCCAGGACCCAAATCCATGCCTTTCCCACAGGAGGCCCTCAGTAAATACTTCCCAATTCAGCTGCATCCTTCCTGCATGGGTGAGCAGCAGTTGATGAGTTCACAAGCATTTATGTCTTCTGTGGCCAGCTACCTAGAGTAGGCTAAAATAGAGAAAAGGCCAACAGATTACAAAGAAGCATAAGATTGGTAAACCTTGTTCTTCCTGCAAAAAAAGGAAATCCTCTTGTGGCCAGGGGTCCCAAGAGCCCAGAGGACACTCTGAAAAACCTCTCAACATGAATCACTGTATGAGAAGCTCTGACCCCTACTAGGTCAGCAATCTGCTTTTTCACAAGTCTGCTGCCTTGGGACTGGAGAGATGGCTCAGCACTTAGGAGTGCAAACTGCTTGTGCAGAGGGCCTGGTTTGGTTCTCACCATCTACATGGTGACTCACAAGCCCCTGTAACTCCAGTTATAGGTTAACTTCCTCTTGTAATCTCTACAGGCTCACGTAAGCTTGCACACATAAAAATAATAAATACATCAGTCGATTGCTTCCCAAACCTTTCAGATGCGTTAGATTTTCTTACCCACTGCCAAGACCATGCAGATCTGCAATCTCTGTAGGTCACAATGAGAAAAAATTCATTTACTATTCCCCTTGAGAGAATACAGAGTCAGCAAAAGGAGGAATCGTAACCGAGTAGGTTTGTCCAGCACACCTGACAGGAAGCCAGGTAAACAAGAGATGGTGTAACACAGTTATTCAGTTACAGTTTTGCACAACACTGAGAGTCTTCCTGTTGACCAGAGTGACTTGTCAGAGTTCATGCCTTAAACTGAGGGCAGGGCAGCCATTAGTGTACAGGCAGAATTGACAGAAAGGGTCTGAAGGATTGAATAGGAAGCCAGCAAGGCTTCTCTGCTAAGATTCTCCTCAGCTTCCCCGTGCAGCTTCCCTTCTTCCTGAAGGTTAGATGAATCTCTTCGAGAGTAGTAGTCATACAAGACAGGGTTTCTTTGCAACCAGCTCCAAGACAGGGAAAGGCCAGGGAAGGACTTTAGGGAAAGGGGACTCTGGTTTCTATGACTTCCACAGGAAAAAAAGAATTCACATGTCTGGCTTACCTTGGAGAAGAATGGTGAAGGAAGAGATTAGGGAGCAGAAGGAAGAGAAGGATTTGCTCCTAAATCTCTAAAGATATTTCCTAAGCCCCAACATGGTGAGGGCAAGGGTGATCTTTCTGCATGATAGAGAGAGAGAGAGAGAGAGAGAGAGAGAGAGAGAGAGAGAGAGAGAGAGACGACAGAGACAGAGACAGAGTGAGAGCACAATAAGGTCATAGGTCACAGGCTCTATTACAAGTAAGTAAGTACACTTTCGTCTCCAGGCTCTGAGAAATTAAGATCTAGACCAACAGTGGGCATTCTATTTTGAATGAGTGACATTTTACGAAGAATATATTTATGTAGAAAGCAGCTATTAGCCAAAAGCATACAAGCACCTGTCCATTGAAATAATTCTCATTTTATTTACACTCAGATTTGCGATTCACACCATTTTTACGATTAGTAAAACAGCCTTATTTTTTAAAAGATTGTTATAAATCTATTGAGTTAACCTAGGTCTTAGGGTTAGTAAGAAGTCTTTTGTCGCAACTCATGGTTTGAAAAGAATAAAGTTAAACTGAGATCAGTGTAACACCTACCCAAAGAACAAAATAGGGGAAGCATGCTCTCAAGACGAGGTAGTTGGCTGCTAATAAGACAGATCACATTTAGCAGTGGGTGCTGGTGCCCAAGCCTCTGATTCTCTGTAAGCTGTTGCTTAGTTCCACTGTTGAAAGGGCAGCATGCACAAGTTTTCCTAATGGAAGGCTTTTATTTATTCGCGCAATGTCACACATGCATACACACACGGTCACAGTTACTGTGTGTGCTACATTGACACAATATAGAGCAAGTGGGTATTTTGTGTGTTTCTTGTGAAACTAGTTTTCTTTGGAGGGGGTGTTGACATTTCAAAATAAAATCTCATATCGTTTATCTTACAATGGGATTAATCCTATCTATGAGAAAATATTCTCTACACTAGCCAAAACAAATTGTCTTAGACTTCAAAAGAAAAGTGACGATGTTTTTTCACTTTTGTTTCTAGATGTAATAAAGAAGAAATGTGGACATCAGAGGCAGACACTCCACTTTCCTGAGTCGGGGGAGGGGCTCTTCATTGCATAGACCCACAGAAAGCCACTGTCACTTCGTAAAATCATGGCTAGGCTAGGGCAGAATTAGTTTTCTACATTATAGGTGCTTAAAATCAACTGGCTGGTGTGTGTGGGTGCGTGTGTGTGTGTGTGTGTGTGTGTGTACACTCCCGTGTTTGTTTTATTCATAAATTTGTCTTCCTTATGGTCATAAGAGCTATTGTACATGTTGCTAGGGAAACACACTTTTAATGTCCAAAATTACGCACGCATTATACAGCGTATAAAGTAAGTGTGGCTCTTGTGTCTGTCACACCATTACCTGTCAGAGGACTCCAAGTGTCCCATGGGATAATAGATATCCTAAAGTACATTCCATTTAAACATTGTCTCAAAGAGCATTAGCAATCGTTAGAAAAGTTTTTTCTTGGGTGAATGAGAAGCGACTTTTAATCTTAAACATTTCACCATTTGGGTGTGACATGTTTCAGCAGGCAGTGGGTGGATGTGTGATGGGATAAAGTACATTTTCCCCCCCTGTGGCTTTGATATTTTTTTCCTGCATTTGAAGTGTGTCTAGATTAAAAGACATCAAAAAAACCAGCTGTCATAATCCCTAACTATGAAGGTTTGCTTTGTAGCTCTTATGCTTTCGGCTCATAAAAATACAAGTTTTTTGAGTTTTTTTTTTTTTTTTTTAAATAGCTAAACATAGTTCCCAAGGATAACATAATAAAATAGCAACAGAAGATTTCCCTATCCATGAGGCCTGGAATTGCAATATTTTAAAAGTTAATTTATTGATAACTCAAATTTTAAAACAAGGTAATTTATATAATTGCACCACAATATTTAAAAATCTAATTAAGTGAGTTAAAAGTAAAGATATTTATCGGTCATTGGTTCTTTCACTGCTCAGAAAAGTATCTCAATGCATAGGACATCAAACAGAAATTCTTCATTTAGCTCAGAATTGTGAAAGTCAATAAGTTGGGTTGTGCTCCGCTGTGTGGTTCTCCTGTTGTGTAATTCAGTCACATGTATATATTTGTTCAACTACTGGTGATAAGAGTCAGTAGATGACGTCTCTTGGAGTTGATAGATTTCAGTCAGTTTCAGTCACACAGAGGATGTCCAGGTTAGCAGAGAGGAAGGAGCAAGGAGGAAAAAGAGAGAGGGATATCAGAAATCGAAAAGTCTCTTGAGGCTTAGGCCAGTATTAACATAAACCTCCGGCTGCCAGGAGATCTAAAATTTATTTTTATGTGACTGTGTGTCTTTACATATGTATTTACAACATGTAAGTGCATGCAGAGTCTACTGAGGCCAGGAGAAGGCATTGAATCTCACGGGACTGGAGTGACAGATGCTTGTGAGCACCAAGTGGGTGCTGGGAAGTGAACCCAGGTCCTCTGCAAGAGCACCAAGTGCTCTTAACCACTGAGCCATCTCTCCAGCATCTTGGTTCTTTTAATTATAATTCATCTTTATTCTTGAGAATTTCATATGTGTCTATGAAATATGACCATATCTACCACTTCCCTTCAGATTACCCCTTATTCTCTTCAATATGTTCCCCTTCAAAATTTATTATTATTATTATTGTTGTTGTTGTTTTGGTTAGGGAGGGGATAACCTTCTAAGTCCAATTCATGCTGCCCTTAAGAGCTTAGGTATGAGGTCTTCCGATGGAGCATGGAAAACCTACCAGTGGTTATGTCCTTAGTAAAGAATAGCTTTGTTGCAGGAATTACCCACTACCCATAGTGCCTCAGTATGAGATGGAATCTGGACTCCCTTACCTATGCCAGAATTTCAACTGGCTTGATCGTGTGCAGGTAAGGGCAGCCACTCTGTGTTCATTAGCATGCTAGCCGTTTGAGACCCAGAAGATAACCCTTCACTGTACTCCTTCACATCCTCTGGTTCCTACATGCTTTCTGCATCACCTTATAATATTTCCTGAGCTTCGGTGACTTAGAATAAGTTGATAAAGATGCCCAAGATAGGGCTGAACACTCATGGACTCCATCTCTGCCCTCGCTATCTTATTTCAAGGACATGAATACAGGACAGACAGAATCTGTGACCACTTGTGGAATCTGCCAAAGCATCACATTGGCTTTTAAACAAACAACATTGAGATATTTGGATGTTGGGATTAAAACGCACATTTGCACTTGACGTTAAACAAGTTAATAAACACACTGTTGCCTGAGACCAAGAAGCTGGACTCGAGATCAGACAGTGTCTTAGTATTCAGATCAGACTAACTTAGTATTCAGAAATACTGACCATCACTGAGGAAGTGAGACAAGAAAGAGGAGAAAGCTGGGCCACACTCTAGGGCATGGGTACCTGGAACCTGACAGTTCACAGAGAGTGGGTAGAAGTGCCAAAGGAGGTTGCAGAAGAAGGAAAGCAGAGAAGACAGGAACTGACCATGTCTCGTCCACCAGGAAGAACGGTGTGAAGTGCAGCTGATGGGTGAGGTGAGGTGAGAATAAGCTGTGACAGGACATCAGGGCAGCGAGGTCTCTAGAGGCTTGAATGGGATGTTGCAGTGAGGATGTGGACGAAGGGCTCACTGAGGAATCCTTAGAGAGTAAAGATGGAGAGGGATTGAAGACGGAAAGGAGAGACGCCATTAAGGGTCTTTGGGCATAACAGCAGCCCAGGCTGAGGAGGCCGTTTGTAGAAAGCAAGGCTGGGGAGTAGAAGAGAAAAGAAGACTCAGATCCATGAAGTTGATCTGTGGCCAGCTAAAAAAAGGGTGTGTGGAGTGGAGTGCTTACCCAGGAACAGAGGTGGCTGACAAGATGGCCCGGAACTCAGGATGCTTCATGAACAATGTACAGAAAGCCTGGGGTCAACAGGTGAAAGAAAAGTCTACCGGTCCTCTAGCCCTTGACGTCCGGACTCACAGGTAGACAGAGAGGAGAGGATGTCTGGGGAAGATCACAGGAGACAGCAGCAGGTGAAGGAACTAGAGTGCAAGCTAAGGGTGATCAGGGCCAGGGATCACAGTGGAGACTAGGTCTGCCTGAGTGCGAATTTCAGCCTGGCCCCTTCCAGACTATCTGGCTTTGGACACATCATTTGATTTCTCTAAACTTTGGCATCTCTGTCTCCAAGCTGCTAATATTGACAGTTTTATCTTCACCAGGTTAAGTTTCCAGGCCCCTAATAAGTATAGATTAATAGCAGCTACTAATTGTAAAAATACTTTCTGACAGCTTGGGTCCATTCTTAACACCCCCCCCCCCCGCTTCTTTTGTTGTTATGGTTAAATTAGAAAGTTGCACAACATAAAATTAACTGCATTAAAGTTTGCAATTCAATGGCATTAATACATCTACAATGTTGTGTGACCACCACCTCTCTCTCCAAAATTTCATGATGCTGTCCAAAAGCAATCCTTATTCCAGTTAAGCATCATCTGCTTTGCGCTTCTCATGGTCTCTGACAATGGGTTTGCTTCCTACCGTTGTGGATCTACCTCTTCTGGGTGTTTTTTTTTTTTTTAATGTAATCATACAATCCATAAACTTTTGTGTTTGATTTGCTTTCCTTAGCTCATCCACAGGGCTCATACAGAGTCACGTTCCATTTTGGTAGTTGAATTATAATCAATGTACATTTGCTGCATGGTGCTCACCATTCATCAATGAATGAGAGTAACGCTGTGACCACATTGGACTATGTGAATAATACTCTATGCAGGTTTATCTATGAGTATTCAATTGCTGGGTCATATGGCCTACTCTTTTGATAGCACAAAACAAGCTTCGAGAGTATGCTTTTCTACTTGCTCATTCAACTGCAAAGTCTGGCTTTGCATCCTGGAACCTGGACCCCAGTGGGTCTTTAGAGAATGTGTCTTAAGTTTAATAGAAATGTTATCATTCTTAGGTATTGGTAATTGTGAGAGATATCAGTGTGTCGGCTGTAAGAAGAGATTGTGTGGCCATTGTGTCTTAGACCCTTGTCCTTTATAGCATTCCCTGAACTGCATGAAAAGCATGCAATGTTTGTATAGCCTCTATCATGACACCTACATACACATGTACAAACCTGCTGTCTTAGTTTTTCAATGCTATAAAGAGATGCTACAACAAAGGCAACTTATAAAAGCAATAGTTTATTGGGGGTTTGCAGATTCAGAGCTTTTGTCCATGATCGTGGTTGGGGGCATGGCAGCAAGCAGGCATGGCACTGAAATGGTAGCTGAGAGCTTATGTGGCAGGGGAGAGAGAGAGAGAGCCCTAAATGGGAATGGTGTGGGCTTTTGAAACCTCAAAGGCCATCCCCACTGACACAATACTTCCAACAAGGCCACACCAATTCAACCAATTAGGATTAAGTGTTTATTTTAATACATGAGCCTGTTGGTGGGGTGGGGGGGGAACATTTTCATTCAAACCACCACACTCACACACCCACATACACTTACGACATAAGAAAAATCACTTGCAAAATGTAATAAATACTTAGTGTAAGAATTGCCTAATTCCCTTAAGTAGGAGTTTCCAGTTCTAGACATATTAATTTCTTCCCTGAAGTGAGACAGGGCTTTCCCCCACTTTCATCTCTCTAGCCTTTCCCCTACTTTCTGCTACATGGCTTACTTTGTAGCAGAAATTAGGGAATTTGATCCTAAAGTTAAAAGTGTCTTGAAATGTTTCAAATTGTAAATTCCATTCTTAGCTCACAGGCTGGACAAAACTTGAAAATGGCCCAGTCTTACCTGGTAGGTGGTTGTGGTGGTTCGAATATGCTTGGCCCATGGGAAGTAGCACTATTAGGAGATGTGGCCTTGTTGGAGGAAGTCCATCACTGTGGGGGTGGCCTTTGAAGTCCTATGCTCCAGTTCCACCCGGTGAAGAAAGGAACGCTTTTCTGGATGCCTAAGGAAACCAGTCTCCTGGATCCAGATGTAGAACTCTCTGTTCCTCCTGCACCATGTCTGCCTGCATGCTGCCATGCTTCCCACCATAGTGATAACGGACAGAGTTTCTGAACCTGTAAGCCAGCCCCAATTAAATGTTTTCCTTTATGAGTTGCCTTGGTCATGGTGTCTGCTCACAGCAATGGAAACCCTAAGACATTGGTTGCTCTAGAAAGCCTCATGGATCTTCATATCATACAATATTACACCGTATTGAAAAGTGGTAGAATTTCAGGATGAACTTCAATGTGTATTTCCGAAGTGATGCGGGTAGACATACACGTTCCTGGGCAGAAACTACACCTCAGATGTACTTGTTAGAAAACTGTATATGGATCATAAAATGCAAGAGCCTCCATGGTATGAACTGTAAATGCTGTGACAACAGGTGAACACAGACAGCTGAGGCATCCCCTGACTGATTCAAAGTCTTATGAGTAGAAATCCTTATGAAAAAAAATCAAATACCTCCGACTAGATAATGTAAATAACAGAGGGAGGAGTCAAGCCTCTTTGAGTGACACACTAGAATGAGTTCCAAGAGGGCAGGCATAATGAAAGGGGAGACAGATTTGTTGTCTCCAGTATCCAGGGCGGGCTGAGTGGAGAGGAAGTTTATGCGTGTCATACAGCCAAGGAGCCAGAGACAGGGGAAGTCCCTGGAATCAAGGAGTGGATAAACAAATGAGGAATCTGCAGCAAAGGCTGGCTTATTTGAGTTACACTGAAAATTAGAAAATCCAGTGGCTTTTTTACATTCTTAAAGTTAGATCTAAACGATAACTAACCTATTGACCCACAAGAGATCTTGGAATGTCTCTGAGCGGGATGTTTTTGTTTTCTTTAGTCCCTCTAGATGCCAGCTCCTCCCTTACCAATATCCAGGGACCATCTTTAGCTGCTGCACTGAAGCTACCCCTGATCTGTAATTCAAGTCTGTGACCACTAATATTGTCTTCCATAAAACTGATGAAATTCTGGCATGCATGGACCACACTGGGATTTCTCATTTCCTTAAAGATGGTCATTACACCTCCCCGAACCTGCTTTGCTCTCAGATAAAATCTCTCAACCCTTGACACTATTATCATGGAACTGTCATCTTTTTGGACACCTTGGGTGTCTCTGATTTTTCCACCACAATTCAACAGCACAAATAGACCAAAAATGTTATTTCAGGTAAGCTCTACTCTTGTCAGTAGAATGCAGGAAAGGAATGAATCCCTTCAATACCCATGGTGGTTTGAATATGCTTGGCCCAGAGAGTGGCACTATTAGGAGGTGTGGCCTTGTTGGAGGAAGTGTTTCACTGTGGGAATGGGCAATGAGACCCTCTTCCTAACCACTTGGGAACCAGTCTGCTCCTGGCTTCCTTTGGATGAAGATATAGAACTTCTCTAGTGCCATGCCTGCCTGGATGCTGCCTTCCTGCTATGATGATAATAGACTGAACCTCTGAACCTGTAAGTCAGCCTCAATTAAATATTGCCCCTTAAAAGTTGCCTTGGTCATGATGTCTTTTCACAACAATGGAAACCCAACTAAGACAATACTCATGTTTCTCAGACTCCAGGTGAGTTTTGGTTTTCCCCACAGAACCAAGTCTGTGAAGAATGTTCACTTAGTTAATAGTGCAAGTAATTGTGTCATTAAGATGGTGCCTTGTAGCAGTCTAAAGGGCCACAATGCTCACTGCAGTGTGTAACTTTGGTGCCCCATGTGCACAGCTAACAACTGCCTCCCTTGGTTGGTCTTCCATTTTCTGCATTTACCGTGAACAGCTTGCTTGCAGAAGTGGGAGAAGTTGCCAGGCATGTGCCTGTATGTGAGCGGTGACACCTGGCTTGGGATCTACGATTGGATCTCTGGGTTCTCTCTTGAACACCTTGTTGCCTTCTCAGTCTCTGTGGAATGCAATTAGCAGTGCCTGTATTCATCGGCTCAAGCTGCTGTGTAACAAAAGCATCGCAACGTAGACGGTGTCAAAGCAGACAGTTCTCGAAGTTCTGGGGAGTGAGTCTAAGGTACTCTCTGGTTGATATGGAGTTTCATGAGGGTACGTTTTCTGGTGTGTAAATAGGAGCCTCATCTTCCTATAATAGTATCTTCACATGGCCAGGAGCAGAAAAGAAGAGCCAAGTTCTCTTCAGTCTCCACTATAATGGCATTAACCCCATTATGATGACCCCACACTTATGATATAATATGACTCTACTCTACCTCCCAAAGACACCACTTTATTAGATACTAAAGTTTCAACATGTGAACCATGAAGCAGGAGGGATGCAAATCTGTGTGCATTCATCACTACCTCTTCTCTTTGACCCAACGTCTGACAGGAAACAGCCTAAAGAGGAAGAGGTTACAGTTAAAGGGATACAGCCCATTGTGGTGGATAAGGCATAACCACAGAGCCAGCTCTTGTCTGTGGAGGTGGGAGTGGGAGACTGCTTACTCTCCTCTTGACATACCAGGAAGCAAGAGAGTTGGTGCATGTAATGACTTATAAGGTCCACCTCCTAGTGACTCACTTTTTCCAGAAAGATACCACACCTTAGAGTCTCCATGACCTCCTAAATGGGACGATTTTAGCCTGTACAGGACATTTCACTTCAAACCACAGAAATGACGTGCATAGGGCATTTGCAATGCTGTAATTCATATGGCATCAACAATGCAATCCATGCATCATTAGCAATATAATGCATGCGGCACCTGTATGGTAGGTTTTCACTACAATCACTCAGCAAATAACTTTAACAACACCTTCCTGTTTTACCGAGGTCATTCTCAAATCTCTGCTGTTTCTCAGTGTAGAGATTAAAAATGCCATCTAATTAGGAAACAACAGTCCCAGTCTATTACTTTCATTATCTTTGTTCCTAACATGGGTACTTAAAAGTTTAACCTTTAATTTTTGAGTATTAAAAGCAAAAAGTACAGATACTAAATCCCAGGCTCCATGTGAGTGTTATAGATCTGGTACAAGGTACAGGCGTTCCTCTAGTGTTGCAGACTGAGCTACAGAGAATGCACAGCTTGCCAATGTCACACAGCTACAAGCCTGGACCGAGGTCTCTATCAAAACCCTAGATTTAAAAGAAAAATCATGTATCTCATTGTTGATTCTCTTTTACCTTCCAAATCCAGAACATGAGGCAAGTGAATCTTTTCTTTGTTGTTGCTTGTCGATCTTCATATTAATCATAATTTATGATGCTAACCTCTTTTAATGAAAGAATAATGTTTTATTTTCATTTTGATTTTTCCACTGTAAGAGAATTAGGAAGGGAACATGTGATGTAGTGTTGTTTGCACATTTTAAAATAGATGAAAGATCATCGCTCTTTGTCTCAGCAGACATGCATACATATCATAAGCCATGAAGATTAATAAGGGCATGATGGATGTCAAAGTCAGGATAAGAATCGCCTGAGGAAGAGGCGCAAGAAGTGCTGGGGTAGGGGTGGGGGCAAGGGCTCGATCTTATTAGATTTTCCCATTAGCCTTACCCTGTCTCTCTCTCTCTCTCTCTCTCTCTCTCTCTCTCTCTCTGTGTGTGTGTGTGTGTGTGTGTGTGTGTATGTGTGTGCACGTGCGCCCGCACGTGTGCACGTGTACATGTGCACATGTGTCTGTGTGTGTTGGATCTTGTAGACAGAGTAGAACTCAATATATAGACCAGGCTGGCCCCAGACTCATAGAGATCTGCCGGTCTCTGCCTCCCAAGGCTTAGGGGTCAACGGTGTACACCACTTAAATCTTTTTGAGTGTTTGAAATTTTTATAGTTTTGGAAGAGGGAAGGAAAAGGTCATTGAATGTGAACTGGCAGAGTATAGTCTGCAGGATTCTAAGAGTATGGAGATCTGGCTTCTAAGTTTCATTCTAGAGCTGTCCTAGAACAGGAATCACCTAACCGTAGCCCTCAAGGTTTTACTGGAACATCCCATGTGCATTCTATCATATACACTCCATGGCTGCTTTCATTCTACAAGAGCTGAGTTGATCAACTGCCAAACGGTATGACTGGAAAAGTGTGTATGGAGCAAGCTGTACAGAGAACGTCCCTTGCAGTAGCAGTTCAGTCTCTGTCATTCCAGAATGTCACTAAGATACCACGACTTTGCACCAGCAGTGGAGCACGAATATCAACTATTTATCCATACACATTGCTTTCAGTAAGCATGCCCATTATGTAAGCCTGAAGAAACTATAAGGCTGAGGAATCAGGTAGCAAATGCTCTGCTATTGTTCTGGGAGGATGTCGGCACAGACATCCTCCCCTGGGAGGTATACACCCTGTCTTGAATGGAAGGAAAACCCACAGTCCCCGGGCACACATTCTGAGAGTTTGTAAATGGTTCTACTTTGTGGAATTGACAGAGACAACTTTGAGGATAAAACATAGAATAAAATAAATTTTAGAATAAAAATAAAATATTGGATAAAACTGCTAGTGAACAGAGGGCTCATAAGCCAAAGCAGCAAACAGAATTATGGATCAATAGCAGGAATTCAAGAGATGGATGTCAAAGGTATAATTCTCCCTCATACCTTCCCTGCTTGGGCATCTCCGGCACCATACAGAACTTCTCTGTTACTATGAAACTCACTGGGTTTCTGCAAGCATTGGATGGTATCATTCCTGACCCACTATTTACCAGAGCAAGTCTTCATCTCTGGATAGGGCCTGACTAATAGTTATCTCATTGGACTGATGGAAGAATTACGTGATAGTTCTTGTGTTAGAGCATGTAGAACAATTCTGAACGTATCGGCCACCGTCAGTGGTGTCTATGAGCTAGAATAAAAAGTCTGAAATGGTTTTAAAAGCACAGCTTCGGGCTGGAGAGATGGCTCAGTAGTTAAGAGCACTGACTATTCTTCTGGAGGTCATGAGTTCAAATTCCAGCAACCACATAGTGGCTCACAACCATCTGTAATGAGATCTGATGCCCTCTTATGAGCAAGCAGGAGCCAGAGTGAGTGGGGGCCCGGAGCAAGCAGGGCTGGAGCAAGAGGTGAGGGGGGGGGGGGAACACAGCTTCTAGTGTGGCTCTCAAGACTAAATAAAGGATCTGGGAAAAAAGTAGAAGGTGGAAGATACTTTAAGCAAATCTGTCATAAATGAAAAGACAGGAAAGAAGGAAGGAGAGAAAGAGGAAGGGGAGTAAGAGGACAGAGGGAGGGAAGGAAGAATGAAAGAAAGAAGGAAGGGAGGGACAGGAGAGAGAAGGAGAGGGAGGGAGAGAAGGAAAGAAAGAAAGAAGGTGTGATGGTTTGTATATGTTTGGCTCAGGGAGTGGTACTATTTGGAGGTATGACCTGGTTGGAGTACATGTGTCACTGTGGGTGTGGGCTTTAAAACCCTCATCCTAGCTGCCTAGGAATCAGTCTTCTACTAGCAGCCTTCAGATGAAGATGTAGAACTCTCAGCTCTGCCTGCACCATGCCTGCCTAGATGTTGCCATGCCCCTGCCTGGATGATAATGGACTGAACCTCTGAACCTGTAAGCCAGCCCCAAATATATGTTGTCTTTTATAAGACTTGCCTTGTTCATGGTGTCTGTTCACAGTAGTAAAACCCTACCTAAGACAGAAGGAGGGAGAAAGGAAGGATGGAAGGATGGAGGGACATAAGGAATGAGGGAAGGGAGAGAGGAAAGAAGGAAGGAAAGAAAGAAGGGAGAATAGGACAGGAGAGAGAAGGGGAAAGAGGGAGGGGGAGAGAGGAAGGAAAAAAAGAAAGAAAGAAATAGAGAGGGGGAAAGATGAAAGAAGGGAGAAGGGAAGAAGGGGAAGAGACAGAGGGGGGAGGGGAGAAAAATTAGTCTTGGAGGTTGTGAGATGCAAAGGTATCCAATAGACACACACAAAGCATTCCTGAGTCCTTGAAATAAAACCCATTATCCAACAGCGTCTGCATGGTTCCATACAGAGAGACTCTGAGGTCTCTCCCAGGCTTCACAAGTTCAAATCAAAGGTATGTCTGCTGTTGTAGTTTTTGTATGCCTTTGTCCTGTCTAGGGGTCATGATGAAACTTAATCTCCGGTGTGACTGTGTTGAGACACGGAGCCTGAAGGGAGTGTCTAGTTTACACCAACAGAGACATTTCTTATCTCTTTATGATGGAATAAGGTTGCTCTAAGGAGGCTTTGTGGGAGTGCATTTGCTTGCTTGTGCTCTCCTGCCATTGAGGACATGCACACTTCCCCTCTTGGGATGTCACAGTCAAGCACACATTAGGAGCCAGTTGCCTGGCACCTTGAGCTTAGACTTTGCCAACTGCAAAATGTGGGAGGATGAATTTTTGTCCTTGGGTATTTTACTGTGACAGCATAAAATGAACAAAGATATGATGGTGGTATAGAAACAGGAGTCTCTGGAGTAAAAACCAGCATCAGCGGGTCACTCGCCTCTCACACGGTGCTCCCAGCATGAGACTCAGGTAGCTAGCTGGTTAGCTGCCCTGGCTTCTGTCTCCTTGTTGAACATCACCATATCACAGAAGCATAACTTACACTACCTAACTAACTGTACATTTCTATAGTCACATTTACAAAGTAAAAAAGAAGTGGATAAAAACTCACTTTAACAGGGTTAGAGTGTATCTCAGTGGCAGAGGAGGTGCTCGGCACATGCATAGCGATTTGTGGGGTTTTAAAATCATGGGGGGGGGGGAAGGGGGCTATGTCCCTGCTGCAGCATGAGTGTGGAGGTCACAGGACGACCTGCAGGAGTCAGTTCCCTCCTAACACCCTGTAGATCCTAGAATCAAGCTCAGGTAATCAAAGGTGGCAGCCAGTGCTTTTACCTAGGGAAATAACTTGCTGCATCCCCAATAATAATTTTAATAGCATATCTTATATCACCCAATGTACACAAAAGTATAATCATTTTCGTGTATAAACAATACAAAAATATGTTGACATATTTTACACTATTTTTGTCGTTACATCCTTTAAAAAAAAAAAAAAGTAAAATCTCCAACTTGGTATGCATGTTACAGAGATATCATGTCCCCAAGTCCTGCAGACTCATTCACTGCCTGTGGACAGCAGCTCCCAGGCAGAACACTCCTTAGAAAACCACTTATCCTAAGATGCCTTTTGGGAATGAGGACAGTGGCAAGGACAAAAGCTGGATGTCACTGGTCCATTAATGAGACTTAATGCACAGCAGTAAATGATACTTATTGCTATTACAAAGTATCAGAACTTCCATGAAAAGTTCCTGAAGGAGATTATGTGGGATTACATAATATGGCTTCCATCTGAAAAAGTTGAATAGACTCTCATTTAAGAAAGAAAGAAAGAAGGAAGGAAGAAGGAAAGAAGGAAGGAAGGAAGGAAGGAAGGAAGGAAGGAAGGAAAGAAGGAAAGAAGGAAAGAGGAAGAAGGAAAGAAGGAAAGAAGAAAGAAGAAAGAAAGAAAGAAAGAAAGAAAGAAAGAAAGAAAGAAAGAAAGAAAGAAAGAAAGAAAGAAAACAAAAGCATTATTGAGCCTTTGAGTTCTTCCAGTAACTTAAAGAACTTAGGGAAAACATGTACAAGAATGTTCATAGTAGATTTGATTCATAACAGCCAACCACTGGAAACAACCTAAGTGTCTTTCAGAGGGGTCAACAGAAAATCCACACCATGAACAACTCAGATAGGTCAAAGGAATTATGGGTAAAAGCAAGTCCATCTCAAAAAGCTGTGACTCTGTTTGTACAACGCATTCAAAATCAGAGGGAAGAAAACCCACATGCGTGATTGTCACGTGCTCAGGTCTGTGGGGAAGCCAGGTGTGTGTACACGGAGTAGCATGAGAAAGCTTGGTGTTACAGGCACAGTTGTGGACAGACTGTGGTTAAGATGAGACACGTCGGCGTGTGCGCACGCCTTAAACCCACACTTGGGACAGAACAGCATCTAACACTTCACAAGTGAGTCCAGGACAGCCAAGGCTACACAGAGAAACCCTGTCTCGTAAAACCAAAAAAAAAAAAAGATGAGACACGTCCCCACATCCTGGAAACACCGTACAAAATGCCTACATTCAAACACACAGATGAGTCGGGTAGGGTGCTGAAAGCCGAAATGGCTGTCTTATAGGTTTCTCGCTGTGATGAAACTCCATGACCAAAGCAACTTCAGGAGAACGGTTCATTGACTACACTGCCGCATTGTAGTCCATCATTGAAGGAGCTCAGGCAGGGCTGGATTCTGGAGGTAGGAGCTGATACAGAGGCCGTAAAGTAGTGCTGCCCGATGGCTTGCTCCCCTCGCTTTCTCAGCCTACTTTCTTATAAAACCCAGGGCCACTCTCCCAGGGATGGCCCCACCCACAATGGGCTGGGCCCTCCCACATCAACCACTAATTAAGAAAATGTCCTACAGGCCTGCCAACAGATGAGTCTTATTGAGGCATTTTCTCAACAGAGACTCTGTCCTCTCCAGTAACTCCAGCTTGTGTTAAGTTTACATAAAACTAGGCAGCCCAGCGGTCTCGTGGACTGAACTAAAGTCCACACCGTGGCTTTAACTGTGTACTGATTATGCAATGCGTGACCACTGAAAGGTTAGGTGAAAGGGAACTGACCTCCCTATCTGGTTTCTTGCAGTTTTCCAGGACTCTGTCATTCTTTCACTTAAAAACCAAACAAAAACCTTTAGCAAAAGGAAAGCTGCCAAGAAGAACCAGCCTTACAAGAAGCAACTCCAATGGGATACCAAGATCTAGCTCCTCAGATGGCAAAAGAAAAACATAGGTTGGTCCGTTATCTGTCTGTGAATTCAGGGTCAGTGCAGGAGTGTAGGAAGGAAAGGATGGACTTTGTCAAAACCAAAACAGTTCAGCTCTGAGAGCCCTCAGCTCCAGCCACAGGACTCTTCTGCCTTCAGGTCCACAAAGTGCAGCCTTCTAGAGCCAAGCGGTATACTCACTGTGTGGCGACACAGTGTACAATTTCAGAACCCCATAGAAAGGAACAGTTAGGAAACCTACCCACAGGGCCAGCTAACCACCTGTTATTAAAACTGCAACTTACACGCGTATGTTTCTTTGAGGTACTCAGTTCTTTCAGGACACATGTGAAAACAGTATTTGTATGTACTGTTCTTTTCCAAGTGGTAAAACATAGGTGAAAAATCAATGTAACAGCTTCAAGTGTTAGCCTATAGAGAACCAACCCCTTCGAAGTACACGAGAAAGCAGTTTGTAAGTTTTGAACTGGCCACAAGGGGGCTTATTTTAGTCTCAGTGAAATAACACAGGGCAATCTTGGATTTGACATTTACAGCGTTTTACAAGGAAGAATGAATTGAAAACCAAGCGCTGGGTTTCTTGCCGCAGCTAATATTTGGCTGGGTATACAGTTTGTAAAATGTGAAGTTGGCTGATCAAACCCAATCCACGCTTTAAAGTTATTTTCTTATTTTTAAGTTTGGCATCCTCCACGATGGAAACCGGCCACCCTTTAAAAGCACGAACACAATCTCATTTCCCAGTAGGTCGGTGAAGTAGAGCCAAGCACCATCTTAATTTCTGTCAGTTTTGTTATTAATATACATATATAGATCCGCATACCGTGCAGGTCAGTAAGAGTTCTGCGGACTTTGGCTCCTTATTTATTATTTAAGATAATTCTGTCAGGCTATGAAATGAATTTTCCCAAGCCACCTCTTTCCCACACTCATCTCTGTTTAGTGGTTTCAGTCCATTTTGTTGTAAAGCTTTAGGGAGAAAAATTCATATTCTTCCTGAGAAGCAACCTAGCTTTAGAAGAACTGGAGGTCAGAGATGTACCGGTTTGCTTGTCTGGCATTCATGGAGTCCTGGCTTCCATCTTAGCACCATAAAATAAAATGGGACATGGAAGTGCACCGGAGCATCACAAGTTCAAGGCTACCCTGGACGTCGCCTGGGATACAGATAACCCTGCCTTCTAATTTAAAAACAAACAAGAAGGTTTTGAGTCCTGTTTCTGCAGTGCTAACAAGGAAGCACTGACTGTGAAGACCTGCTTTCAGCATTTGTCAGTGGGCTCTCAATCCTGCCTAGGGCTCCACCTCCAGACACGCCACTCCTGAAGCGCAGGTCTCAATGCTCTGTTATTTTATTACATATGATAGACAAGAGAGCTAAGCACCGAACCACGGCGGTCACAAGCTGCCATTTGTTTCTTGATCCATTGACCAACTTACAGGCTTTTCTCGATTCTTCTGAAGCTTAGCAAAGCATGGGCAGATGAGAATCCCATGATTCTCATCTGATTTTGTTGTTTCATTAATATCACCTATCTTTCTGTGTCTGTGTCTGTGTCTGTGTCTCTGTCTCTGTCTGTCTCTTTGTTTCCTGTTTCTCTCTCTGTCTGTGTCTGTATCTGTCTCTGTGTCTCTGTATCTGTCTCTCTCTCTCCTCTTTCTTTCTCTTTCTCTCAGTCTCTCAGTTTTGTTTGTGTTTCAGACAGGCTCTCATGTAATCCTGAACTCGTATAGTGCAAGATGGCCTTAAATTCTCTTGACTCTTCCACCTCGGTTTCCTAAATGCTCCCAAACTGCTGGGATTACAAAGGTGTATTACCAAACCAGCTAAAACCCAGTTTTCTGATGAATTCAATGGGAAGAGTGTTTGTCTGAAAATAATCATTGTGATCTATACAGTACAGTCACTGGTCAATAGTCTCAGCAGACAAAGCTCCGCTGGGGAGTGTAATGTGGTTCTCACCCAGCTGTGGATCCTCCGCATTGAATAAAGTCGGGATGATGGCAGAGCCTGTTATCTCAGCACTTTGGAACTGGAGGGTCACAAGTTCAAGGTTATTCTTGACTACCTGGTGAGCTGGATATCAGCCAGGGATACAGGAGAATCTGCATAAATAAGATTTATCAATGAATAGTCACGACCTACAATCTGTTAGAAAGAAACTAGAATTAACAGGTCCTTGATGTAGAGTCAGCTGTGTGAGAAAGTTGCAATAAACACAACCATGTGTGCCTCTTGGTTGCCTTCTCTGGAGAGGACAAAGCAGAAGACAGAGCAGTTGGAGAGTAGGACAGAACAAGGATGGGATTACAGATGTTTCTCGATTCTACTGAGGCTTAGCAAAGCGTAGGCCCATGAAGGTTCCCTTCAAACACTGCCATCACGTTATTGGTCATAAGTTAACACATGCATTCAGGTGGGCTTTCGATTGGCCAAACAGAAGCATGATTGGTTAAAATGCATAGCTGATAACAACAGAAGCAGGGGTCTGCACAAAGACATCAGATTGGGACATAAGAGTCCGGGCTATGAAGCCCTAGTGTGATATAATGTGGCCCTGTCTACACTCCTTGCCAAAGACTATTTCTTTACTACTAGGACATACAATGAGTAAATAAATCTATAGTCTCTATATTGACTCAATAAAAAGTATCTTGAATAATAATTTCTCAATATCATCTAGGACCAAGACTCAGTTTGTGCTATTGACACCTCAACACATATTAGGTCTTCATGAATACTTTATCCAATTCTTCCCCTGTGTGATTAGTTTATGCCCAAAACTAAGTCTGAACTAGCATCTACAGGATGTGACTTTTTTAGCATAACTGCAGGACTATAAATCCAGGAGGTCCTCCCCAGAGGCACAGAGCTTGAGAGATCGGCTCAAAACAAAACAAAACAAAACAAAAACAAAACAGAGTTCCGTCCTGATGTTCGATATTTCCAAGGAAGCATTCAAGTATCTCAGTCAAGTTCAGTCCCGCCTAAGTGAGAAATGTCAGAGTTTGGTTTTTTTGTTGGCCTGGTGTCAGTGAGCCTTCAGTGGGAATTTGCTGCGAGTGTTTGTTCTGCGTGGCCCTGTGTGCAGTGAGGGCTTTCTTAGAGCCTCTTGGCTCTCTCCTGACGTGAAAATCAGCAGCCATGGAACTGCCTACTGCAGGAATGTGGAGCCTTTGTCAGCCACAACCTGATACATGAAACTCGATCATCGTGGAGGGCAGATTCACAGCTGCCATCCATCCCAGGGAGGCTGGAGAGACACACCATGGTGTTCTCTGCAGGGAAAACATCCACACAGAGTATTCTCCTTGGCCTTGTCTTTTAATCTCTTCTTGGCAAGCCCTGGGGCTTACAAGATGGAAGCAGGGCAGTGGGCCACATCCATCACTCTCTTCTCTACTGCTTGATTTTTCCCCTCTGGAAAGTTTACAAAACCTTCTATTTGGTTTGGGTTTGGGATTGAATCTTCTTTTTCTCTATCATTGTTGTGTGTGCTTGCCTGGTTAGTCCTCTTGGGAACTGTTGCCTGGACTACAACCCATAGGCTGGTGGGAACATAATAGAGCACAGCAGAAGAAAGGAACTTCTGAAGGGACAAGGCACCAAAATAAATGCCTCACTAGTCCAAGTCGATCCTGAATTTGACCCATGTAGATATACGATTCTCAGGATTGCTATGTCTTCAAGGTCTCTGATGGAACAGACAAGAATCTAACATAAGGGGTATCAAGACTTTTCCCAATATGCTATATGACACAGAAATGCTATATGACACAGAAAGCAGTGATTGGGTTTTTTTTTTTTTTTCTCAGAATTCATAACATTGCAAAAATGTAATCATTTGCATTTTGAAAGATTCTTAAGTAGCCACATCAAAATAAGAGGTTTTGCTCCTATGATGGAAACTCTACTTTAAGTTGAAAGTTTGTACCTTGTCATGCATATATATTTTCTCTTTAGAACAATCATCTGATTTCCTTGCTAGGTTGTGTAGTTTGTCTAAGAGTTTTCTTCTTGCTCAATCAAAAGTTTGCTGAGGATGTGAGAAGGAGCTTCAGGGAGTTTGTAAAACGCTACTTAAATACTCAGGGTTATTAATTCTCACAAAGATAAATGTTTATTTAAAGAGCTGATTCATTACCTAATAGGCTTGTGAATAAACATGCCAAGATCCTGACATGTCGAGGAAGTATGGATGATTAGGAATAAAAAAAAAGAATCTGTACATGTTATTCCACGTAGTCTCAACCCCAGGTCAGTCCTGTGCCATCTTACAGACAGGGAAACTACAGTGCACAGTAACCCGTTAGAGCTCACATCGGCAGTACTGGAGAGATCAAGGGTTGGAAGGTTGAGTCCACGTACTGAGAGAAAGCTAGGTAGGCTCAGATACAGGAAGCAGGTAAGGACACATTCAACTCTAGAGCCCATTCCACTATTGGCTGACTGTGGCCTTCAGAAAGGTATCTCTATTCATCTGTGCCTCAGATTCCTGGTGAAGTCCATAACCTCAAGCAAAGTGCAAGTCTGGTGCCTTTTTGGAGAGATAACATTTATTCTGTCCACTCGGGCAACTTAACAATAAGTCTGTCCCCCTAGCTTCTGTGTCCTGTGTCAGTACCAGAGTGTTGAAGAACTCACAGGGCACTGGGACCAGGTCAGAGAAAACCGAGCCGAAAAGGGAGCAGTGCTGTTAAGATAGAAGTGGGTGCTGGCCACTCGGCGAGTTCCAGTTGAAGATCATGAAGTGTACCAATCTCCATCACTCAGGGAGGTTTGATAATCTTCAACCACCACCGAAAACAAGTTTTAAAACGCTTACCACTCCATAAAGTTCTCTTGGGACCCATACCAACCAATACCCATCTCTAATCAAGCAGGTGATGCTACAGTTCAGAGAGGCTACATACTGCAAAAGACAACTGGCAAATGATTTCCTATTGACTGTAGAAGCTGGACCTCAAGATCCATTAGCAGAATGAAGAGTGGGCTTTTTCTTCTCCCAGGAAGCTTATATAGTCCTTAAAAACAAGATTGTAGTCTTTTATATATGGCTCTAACCATACTGGGTGTTTTTCGTCCTCATCCATATGTACTACTTATGTAAGAAGATACTTTAACATCTCTGTATTCACTCATTTGTTCACTTCATTCATTTGACAAAAACATCTTATCATCTATGTGCCTAGGACTGTCCAGGTGCTGGTTTTAAATAAGGCCCACAAAGCTATATACCCTTTGGGGCCCATAGTCTTTGTCAGGGAGTCAACCTCCTGCCAATTATAAGATGCAGGATTAATGGAGCTCTGTGGGCTGCCCTGAGAGGCTGAATGTGAGCTCAAAGCCATATTTCACTACTCAGCCCATTATTTATTCACAGGCGACTCCACGCCAAGGCACAGCTCAATACGGCAAGGATATAAAAGGAAACTTCAAGAGGTTTCCCTTTCAGGAATTATTGATCTCTGGCAAAGGGTCCCTCCCTTTGAAAACTTCTGTCTGCTTTCTCCAGATCCTCTGGGCATAGAAAACTCACACAGTTTTTCCATCAAATCCACATGTCCATACCTCCTCACGCTGCTTCGAGTGGAGTTGTTGGACAGCGCTTACACAGGAAGGCAGGCGGCTCTGCCAGGTAAAGGAAAGCAGGCTTCCCTGCACTATTGCAGGCTCTATGTGGGCTTCAGTCAGTTTGCTGTTAGCAGAGGCTGGAGAAAACAAACTCTGGTTACTTTGCCAGTCCTTTGAAAACAGACTAACCAGAGTCGTCCTGGGCTCATAAATTCAAAACCTACGCTTCCCAACACAATGTCTCTCTCTCTCTCTCTCCTCTCTCTCTCTCTCTCTCTCTCTCTCTCTCTCTCTCTCTCCTCCCTCCTTCCCTTCCTCCCTTCCCCTCCTTCCTCCTCCCTCCTTCCATCTCTCCCACCCCCCCCCCAAGGTTAAGGGCCATAGATACCAGAGGACAAACATTTCAGATGTGGAGAAGCACTCAATATCATGAGACAGGACAGAGCTGAGCAATCGACTCCTCTTCAGCCAAAACTTTCCCATTAGTGTATGAGAATGGCACAGACTCTGATTACAGAATGAGCATACAGGGCATAATGGGTTTTCGATAACTGCTGCTGAGACAGGCTCCAGGTCTGTTTGGAGAGGTATATTTGACACTTACGGCTTGCTGGGGAACTGAAGACAGACAGGAAAGGGAGCTGCAGTTCTCAAATGAGAATTGGTGTCTGGAGGTGGGGGGTGGGGTGGGCTGACACATATGCAAACTGGAGACGTGAAACTTCTGACTGGAACAGTCTAACACTGAACAATACCTTTACCTGATGTCCTGGGGTTTGTCAGACCAGTCATGCACTTAAAGGGAAACAGAACTTACGGAACATTTTCGAATCCTGTTTTGGTTGGTTTGGTTTGGTTTGGTTTGGTTTGGTTTGGTTGGTTTGGTTGGTTGGTTGGTTGGTTGGTTGGTTTGGTTGGTTGGTTTGGTTGGTTGTTTGGTTGTGTTGGTTTGGTTTGGTTTGGTTTTGGTTGGTTTGGTTGGTTTGGTTTGGTTGGTTGGTTGGTTGGTTTGGTTGGTTGGTTGGTTTGGTTTGGTTGTTTGTTTGGTTGGTTGGTTGGTTTGGTTTGGTTTGGTTGTTTGGTTTGGTTGGTTTGGTTTGGTTTGGCTTGGTTTGGTTTAGTAGGGGCAGGGGTTAAAATAAACTTGAAGCTGAGTGTAGGAAAGAGTCTAGAAATCACACAGCTGGTTAAACCAGAACTGGAGCCTGGACTCTCTATTCTCAGACATGTGAGCTTCTAACACATGTGGAATATTGCCACACAAAAGGCATTCGACACCAAGATAAAAATAACAATGTACTTTGTTCCAACAGACCAAAATTAACTTATATGTACAGTGGAGCATCTTTTAACTTAGATGTCTTTAATGCAGAATGTTGGAGAGGCGGCTCAGCGGTTAACAGCGCTTGGTACTGTTGAAGAGGACTGGGGTTTACTTCTTAGCACCCATTAACAACATATAACTCTAGCTCCAGGGTATCTGATGACCCTCTGGCCTCTTTGGGTACCCACACAGTTGTAGTGTTTGCTTACAGAGACACACACAAACATATTAGCAACATAAATAAATAAATCTTGGGAAGAAACATAGAATGTCAAACAACTGTTAAAGGGAAAACACTATTCTCAGATGAAACTATGTACTTAAGTATTTTATTAAAATGTATGTATCCCGGTGCTGGTTACACATAAGACTCTCGGAGATACATCCTGAGAGGCAAGTTGCAGAAGAGACTGCCTTCAGATGCTCTTGGCCTGGATGTTAACTCTGGATTAAAAAGTCAATAAAATGATCAATGAAAGGCTGGCTCATTGGAAGTATGGCACACACATTGTTTCTTTGGCCTGATTCCCTAGATGCAAGGTCTGAGTCCAGGGTCCTCCTCTTGTACAGTGTATCCATCAAGAGACTGTGCTTCTAAATGCACATGAGAAGGTCAACAGTTTCCACCACTCCAGTTCCATACATCAGGAATCTGTCTCCATGGCAATGCAACCTCTGAGCTACTAGCCTGGTTTCTCCAGAGCGTGTGCGCTCTCTCTCTTCTCTCTCTCTCTCTCTCTCTCTCTCTCTCTCTTTCTCTTTGTCTTTCTAGGGTGAGCATGTAGACATGTCCTACATCTGTTCTGTGTCTCTCCTCTCCTGTCTCCTCTCCTTAGAAAAATAACAGTCCGATTGGATGAGGCTATCAGCCCCATGAGGCCTCATCAACTTTCAAATGCAGCCACAGTCGCAGTACTGGGGATTGGGACCTCAACCTCTGAATTTGAGGGAAAACATGCAGCCCATATTAGAGAGAGCAATAGAACACAGTGAGGAAGAGGAAGGTAGGATATGGTCTCCAGGGCAGGCTGGTTTCAGCTTCATTGTGGTGTGACGGGGCCTACAGGCCCTCATCAAACCACCGAGCAGAAAGGAGGCTGGGGTTTTCGTTGCTTCACAGGCTGCCAGCCGTGGGAGGATGCTGGAGTGGGGCTTAGTGGAGTATTTGTAAGAAGAGTTCAGACAGGATGGCTCCTGGGAGTTAAAGGCCTTCACCAGAGACTGACACTGGTGTGAGTCATTTTACTGCCTCAGCATTTGGAGACAGCCACCCTCATGGGGGTGGAGGGCGCTGAGACACCAGCTCCATCCACAGTCCACACCCGGATCCCTGGCTCCTGGGTACATAACGGATGTCACTAGCCTTATGTCTGCATGAGTTAAAGCCACACTTTTAAGTATTAACACAGGACATATGGCCACAGGGAAAGGGGTCATGACTTTGGCAAGGGGAGGGCAGACCAGACCCTTTTCATTCCTAACCCAGTGACCCAGGCCCGAATTCCTAACTTGAGTCATCACTGAATCTATGAACCCTGGTTCCTCATCAGCTTTGAAGTCGTCTTCTCTCCATTCGCACTGCCTTTGACTTGGTCTAGGGAATACAGCGTCTTTCTCTCTTCCTGGGACAGCATCCTATAGACCTGATCTTGCTGCCTCTAGTCTGAGATCAACTGAATCTCAATTCACTCTGCTTTGGGGAAAGTAATGATAACATCTGTCTTCTTAGTAGTGACTCTTTCATGTGTGTGTGTGTGTGTGTGTGTGTGTGAAAGAGAGAGAGAGAGAGAGAGAGAGAGAGAGAGAGAGAGAGAGAGAGAGAGAAACTGAGATCTTGGGCTGGTTTATTCCTTTTGTCTCTATGACGAATGTGTCTTACAGGAAGGACTCTGTTACAGACTAATTAAGAGCATCTCGTGCACAGTGTGCTTGCATCAGGACTACAAGCGACCATAGAAGGACAGTAGTCTCTCTAGCAGTAGAGTGAAGGGCGCTTCAACTGAAAAGAATGAATAATGCTAGACATGAACGGGCAGTCGACTAAATTAATACCATTCATTCCTCCCATGATAATTTTGCAGATGCTGCAGCCAGGCCTTCCCATGATCCTGTTTCAGCCTTAAGCCCCGACGTCCAAGGTAAATATTTAAAGTCACATCACAGTTGACCCTAACGGAATACATTAACATTAGATAAGGGGAAAAAAAAAAACCAAAACAGAATCTTCTCACTCGAAGAAGTAAGCTCCTGGTATTAATCTATGCAGTGTGATGAAACACTAGCATGGGAATGAGTGATCATTTTCACCCTGCTATTTGGCTAGATAAAGCACATCCCACAGGAAATGTATAGCCGTGTATGTCTATGACTGCTTCTTTCCCTTGAGCTCAGAAGTCTCCGCTCCCACTGTATCCTGCTCAAGCTGTCCCTCAGTGTCCTTTTCCAACACCATCCCTTCAAACTCCACTCCTCGCCTACTCACCCCCTGCTGGCTTCTCTGTCGAGAGATCTTCCCTAGAGCCTCTCTTCCCTGGCTCCTCTCTACCTCATTTTCTTCCCTCTCTCACACGCCAAGCAGGCTGCACAGAGCCTCCACGATCACTTGGTTTAGATGCCTGGGAGAGTCAATGAGAGGTTAGCACAGCCTTCACACAGCCAGTGTGATCCAGGGTACACAGGTAGAGAGTTTGGGAGCTGAAGAGCAGTCCATTTCTTCTGTCAATGTAAAAAACAAAGATAATCTGAAGCTCCTTTAAATGCCAGGAGTCTGTGTTCTCCATGCCTGTCCCAGTGTCCTCTCATCTATGTCCCTGCCTCCAAACCCCACACTTCCCTCCCTCTGACCTGTGCCTCGTTCCTTCCTCTCTTCCCTCCCTTGGTTTCTTCTCCTCCCTCCTTTCTTTTCAGTGATTTTTAAATGTTGTTTTCAAATTATATGTATTGGGGGGATATACACGAGTACAGGTATCTGGGGAGATCAGAAGGGGGCATCAGATATCCCTAGAAATGAAGTTAATGGCTATTGTGAGCTACTAGATGTGGATACTGGGAACCAAACTCAGGCCCTTTGAAAAACCAGAAAGTGCTATTGACTGCTGAATCACCTGCTAGCCCACCCACTCTCCTCCTTCTCCTCCCCCTCCTCCTCCTCCTTTTCTTCCTCTTCCTCTTCTTCCTCCTCCTCCTCCTTTTCCTCCTCCTCTTTCTCCTCTCCTCCTCCCCCTCCTCCTCCTCTTCTTCCTCCTTCTCCTCCTCTTCTTCCTCTTCTTCTTTTCTTTCTTCTCTAGCTTGCTATTCAGCTCAAATCCTGATGTCATGTCCTGTTTTCTTACTGAGTTTCAGAGGCTGTATAAACACACCTGTATAAAAAAGCAGGCATACCTAGACTCCACCCAATAAAGATGTTCAACCTGAAGACATTGTTCTGGAGAGCTCTGCTCTCCCCCATGGTCACAAACGATCATGAGTTATCAAATGAGACACTATTGGCACTTGCCTTTCTCACCAAATCTCCCTAGCAAAAGAGAAAATGGACATTTAGGAAGTATGAACAAGATTTCTACACGCAACACAAAGCAGGATATTGGTCTCGTGTTTAGCTTTCAAACCTCGACCATAAAGAACAGAGAAAGATGATGCTTGATTTGTAGGAAGATAAAGGCTGGTTCAGCAGGGGAAACAGAGACCAGGTGGTACTCACAAGAACTTCTGTGATTTTAAAACCAATTCGCCATCTTAAGAAGAATATATAAGCAATCAAGAGGGTGGAATGGAAGAGCAGCCACTGTTAAGTATTATGTAAGAAGGAAGATCACTTAGCCACCATGGTCAAAAAGCTGAAATCTGATGGAATAAAGTTTATTCAAAGACAAGTTTAATTAATATTTCCAAAAGCTTTCCAAGTGTTAGGAAAGAAGAATCTCAGGCTGGGCAGGTAAAGGGGGTGACAAACGTGTTAGCCCTGAAGGTTGAAACAAGAGCCCCAACTTTTAGACTCAATTAGGACAAGACATCATTCCACAACAGACAAGCAAGCAACAGGCTTGCCCAGAAACCCCAGCTAAAAGTTCCTGTTCTTTGCTTTCTGGGGACTCTGGGAGTGAACATTCGTAGTGAGACCAACCCTCTACACCAGAGCAAACACAGCTGGTCCCTCAGGAGTAGAAGCTGGGAGCCCCCAAGAACTCAAACCAGGTATGTCAACAATACACCTAGCACTGATAAAGTTATATGAGGAAAAAATAAGGGACCTTTGGCATATTGAAATTGGAAACAATGAGGTATGATTAAAGACTCAATCCTGAACTGTAAAGACCCATTGCTGTTTCAAACTTATTTTTCTGCTTCCTTTTAACTCCACCAGCTACCTAGAGCAAATTCATTAATACTTCAGAAAAATATTAACATCGGAGCAGATGCTATAAGAACCTCAGTTCTTTTCCCATTTGTTTTAGCTGGTTTTTGTTGATTGTTGAGGACTTGGTGTGTTCACTCTGAAAAGAATACTAACTTCTCTACCATGTTGTTCCTGAAGCCACTTTTGTCCCATGACCTCTCTGTGACCAGCTGAGGTACTATACCTCCATCTCGGGACCCGACATGAAGAACATCCTTGCTGCAGAGAAGCCAGTATTTGCTCCGTTTGTGTAGAAATAGGAGGTGTGCTCCAGAGAATAAGCAGTAAATCCCCTAAACAAAGTCTCTAACTCAAGCAGTGTGCTCCTCGGTTGTAAGCTTAGAGAGGCCAAATAATCTGTGTGAATTTGCATTTGAATTCTCACTAGGGAGGAAGGTTCAGCAAACCAATTAACTAATTAAGCCAATTAACGAAATGCATAATTAACCTTGAAAACAGCAGTGTCAACAAGCACAACAAAGAAGTTACCCTCCCCTGGGAGTTGCCTGGTGGTTTTAAGCCTTCCTGGTTTTCTGTCTTAAAGAGATATGCACAGAGGGAAAAGAATGTGGGTCAAGCAGCCTCCCACTGAGATGAGAGGGAGCCAAGCCAAAGTCCATTATAGGCAACTATGTCTACAGGAGCTTTGAAGCGCATGGACCCAAACACTGACCACTTCCCAGCTGAATGTATACAAGCTCATTATCACATAAATGAGAACAGAAATTTCAAGAAGAGGCTCCTATGTGGAGACAGTCAACAATCCAAACAATTGATTGCAGGAAAAAGACCTGGGGGGCGGGGCAGGAAGATTCTGGGAGGTCATGTTTTAGACACACCTACTTGGCCCCAGCAGCTGAGGCCAGCCCATCTGAAAACCCCCTATACTAACTGACATGCTATAAAACTGAATTCTGAAACAGGCCAATTTCCAGACCCAAGAAGCTCATAGCAGCTTATGAAAAGGGGCCTGGTTTTCTGAACCTGCTTGACAAGGAATTCTCTTTGCTTTAGTTGATATAAAATAACTGAAATGAGCGGGGTAGGGGCTGGCCCATCTTTCTAGATTCTGGTGGCTTCAGCCCTTGGCTGCCTGGGAAGGCAGCAATCCCTCCCTGCTCATGGGAACATGGCCAACGTTATAGAACAAAGTCCAGCCCACTTTTATGATTGCAAGTGAGAGCCAATTGGCTCTTTAAACTAGAATTGTTGTCATTTTGTGTTTTGGCAAAAAGCTCTATCAGTACAGTGAAATCTTATGACCAGGAATTCTGTACTCTGTGCAATGATCTTGGGAAAATAGGGATTTTGCCAAGACGACAAGTTGCCAAGACGAACCTTGTCATGGTTCCTGTCTGCTTCGGGAGAGAATGTCACTTAGAGTGACCTCTCCACAGCTCTCTGAAGGCTACGAGGGTGAAGGTGCTTACGACCTTAGAGCCTGGGTTCAATCCTCACAATCTGAATGGCAGAAAGAATAGATTCCTGCAAGTTGTCTTCTGGCCTCTATACACACATTCCACACACACACAAAGAAATATTTCTAGCCGGGCGGTGGTGGCGCACGCCTTTAGTCCCAGCACTTGGGAGGTAGAGTCAGGCGGATTTCTGAGTTCGAGGCCAGCCTGGTCTACAGAGTGAGTTCCAGGATAGCCAGGACTACACAGAGAAACCCTGTCTCGAAAAACCAAAAAAAAAAAAAAAAAAAACAAAAGAAATATTTCTAAGTTCAATGAGCAATGTAAATGATTTTGAGAAACCAGAGAAAAAAAATTGTCTCAGAAAAAAACTCAAAAGGGCTGGAAATACAGATCATCAATAGAGAGCTCTCGTCTAAAGGTGTGAGGCTCACGATTCAATCCTGAGTACCGCCAAAATAAACAAACAAGTTCATTAACCAACCAATCAACTATTTGTTAAACAGCAAATAGATAGCACAGACAAGAATGGAATAGTCATTGACTAAGCTAGGTTGAAGTAGAAACCCACTTCAGAAAGAAACGAAATCTCCAAGGAGAGGCACACACAAATTTTTCAAGAGACCTGAGTACTAAATTCCAGGAATGTAAAACATGTAATATATATATATGTAAATATATATTGGAAACCTCATACTGGATTTTCTTGTTCCTCTTCTATAATAGACGCTGTTTTTCACGTTGACCTTGGGCAAGACCAAAACTCACAAAAGCTAAGTCAGCATAAGATCTGATCGCTAATCCTTTAAGTAAAATGATACACTGTGAAGTATAACACTGAGCCAAGCTCACAGATTCTCCACAGTGGCAGGGAGATGAAATGCAATGTGTACACACTGGATGCTTGGAGAATCAAGTATCCTCTGCTCAAAACCCATGGATCCCACTGCTGCTCAAGGGCACAGCAAGTGCCTGACAGTATTCCAGCTAAGCTTCAGGCCTCAGATTCCTCATTGAAAGATGGGGATGCCTTAGAGTTAAAAATCCTTATGATGCCTCTGACGATTCACACAGACTCTTTCCTACCAAGAGGGGGAAAGAGTTCTGATGGGAAACACTTCCAGGATTAGTATTGATCAAAGATAGCAAAATGAGAATTTGGTGTGAAAATCTTTTCTTGGAAAAAGGATAATATTCCCTTGAGTCTAATAGCCAGTCTTGTTGAAAGTCTAGTCAGGGAACATATAGAGAAGAAGAAGGAGAAGGAGAAGGAGGAGGAGGAGGAGGAGGAGGAGGAGGAGGAGGAGGAGGAGGAGGAGGAGGAGGAGAAGGAGAAGGAAGGAGAAGGAGAAGGAGAAGGAGAAGGAGAAGGAGAAGGAGAAGAGAGAGAGAGAGAGAGAGAGAGAGAGAGAGAGAGAGCGCACCTCATCCCAAACTGTGGGCTGAACCCAACAAAGTTAAACCCCCAGCACCTCAGGGAGTCTTGAGTTACACTGTTGATGGCCAAGTCAACAGTAAAGAATGTGAATTTGTTTTTCTGACCTCCTCCTAGATCACGGGAGTTTTCTTTAAATCCTGTAACTGAAGAGGACAGACTTCTAGAGAAACATGCATCCATCATGTGATTGGAGAAGTTGAACTTCTAGAAAGAGGTACAGATAATCTTAGTAAGACCATACACAGACAAATGAGGACTGGTACTCACGGCATCACCTCATTCTCCTCTGCCTCACTCCGCAATCCCTGTTATCCTCATAGACCCAGCCTCAGAGATGTCTAGTGACTGCACCCATCCCACTCAAGGTGTCTTCCTACATATCAATCTTATTCTGATGACATCTCTGCCAAGTGGGGATATAAAATCCCTACAACATGAGTTGACGATAATTGTGATATCTGGTATGCCTTTAGTATTAAATATAAAATACAAATATTAACTATCAAAGACAGTGATGCTAATATGGTTAAGTATCGTTTCAGTTTCTTAATAAATTTTGAGGCAATTGGAAAGAGGCAAAAAGGGAACCTAAGAAAGACAGCACTCAAATGTGTAAAACCGATACATTGCCACTGGTGAGGTGCCTCACCTGTGAAAGCCTCACAGTTGGAATTCCATCCTCCAAACTCAATGCTCAATAGGGCAGCATCTGCAGTCCCAGTGCCCTCTGAGGGGAAATGGAGATCAGAGACAGATGGGCAGCCTGAAGCTTTGGGGCAGCTTACCCAGGGTACCAATCACAGCAGGAGAAGCAAGAGAGGCACAGTAAGGTAGAACTGACTCCCCAGAGCTGTCCTCTGGGACATCCAAATACACACATGGTGGCATATGTTCATTCACCTCATACATACATACATATATACATACATACGCTAGTAAATGGAGCACATGTAAAAGTCTCTGTACATTTAAATGCAATTTCTCTTGCTTGTATTAATTCCCTAAACACAGACTTCTTGGACACATGTATCCACTCACGCTTAGGAAAGACAAACAGAACTAGAATGAAGAAGCTGTTGCCACCTTTAGAGATATTGTAAGACAGGCCATGTAAAGATCCTTACTTAGGGGAGAGCAATAATTCCAACCAACCAGAGCTCCCACAGTCTAAACCACCAGCCTGGGAGCACATAGGGAGGACCCATGGCTCCAGCTGTATATGTAGGGGAGGATGGCCTTGTCCGGCATAGGTGGGAGAGGAGATCCTTGGTCCTGTGAAGGCTGGAGGCCCCAGTGTGGGAGAATTTGAAGGCGAGGAGGTGGGAGTGGGTGGGTGGGTGGGAGCACACCCTCATAGAAGCAGGAGGAGGGGGAAGGGATAGGGGGTTTCTGAGTGGAGGAAAAATGGGGAAAGGAGCTAACATCTGAAATGTAAATAAAATATCCAATAATAATAAAAAGAAAAAAAAAGAAAAGAATGTGAAAAAAAAGATCCTTACTTAGATAACGAATTCAAACACAAAATAGTACCCAAGAATCTTGACTTTTATCCTCTCCAAATTGCTTCTTTTAAGCTGTGAATGACTAGAATACAGAAAACACTACAACACACACATTTTTTTAAAAGCCATTTATAAGACAAGGGGTAAATTAATTGTCAGGGTATTGATCACTCAAGACATCAACTGCAAACATAAGATCGACATCAGATGTTTTTGTTGCTAGAAAAGTAAATGTCGGTGATAACTTCAAAGATATCACTCAGTTTGTACCTTACAGACTTAAGAAAGGGATCTGTTCGTGAAGGTCATTAGAAGATGTAGAAACAAAACTAACAATTAAATGTTTGGAGCCAACTGTCAGTGAGGAGTCACTGGGCTGAGATCTCTTTTCTAAAACAATGGTAATACAGAGATCAAACTGCTTCCTCAGGGCAGCCAAGACACTCAGGAAAATTCCCAGATTCCCTGGATGTGAACGCTGAGCTAGCCAGAGGAAGAAGCAGCCTTCCTTCCTGCGTGCCCCTACAACAGCCTTGACCTTTATCCTTCCTTTGCTTTTCAGAGCCGGTTGCTGGGCTCCCATCCTTTAACCTAGTCACCTTCTTCCATCACAACACGACAAGGCTGAAGGCTACAGAATAAAGGGAATCTTCTGCATCATACGGATTGCCTGTCCATATACTAACATGCCAGCATTCAGTTACCATTCTTGCTACAAGGGTAAGAACTGTGATTTGCTTATCCTCTTCCCACAATACCACAAACCCCAACGAATTTCTCATTAAAAAATGGGTGTTATAGAAATCCCCCTTTAGATGCTAGAGACAGGGGAAGGAGTTAAAATTAACAGAGCATATGTGGAGACATGAGAGATAGCTCAATGCTTGTAAGCCTAAGGACCTGAATTAATACCCGACATTTTAGAAAAACTGTGAATGGTGGCAGACACTTGTAATTCCTGTCCTAAGAAGGAAGGGGGAGGCAAAACTCTGGAGGTCTCTGGACCGTCAACTTAGGTAATGAGCAAGCTCCAGGTCCCAGTAAGATACCAGGTCCCCCAAATCAAGGTAGATATCTGCCGAGAGATAGCACTGGCTTCTACAAATAGAAGTACATGTGCAAAAAAAAAAAAAAAAAAAAAAAAAAGAAGTACATGTGCATGCATATCCGAACATACATGTGCACAAACACACACACATGCACAGAGCACATAACAACATATTGTAATATGTTGGAGTCATTGTGGTTTACACTGCATAAGTTCCCGAGAGCAAATGCTTTTTTAAAAATCATAAATTATGTGAAACCTCTTCCTGGACACCGATTTGTTATTGCCAGAGAACTATAAGGAGAAAGCTGTCTGCAGCTTTTTTTTTTTTTTTTTTTTTTTTTTTACTTAAACATTCTTTATTTAAACATCCATGACAAGGATTTCTTATGACAAAACACACACACACACAGATGTTAGAGTACCTCATAGCTTAAGTTTGCTCCTGAGTAGCATTATACTTCTGGAAATGTCTTTCAGGAGGAATCTAACATCTACAAAAGATCCATTGCCTGTACTGATGGGGTTAAACGGTTAACTTGAAAATCTCTCTTCTGATTCATGGGATTCAGGAGCTAGCATAAGTAAAAACTCTGGTAGACAAAGCTTAAAATAATGTCTCCTCCTTGTAATTGCTTTTAAATGGACCGTTTCGTTTCTGAATTCTCAGCACACCCTCTGCTCAGGAAAGAACATATGTAAGTGGTTAGAAACTGCCGGAATCTCCACGGAGTCTTAACTCTGCTGTCTGAGAGATTCATGGGGGCCACTCACCTGAGTGTCTGTCCTTGCTTCTGAGAGTCTATTTTCTTGTGACCTCACCAACTTCATAAATACAGTCCACACTTATAAAGCGGGGTGAAATATAGCATTTGCGAAAGTAATACTCACAGGGAACACTGGAACCATAAGGACTTCCCCCAACACATCTAATTATCGGAGATGTGTTCACTTTGTTTCTTTTTCTTGAAGAGAAGGGGAGGGAGGGGAGGGGAGGGGAGGGGAGGGGAGGGGAGGGGAGGGGAGGGGAGGGGAGGGGAGGGGAGGGGAGGGGAGGGAGGGGAGGGGAGAAGCGAAGCTGCACTCTGGGCTGAGACTGTATCTCGGTAGGGGCCTTACCCTGGGTCCAAGGTCTAGAACTGAAAGAATAATAAATGGATTCTACTCTGCTAGTTTACTAAGGAAAAAAGTTTAGCCAAAATACGAACTTCCTAGGAAAGCTAACAAGGCTTTGTCTCACAGGTAAAAAACAACATACCGTGTGTATAAACAACGTTCTGCCATAAAACTAGTGAATCCTTGTTATGAGTTGGATAGCCAGTTATTTATCATAAATAATCACTTCTCCATGCACAAAATATTAAGATTCTTTTCTAAATGATAATAATGAATGATCTCCTTACCTCTCCAAAGTGTTAACGCTAAGTAAGGTTTTCTGTACCTGATGGATCGCAGAAAGCACCCTAAGCTGTGTGACACTCTTTTATGCCACTCGGAGGCCTTCCAGTCACTGAGCCAAATGAAAGGGAAATGAAGCTGACGGAATCATAAACCTACTGTGGGGACCAAATGGCTCTTGCTCCCCGTTTGCCTTTTAACGTAAAGGAGTGTTTAGTGTCAACTATGTTACTGGCAATTAGACCTATCCATTTTAAAGGAAACTTGGAAGACTTAGAAATACGTCCAGACACACAAGGGAGGTTCGAGCCACGGTGATGAGCACAGCCTTTGCGCATGCTCAGGTCTCTCTTCCCCTTTCCTTGCCAATCTCCTCTCCTCTCCGTCCAGTCCCCTCCCCTCCTCCCTCTCCCTCCGCTCCTTGTCCCACTCCTACCCTCTGACACCAGTTCCTTTGGGCCACTAGAAGAGTTCTCAAGAGCAGGTTCCAGGGCTCCTCGGATCCATCATCTGGCTCTGCATCCTGCTTCCTATGTGCCCTTGGACAAGACATCCAACTTCTCCCTACGTGAATCTCATTGCCTATCAGATGTCAATAATGTGCCACCTTTTCTGTCAATAACAAATCATTCTGTAACGGTAGTTTCATAAGACCATAAAGCAGTCCAAAGCGTCCTGTCACCTGAAGACACCACAGCTGTCACAGGCTTGTGAGTGTACCACAGGTCTACCATGCTGCCTGCCATGTCAGACCATAGAAAGTGCCATTATGTCTAGTGTGATGCTTGACAATAGCCATGTGACTGGTTTTGACTTCTGTGCTTATTGTCCTGTGTTGTCTATCGGTCTGTTAGCCTGTCCTTCTTCTATCCATAAGGACTTTTGTGTAAGTCTGTCACGTTATACTTTCAGCAGCTTTGATGTCCTCATGTTTACCTCAAAACTGCATAATTTTCTCTTGTGCTGAGGTTAATCTTATATCATTGTGCTTATCGTGGCCCCTAACCATTCCAGATCTAGCACTAGTGCTGCCCATAAGGACCATGTTGAGGGGACTGACCTCACAGTGAACTAACAGTGGTGAAGGATGCTGAAGAGGAAACTCAGGGCCGATTATTGCTGCTTAGTCAGCCATGCCCCTTTCCGCCATAATAATGATCGTCAAGAGCAGGAAGCATGGGATGAGAGCTGTCAACAAGTCTGATTCACCAGAGCAATGAAGCTAACAGAGAAAAGCCTGCATTTGCCACAGAGAAGTTCTAAATACCTGGACTGAGAACTAGATATTTCGATGACCACACAAGGGTGAAATTCTGTAATCAAGTGTTTCTCGGAACATATCCCCAATGCTAAATGGGACATGACTCCTTAACAGAATTCCGTGAGCAAGCACCCATGAGGTACTGAGAACACTGAACATGGTCAAGAACCAGAGGAAGGTAGTATTGCCAAAAGCTTAGGAAGAGCTTCATTTTCCGTTCATAAAATTAAGGTCAAGGATTTGATACAGGGATTGCTTTGAGCATATTCATCAAAACTTTGTGGGCCACAAGTTTGGTCTCCAGTGTGACAGAGTTGGAATTTGGTGGAGCCTTTAATAAGTGTAGACTACTACAGCGTAGTTAGGTCATTCACAGTATTGCCCTCTGGAGGGGTCACTGGAGCCCAGCTAGTTCCCCTTAGAACAAGTCAGTTTAGAAACAGCAAGCCTGCTTCTCCCTGACTTCCTGTCTTACCACGTGGTCACTTGGTCACACAGCGCCTCATCTATAATATTTTCTGCCACAAGGCCTCAGCCAGACCGAGCAAATGAAGATTCTTAATCTTCAACTTCATCCTATAAAACTCTGAGTTAAACAGATCCCTTTCTTTTATAAAATACCATAAGGTATTTTGTTTTAGCAACAGACTATGCATTGATACAGGTCTTCTTGCAACCCCAAAACAATAATAGAGAATAAGAGGGAAACCTCGGAAACAGGAAATTAAATAGTGTTTTCCCTAAAATCCCAGACTCTTGTGTTGTAGTAAATATTTAAAAGCAGCCTCTGGCCAGGCCGACTATCTAAGCTGCAGCGATCTGCCTAGCCCAGCCGCCATGTTTCTCGGCCGGAGGCCACATGCGCATAGCAGCTAGAACCAGCACACCAGAAATGCCAGCCCTGCCACCCACTAGATGCCAGCATGAGAGATGGCTCTGCCCATCTTCCACGCTGTCCCGCAAGGCAGGGTATTGCCCAGACCATTTCGCCATCCATGCGGGCCCAGTAAGAGAATGAGACTCTATCTTAAAGATTAATCAAAGACTTTATGTTTGATAATGATTAACAACAAGATGCCCATACAAAAGAGTGTTGTATCCCAATTAGCAATCTAATTATAAGTTTATAAGTTGTTCCCCACGAGTGCTCTCCATACCTGTGTGGTTCTCCATCATCCTCCTATCTCTGTCGTTCTCCTCTCCGTCTCCTAGCTCCTCCTCCTTCCTCTCTCTCCTACTCCTCCCCCTATATGCTCCTCCTACACTCTAGCACTTTGAACACACAGTGTGATGTAAGAAAACTTGTATTTGAGAGTTGGGCTGGTTCCGGTTCTGTGGGACCTTAGACATGTCATTTTCAGTCACAGGCCACGGGTCTCTCACCTTTAACAAGCAGCAATAAGAACTAGCAAGTGACCAACAGTCTCCTCCTCCTCCTCCTCCTCTCCTCCTCCTCCTCCTCCTCCTCCTCCTCCTCCTCCTCTTTCTCCTCCCCTTCTCCTCTTCCTCCCCTTCCCCTCTTCTTCCCCCTCCTCTTCCTCCTCCTCTTCCTCTTCCTCTTGTTTCCATGTGTCACTGGCTGAGTAAGGTAAGACCAGGAATGACAGGGAGTCTCAGGTCAGGTAAACCGGCAGGAGTTACTAATAAGAGCTGCAAACGCAGCAGGAATCTCGTGGAAGCAGATAGTTTCTTCTAGTTGTTTGATCACAGTTAAATTTATAGACCCTGAGGGTAAAAAAAATGATAAAACAGATGGATAAAACTTGCTAACACAAACAAGGAAAGGAAGCAGGGCCTTGGAGACTTGAATTCAGAGAATAAGCTCGGATGCATTCCAGCCATAAATCCCACAGACGGACTGGGGAGAAGCGGTGTGCAGCTGTTTAGGAAGCTGGACTTGGAATGCAGGGAGAGCAGTGGTGGGTGGGAGATATATCTGCCACGAACTTTCTTCCTGACTCCCCAAGCAACTTGGTGACCAGGTTATGAAGACAGGAACACAGATATATTTCAAATAGCTTTTCTTCAACATGGAGAGTAAGCAGTGTGCCCCCATCACAGGTAAGGAGAGAGTAAAATTCCTTGCCCAGTGGCGCATAGTGCTTTGACCGCTTGATGCCTGTGAACCAGACTGCCGAGGTCATAGTCGCTACGCATGGGCGGTTCTGTAAAGTGAAGGTTGTCTACAGCAAACGGAACTAAAAGGTGGGCTCCTCACCCACAGTCGCCGCATTTTGAAGTGCGGGGGGGGGGGGGGCGGGGCAGAGAGGGAATGCACAAGTGCACACATACAATAAAACTAACAGTTTTTTTTTAATGGCTACCTTTTTTAAAAGGCCTGGGCTGGAGCGATGGCTCAGGGCTTAAGAGCACTGACTGCTCTTGTGGAGACCTAGGTTCACTTCGCAGCACCCACAATGGGCTCACAAGGGTCTGTAACTCCAGTTCCAGGGGATCTGACACTCTCTTCTAGGAGCTGCCAGCTGACCTAGCACAGAAACAGATTATCTCCACTCTAGAGAGGCCCACTGGGCAGCTCGTCTGCTGAATATTTTCCTAGATCATCTGCTTCCGAATCATCTGAGGGGTGATGGAAACAGGGAGATTGCTGGGGCTTCCTAGCCACCAACTTAGCCTAAAAATGGCATGCCTTGGATTCAGTGAGCTTATTCCTTGTGCATAAGCAAACCTGTATTAATACACACATATACATGCATTATTTTTTTTTTTAGGAAAGAGATTATGATTATATATGCCTAGGTACTCTGGCACCTTTGCTATGCGGCTTACCTGTCAATCACACTCCTTTCTCCCTTCCCTCGACCACACCCACCCCCATAAGCTCTAACAGTCATTTTTCCAGCTTCAGCAGTGCATGACAGGCACCTCCAGGATCATATTTCAGGTGTATTTTCCTTTCAGAATATAATACTCCACCTCCGCTGTCGCTGCCTGCTTACCATGTTTGAAATACTAAGCCCAAGGAATTTCCCCAGGAAGGGAGTCAGCGGAGGAGCTGGAGTTCAAAAGAGGTGGATGATCCATCTGAGGCTTCTGTTGGCGCTGAAACAAGCCAGCGATCATGCACGCGTGCTCGCTCTCATGACAGGAAGAGTAGCATTCCGTGTGGAGTACAGAGCGCCCACATCTGAGTACCATGCATATTGAGAAGCCCTGTAAGTTCTGGAGAGGGTGTGGGGAGACAGAGTAGAAATAGATAGATAGATAGATAGATAGATAGATAGATAGATAGATAGATAGATGATAGATAGATAGATGATAGATAGATAGATGATAGATAGATGATGATGATAGATAGATAGATAGATAGATGAGACCTCTGATAATCCATAAGCATCAGTATCAATGAGCACAAATGGTACTCAAGCATCTTTCAGCAATGTGCAATTAATTGGGATTTGAGACAGGAGAAAGATAGGACTTTCACTAGCTGACCCTCCTCTCCAACCTAGGAAGCTAAGTGGAGCCATTTGTTTGGGCCAAACCATCAAATGGGGTGTGTGGTTTTCACAACAGTCTACCATAGGGGCGGGGGAAGCTCTTTGGATTTCACAATAGCTCAGATGTATTAACCACATCTATTTAGAATTTCTTTATGATTGAAGGAAGACATTAAAGAGGATGTCATTAATGGACTTCTTGCATATAAGACACAGGTCCCCAGTAATTTGGGACCAATTAAGTTGATAAGCAAGATTAGTCATCACATCTCTTTAAATAAAAGCTCTAATGATAAATGCTCTTCATTTTCTTGTTAAAAAGCTGTAGACTAATTGAAGTTTTAAGAAAAAAAAAATCTACCTGCTATCTAGAAGAAACACACATCACTGAAAAAGAATTAAACAGAAATGTTAGAGATTTTAAAAACTCAATTAATCAAATAAAAACTACAATGGGAAACAATACCAATAGCCTAGAATCAAGCAAAGGAAAGAATATCAGGGAAGAAGACAGATAAAGTGAATACTACAGTAGAAGATGAATAAAGAAAACAAAACAAAGAAACAAGACCACACATTCAAAAACTCTGAGAACATGGTCAAGAGATAATCATTAATAGAAAAGAATCCACAGATAAGAAGTAGAAGGACTTCTTCTACTTCTTATAATAGAGAACAACTAAAGATGTAGACAACTCCTCACTGCCAAAGACACACCAGACCGAGAGTGGGGTGGAAGTCTATTTGCCAAGGACATGGCTATAAAAAGACAAACAGAAGTAGCTATAATTATATCTGGTGAATAGACTTTAAGCCAAAATTAGTCACAGAGATAAAGAATGTAGCAACATATGACTAAAGAGGACAATCCACCAGGAACATATTACAACTGTAAATAAATATGCACCGACAAACACTGGGCTCTCAGTTTTATATAACAAGCACTATTGGACATAAAAAGAGAGTTTGCTCCAAATTTAATTGAAGCAGGTGACCTCACCACCCCAATCTCATTAATAGGCCATCCAGACTCATTGATCTGGATTGATCACAAGATCAAGCCAGTGAACGGTTCAGTGTGGACCATGGAGGGGGAGTTCTCATCTCCCTCCCATAGCTGAGGAGTTATGAATAGTTCGTTGTTTCTGGGAGATGGGGAGTAGGTTTTCTGAAGAGTGTGATCCTTGGTAAGCCAACTGAGCTCCAGGAGACTGCCATACATCATGAATGTATGCACAAAAAAAAAAAAATGGTCTTGCCAATTATTATACTATATGTAAGAAGATGACATTTGGAGGGTTAAGAGGGTGGTGGATCTGTGAAGAGAGCGAAAGGATTGGGGTGCGTATGATCAAAACACATGCAAGAGTTGATTAATTTCTCAAAGGACGAATGAAAATATTTTTAAATCAGAAATCTCAAGTAACTTAATGACTCATGCCAAGGTCTTTGAAGAAAATAATAACAAGTCAAACCCCCAAGTCAATAGGTGGAAATGACTAATAAAGAACAAAACAGAAATTAATAAATAAAGACTAAATGAACGATGCAAGGAAGCATTGAAAGCATTAGCTCCTTTAAAAAGACAAATGAGGACAGTCAACCCTTAGATACATAACCAAAGAAGAAATGACCTCAATTAGATAAATTAATACAATATATAACATATATTATACAGTACATATAATATATATGTATATAATACTTTGAAAACCTATATTCCAAAGGAAGGAATTATAAATTCCTAGACACATATGACCATGAAATTAAGTCAAAAGAACAGAAACATCTTACACACAGAAAAAAAGCAAAGAGATTGAAGAAATGTTACAAAGTTTGCCAACAAAGGGAAGTCCAGGATTGAAGGAGTTTCCTTCCAGTTTCTACCAAAATTTAAAGAAATTACACCATACATCTCACACTATTCCTTAAAGTGGAAGGTAAGGAACATAGCCAAATGATTTCTGTAAAGCCAGTATTACATGATATCAAAGTTGAGATTTATGTGCACACACACATATACACTCAAAAACTATAAAGCAATGTTTTGATGAACACTGATAGAAATTTTCCAATAAATGCAAACTGATTTCAAACAGCATATTAAAAAGATCATATACCGTGATCAAGTTGTTTTCATACTAGAGATGCAAAGATGATTCAACAGACATAGATTGACAGATATAATACAACACATGAATAGACTCGGGTCCAAAAACACGTGATCATCTCAATAGATGCAGAAAATGACCTTTGACAAAATTCAGCATCCTTTCACAGTAAAAACCCTGAAGGGCCTAAGAACAGAAAGACCATAAATCATCACAATTAATGTTGTATATAATAAACTTGTGCTCAACATATTCTAAACGGGATAAATGAAAGAGCATTTTCTCTAAAATCAGAAAGGAGAAAGGGGATCTACTCTCCATCCTCTTATATAATACAGTGCTCATCTTTACTGTAGAAATAAGACAAGAAAAAGAAACAAGTGGGGGAAACAAGGAAGGAAGAAGCAAAGTATTCTAATTTTTAGAAAAAAAAAAAAAAAAAAAAAAGATCCTATACTAAAAAGACCCTGAAGACTCCATCAGAATATCTGAGATTTGATAAAGACTCAAAGGTGCAGCAAAACATGAGATCAGCATTCAATGATCACCAGCTTTCCCAAATAACAAAAATGAACTTGCCAAGAATGTTGTCAGAAAACAAACAGATAGAACCCCACTCAGGAATACCTAGTAGTGACCCAAAGCCAGAAGATGAGAGACCCTTACAATCACAACCGAAACCACTGAATAAAGAAATTGACCAGACACAAAAAACCAAATCGACTTCCCATGTTTACAGAACAGAGCCAATGTGGAAACAGCCATACTACTCAAAGCAATCTATAGATTCAATTCAATCCCCGTTAGGCTCCCAAAGGCATTCGGAGACCTGGGAAATCAATGCTAACTCCTTATCTTATTCCTGCTATTCCCCCATTCCTCATCCACTCCTTCCACCCACACCCACCCTGCCTTCTTTCCCTGAATCTCCTCCCTCACTCTGGGCTTAAGTTTCATGATAGTAAGCACTTACTATGGTTAAGTAATATCATATCAGAATCAGAAATATATGGTTATGAATGTGTGGATTATTCCTTCCTCGGGCTTCAGTTTTGAATGTTTATTCACGCAGGTGGAACTGTACTGGGAGGTTCTGGAAGTGTTGGGTGTGGTGCCTCGTTGGAAGTAGATGACTGGGTAGATGCCCAGGGGAACATTGTCCCTGCTCACTTCATGTCTCATCTCTGCCTTCTGTTCTGCCATGGTGTAATCCTCCTCTCCTGTACCCCAGGTGCCATGAACGGAGGTGCTCCACAATGCCCTGACCCCACACAGTCAGAAACAATGAGCTAGCCCAAGCCCTTCCCCGCTCACGTTGCCGCTGTTCAGTACCGTGGAAACAACAAGAAAATGATTAATACAATTCCTTACTTATAGTCCAGGGACTATAATAAAAATCACAAGCTGCCAAACTCCATTAAAATATACCATAGCCCAGATGAGCTAGAAAACGGGGGTGGAGGGGGGAGGGGCTCTCTAGTACACGAAACATGTTGAATTTCACTGACACAGCCCTAACGGACCCCACCCAGCTCTCTGAATAGGACAGCGTACACACTGTCCACTGTATCTTCTCACCTTTTCCTGCCAAGCCTTACCTCTGCCCTTAGTGTCTCCACCCAGGTGATTTAAATACAAAGTATCTTCCTATGGTCCTATAAGAAAATGAGGACAAAAACCAGTTTCGGGTCCCAGGAGGACCCTCTACCTCCTGACAAGTTACCGTTTTTAAAATCAGCCTGAAATACTAGACATTTGCTCCAATAAATCAGGAATAGAAGTCCAAATAGCTGCCCTCCGGAGGCTGGCTTTCAGGCCACACGTTATGCTTACCCTAGAAAATAGGAGACACCGTGTCAGAACTCACTCTGGGGCTGGATCTGAGGACTCAGGACAAATCAGCTGTTGTAAATGCAGCCTGTGTTCAGACACATAACCTGTTTTCCTTTGGATGCCATCACTTAATCAATTCAAGGGACTCTGTGGTCCACGAAGTCTCGAGGGTTTGCTCACTTGAACGCTTCAATGTGACTTGTGATGTCTTGTAGACAATGTAAAGCTATAAAGATGTTTACCTTAACACACACAGGGCACCATGGTTGCAAGCTGCTTTGGCTTTTTCAAGGTCTTTAGACTTTCAGCAGCAGCAGAGAGGAAGAACTAGAAGAAAAGATACTAGTATCTCCAGGCCAGAGCCTGGGTTCTCAGACAAGACTGAACTCACGCCCGGGCTCTCCCACTTACTATCGCTGTGGCTTTGGATACATTGTTTCGTGTTGTTTAGACTCCAGAGACTTAGAGTAGTGAAAGACTAAGGGTTTGTTATTCAAGGGCAACATTGAGATGGATTAGCTTTCTCAGTAAACTATTCATTAGAAGAGTTACTAATGTCCCAGACAAACAGCAACATAGCAAGAGTTCTGAAGCAAGTTAAGACACTGACTTCATAGACAGCAGTGCGGTGGGGGCTCTAAGAGTTCAAGCCGAGGGGATCTCAGAGGAATGTGAAAGTTTCATATAGTCAGGCTGGCTCTGATTCCCCATGGGAGGCGGGCCGAGGGATAGAGATTGTTACATGGCCAGGAAGGGTGTGGAGAAGTGAGGAGGGACACATAGTTGTGATATACCTACTATACAAGAGATGGGGTGAGCATGGGGGACATGCCACCACTGGGAGCGCTACTCATGTTCCAGAGTCTGGCAACCTGAGGTCTAGAAACTTCCTTGGGAGGTGAAAAACTGGCACCTTCCATTCTCCAGGAGTCCAGGAACCTTAGGAGTCTGTTAGGGGCTTAAAGATTCACAGATTGTCTAAAGCTTGCTATTCCCTTTGCAGAATAGATCACCACAGGGAAATGTGGCCTAATCAGAAACAGTCTTGGATCCTAATCAACGCTACAAGCTACCTTGGTCTCCATGGGGGAGTGGCTCAAGACCACCACTACCGACAGATACCAAAATATGAGACACTCGAGTGTCTCACATAATAAGGCATAATATCTGCACATAATTTACTCTGTCCTTCTGAATAAATTATACAGGTTATTTAGAGTACTCGGTGCAATGCACACGCTATAGGAATTACTGTGCAGCACTGCACAGGTAATAATCACAGTAAATGTTGTACATGTTCAATGCAATCCAGTTTTTTACAATATTTTCTTCTCTACAATTAGTCAATCTGTAGATGTGGACCTAGAGTGTGGGGCCAACTGTACATGTTTTATAGAATTTTCCAGGGATAAAGAAACCTTGATTTTAAATAAACTATCTAATGCATTTATCATAATACCTGGCACATTTAAAATGTTTTGTGACAGCCATTCTTACTAATCGATGTGTTTTGATTCACTAAGAGACAACTCTGCATCTTCATGTTTAGTGTCAAAGTGCTCTTCGGATCTCCAACTCTTTTCAGCTTTGTTCACTGCAACCTCTCCTCCCTCCCCCTCCCCCTCCCCCTCCCCCCCCCCCCTCTCCGTCTCCCTTCCCCTCCCTTTTCCCTCCCCTTCCCCTCTTCCTCTCCCTCTCCCTCCCCGTCTCCTCTCCCTCCCCCTCTGCCTCTCTCTTTCCCTCCCCCTCTCCCCTCTCTTTCTTTTCTTTCTCTCAGCTGGTTTCTACTCCCTATTAACAGCTTTCCTCAGCAGGTATCCTGTGACCATGGCATCTGCAACATTTTAGGATCTCCAAGGCAATCCGGGCTTCATCTTCCAGCATCACCTGATGGTCTCTCTGGGCCTCCATGCAGGGACACCCCTGACACGTACCTGGCCTCAGTGGCTTTATTTACAGGGGAGGGAGATTCCACAACCCCTTTCTTGGATCCGTGACTTGTGACTTTAAAAGCCATAACCACTTGGCTGAAGCTGCTAAGTTCTGCTTGCTTCAGCTGGAACATGGCCCCCTCATTCAAATACATTTTCAACAGCTTTCTGCTTTTTATGGTTTCCTTCACTTCTTAAGCTTTTCTTTATTCCTTTCTCATAAGTTGGAAGCTAAGCTGGGTGAAGTCTTGCCTGAGATCACCACTTGCTTTATTCTATTTAGCATCAGGCCTTTCTTTAAATTGTTTATCTCCTCGAGCCGTGCACTTCACTCTGTTATACTGCCTGGTGCTCTTTTCCTCCTCAAACTGTACGTGTTGTACGTTCCTTACTCAGCTTTCTCCTTTTCATTAGAGAGCAGCGTAAGAGCGAACGCTAATAACCATACTACACAGTGAATACGAGGCTGCCTTGACATCTCCTCTGCTAAGACCATTACTCCAAACACTCTTCAATTTAGCCTCAGGTAGATTTTTTTTTTTTTTTTGAAAAGTCAGAAAGCACTCACATTCTTTGCCAGAATTTCACAAGCATGGTCTTGGGCCGCTTACTAACATTCTTCTCCTCTGTAACCTCTTGAGCTAGACTGTCACAATCTACTTTTCTCTCAGCACTGCTCGCTTCTAAGCCACTTCTATCTGCCCCATTAACCCCCATGTAAAGTGTTCAACTGCTTTCCTAATCCGAAGTCTACATTCTGCCAACAAACAACACGGTCAGGGACGTCACAGCAACACCCTGCTCCCTAGGTACCAACTTCTGTCTTAGTGTTCTCTTGCTGTGAAGAGACATGACCATGGCAACTCTTACAAAAGAAAGCCTTAATTTGGGCTTTCTTACAGTTTCAGAGACTGAGTCCATTATCCTCCTGACGGAGAGCGTGGCAACGTGCAAGCAGTCATGGAAGCTGAGAGTTCTCCATCTGAAGCCACAGGCAGGAAGAGACTCTGGACTTGGAATTGCCTTTCAAAACCTCAAAGCCCACCCCCAGTGACACACTTCCTCCAGCAAGGCCACACCTCAAATAGTACCATGCCCCAGTGAGCCTATGGGGGCCATTTTCATTCAAACCACCCTACTTTTTCATAAATATGAATTATATTTGCAAGGTCTGTGGAGTTATTTTCTGTGAGTTGGCTGTCTTAACCATATAAGCTTGACATGCATCCTGTTTATCCTTTACTAACTTGCCTCAGTTAGAATTCTTGGCCACTATAACAATCTTTACCACTTCATTAAAATGCACCGACTTTTAATAATATAATTATATGTGTATATGATGTATATGTGGTATATGTATATGTGTATATGTATATGTAGCATGTGTGTGTGTTTTCTCGTGGTTTCTAAATAAATTCCACAATTGGACACATTCCTGCTTAGTTCTGTTGTGTAATGCCAAACTGAGAAAGTTTCAGTGGATGCACAGATATTTTTGTAATCTGGACCACTTTTTTAGTTTATGTAGTAACAACAATAAAAATTGTCCTGGTCTCTGAGGTGGTTTGAATGATAATGTCCTCCCATAGACTTGTAGATTTCAATATTTGGTCACCAGGAATGGCACTATTTGACATGGTTTGGAGGTGTAGCCTTGTTGGCTAGATGTGTGTCACTGGGAATGGGCTTTGAGTTTTCAAAAAGGCCCATTCCAAGCGCAGAGTCTTTCTCTTCCTGTTGCCTGGAGGCCAGGTTAGAACTCTCAGCTACTTCTCCAGCAATGTGTTTGTCTGGTGCCACCATCCTGTTATGGACTTAGTTCTTGCCTATTTCATAGACAAACTGAGAAGTGGCACTGACTCTGCTCTTCACTCTGGGATCAAGCCGTCGGGTACCATTGGTCTCAAAGAAGGAAAACGCAATAGCATCACACATGATGGCATGCCTGTGGAATGGCAGATTCCATGCAATGTCCTGCCCACAGACGATACATCCAGCAATGGCAGAGCCACACAATGACAGCTCCACCCACTGGCGAATCACACAATGGCAGATCCACACAGTGGTGTACCCCTAAAGGCAGCTGCAGGACACCTCATACTTTTATACAACGGAAGAGTTGGCAGGCTCCCAAAGGCAGTCGCATGAATTGGTAGATACAGCTGATGCCATTTCCAGTCAGTAACAGAACCTAGTTGATGGCTCAGCCACACACATTGGCTCATCAGCGTCTGCCAGGAAGAAGCACACCCCATCCTACTTATGTTTCACAGAAGCAGACCATGTGGCAAGCCTGACACTAATGTGGGGAGGAAATTCCCCCACAGGATGAGCCTGTGCAAGCCACACAGTGAGGCCTCGTGCAAACAAGCTTCCCACAGAAACACAGCCAGTGAGCAAAGCTACGAAACCCCATACGCAGCCTTTTGGCTTTGAATCGTGGTTCTGTCAAGAACCTTCCTTCAGAGGGATTCCTAAGATTTAAAGGGCTCCATAAAATAACTTACAGCGCACACCGTACATCTTACCTGACTCCAGACTCTGGCCTATATTTTTGTGCAGCCCAGAGACAGGGAATGTGTTTTTACACTTTTTCAGACTTGTGGGAGATGAAGGAGATGTGACAAAGACAGTATGGGCTATGACATCTAGGTGACTCATCAGCACACCGTTCCCCAGGAAAGTTTGTCACCGCTAGAATAATGTAAAATTAGCACACGGCCTTGTGGACGTTGATTTGCCCTATAAGGAAGCTATGTCTACCCCAGATGAAACTGACTGCTGGAGCAATACATGGTGTAATGAGACATCTACGTCGGCGATGAATTATGCACTTAGTACGTCGTGCCCAACAGATCTGTCCATCACATTCCTGTTGCTGCTCTTTACCAGACTGGGCTTCGCTCGTGTTTATGCTCTAAATCCCATGTGATAAGGTCTTCAATGAAAGAGACTGAAATATTCCACACTAAGCCTGGTGCTCAATAAAGATGTCTTCAGTAAATAGGTTTATTATGTTTATTTAAGCTGCCAGCCTAACTGAGAATCTTAAGGTCCTGTCTCTCAACTTTGTCATAAATCCCCCCGCTCTTAAATCAACTCCTTGTCTGAGATTATCTGAAAAACGCAAATATAAATGTCAGCTTCTGTTAATGTAACAACTGTCTGAGATGATCACTTTATAGGGGGAGGATTGGCTTTGGTCTGCAGTTTTTCAAGTTTTATGTCATCACATTATAAAAAAAAAAAAAGAAAGTGCACAGGGGAGTAAAACCACTCACCTCATAGTTTCTAAGTGAAATAGAAAGAGGGGGCACTGAACTCCACTCCTTCAAGAGTGTCCCTTAGCTCACAGAGACTAATACAGCAATCGTGGAGCCTACATGGTCTGTGCTAGGTCAAGACGCCCCTTAGCTCACAAAGACTAATATAGCAATCATAGAGCCTACACGGCCCGTGCTAGGTCCTCTGCATACATGTTATGGTGATGTAGCTTGGGGTTTTTGTGGGACTTCTAACAATAGGAGTAGGAGTGTCTCTGACTCATTTGCTTGCTCTGGGGACCCTTTTTCTCCTACTCTGTTGCCTCATCCAGTGTGGATATGAGGGTTTATGCCTAGTCTTATTGTAAATTGTATGCCATGTTTGGTTGATACCTCTGTGGGGGAGGGAGCTGCTCTTTTCTGAAGGGAAACTATAGAGGAGTAGATCTGGTGGGGAGGGGAGATGTTGGGGAGGACTGGGAAGTATGGAGGCTGTAATTGGGATGTGTTATATGAAAGAAGAATAAATAAAAACAAAATAACAAGTGTGTCCCCTAAGAACTAAAAGCTCTCTCTAGACCTCGCCTTACAATGGTCCCACCACCTCTCAGGAGCTCCATCTAGGAGAGACTCCAAAGAGTCCACCCTTGGCAGTCACCTACCATAGTCTTCCTTCAATACATTCACATGGATAAGAAAGTTATGTTGGTTTCGCTGCATTTCTGAAAGTCACAAGAAGCATCAAGAAGAGACAATAGGAACATGTTGTGGTTGGAATCTGGAACATTCTCCACAGGGTTGTACGTTTATCACTCAGTTCCTTGGGCTGGGACTGTCTTGGAAGGGAATGGATGTATTGGGAGTTGGGGGGTTGGACTTGTTGAAGGAAATGCATCATCACTAAGGGTGGAACTTAAGGTCTCATAACCTGGCCCCACTTCCTATGCATGCCTTGGATCCTGACTTTGGATATGGTATCACCAGCTGTCTCAAAGCTGTATGTTCCTCTCTTAGGTATTTCTTGTCAGGGATTTTCTCATAGCCATGAAATTAAGACAGTAAAGGAAGCCCATTTAAATGGTTCCTACCTCAAACTGGATGACAAAGAACATCTTTCCCTGAAACAGACAATTGTCCAAAGCGGAGCAGTGTAAACACTGAGATAATTTCCAGGGCGTGGGAGAAGGGAAACGGTTAAATACAAAGAAACAGTGAAGGGGATCCTTTCAGTAATGATGCTGTTCTCTGTGGTACAGAGGTGACAGGTACACGCCTGTGCATTTGTCCATCCCACAGAACCGTGAATCATAAGGAGTGACACTGGTTGGAGGTAAATGGTTTAAAACTCCAATGAGAGGCTGGAGAAATTTTAGGATGGAAATCGGACTGAAATCATAAGCCTAACTGTGCTGTGAATGTGGAACAAAATTCAGCAATGGTGGTAAGGAGGAAAAAGAGACAGAAGACAGAGTTTTGACTAAAAATTATGAGGGCAAGAGTCCAGAAGGACAAAATCAAAGTGTACAGCACCCATGGGAACTGTTAAGAGAGCAAATGTGACTTCTTGGCCCTGGGATTTGGGTTTCTCTCAAGCAGACATCCCAGTTCTTAGCTCTCTGACTTGACTGACAAGAGCACACTGAAGCTGTGTTGATGTGAGCATCAGAAGAGAGGCATCTGGGAGAGACCCAGCCCTGCAGACCATCACGCTTGGTGGTAAAGCCCAGGACCCAGCTGTGGACAATAGCCAGATACTGTCGCTGTGGAGGAGCCAATCCCAGAGGGACATGTGGTATCTTAACTCAGCTTCTGTAGGATACATCACAGTCTGGGTGGCTTCACTGTCTCATAGTTCTACAGAAAAAAAAGTCCAAGATCGAAGTGTTAGGCTATAAGGGTTTATTCCAGAACTCTCTGGTCAGATTATGTATATTCTACTGACTTTCTCCCTGTGGGCACATCTGTCTCTCCATATGCTGTTCTTTTATAAGAAATCAGTCATCTTGGGCTAGGACCCCACTGTGCAATAGTATGACCTCTTCTTAACAGTTATATCTGCAAAGTCATATATCTGTATCCACTATCCATATCCATATCCATCTGTATCTGTTCTGTATCTGTATCTTTGTATCTTATGTATCTGTATTATCTGTATCTGTATCTGTACTTATTTCTGTATCTGTATCTGTATCTGTATCTGTATTGATCTGTATCTATCTGTATCGTATGTAATCTGTATCTGTATCTGTATCTGTCTGTATCTGTATTATCTGTATCTGTGTGTCTGTATCTGTATCTCTATAGTTCTGTATCTGTATCATCTGTATTGTATCTGTTCTTTCTGTGTCTGTGTCTGTGTCTGTGTCTGTTCTGTGTCTGTGGCTGTGGCTGTGTCTGTGGCTGTGTCTGTGGTGTGCTGTTGCTGTGTCTGTGTCTGTGTCTGTGTCTGTGTCTGTGTCTGTGCTGTGTGTGGCTGTGGCGTGGGTTCTGGTCTTGTTGGCTGTGGCTGTGCTGATGGCTGTTCTGTGGCTGTGCGTTCTGTCTGTGGCTGTGCTCTGTGGCTGTGTCTGTGTCTTGTCTGTGTCTGTGTCTGTTCTGTATTCTGTGTCTGTGCTGTGTCTGTGTCTGTGCTGTATCTGTGTCTGTAGTCTGTGTGTGTCTGTGTCTGTATGTATCTGTGTCTGTTGTTGGCTGTGTCTGTGTCTGTGTCTGTGTCTGTGGCTGTGTCTGTGTCTGTGGCTGTGTCTGTGTCTGTGTCTGTGTCTGTGTCTGTGGTGCTGTGTCTGTGGCTGTGGCTGTGGCTGTGTCTGTGGCTGTGGCTGTGTCTGTGTCTGTGGCTGTGTCTGTATCTGTATCTGAAGTACTTGAGGACCTAAACCCATGAATCTGATGGTGCACAACTGAACCCATAATGTATAGAATGGCTGAGTTCTAGCAGCACACCACAAGCCACCCCTGAAATCAGAATTGAAGTCTCAGGACAGAAGTCACAATATTACATTGCTCAGGCAAGAGCCTTAATTCACCTTGGAGAATCTACAGAACACACTAGCAAGTCTCTCTCATACATAGCTAATCATATCATAAGCATGATAGTGTTCCATAAGATAGCTCAATGCTATCACAATATCAGGTATATCAAAGCCTGATCAAATTTATTCTCCCACATAAAGTCTGTCAGTGAAGGATTAACACATTGGTATTGAGAACCAAGAGAAGTCAAGCACAGTGATTCATGCCTGTGATGTCAGCCCTTGAGAGACAGAAGCAGGTGGATCTCTCTGTGTTGGAAACCAGAGAAAGACCACGTAGCAGAGAAGGAATCATGCGAAGAAAACAAAGGAAAAGGTCCCCAACTGATTGCCAAAGTCTCACAGAGATAAAAGAATATTTGATATTTTGAAAAGAATAATTTGCAGATGAACTGGGAGTGGAAGGCAGCAGACTGGACAGCTTATGAGGCAGCAAGTGCTGAAGAAACAGAAAGGCAGCAGCGTGAGAGACAAACGCAGTCAAGCGTGGAAAAGAATTGCTCAGAGCAAGCCACAAGCATGGAGGACAAGTTCAAATGACACAGAAGAAAAAAGAGACTTGTATTTCTTTAATAAGGAAAGGGGCGGGGCAAGTATCATCTGCAATTTTTACATCTTTTTTTTCTTCAAATTTATCCTTCCCTTGTTGTAAAAATTGCTATCCCTATCCCCCCGTAAAAAGTATTTGTATAGCGGCGGGTGGTGGCGCACGCCTTTAATCCAGCACTGGAGGCAGAGCAGGCGGATTTGAGTTCGAGGCCAGCCTGGGCTACCGAGCGAGTTCCAGGACAGCCGGACAACAGAGAAACCCTGTTCTCCGAAAAAAAAACCAAAAAAAAAAAAAAAAAAAAAAAAAATAAAAGTTATTCTTTCCTCCATTTTTACTTTCTGTCGCTCTGTATTTCATTTTTTTCTTGACTTGTTTACTGGAAGAACTCTTGAATCTCCATGTGCAACTTACTCATTATTTAACTGTATTATTTAATCTGTATTATGTCACATATTCTTTGTTGCTAATATTTTCCTAATATTTTCACATATTATATGATTCAAATATGCAGAAAAATTCAAATCATGTTATATCAGCATAGGCATATTCCTAATATACATTTTCTACCAGCATTTTATACTTTGTCTCCTCTCTGTCTGTCCCTTAGATATCTCTCTAGTTCTCCCTCAACCTGGCCTATTATTTTTAACACATTTCAAACTCAATATACCTCCTGTATTCAGTGTCCTTTTAGAATATTTTTTAAAGAAAACCCTTTTCAAATAATTGCTAAATACAGCTGTTAGAAAACCATCAGAGTCTTAATGAGCCACACTCCCTTGTTCTAGCTCATCATTTCATGACTTGAGAGAATAGGCTAAGCAAAGCTTTTTTTTCTTTTTTTAATGTGGAAAGATTCCTTTAGGAGGGCCACATATTAAAATGGAAATGAGGTCTTTAGTTGAGCTCAATACAGAAAAATTGAGCAAAAACTGGAGATGGAGGTTGAGCTGAGAGCTTCCAGACAGTCCTGCTCTGTGGAAACAAGTCCAACAGGGAAGGAAGCCTTGACTTCCGTCTTCTTCTGATTCAGAGTCTAGGGCTCCGGAGAGCAGCTCCAGACTGGACAAGAAGATCTTATCATGGCTTGGAAAGCACATTGTTGACAGGGTCCTGTTTCCTTAAAGCTCAAAAAATATCATATACAGCACATAATGGCTCTTCAGCTGCTTACATCCAACATTCATTCCTTAAGCAGGATTTTTCTGAACCTCTGGGAATAGCCCCAAGGATTGGCAGCAGGTCCTGTACCCTAAAGAAGCCAAATCCACAGAAAATTGTGATCTCTCTGTGACAGCATGCTGTTTACTGTTCCAGAGACCTAAATTAATGTGGGACCTATGCCTCTGATCACTGTCTGCCAATAAAGCATAATACTAAAGTAAGTCCCACTGGGCGATCCAGAACTTTCTTCAGTTCAGCATTTTATGCATTTTATTGATTACGGTTTTACTGAACTATCAGCAACTGATGTGACCTTTAAGGCTTCTATTTTGAGGAGTGTATGTGAGATGGTTTTGGTGCTCGATACATGACTGACTTACAGGATGGCTGAATCGCAAACAATGATGTAGTTTCTGTAACATACAGAGATACAACACACACATGCAGTGCCTAAGGTGTTTATTATATTCTCAAAACTTATTTTTACTTTTATCTTTTTTATTTATTAAACTCTGAAATAGACACAACCCCCTGTCCCAGAACAATCGTTTCTTTTGCATTCTCTTGACATGTCTAGGTTTTTGTTTTGCAGTATGTTGCTTTGGTATAAAGATGTCTAAGTTTAACAAATCTTTAATGCATCTGTATTTTATCATTAAATATCTCTCATTGCCCACTGACTATGCTCACTGAATTTTGCAGCTTCACGTCTCATAGATAAATGACACTACATTTATCAAGCACACAAAAACAATATTTCCTCTGAATTATTATGGACAACAGATAAGAAATATATAAAAGATATTAAGAATTGTTAATTTACTCAATTCAGAGATGAGGAAATACCAACGCAGCAACTTAAGTAAATTTCCTCAGCAAGTGCTAATGGCTACAACGAAATACTTTTTAGTTTCAACAAACTGTTCTAGGTGCCAACTGATTAGAAGTCTTTTCTTAGTCTGTTTCATCCTTTACAGAAAGATATACAGCTCCTCAAGTTTTACATATTTAAGATATTTTTTAATTAGCAGTTGATGTAATAGGTTTGATACAGTGTTTGCATAGACACTTTGTATCTACTATCCCTCCCCACTTCTTTTTGTTTGTTTGTTTTGTTTTTTGAGATAGGGTTTCCCTGTGTAGCCCTGGCTGTCCTGGAACTCACTCTGTAGACCAGGCTGGCCTCGAACTCAGAAATCTGCCTGCCTCTGCCTCCCAAGTGCTGGGATTAAAGGCGTGCGCCACCACTACCCGGCCCCCTCCCCACTTCACATACACTTACTGCCTTGCCTTCCCACCAGTCTCCCCTCCTCCCAGGTTTTGCCATGTTTCCAGTGCTTATTGCCTGCATCCACTGTGATGGATCGTCTTACTACACGCTGTGGCGTCGTCTGTGAAAATGTGAGCAGCTCTTAGGAAGCTGGAAGATAAATCTGAGCGGAATACTAGAAGATAGAAGCCAGATGAAAAAGGTAAGAGAAACCCAGGCATACACTTGTAATTTCAGCACCTACCAGGCACAGGCAGGAGGATTCTGGACAGGTCAAGACCAGCCTCAGCTCCAGAGTGAGTTTTATGCCAGCCTGGGCTTCACAGTGAGGTCCAGGCCAGCCTAAGCTACAGAGTATGGCTGTCTCAAAAGAAGAAAATAGCGTAGTTGTTACCTAAGGAAATGGATTGTGGACTAATTACTTTCAAAATTATTTTCAGTTTTGTTATATTTGTAGAGTAAAGGAAATAATTGTCTAATTAAATCAGTAACTTTCTGATCAAGATTTATAGTCTGGTTAACAATTAATATTGGTATTACAATTTGAAACTTCAATACCCATCCCCCCACAGGTCCGTGCTTTGAATCTTGTTCCCTCGCTTGTGGGAAGTTGAAGAACCTTTAGGAGATGGCTTCTAGATAAAGGAAGAGATTACTGGGGTTGGATCCTTGGAGTGTAATATCCCTGGATATTTCCATCCACACTCCTTACTTCCTGATGCACCAAACTTGCCTCCAGCATCCTGGACCCGAACAGAGACCACCCACCATTCCCTTCCCCACCAATGGGAAGTCCCTGAAACCGTGAGCCAAAATTAACCATTTCCCCCGTCAAGTGGTTGTTCCAGTGTGTTCACAGCCACAAAGATCACTGATACAGAAAGATGGTGTCAGACAGCTAAAATCATTGCCATGAAAACTCACCGAATGTCAGAAACTGAAATTGCTGCCATGGTAAACCCAAACCGAGGAAATCTTCAGAATGGTCTCCATGAGGCATGTGGAGAAGATGTGGTGCTGCCTGTTAAAGGAAGGAAGAAAGGAAAGAAGGAAGGAAGGAAAAAGGAGGGAGGAAGGAAGGAAAGAAGGAAAAAGGAAGGGAAGAAGGAAGGAAGGAAAAAGGAAGGAAGGAAGGAAGGAAGGAAGGAAGGAAGGAAGGAAGGAAAAAGGAAGGGAAGAAGGAAGGGAGGAAGGAAAAAGGAAGAAGAAGAGAGAAGGGGAAGGAAGGGAAACTTGAAGATAGTATAGCATTTGCAGATGTAGCATATTGTTACTGCTGTGTATGTATGTGTATTGTGTGTGTGTGTGTTCCACTTGTAGATGACAATGCAGAACAGAAGAAAGTGTCAGATCCCCTGGAGCTGGAGTCCTAAGTGGTTGTAAGCCACACAACGTGAGTGCTGGGGACCAAAGTGGAGTCTTTGGAGGAGGGTAGAGCACCTGTAACCTACGAGCCATCTCTCCAACCCTTGCTTACTGCTTTCAGGTAAATGTAGATTGAACAAGAGCAAGTATCAGCTTGAAAAGTACGGAAAACGTACAGTTTGGTCAGGAAAGGCGTGTGAGGGCAGCGTTTAAAGTAACGGACAAGGCCAGTGTGGGCAAGGGCAGCTGCTGGAGAGATTGGTGCCATTGAAGTGAAACCCAGGCTTTGTATTGGGACAATAAAAAAAGGCACTAGAGTGTCAGGCCTCTCCCATTGGAGTCTTAAAGAGTAAAGTGAAGAACATATTCAATTAAGAACTGCATTTGAAAAGGGGGTGCCACCACCAGACATGGGCCCCGCTTGAAGTGGTTTTCCCCCAGTTCAGTTTCACTGGGACTCAGAGGTCATTGCAGCTCTGGACCAAGGGGGATTGGCTACATCTTCAGCTGTCTGTCAACAAAACTTGGCATCATCACTTGACACTGGATTGTTTTGTGTTGTTTTCCGGCATCCAGAATTCAAAATCCAATGGATGGGAGCTGAATGAGACAAGGATCCAGGGCGGGGCGGGGCGTGAGGAGGGGCGGGGGAGCGGCCAATGAATGTCAGAGTTGGATTTTCTGCACAGAGAGCCTGCACGAGCCATGCAGACAGCTGTGAAGGTAAAGCCAAGACTGCAGGGAAGATTCCAGGATGTTGGAAAAACCAGAGCATGGGACATCCCAAGAGAAAGACACCTGTAAGTAAGGCTGGGGAGAGGGGTGGAGCTACCAAAGCCTATCAGAGTTCACTTCATGTCACCACTGTCCCAAATGCTGGACATCAAGTGACATTTATTTATAGTGAGGGCTTAGTTCTCGCTCGGATCCTCCCTTTATGAGTAGGAATGTTTGCTCTTGGTCATTATGCATTGGAGTTAAATCATTTCCTTCTTGACGTCACAGGGTCTCACAGATGGGAGTTTGTTTTGATTCTCAAAAGAAACTTTGGACTTTTGAACAATGTTGGAATGGTTAAGACTCTGGGGTTTCTTTTTTATTATTTATTTATTTACCAAATGCTGTGCCCCTTCCTGGTCCCTTCCCCACAGAGTCTCGCCCCCATCTCCCTCCCCTTCTCCTCTGAGAGGGTGTCCTCCCCCCAGAAATCCCCCCACCCTGGCACATCAGGTCTCTGCCAGATTAGGTGCATCCTCTTCATTGAGGCCAGACAAGGCAGCCATGGACACGGAGCTGTATCTCTACCTCATACGTGCTGGGGTAACCCTTGTTCCAGCCTGTGTGTGTTCTTTGGTTGATGACTCAATCTTTGAAAGGTCCCAGGGTTTCAGGTTAGTTGATTCTGCTGGTTTTACTATGGGGTTCGCATCCCTTTCAGGGCCTTCAGTTCTTGCCCCAACTCTTTTCATAAGTGTCCCTGACCTCCATCCAATGTTTGGCTGTGAGTACCTGCATCTGTTTCAGTGAGCTGCTCCGAAGAGCCTCTCAGAGGACAGTCATGCTCGACTCCTGTCTGCAAGCATAACAGAGTGTCATTGATAATGTCAGGGATCCGTGCTTGCCCATGGCATGGGTTCCAGTTTGGCTGGTTACTGGTTGGACTTTCTTCCAGTCTCTGCTCCATCCCTGCATTGCTTTCAGACAGAGCAAATTTTGGGTCAAGAGTTTTGTGGGTGGGTTGGTGTCCTTATGCCTCCTCTGGGGGTCCTGCCTAGCTACAGGAGGTGGCTTCTTCAGGTTCCATGTCCCCACTATAGGCATTTGGCTAAGGTCACTCACATTGACTCCTGGGAGGCTCCCCTATCCCAGGTCTCTGGAACTTTCTAGAGATTCTCTCCTCTTACTATCCCCCACCACCCCCAACAGCTGCAGATTTCCATTCATTCTCCTGGCCCTATGGGCCTCTCTCCTGTCTCCCCCAACACCTGATCCTAAATCGCCCCCCTCATTCCCCTGCCTCTCTCATCTTCCACCCAGTTCCCTCCCTCCCTCTGCCTCCTATGACTATTTTGTTCCTGTCATGTGTGATTCAAGCACCCTTCCTTGTTAGCACCTTGCTTAACTTCTTTGAGTCAGTGGGGTGCATCATGGGTATTCTGTACTTTATGGCTAATATCAACTTATCAGTGTACATACCATGCATGTTCTTTTGGGTCTGGGTTACCTCATTCAGGATGATATTTTTCTAATTCTATCCATTTACCTGCAAAATTCATGATGCTCTTATTTTTAATAGCGAATAGTATTCCATTGTGTAAATGAAGCAACTTTCTGTATCCATTCTTCAGTTGGAGGGACATCTGAGTTGTTTCCAGTTTGGGGGTATTATGAATAAAAACTGTTTATGAACATGGTGGAGCAGTGTCCTGTCGTAGGTTAGAGCATCTTTTAGATATAAGTCCAGGAGCAGTAGAGCTGCATCTTCAGGTGAACTATTCCAATTATCTAAGAAACTACCAGATTGATTTCCAGAGTGGTTGTACATGTTTGTAACCCACCAGCAATGGAGGAGAGTTTTCAGCTCTGGGGTTTCCAAAGCATCTGCACTGGAGATGGTCATGAGCCTGTAGGGGCAAAAGTAACTGTTTGTATGTTTCAAACACATTCCCATGCTAGCTAAATTCTTTGAGAGACTATCCAGCTATTTAGGAGGTGGGGCCTTGATGGCAGGTGCAGGTCAATGGAATGGGTCCTTAAGAAATCTTATGGCTGAACTCCATCCAGTCAAGACCTTGCCTCCTGATCTGTCAAGATGTGAAAAAGTTGTGCATGTGTTTGACCGCCTCGGATGGAGCCACCAGCCACTGCAACCTCCAGGCGATGATGGATGGACAGTCACTGAACTGTGAGCCAAAATAAACACCCCCTCAATTAAGTTGTTCTGTCAGGTGTATTTAGTCACAGAATGCACAAGTAACTAAAGCAACAGAAGAGTACAAAGCCACATCCCAATACATTACACACCTGTCACCTCCAATAGTCCAGCCATCTGTGCCTCATCAAACAACTCATGTTTTTATATTTATTTTTATCTTATGTGCATGAGTGTTTGTTCACACGTATATCTGTGCATCGTGTATATGTAGTGTTTAGGGAGGCCAGAAGAGGATGATAGATCTCCTGGAACTGGAGTTACAGATAGCCGTGAGATCTGAACCTAGGAGGTCTAGAAGAGCAGCCAATGCTCTTAACTCCTGAGCCACCTCTAGCTCCCAAACAATTTAATTTTAAGAACATCAAGCAGATGATAATGAATTTTGTGCAGAACTACCTGTGTCTAGCCAGCTGCATCTCCATCGGGAAGGTGAGAGTCAGCACAGTTGTAAACACACAGGCAGAGGGGGCACGCTAGTCCACCCTTTGGCTGTTTCTCTCCTGCATGAAGAACAATATGATTCAGGTTCCAGAAGGTTGGAACAACTGATCCTTACTGTAAATATTAGAAATAGGAAGTTGGCTATTGGGGAAAAGTTCAATTTTAAAAAAAAAATGTATTTCTTTCTAAAATAGAAATAAGAAGTTGAGAAACGCTTTATAGATTAGAAGCCACACAATGTTCTTTCTGTTGATCCTGGTAAAGTAGTGTTGTTTACTTTTGGACTAGACATTCTCAGACACTGAAGAAGTCCTCAGGCAACAGAACTTGGTCAATACACAGACTTATCTTCTCTCACCCTTTGGGCAAAGAACCTGTAAGTGTTCCACCACATGTCCAACAGTCTACTGCCCTAGAGACAAACAAGCAAACAAACAAAGATGCCATCCTACTCACTGGATACTTAGGAACAAAGAAACCCTGTCAGCTAATGACCCATTATCATTTTTGGCGACAACTAGAAGGACGTCTTTAGATACTTCTCTAGATGGGCAGGAGAAGTCAAAGGAATTGCAACTTTGAGCAGGGATTGTAAGGATGCTGAGCTCACACAAGGCTGGAAAATGTGTAATCTTTACCCAAGCAAATGGAAACAAGATTGCTGGATAGACTACAAGAAGTGCCCATTCTCTTACATCAGACCACACTCTATATGTATGTAGAAGCTAAAGGCAATTTTTCATTGAGGGTGTGTTATGTGTACACATCTCTGTAATACGAAGAAGTCAGCAGAGGATGGCAGGGGTCTGGCTCTACCATTCTCCATCTTACTCCCTTGAGGAAGAGTCTCTCACTGGACCTTGCTAGGCTTGCTATCAAAGCCCCATATTGACTGATGGTGGCACTTCTCAAATACACATTCTATCACTTTGTTCCCATCACCAACCCAGACTATTACATCCACTGAGCCCTTTCTTCAGTAGCCCCAGTTTCTCACTTTTAACTGCATACCTACTAAGCATATTGCATGGCAACATCAATCACATTAGGAAAAAACACACAGAGAACAACGATCAGTGTTTAAGCAACAAAAGCTCAACTTTATACACCCATCTTCAACAAGGAAAGAGCTGCTAGCACCTTCAGTACACTGAAAGTTCCATTTTTATAAGGCAACTTTCCCTTCAATTAGCAATTCTGTTCTGCCCACTGCTTATTGGTGTTCCATCAGCTTCCAAAACTGTAATAAAAATATCCACACTCATGACAGCGTCAGTCATAACGGGCAAAAAAGGTGAAAGCAGCCCACATGTCCATCAATAGACAAGTAAGGAAGTGACTGATGCTGTGTGCAAATGACAGAATATTAGAAGAAAACTGTGGATGTATGCGTATAAATGGAATGAGCCTTCAAGGCACAATGAATGGTAGAGAGGGCACATTATAAATGGAATTCATAACACTGATTGTGCACATAAAATGAACGAGTTGGTATATTCTCTTATATATTCTACTTCAATACAAAATGGGGAGACGTCTAGATGCTGACTCTAGAAAAAGAAGCAAACATGCTTAGCAGATGTCTTAGTTAGGGGTTTACTGCTGTGAACAGACACCATGACCAAGGCAACTCTTACTGGGCTGGCTCACAGGTTCAGAGGTTCAACCCATTATCATCTGGGCAGGAGCATGCAGCATCCAGGCAAGGATGGCTCAGGAGGAGCTGAGAGTTCTACATCTTCATCTGAAGGCTGCTAGCAGAATATTGATAAGGGTTCCAGCTAGGATAAGGGTTTTAAAGCCCACACCCACAATGAACACCTACTCCAACAGGGTCACGCCTTCCAATAGTGTCAATCCTGGGCTGAGAATATACAAACCATCGCAGCAGATAAGAAGAGGTTAGGATCTATAATGAACATGTCGGGGAAAATTGACTCCAAGCCTCGGAAGTAGAGGAGATACTGATGGTCTGTGATGGGTGTCTGCCTAAAATGTAAACGTGCTTTCCTGGATCTGGACAGGATCCAGAGGGTCTTCTGGTGATGTTTTGAGTCCAAACAGAAACAGAAAATTCCAGGGAACTCTGGAAAGGGCATGAGTACACGAGAACTTCCTGCATGGTTGTCTACATCTAATTCATTCTGGATAGTACGAACAACATCCTGAAACACAAGTCAATGGCTTCATCTCATTATATCCCCCTGGAGTAACTACAAGCAAGTCACCTTAAGGCTTGGAACATGTTGCATCACCAAGAGGTAAATTCGTTTCTTCCCCAATGACAGAAGAGATCGAACTGGCTATGTGTATGTTACTTGTGAGGTTTAGCCAACCTGACAAATTCAGCTGAAGTCACCTGTCGAGCATCATACCATGATCTCCTTATTAATATAATGCACGGTAAGTCCCATGAGGCATGCAGAATGATACCCTAAACTGTGCATTATCAGGTAGCTAGCTGCCTATTGCTTACCAGAATGGAAGTAGAAAAAGCCAAGAAGAAAGCTAACACTTAGGCAGTTCTGGTTAGGCCTCACTGCAGTTCTTCACATAACTTCTTATGAACCCTTAAGATACAGTGACTGTTATTGTTAATCATTCAGTTGATTATTCAAAGTGTTAAATAACCTACCCACCGTTAAACCTAGGAGAAACTGATTTCCTGCCCAGGCCTGATTGATTCCAAACCCTGTTAGTATCTGTCCAATGTTTAAAGGTGGGGAGGTGTCTGTGAGAGAAACAGAAGAACAGGGTTTGACCAAATGCAATGCCTGGGCCAATAACAATTTCTAATCCTCTAAACCCCTTAGAAAAGACTTTAAGGAGGCTGGGAAAATCAGGTCAGCCACGACCTGAGTTCGATCCCCAGACCTCATATAAAAAGGCTCAGTTGATAGTGGGTTTTTGTAATCCCAGTGAAGAAGAAGGGAGACTAGGCAACCCTTAGGGCTCACTAGCCAGCTCTCCTAGACTACTGAGTAATGCCAGACCATAGATCAAAAACAAAACTAAGCTGAAAAGATAGCAGAGACTGAGGAACCACACCCAAGGTTCTCCTCTGGCCTCCATGTGCACCTGCATACACAAGTGCCGCCTACACATGCATACAAGCATATGTGCATGTGCACACATAGATTTTAAAACCAGTGCACACCATGCATGGTAGTACATGCCAAGAACCCCAATGGCCACGAGCCTAAGGTAGGAAAACCTAGATATGCACACTCATTTTCTCATACCAAGGTGTTGAAATCCAGTGTGGATTTTCATCCAAAGCAGGTCTAACTGCGCCTCATGGACTCTGGAGTCAGGCTCATGGCTACCATGTTGAGCAGTGACACACACAGTAACGATTGCTCGCAGCTGGATAACACCACCCACAAACTTCACCACTGCCATTTGGCCTTCAGCCAAAATACTCATTAAACTATTGAACAGACAAGCTCCTCAAAAGACTAAGAAATAATTACCATTTGACCTAGCTTTAGGCTTAGATTTTTCAAAACCTACTTTAATAAGGGTTCTCAAATGCCTCCACCGTCTTCTAGCCCACCATCTAGAGGTCAGAGAAAAAGATGGGTAGTAGGATAGTAGGGATGTAGACCTGATTACAAGTAGTCTAATCTTCATTGTCAGGATAGCAGCAGTCCAGATCAATAGTGTCAAGACACTAACAGTCCAGCAGAAACAGCCAGGCCTCCACCTAATCGGCACAAACCAGCAAGAGCAATCAGAACCAGCTAGAATGACAGGAGAAGTTCTCAGCTGTGCCTCTCTCAACAAAGTGAAGATCACTGAAGATATGAGACCAATGAATCATTGCATGGCTAGCTGTGCAAGTGCCCTGTCACAGTGACAACTGTCTATTGGGTCCTACTTATACTCTCTCCAAACATCTTGTGTCCTCTCGCAGGTTCTGCTTCAGCAAAACATCACATGAGTCTGTATCACATGACACAACCAGAAAGCTCCACTTCACCAGCAACCCCTGTTTTAGGGGATTTCTTTAAAGGGGTGAAATGAATGGAAACAGTTCATAAAGAAATGAAATCACACGGGGTAAGGGGGAGAGAACTGAACAAAAAATAAAATAAATGAAAGTAATTCAAAGCTCGTTGGCTGATGAATGGGCAAAACACGGTGTCCACAGAACAGGATATTATTATTGGAAAGGGATGAAATGCTGATATATATTGCAATAGATATCATCTTTGTAAAGAGCATGCTAAATGAAAAAAGCTAGTCTCAAGAAGCTCACACATTGTACAATCCCACTTATTAGAAATATTCAAATGAGCACATCTATACACCAGAAGTTGAGTGGTTTTTCTAGAACTAATGAAGTTGGGTTCATATAAGGAGGAATAACCACCACTAATGGGTACAGGATTTCTCTTTGGAATAAAAAAAAAAAAGTCCCAAATTACCATGGTGCTAGTTTTTTGCCTATTCTAAAAACTACTGAGTTGTATGATATAAACTGAACAGTATATGATCTTGATGAAGTTGTTACAGTAAATATTTAAGCAAACAAACCATCTGAACTCTCAAAAAAGGTCAAGCAAGTTAAAGGCTCAAATGGAAGTCTCTGAATGAATAGTTGTTAATTAATCACTGTTGGAAATGTCTAACATGCTTTGATATTTCTACTCTCAGCATACTGCTGTCTTAGTCAGGGTTTCTATTCCTGCACAAAACATCACAACCAAGAAGCAAGTTGGGGAGGAAAGGTTTATTCAGCTTACATTTCTACATTGCTGTTCATCGCCAAAGGAAGTTAGAACAGGAACTCACACGGGGCAGGAACTTGGAGGCAGGAGCTGATGCAGAGGCCATGGAGGAGTGCTGCTTACTGGCTTGCTTCCCCTGGCTTGCTCAGCTTGCTTTCTTATAGAACCCAGGACCACCAGCCCAGGGATGGCACCACCCACCATGGGTCCTCCCCCCTTGATCACTAATTGAGAAAATGCCTTACATCTGGATCTCATGGAAGCATTGCCTCAAGGGAGGCTCCTTTCTCTGTGATAACTGCAGCTTGTGTCAAGTTGACACACCAAACCAGCCAGTACAATATTGTGATGTCTGTGTTCCCGATATTGTCTTTGTGGAGAACCCATCCAACAAAATTCCAGGGTGGACAGACCGGGTAAAGCACTTTGTTAGATTATGCCTTAGAAAAGCAGCTATGAGGGAACATTGAAGTCACTGGAAATTACCCTGACCTGAGAACTACACGGAGTCTCATAGAATACTCAAGGCAAACAGACCAAACCGTGCTCCCTAGACCTACCAGAGCCGACAGCCACCGAAAGCCTTGATCATTGTCATGCTTATTGTACTAAATCATGGGGACTCTATTTTTTTAAGTCTTTCTATTTTGGTGTGTTTTTCAAAACAGGGTCTCATTTTGTAGCCCAGTATGTTCTTCAACTCAATCAATCCTCCTGCCTCAACCTCCTAAGTGCTGGGATTTCAGATGTGAGCCATTGTAAACAGCCTTCTATGCCAGTCCCCTTAAGTACAGATCATATCTAACTTTCTGTTACAGGATTTAATATATCCCGAGGAACACCATGTCTGTGGATCAGTGGTCTCCAGATTTCCTTTCTCTTATTTTTAATACCTATTACATGGCAGCTCCAGTCCTCAGGAGGAGTTTCTCCCTTGCTCATGAGTTCTGAGTGAAAGGTATCTGAAAACCAAAGAGCCTTCCCAATCTAGCTCGATGCTTGTGCCCCAGGAAAACATTCACAAATGTTTTTATCAATACCACACTTAAAAGAAACAATCCAAGCGTCAATCAAGAGTCAAAAGAGGTACCAACCAGTTCCTCTATACAATGGACTATTACACACAACTTCGAAAATAAATGTACTGTGTTATACACAACCGTGCTAATGGATTTTAAAAGCATTGTTGAGTGAAAGAATTAACTGATCCAGTGTGATTCCACATGGCTTTCTGACACAGACAAGGCAGAGAAAGTTTGGGGCAGGATTGGGTGGGGGTGGGGCATAGAAACCACAAGAGAGCAAGATAGGATCAACACAAAGTCCCGGCCAGTGCTTCAGTGCTTATCTGGTGGGATTAGGAATGAGGAGTGACACTCAGATGGGCGGAGCACCAGAGAAGCAGCTGCTGTTGTTTTGTGCACACTCTATTGACTTTATTGCTGTGTAATTGATCCTGCATTAGACGGAGTCTGAACCTCAGGCGTACTAACTAAAAATACATAGATGCCTTGGTCAGCAAGACGTTTCAGAATTGGCAAGATGCATGAGACTAAGGATTCCTGGAACCTCCTCTGGGGGGCTGCCAGGGAGCAAGTAGAAGTTTTGCCTCGGATGTCACGTGGTTGGCAGCCCAGTCGGACCACCCCCAATGAGAGTGAGTTCAGGGACCCAAGATGTACAGGCATGGCTCCTGCCTCCGTATGCTTTCTCCTTTGACATTTAAAAGAAACAAAAAACAAACAAACAAAAAAACTCCCAGGGAAAAGGAGCAACAGTTTACAGTCATCCCTTGGGCAGACAAGAATGAAAGAAACCACAGTGCCCACTCATCATATCACAAACCAGCCGTTCTTAGACATTCTGTGGACGGCGGCCTTAAAGACACTGTGGCGAAGGAGTAAGCCTTGCTGGGACTCTAGTCTAGCTCAGAGAGCCGTGAGCAGGAGCATGCGCAGAGCTTCCGGATGGTAGAGAAGGATACCGGTCCCAGACTCAAGGATTCTCCTGACAGTTCAACCAGATGGATTCCAAGTGCCCACTGTCATGACTTCTAAGTAAAGCCACAACAGTACTGTCTACCAAAATAGTCACATTATTTATTACTTGGCATGGAAGCGGTTGGTCCTCTGGAGTACCTCTCCAAGGCTGCCTTGGTGACATCTTCTGGAGACAGGATATGTTAGAGGCAAGAGGCAAAACAACAGCTGTTTTTGGAGCTTCTGGTTTGCTATGTTTTTGGTTTTGTTTTGTTTTGTTTCTAAATGCATGGGTCTTTTCTAGATGCAGTTAGTACAGATTTGCATGTCTGCCGTCCTTGAAGGTGGGGTTCTAAACAAGTTTCTACACAATGAAGGCACACCCTGGAGGCTGGATTGAATGTGAAATGTCTCCCACAGGCCCTTGTGTTTGAACACTTAGTCCCAGTTGATAGTGCTGATTTCGAAGGCTATAGAAACTGTGGAGGGCAAGCTCTCTAAAGGAAATGGGTCTTAGCAGTTCAAAACATAAATTGCTCTTCCAGATTGGTTCTCTCCAACCTTTACATGGTTTCTGGGAATCAAACTCAGGCCCCCAGCCTTGCATGGTAAGTGTTTTTACCCACTAAGCTATCTCACTAGCCTCTAAACCAAACATCAAGATATACTTGAGGCTCGATGTCATCCTAACACTGTTAGGGGAATTCCCATAAATTGCAAAGATCATGCTCTGGTCAGAAATGGATTATCTTCAAGAAAATGTTCCCTGCCATGCTTCCAAAGGCTCCATCCTCTGCGAGTGTGTCCCACATACCCTACAGGCTGGTTTGCCTCACACCGATGCCGCCATCTTGAAACATGTCTTTATGATAGATTAGCCAAGGAGCAGAGATCACTTCCCAGCGAAGCCAGAGCTTTCCCTGCCTGCTTTCTCCTGACTTCTGCCTTTCACTCTTCAGACAGAGCAGGACTTTCTGCTTCACCACAGTACAGGGCAGCAGAGCTCCCTGGGGTGCTAGGAAATAAAAATGAATTTTAAAAATTGTTTAAAGAAAAAAGAAAACAGCCCCCTCCCAGGCAACATGTCCATTTGCTTTGCCGTCTTGGAACTTGTCTGGAATCACTCTTGTGTAGTAGCACTTGACTTTGCTGATTACCTTCCCAGGTCCTGGAGGCTCAACTTCCAGTATGTCCTTTCTCAGTTTACTTCTCCCTCTCGGAGGAAAACATCACTCTAGCAACCAGAACATTCTGTATGGCAGAGTGTGTGTACATGTGTATACAACTGTTTTCTTTTTTCTCTTCTTCTGGGGTTTCTGTCTCCCTGCTGGTGACGCAAGGTCAGCCTAGTTGAAGGTTTTCCATCCTAGGTAAGACGTGTGGAACTTCCAGCAATCTGCAAGGGTTTCTGGAGGCAGATGAAGGCCTGGTGACCCTCAAGTTCCTCATGGGACTGTCACCACAGTCTCTTCTTTCTGGCTCAGAGCAGGAACAGCCTGTTTGCCAAGGAAACGCCTGGCTTCATCTCTTCTAAATCGACGCTTTGGTGACTGTGAAATGTCTCTCCTTCCTCCATTCAAGGCTTAGCAAAATATTACTACTGCATTTAATTAATCTAATCTGAACTAAACCCAAACCCAGGGATGGCAACACAACCCACACTACCCACAAAAATGGTGTTTAGCATTCATACACAAAGCACATACACACACATGCACATACATACAGACACATACACACATATTCAGAGATATACACTCATACATACATATACATACATACAGAGACACACTCACACACAACCACATATTCACATTCACACACACACACATGCACACACATACAGCAACATACACTCACACATACATACACATACACACATAAACACATATACACACAAATATATACACATATACATGCATGCATACACAAACACACAAATATACACATACTTGCATATACACATACACACACAACACACACATACACACACAGCGCACACTTGTGCACATACACACCCGTTTATCCCTTTCTGCAGCCTTTTCTGTTTATCATTCCATGTATTACTTCAGAACTGCAGACATTCCACACAAATTAATTTCATTTCAACTGAATGTCTTCTAAGTCCTTAGCGCTATTGTCCACTCACGACTGATGCATAGGCAAATGTTTACATATTGCATGTATGACTTTATAGAAATGCTCGGCTCAAGTGAGAGAAGGCACGTCAGCAGAATATTTGAGGAGATATAAGCAGCATAACTCGATCAATATCATCCTACCCACTTGAACTCCTGCTGTTATAAAAGTCTCCACATACACAGGACTTTTAACTTTAATGAACTCGCCCTTGTAATGGATAAAGAGGGGAACATAGGATTGTAAATGAACCATGAAGCTAAATTCCAGTGGTTCCTATAAGGAGCAAAAGGTGAGTATTAGATTTCAAAAGAAGAGCCAGGAATGACTTGGCCTTTCCCAGCCCAGCGTTGCAGGTGGGATTGCAGAGAGAGAGATTTTTCACAAGGGTGTTCCTTACATTAGGAAATTCCAGAGGTTTCTGTCAGAGTGGGAATCACTACTAACGTGGGGGACGATGCCAGTCTCTGCGTTCGCTCAGTTCACTATAACGTGACCATTGAGTAAACTGGCTGCTCTGAACAACAGCTGGTCCCAGGATGCTGAGTGTCTGCCTGCCTTGAACCCAAAAGCATAACCACTTCCTCCAACTGGCCTTGTCACCATGTTCCAGCTGACACCTGAGAAGCCTCCTGTCAGCTCACGAAGAACTCAGTGAAGGGATTCTCGAAGTTCGCCTTGGTTATTCAGTAAAGCAAGCTCAGTGTAATACCATGCGCGTACACAGTTCACAGATATGTCCCTGTCACATGCAATGCTTGGATGTAAAGAAAAGAACCAGGTAAAGACTGTTTAGGAAATTAATCTGCTTCTGCCCAACACACAAGAAAAACTGTGTAAGCAGCTCCCAAGGAAGCCTATGGAGAACAATGATGTTAAAGTTCCTTTGAGGCGACAACTTAGCCTGCTTACTTGAACATTTCCTATCTTTGTTTGAGGACAGCACAATAACAGAAGGGTCCCGATAAGGATTGCCACGACTGTGGTACTGACAGGAGACGGTCTAATCAAAAATCACTTCTGGGAATCCAAAAGATGCCTGCTCGACCGTGCATAACATTTGGTCCCGAGGTCATCACTGTCATTGTGCTCTTGTTTTCACTTCATCCATGTTGACTTGTTGCCAGGAAAAAGCTTCGTGCTGTTCTTCATGGTGGAGCCCCGCTGCAGATAATACAGGAGAGAAGAACCAAGCAAACCTGCTGAGCAACTGAACACAGACCTCAAGCTGAGAGGCTGCTCAGAGTGCCTCGCCTCTATCGTTGGGGTTACTTCCTTAGTGTGATCCAGTAGTAATTTATATCATGCCAGTATGTTTTATTTTATGTATTACGATTTACATTTTAATTTGTGTGTACGGTGTTTTGGCTACATGTGTGTCTGCACCATATGTGTGCCTGCTACCCATGGAGGCCAGAAGAAGGGGTCAGATCCCCTAGAACAGGTGATTGTTAGCAGCCATGAGGGCGCTGGGAAGGAAACCTCTGTCTTCTAGAAAAGCAACTAGTGTTCTACACTGCTGAGTCAATCTCTCCAGCTCTACCGCCATATTTTATTCAGTGCAATCTGTCGGTCCAACCCATCAGAGTGTGACAGTCAGGGCCAGGAGGGAACCTACGCATTGCCTGGTCACACTCTAGTCATTGGTTGGGTAGTATCTAGAAAATATATGGTTTTTTAAATCTAAATTGTATGTATGATATGATGATAGATAAAATAGATAGATAGATAGATAGATAGTAGATAGAAGAAAGATAGACAGATAGATAGATGGATGGATTGGGGACAGGAAATGAGGATAGAGGGATAGAGGGATAGATGGTAGGGATAGATAGGTAAATAGAAAGATATTATATTTATCTGTGTATGTGTTTGGAAGGGGGAGGGGCTGTTCACACCATGGCACACATGTGAAGAGCAGAGAACAACCTAACTTACAAGAGTATATGTTCTCTTTCCACCATCTGAGTCCTGGGAATGAGTTTGATTACCAAACTTGGCAGAAGTTCTCCTTAGCCACAATCATCTTACTGACCCCTCCCCCCGCCCAGATCTTAGTGTTTTATTTTCAAGTCTTTCTATATATCTTTACAAGGTAAAATGGACATCTTGTTTATTTGGGCTTACCGCAGCTTGGAGCAATGCTGGTGACATGATGTGACAAAGCACAAACATCTCTACAGATGTTAGAACAACAGTAAGTCTGGGGTTAGTACAGCTGAGCCAGAGAGGAGGAGAATCACTCCGGTCTTTTACCTGAGTGGATGAAAGCTTCTAGTAAGAAACGCTGTGTTTGAGAGGTTAGGGCACACACTGCTCTTGCAAAGAACCCAAGTTCAATTCCAGCACCCACAGTGGGTGGTTCACAACCACTTGTAACTCAGCTCCAAGAGATCTGGCACCTCTGATCCTCGAGGATGAGGGCCTTCATTCAGAGCCACATACAAAACAGAAGTAATAAAATAAACCTTTTAGAGGGGATAAGAGGAAAGCCAGAGAAATGCCCAGTGAGTAAGATTATGTATTATTCTTCCATAGACACAACTTCACCCAGCACCCAAGAGCCCAAGCCAAATGGTTCACAACCTTTGCTGCCTCTTCAGGGACTGAGTTACATGCACAAGTCCAACATAGGACATGCACACACACACACACACACACATACACACAAATAACACACAGAGAGAGAGAGATTAAAAATGTTAACTAATTACAACTTTTTTTAAAAAATTATCTGTTACATTAATAAAAGAAGAAGAAGAAAGAAATGCCCTCTTCAACCTCAGAAAATAAGATCTCTATACTTTAATTTCCTATTTTTGACGTTAAATTCTGGATCCCAACATTGTCCCAACTAATGCTATATGAACATCTATAGCTAACGCCATCTTCTGTTGTTATCAGAACATCTTTGATTAGACTCCAGCCATGACCCCATCAACTCCTTATGTGTCAGCTGTTATGTTGTATGAAAGCGTATATTTAAAAACAACAACGATCTTGTAACTGTCCCGCATGATGAGTTAATCACTCCGCTTCACCTAAAGTTGGATGTCTAGAGGAGAAAGCATGCCTGCATTTCTACTAGTATTCTGTGCCAGCTCCACACTTAGCTCTGAACTCCGCCTTTGCATGCTCAGCACGGCTCACAGAAACAGCGTCTTTGTCCACTTAGAGTTTATGAAATTCCAGAAACTGAAAGTATGTCAATATAAATTGCACAATTCCCAGTGTGCTTGAGGGGGAAAAATATGAATTGTTTCTCCTACGAAGAAGTAATCAATTTGGGTAAAACATTCAGTGAGCATCACAGAGACATTCTGGAAAAACCACGGATAATCCCATAATCCTTCACTGTATTTACAGATGACAAATTTGCTGCACTCATATTTTTGGTGTAACTTTTTATGACCTAGTGGTATCAGAAGGATCCTTGTCAAATAGCAAATGGTGACAAGACATTGTCATGTCCTAGAGGAAAAAAGTTCCCCAAGCTTTCCACATGGAAAATTGCCTTGGAAGGCCAAGCGCTATTCACACAAACATACAAAGTTTAACATCGACATTCCCAGACCGACGAACCATAAGTACAAAACAAAGAACAGTTTTTCTCATCTGTGGCCTTTGAGATCTGATAACCACCGTTAGCTTTTTCCCACCCACCAGTGGTATTGTTGTATGCACTGCCACAAGAACTCAAAGCTGTGAAACAAAACTTGGCATCCATGTTGATGGGTGAACCTGTGCAATGAGGTCACGCTATTGTTGACAGAGTTTACTTCATCAAATAAGAATGTGGGTCTGCATTGTCCTCCCAGTGTTGACAAAATCAAAACACTTTTTTTAAAAGTATCATTAAATTGTATTTAAATCCACCCAGCCATGTGTAATATACTTGAATTGGGGACTTTTGCTTTAGAACTTACCTTTAAAACAAAATAGTCCTAGACACTTATTAACACAAACTCAAGGGCTAGGGAGATGCTCAGTCCGTGAAGTGCTCACCAGGCAAGCATGAGGACAGAGGTCAACTAGAAGCATGACTGTTAATGTTTTAAGGATCTTCCTATAATCCTGGTTCTAGTAACAGAGACCGAAGGATCTCGGAGTCTTGCTAGTCAGCTGGTCTAGCCAAATCCAGGTTCAGGAATAGACCCGGTCTCAAAAGATGAAGTAGAAAATGATTTGAAGAAGACACCTGAGGGCAACCTCTGGCTTACACACACACACACACACACACACACACACACACCACACACAGCATGCACACAAAACATACACAGTTGTAGTTTGACGTGATGAAAGTTCCCTTTTTTTGCTCAGCCACAGAAAGCACAAATCATAAATTTAGTACTTTCCATTCAAGGCCCTCAAGTACCCCAAATTATCTTAGGATACTTTAAAATAATTTTCTGGTTAGCATACCAAAAACTAGGTTTCATTGTGACCTTTGCATAGTGTGTATACACTGTCACCCTTCCAATATTTAAACTTTTATTTTCATATTTTCTTCTTCTTCAGTGCTAGGAATGAACCTAAGGCCCTTGTGCATGCTAGCCAAATACTCTACTGTTATGTTATATCCTAGCACAGCCCAAATGTGTTTCTTAAAGTGTTCTAGGTTCTGTTTTTTTGTTTATTTTTAACCTTGATAGTAAAAGAGGTATCTAGGAGTCATAGGGTAGAACTTCAGAATTGGAAAGACACTGCCAATATCCTCAAATTCATACAAGAAGTTAAGTTAAAACTAAGTCTAGATTTTTGAGTTCTTAGTACAGTCTATACACCACTCTCTCATAATTACAGGAGAAATTAAAGCTATAGCTACCGTTCTGTTGTTCTGATAAACACCATGACATGGCAGCTCATAGAAGGAAGGGCTTATGTGGGCTGACAGTGCAGTTCCGAGGGTAAGAATCCATCTTCAACACACAGGGAAGCTCGGGAAGCAGGCATGGCATCTGGAGCATTCTACTGAGAGCTCAGGTCTTCAACCCAAAGCAGGAAACAGAGGGTGAACTAGGAGTGACATCTGGCTTTTAAAAAGCCATACCCATATATATATATATAACACACCCCTACACAACACACACACACATCTACAGGCTTTAAAGCCTTAAAACCCCCCCATTGACACACTTCCCCAATAAGACCACATCTCCTCAGCCTCCCCACACTGTGTCACAAACCAAGGACCAATAATTCAAATGCTCAAGACTATGGGGACATTCATCCAAACCCATCACGTGTATACACACACACGCACACACACATGTACACACACATACACACACACAACACACACACACACACACTTCACTGTTAAAGGTACACACAAGCACATGTGAACAAAAATGGTTTTTGAAAATGGATTCATTGTGACTCCACCCTGGACTGGAAGTTGAAAGCCTAGTGTATCTCTGAGAAACAAACATATTATTTCCTACCTCAAAGAGAACTAATAAGACTTAAACATATACCAATCGCCCCTGGACAGTGTTTCAGACACATAAAGAATCTCTGACAGGTGATTCATTCCCCCATTGACATCTGAAGCTAGGCATTGCTTTCTCCCCAAGACCCATGTTGACTTCTTCTCACTGGGCTCCCAGCTTAACTCCCAACCTACTTGGCAATGACCACACCTAAACTTACTGCTGTGCTTGGAGTTACAACCAGTTTCAGAGGCACATGCTCCAAAGTGTTTTGAAAACAACATCCAACACGAGGAAAAAGCAGCTTCCAGATGGAGGAAGTAAGTGTTCTGCTCTATATTAGGTCAGGCACTTGGTAAGAAAAAGAGATGCATTTCAGTTGACTCATAGACTCTGCTGTTGACCAAAGCCTTCCCAAATAATAGTCTAAGCAGCTGAAGAACAGAGCAGCAGACCTCAAACACTGGAAGTCTCCTCGGATTCGTTTAAACCGTAGAAATTTATACCAGATCATTCCTCTTATGCATATGGATGTGGTGCCACATACCTTTACCCCTAAGAATCAGGAGACAGAGACAGTAGATGGATCTCTGTACGTTAGAGAGCCTGGTCTACATAGTGAGCCATCCAGAGCTACATACTGAGATCCTGTCTCAAAAAAACAAAAGAGTGATTTGAAACTTAAAAATAAAAATCAATAAGATGATGAACAATAGAGAAAGATAGCCCAAATAAATATTCTTTAAAAATTAAATTTTAGTGTGAATTATGTTGATTTGTCTTTTTACACAAAATGTATTAAAATGAAGAGCATTTAACGTCTCTCCAGAAACACGGTTCACGATTCATAAATGATAAGTGTCCATGGCATCTGCTCTTAACCAGCACAGTGGAATGTTACACACGAATCCAGAGGCCATTGTGTGTCACAGGGAAGACAACGAGTGAACTGAACTTGGGGTAAAGAATGAAGAGTTCTGCTTAAATATGTTGTTCATAAGAGGAAATGTGGCTTATGTGTGCTGAGAGACATGTGTATACATACTCATAACTGCATAAGGTAAAAACCTTGGAGCTGGAAAGATGGCTCTGTGCTAAGAGCCCTTGACATCCTATTCCAGAAGACCAGAGTTCAGTTCCCAGCACCAATCAGGCTGCTCACAACTGGCTGTAATCCCAGTTCTGGGGAATCTAATGTGCTCTTCTAATCTCCAAGAACGCACACACACACACACCACCTACACACATACACACATATACCACACACACATACACACACACACAACTTCAGACATATATGCACATACCCATATATATACACACACACACACCCCTACACACACACACACATCTACAGACATATACACAAACATACACACACACACCTTCATATATACACCTATACACATATACACATACACTCCTACATATATATATACACCCATATATATGTATACACCACTACACACACGTATGTACACATACCCATAACACACACACAAATACATATATACAATTAAATTAATTAAATACCTAGACCTTCGAAATGTTCGATGACAGGAGAGTAAGCCAGAATATCATGGTGTAAACAAGAAATTATAGAACACTATGCAACAGCATGGATTAATCTCAGTAGTGTGTTTATAGACTAATCTTTCTATTCATGTGTCTGATGCTAACTCATCAACAGAGAGGAGTGTCCCACTGATTGCCACCCTGGCACTCCCATACCCTGTCACCAGCAGACACAGATGCAGAATTAGCTTGTGTGCTCAATAAAGACTTCTTCTTCTCTCTATGATTTTGGCACCAGAGGATTTTTTCCGTTAAAAAAAAGAAATTGTAAAAGGATATTGCATGAATATTCGCCTGCAGTGCAGGAAGCTCCGAATTCCATCCTCATCACAAAACTTTCAATAAAAGAAAGGATACTGTGAATCATTTTGTGATATTTCTAGTCATCTAACACAGAAGTGTTTTCTAATGATCCATCATTCTCTGGAACTTACTTAAAATTTCCAGGTCCGCTATCACCAATAAGCCAGGATTTTTCCGAGTCTGAACATCTTTATTTTTAAAAGGTCTTGAAGATATTATAAGCAAAATCATAAATATAGCACCAAAATAAACCTCTGATAGGCTGATTAAAAGAGGAAGCCAATCCTCATTTGAACCTGACGTGTCTAATCCAGAGTTGAGACTTGAGCACATCTGGGGACCTGATGTGGCAGGTTCGGTGATTTTCTAAACTAAATGAAAATCGTCCTTTCGAAAAGAGCTGTGGTCCTCTGCTTAACATGAGAGCAAAATACAGGGAGAAGGAGAGAAAGTGGGGATGGGAAGTCACTCAGGTGTGAAGGAACTCTAGCCAGCCAGAGCATGGAAAACATAACCCTGGCAGGCCTTGCCCTTCTCCTCCATTCCCTCTGCCTTGTTAAAAACTTTTAGATTACATTCCTACGCCTAACCACCAAGTCTATTCCCTTATGTGGCCACTTCCTTCCCTGAGGTTGACTACCAAGGTCCAGCCCTCAAAGTATTGAAGCCTGGAAATCAAAATCCCCCATTGGCTGCCCTAAAAGACCCAGTTAAAATAAATACCTCATCCTAACATGGAGTTTGCCCTTTTACCTTTATAAACTGCCACTTGCCTGTGGGTCCCATCTCTCTGCTCTCTATCCAGAGGCAGTCCTTTGTCCCACTCCAGAACAAATACCCCTTTTCCTTCTCCACTGTCCCCTTCCCCTTCTCTCTCATCGTCTATCTCCTAGTTTTGTCTCTTATTTCCTGACCTTTATCCCTCTAAGGTAAATAAATCTCCTCAGTGCTGAGGAGATCTTGGGTGGTGGTCTTGGGTGTTATATGTCAATATCAACCACTTCAAGGTGTCCATACCCTCCAGTTCCCACACTCTCTTGTGTCTCTCTTGGCAGTAACAGCAGGTGGTGGCTGGTAGTACACAGGGGTGCCTGGCACTCACCTAAGTGGTTCATAGTGAAAACGTTTAGATGTCTGTCAGAGACCTTATTGCTGGAACAAAGACAGCGGCAGCCAGGTTGTGCAAAGAATCCCCAGGAGGTCTGCTTCTATCTCTGTATGAATGTCATCTTGATAAGCATAGCATGATCCTTTAATTTTTAAGATTTATTTTATTTTGTGTGTTGTGTGTGTGTTGTGTGTGTGTGTGTGTGTGTGTGTGTAAATATAGATATATGTGTCTTTCTAAGTTCAGGTGGCTATATAACTCAGAAGAGGATGTTGGATGCCACCCATCCTTTCTGCAGAGCTAGTTATAGGCAGTTGTGAGCAGCCTGACGTCGGTGTTGGGAACCAATTTCCAGAGTAGTATATGGCCTTAACCACTAGACCATCTCTCTAGCCTTGTAATCATGAGTCTTCATCCTTGAAAAGATCAACTCAGTCAATAGGGCCTTCCTATGAAACTTGTGTTCTCCTAAATCCTCAGTCACCGTGTCTGCGAATTCCCATGGTGTAAATTTTCCCACCCACCATGGTCAATAGCAATATGATGGTACAGAGCACTAAGCTGGCTCCCTCCTCTCCTGAGCATCAGCAGCTCTGGAAAACACTGGATCATTCTTTCACCAAGACCTGTCAAAGCCAGTTGACCCTGCAGATACTCTGTAGCATTCAAGTGCTCATACCGGGCTGGAGAAGAGACTAGTCTGTCTGTGATTTCATTCATGTCTGGTTGACAGAATGTATCTCTCAGTATCACAGGGATTCTTGTTACTCACTGTAACAGTAATCTGTAAATAGTAAAACTAATCTGTAGATCCATGTGCCTGCAAAGCATTCGAGGGCACTTTAATCTCCCCCTTTGTTACGGCTCTCAAACTTTGCTATAGAATACAACATTTTAAAGGTATTGGAAAGCCATTTGCAGTGCTACCCATGAATGAGCTATAATACAACTCCAGATTTATAAGCTATATCTGAAATTAGAAGTAGGAAGTCAGAGGGAGGGTTCTTCACCAAACTTTACCCAGAACTTTGATTCACTGAAGTGATACAACAAAAGTTTCATATATAAAAACAATTCATCTACTTGTAGCAGAAGCCCCCAGAAAGCAGATCCCAGGATTCAGAATTAGAAGGTCTATGTGAATGTGCATTTCTAGAAAGTTCTCTGGCGATACTGATGCTGCCGATGTGGAAACCACACTGGCAGAACCACTTCCCTACACACATGATAGGCCAGCAGTGGCCAATTAGTCATGCACACAGGAGGCTGTCTGTGGCTTGTTCGACAGACTGCACTGTAAGGTTTAGACCTGTGCTCAGACTGAAATGAAACTTCCAGAAAGCAGATCAATCACTCTAGCATCACATTTGAAATGAAACTTATTTTAGGAAGTCAAGGTTATGATTGAGTCTGGACTCCTAGCAACAGTTCTCCTCACTGGATCAAACATGCTCAAGACTGTAACCTCAGTCTCCACTCTGTGTCTACAAGGAGTTAGTGTGTGAGACATGTATATATTTGTGACATTGCCAAGGAGAAGGAGGAACAATGCAGAAGTCTGCAAGTGTCAATAGGGTCAATGTTGAGTAGTCATATTTTTTTCTTTATGATTTATACCACTTTCTGAAACTCCCAACTTCCCTGTTCAGATGACAAAGTTGTTCTGTGCACAAAGTTGTGTGGTACAGAAGATTATACCCAGGAGAGCTGCTAACAAAAGCTGCAAGCTCTGTTCTTAACAGTTGGTATGGCAGGATGTGGAAGTCATTGTTTTAATATCATGTTACCTGAAGAAAGAAAGATAGAAAGAAAGAAAGGAAGAGAAGGAGGGAGGGAGGGAGGAAGGAGGGAGGGAGGGAGGGAGGGAGGGAGGGAGGGAGGGAGGAAGAAAAGGGGAGAGACAGAAGGAAGGAAGGAAGGAAGGAAGGAAGGAAGGAAGAAGGAAGGAAGGAAGGAAGGAATAAGTAGGAAGGGAAGGAGGGAGGATGAGTAAGGAAGGAAAGAAAAGCTCTTAATCCAAGCTGTAGTTCTGCAGGATTTTTTTCCCTGACTCACACACAACACTATACTATTATTTTTCTATCTGACCTAAATCTATTATTTCACCCTTAGCCTTTTCTTGGCATTTTTGTCTTTAGTGACTTTAAATTGGAATAAGATCTACCTTTTCCTTTGTAGACTTATATGAGAGAAACCCTGACAGATGTCAGGGTTATCTGGCAAAGGCTCGGAAGCTCAGCAGGGCACTTCACAGAGCATGTACCCACATCCACTCTGCATAGACAGAGGCCCACAGCACAGCCAACTGCAGTAAACACTCTTTCACGGGTGTCCAGCCACAACGTCCATTGAAGTCCACTGCATGGCTTTGGCATGGTGAACTTCCCATGCCTTCAACCTGGCCAGACTCACCTCAGAAGCTTGGAATTGGTTAGAGGGTTCTAGTGTTTGATATTTCTCCTGCGATGGTGGATGGTGGCTTTCAGGTTGGTGATAACAGGATTTTAAAAAATGGTATGTATTCAGGGGACTTTAGGAGTGTTTAAACCACTGGAGGGGATTTAGTGAAGAGGGTTATCCTTGGCTTAGCAATGACATACAGACGTTAGGCCCTTATTTTTATTCTCTGCTTGATGAAAGGAAAATCTCCTTTATAAAATAGTTTATATACGGAACTTAGGATTTTATATAACTAATATTGATGAGGTCTATTTGCTCAACCTCCCTAATCTACCAGACAATGCCATAAGTACCCCATCAATTATTTCAAAATGTACATTTGATTATTTATATTGCACACAAAGAGAACTACAGCATAAAAATTTACCTGGTTGGCCATCTGTGATCCCAGGCAACCAGTTCTATCTACCTTCAAGTAAAAAAAAAAAAAAAAAAAAAAGGTGTTAGACAGGTTTTGGTTTTGGGTTTTATTTGGTTTGTGGTTTTGGTTTTGTTGTTTGATCGTTTGTTCGCTTTTTTTTTTTTTTTTTTTTTGGTTGATTTTGTTTGTTTGTTTTGATTTGTCTTGTTTGCCTTGACAAATTATCTGGAAGAAACCACGTAAAGGAAGGGCCCATGGTAGACTTGCAAGTTTCGGTGTAGAATGACTGGATCCCTTGCTACTGGCCTGAGGTGAGGTTAGATACCATGACAGCAGGACATGGTGGAGAAAAATTTCTTACCTAGTGGGAGCCGGAAGCAGAGGGACAGAGAGGAAGGGGTAGGGGACAGGATATATCCTTCAAAAGTATGCATTTCACCCAGTGGTCTACTCCTGGTCCCAGGCTTCACTGCCCAGACCTCTCATCACATTCCAGAGAATCAGGTCATGATGTATGCACCACAGAATTAATCCACTGACAGAGAGAGAGAGAGAGAAGTGATCGATCACTTCCCCGAAGCCCCTCCTCGGAATATTACCTGCATTGGAGATCAAATGCTCAACACCTGAGCCTTAGGAGGGAGAGTTCATATCCAAACAAGCACTAATGTTTATTGAATTGTTTATGCTAGTTTCTCCATGTGTATCATTTTTGGGGGACCCAGAGCTATCTCATATGTCCACATCACAGAGGGAGGTTGAGAAACTCATGCTTCCTGACCCCAATTCATGTGTTCCTTTCTAGTTTGTGACACTAATTTTTCTGTAGAGCTAGGAGTTCTGAGAAGAATCACGTGAAGAAGAGGAACCAGTTGTTATCCTGAAGGTCCTGTCCCCCAGTGGTTAGGGTGGGCTCTGGTGCCCACTACTACTAAAGTCCCAGCTCTGCAGTAACCCAGTTCCGTGGCCTGACATAGGTTATCTAACTTCTCCATGTTTCTACCTCTTTGTCTGTCAACAGAAATGATGATTGCGAAGATTTTCATAAGAAAAAGTAATCTTTCGACTGATGTTTGTTTCTTGCATATAAGGGAAGGGATAGTTGATTGTCTTGATTTTCTGTTCTAACCAAATCAAAACAAGAAAATAATGAGAGGCTGACCACATGATGTTTTCATTCCCCCTGGAATAAACCTGATGAGATTTCAGGTTACTGGGATGAGCTGACGGTGCTGGCAAGGTACTAAGTAAAGAAACTAGGCTAAGTGGCTAGCTAATTAAAGTCTCTAGAACTCTACTCAGAGATCAGGCCATGTTGACAGATTTCAACTCCTGGTGTCCCTCAGGCTTTGAATCTTCTGGAAACATGACTGAGAAAGGACAGTCCATAATCCTAAGGGAAGTTCTTAAGGGGAAGTAAAGTTTAAATTTAAGATATTAATCAAAATTGGAAATGATGTGTACTAGAGTATTAGGAGTCAATGTGACTCTAGTAATTGTCACACACAGGCCTAAGTGGCCCTTCAGAGCTGCATAACCAGAGCTCTTGAAAACGATTTCGTGGGAAATGGTAGCGGTGCTTTGCTGTAGGGCACGTGGACCGTGCCACCAACGGCCATGGGATTGGTGAGGTGGAACACGCTCAAACCCTGGGAATCTCAGAGATTTGAGACAGAGTAAGGCTGCTCCCTCCCTGCCTCTGCGCCTGCTCCGGAGGAGCACGTAGCCCCAGGCAGTCATTTAGCACTACACCTGGACTACCTCTCCATGCTAATGAGGCATCTCAACAGTCTGAGTCTTCAGACAATCCCTTCCTGGATATTCTCACGCCCTTCCTCCAAATTATATAATCCCAGATTCACCTGAATAAATTATTCATGTACATTCATATACATATACTCCCGATAGAGAAATGCAAACAAGCTAAAATCATCTCAGAGAGCTGTTTCATTAAAGATCGCCGAGGGGAAGGAAGGCCTTTGCCTAAAGGAGCCATAACACTAATTAACACTAAGACTCCCGAAGAAGGCCATCTCTCTTCTCCTGCCCCTCCAGCAGTCCAGTCGGCAGTCTGTACTGGATCCTGCTCCTCCCATTCCCCTCCCCCCCCGCCCCGCCGCCCCCGCTCTCCCCTCCCGGCTGCAGTCCAGCAGTGCTCTAACGCCCCAAGGGAGACCTAGCCTGCGGACCTCGGGATCTCGGGACCTCAGTCCTGGAATTTGCCCTATACTCCCTGAGCAAGTGTACCCGTTTTGTGCGGAACCACAAGAGGAGATGCAGAACAGGAAACCACACAGTGGAACTTTGTGAATTCAGGACACCACTTGGATGGTGCTGAAAATGATTAAAATGATTTTGTTGTTGTTGTTGGTGGTGGTGGTTTGTTTTAAATGTAGCAGGTTAAGGGAAGAACTCAATGGTAAAGTTTTGTGTGCACAGGCACGAGGGCCTGAGTTATCCCAGCACCGGTGGGGATCCAGTTTGATTTCCAGGACTATGTCAAGCATCGCATAACTGCCTGTATGGAATCTCCACTCTCTTAACTCCACTTCCAAAGTATCTGATACCATTTTCTGGCCTCTGTGGTTACTTACACACATGTGACTTACATGCCTACAGGCACAAAGGCACATAGACGTAAATAAAAATAAAACTTTTTTAAAAGTCTGTATAAGAGAAAACATGTGATAATGTCATGTCAGCTGGCTTGGATTCACTTAACATGATACTTCCCAGATCCATTCACCTGCTGCAAACAACATAATAGTGTCCCTTCGTGACCAAATAAAATTGTATATGAATACATAAATATATATACACATATATGCATATATGTATATATATGTGTGCTGTCTCTCTCTCTCTCTCTCTCTCTCTCTCTCTCTCTCTCTGTGTGTGTGTGTGTGTGTGTGTGTGTGTGTGTGTGAATTTTCTGTTTCTTTTTCCCTCCCTTTCTCTCCTAAATTCTTGTTCTAAACTCTGTGACAACACAACAAAAGCCTGTTTAGCTTGATTCTTTAGCTCCTACCAACAGACTTGTCTAAATAGCAGAAGGTAATTCAAGTTTCCCTTTTGCCCTTGTTGGTCCTCTGTGACGTGGGAATGTCCATTCAATCCATGGGTCAAGAGTGGACATATCTAATCTCAGTGGCTCACAGGAGGAGAACCCAGGGTGGGGAGGAGGTAGGAATGTGGGGCCATCCTTGCTGACACTGTGTTGACCTCTCTCCCCAGGAGGTGGGATCACAAGCCTATTGTATTACTTCAAAGGAGAAAGCTAGGGTACGGATGTTGTTCTACCAGCAAAGAAAGCCAAGACCCTTCCTCACCCTGTGATCTTTCCTCTCCTACCTCAAATTTGAAAAAAGTTTCGTCTGTAAACTCCCTTCCTTCCCAAGCAAGGATTGCTAACAAAGATGAGAAAGTTCATTGGGCCACATGGTCATGCCGGAAACATTCAGAAGAGAAAGGTGACCACAGCTGGACACACATTCTTCTCTTCCTTGAGGCTATAGAGACACCTTTTAAGGAAATTAGCCTGTCCTTTCTTTATAGAAAGGCTCTGTGGTTTCAAAATAATTTAGCAATCTCTACACAGCATGGTGTATCCTCGTGGGATGATAAGATAATTTTTCATTCCCATTTTTGCAAACATAGAAATCGAGGTACAAAGTAGTCCAACTGCTTGGTCTGTCAGAGCAGGATGCCAATCCAAGCCATCTGGACTCTCAGCTTGGGACCAGGGCACTCACAATAGGTCCTCACACTTCAGAGGGATTTTTTTTAAGTGTTCTTCCCCACCCCCAAGTAGTTCATCCTTTCCAGGAGGGTGGCATCTTGTCCCTGCTCCAGTAGATCCCAGAAGCCTTAGTAACAGAATAAACATTTGTGGACTGAATAAACAAGAATCAGAAATAATTGCTTCCCCATCAAGCTCCTTTCCCCTGCTTGAGTTCAAGACTGCTTCCCTTCAGGTAAGAGGAAGAGGAAGGCTTGGGAGTGTCCTCAGAGCAGAGGTATATTATCGCTAGTCTGTTCCAGGCCTATAGAGAGCACTCCAGTTAAATGGGACCCCTTTAGGGTCCTGTCAGAGAGCTCCAGGGTTTCCAGACAAACCCCAGTGAGCAATGGAGACAAACCCCAGTGAGCAATGGAGATTTACCCCAGTGAGCAATGGAGATTTTTTTCTTCATTCTGCTGTTCCTTGTTTATTTCCTGTATTATGTGACCCCTTCCAGGATCTCATGGTGGACAAAGGACAGAGTGCTTTAGATGTTCTATATGTGAATCAACACACTATCGCTTAAGACATTTAAATACTGTCCCCTGCACACCCCAAACACAATTCTCTTCAATTGGTTTGGGTTTCTGTTATTGTTTTTTGTTTGTTTGGTTGGTTGGTTTTTGTTTTTGTTTTTATAAGGCAGGGTGACTCATATAGCCCTGGCTGACCTAGAACTCACTCTAAAGAACAGGCCAGCCTTGAACTCACAGATCTGTCTGCCTCTGCCTCCCTAATGCTGGGATGAAAGGCATGTGCCACCACCGCCTGTCTTTAGTTTGTGTGTGTGTGTATGTTTGTGTGTGTGTGTATTTGTATATGTTTGTATATGTTTATGTGTATGTTTGTGTTTGTATGTTATGTTTGTGTGTGTGTTTGTATGGTGTGTATTGTTTGTGTATGTTGTTTGTGTGTATTATTTGTGTGTGTGTTTGTGTGTATTGTTGTGTGTGTATGTTTTGTGTTGTGTGTATGTGTGTATGTTTGTGTGTGATATTTTGTGTGTATGTGTGTATATGTGTGTGTATGTTTGTGTGTGTTTATGTGTGTATTTGTATATGTTTGTGTGTGTGTTTGTGTGTGTATGTATATGTTTGTGTGAGTGTGTATATGTTTATGTGTGTGTGTATGTGTGTATGTTTTGTGTGTGTGTTTGTGTGTGTATTTGTGTGTATGTGTGTGTGTATGTGTATGTTTGTGTGTTTATGTTTGTGTGTATATGTTTTGTGTGTGTATATTTGTGTGTATGTGTGTGTTTGTATATGTTTGTGTGTGTGTTTATGTGTGTGTTTGTATATGTTTGTGTGTGTGTTTGTGTATGTTTGTGTGAGTGTGTATATGTTTATGTGTGTGTGTATGTGTGTATGTTTGTGTGTGTGCGTTTGTGTATGTATTTGTGTGTGTGTGTTTGTGTGTGTGTATGTGTGTATGTTTGTGTGTGTGTGTGTATGTTTGTGTGTGTGTGTGTTTGTGTGTGTGTTGTGTGTATGTTTGTGTGTGTGTGTTTGTGTATGTATTTGTGTGTGTGTGTTTGTGTGTGTTTGTGTGTATATGTTTGTGTGTGTATGTTTGTGTGTATGTTTGTGTGTGTATATTTGTGTGTTTGTGTGACTGTGTGTACACAAGTACTCATGATACCATTCCTCACTACCCTTACCAATTAACTTCTCCTACAACATTTATCTCCACTTGAAACATTATATCTTTTTCCATTTTACATTATCTATAAGCTCTCCCCACTGCTCGTTGTGCGTGTCCCACAAGGACAAGGAGGAGAACAGGCCTTGTCCTGCTATCGGTTACCATATTGTGCAGAAAAGCAGCTGTGCTGTGTCTTGCCCAGCGTGACTCTATTACATAAAGTAACACTCGGTTCTATTTTGAGTCCCTGCGCCGAGTGATAATACAAGTAATATCTACCATCCGCCTAGCACGAGCTCTGAGACAGGCTGATAAATAACTTACTTATGCAAAGCAAAATCACCACTTATGAACTTAAAGATTAAATCACACACCCATGGACACATGGACATGATAAAATTATATCAAAGAAACTAGGTTCGTTGCGTTATCTGTCTGCTATTTATTGCTGAGGCAAAGGACTCAACAGAAACACCTGGGGAGAGGGAAGATTTCCTCCCGCTCACTGCTTCAGAGGTCTCCAGTGCATCATGTGGGAAGACTTAGGATCAGAAGCAGGTAAGTCCATGATGGTGCGAGCATGTGCTGGTTTACCTCATGGTTGACCAGGAACCAGAGAGCTGAGGCCAGAACGTGAGGTGGCTGTGACCTTCAAAAGCTCAGCCCATGTGACCTATATCACAAAGACTACACAGACTCTCAAACAGTACTACCAGTTCAGGAGCCAGCATTCAAACATATGAGCTTGTGTGTGGGACGGGGTATTTTGCTTCCAACCAAATCAGATCAGCAAATGACAAGAACCTCGTCATATAAAAGGAAGGAACACAAGACACTAGGACAAAGTGACGTCATCAGGACCTACAATTGACAGGTATCAAACTCCAGGCTCTGTCCTCAGGGATTTGGCTCAGCCTCATCCCCCCAGCTGAAAATGGCCAAGTGCAACATCTTATCTGAACCTCTGGGCCTTGAGCTAGCTGGATGCTTTGAGGCAACTGCAGGCTTTAAACCTGTACTGTACGTCACACTGCTTTGGCAATCCTGTCCCAGAACGAGTTGTGTTCATGATCTTAATTCTGATTTAAGCCTCTGTAGTTGACTCTTGGAAACTTTTATCAGCTCTTTGTCTCCATCTCCGGGAAGGCCCCTTTGAACCTAATTGCTTCTTTAACCCTATTTTAGCCTTTCTGCTACTTAGCTGTCATTGTGTAATGTATAACAAGTTCTGAGTTCATTCGAAATGGAATGAAAGTGACCATCCCTAGACAGCTTCATGAGTGCTAGGTGAAATAAGAATCGGGCAACTTCAAGCCAGCAAATGATACAGCTTGAAGTTACTGTCATTTGATAAATTCAACCATTATAGAGAGACACACATGTCCATCTACATTATGTTATTCACAAGAGGCAGGACTTTTACTCTGTTTTGTTCAAACTGTATAGGGAGCCTTAAAGCAGCTTGTTTTACCACTACCATTCCACAAAGCAGTCTTCGCTTAGCATGTGTGTAGATTTATACAATTTGCTTCATTGAATTATTTGAGTTCTGTTTTAGTTAACTTCGGTGTTGCTGTGATAAACGCTGACTCAAAGCAACTTGGAAGAGAAAGGATTATTGGGCTTATAAGATATAGGGCATCTTCCAGGGATGTCAAAGCAGGAACCTAACCACAGGAACGAAAGCAGACACCATAGAGAGATGCTGCTTAATGACTTGCTTCCTCTGACTTGCTCAGTCTGCCTTCTTATACAGGCTAGGCCCACCTTCCTGCGTGGGACTGCTTATGTGGGCTGGGAAGTGCTCCACAGACATACCTGCAAGCCAGTCTGATGGAGGCAGTTTCTCACTTGCAATTGCTTCCTCCTAGGTATGTCTAGGTTGGTGCTAACTTGACAAAAGCTAACCAGCATGTGTTATAAAGCTGAGATTTTTTTTTTTTTTAATGATAGGAACGTTCTGGTTCTCCTACATTAAAACAATACAGACCACATAAATGTTGGTGATCCCATGAGACTAAGGTGGGTCTGGAGAATGCTTCTCTCCTAGGGTCATTGTTGCTATTGTGACCTGACATGTGAGATATCACTCACATACTCACAGTGATGGTTGTGTTAACAGGCATACTGCCACCAGTCACATCAGGCAATAGCACGTACAATTCTGTATGGTGGGTAGTACTTGATAATGATAATAAATGACAATGTACTTGCTTATATGTTTCTATACCGTGCTATTTTAGAGGGTACCTCTTCTCTTCTTACTAAAATAAATGCAAGGTAAGTCAGTATCCCATGTAACACAGGTAGGAGACCAGCACGACCAGTGGCTCCTATGTCTCTTGATGGCATCAAAGGCCACACTGAGTCTCTGACCCATGACATTTAGGTTTGTCTAAGTTCATCCCCAAGATGGTCACACAATGACTAAGTCCCTTAGTGACACATTTCTCAGAGCATACCTCTGACATTAATAATGACATTTTCACTTCACTTTGTTTCAAATTGCGTTGACCGTGGTCCAGAAAGGCTTCTTTTTGAGGCAGCCATCAGCTTGCCTCCGTTTTCATGTTCATTGAGACATATAAATCTGCTGTGCTTGACATCTGATCCATGCATAGCAAGATGGGTCCCACATTCAGGACATAGTGTCTTGAGTGGGGAAGGGTTAAGGGAGGTTTGGAACTGGTTTATTGATGATCTCTTCTCACAGAGCCAAGAGCAAGATCACTTCCCGGATTTTGCTTTTGGACTTCATCATACAGATCAAATGAGGTGAAGGTTTTCCGGGACAAAGAGGTTAAAAAAAAAAAAATGGTAGGGCTAGACACCCTGAATGACTGGCTAGCTTAGATCATAGCAAAAGCCTTTTATCAACTGGGCCTTGTCAGAAGGCTGAGCCACACCATTTAGGTTTGTATAATCCAAGGTGCTCACATAAGGACTCTCCCAACTATCATTCCTCACCCCCTTACACTTTCCCTCTAAAATATTGGAGTGGAATGGCCCCTTCCTTCTAACAGGGAATTTATAGTTCAGAAAAACGAAGCCATTCAGCATCTCTGACTCTATCAAAAGCTTCAAATATTATAAGTATTAGTCTGTGGTGGCTGGAGGTCCTGAGGGAAAAAAGACACCTAGGAGTGACTCTGGCTGCTAAGAGTTAGAAGTTCTCATGTCTCCTATTATTCACAGTATCAAGAAAACAGAACCGGCCTAGATGTCAATCAAGAAGGATGAAAACTGAAACTGTGGTATATAAATATGGTGGAATTTTACTCAGCTTAAAGAAAAATGAAATTACGAAAGGCTCAGGAGAATGGACAGACCTGGAAAGTAAGATATTAAGTTAGGTGACCCAGACTCAGAAAGATGCAAGTCACTTGTTCTCTCTCATACACATATTCTCATACACATATACATATTTTAATATCTGTGTGTGTGTAAATGGGGAGGGAGCACAAGAAGGGTACAGGCGGCGACACTAGACAGGAGGTCCTGAGAGAAAAACAGGACATGCAAGATATCACAAGAAAGTGGCAGGGGAGGGACAAGGACACATAGCACATGAAAAAGGGAAGAAGACTGCTGGGGGTGGGAGGCACAAAAACAGTGAAGGGATGGGGAAGAAGAAAGAGAAAGAGAAACACAACAATAACAACAACAACAACTCTTTGCCTGAAAAGCACCACAATGAAATCTAACGATTTATATGCTCATAAAAAATAAACTAAAAATGAATCTGATGTCTTTGGGGTCAAGCTAAGTTTGACTTCTCTCAGTCTGTGACGGGGAAGCCTGAGGATGCGATAGGCCTGCCCACTTTTTTTTTTTTTTAATCTTCCTATAACATTTACCTTGCAAAAGTAAAATGAAGGAGTGAGGGAACAATGTACATAGAGCTGTCAACACATAACTTGGCACATAGTAAGGACAAAAACAGTTAACTGTTAGAATTAAATTCTAGTGATATTTAGTGACGAAGTGCATGTCCTGTTTCAAATTTCTGTCCTCCCCCCAAAACAGTTCCACCTATTCTTCCCACTGCCCTTTTTCAACTAACCTTGACCCATATTCCAGATCTGACTTGCATCTTGCATGACATTTCCTTCCAGAAACTCAATTCTAGATGAGGGTGTTTGTGACACTAACCTATTTTGCCAGGTGTCCTTTCTCATTGACTGCTGGGACTTCCCTTCTTTAGTCTACAGTAAACCCCAAAGCACATTAGCCCAAAACCTCCCAAAGCGCAGAGACTGAACGGTCTGAGGGCTTCCTAGAAGTGAGCCTAGTGTCTAGCCTTTATTATTACAGGCGTGAGTGATTCAAGTAATTAAACCAATGTCTATTGAATCCTGGTACTTGTGCTTATAAATCCCAACTGTCGTTTCTCACCCCTTACATTCTCCTTCTAAAATATCGGGAGAACTAGTTGATGGTGTATACACATCAAACAGCCAATGGTCAACAGGAATATTTGTTAAGCTTATGTCAGCACAGTTTGTTTTCTTTGTACCTTAAAAAGGTCCTGGAATGATGACATACAGGGACAAATGTGCAATGAGAGTGTCCTGTGCCAGCACGGGCGAGAAGGCTGTGACTCCAAGCTGCCCCCTGGAGCGCTCCAGGATGTTGTGACCAGCAAGCTTCCTCAAGGGTGGGGATTTTTCTTCACTGCCTTAGTCATATCTCAACATGACCAAATGCCTACTTAAGACTGTGAGGAAGGATTTTTTTTTTTTTCTAAAAATATGTGTAACTTTGTGCCAACAGTCAGCATGTGTTCTGCTCTTTCCTCTTTCTCTGTAGTTAGTGGATTCCTTTCCCACTCTTAGAATATATTCATTTTAGCCAGATATGGTGGCCCATGTCTATAACCCTAACATTTGTGAAGTTTGAGGCAAGCAGATTGCCATGAGTTCAAGGCCAGCCTGAGTTACAGGATGAGTTTCAGGCCATGATGTTCTACAGAGTGAGACTTTGTCTGAAAAAAAAAAAAATTGGGTGTGAATATGCATACTATTTTTCTACTTAGAACTGTAACAACAAGATCCCAAATAAATCACCTGGCTAGTTACCCTCTGAGGAGTAATTTCATTATGAAATCAGTCTACAAGCTCCTTGAAAATTAGCCCCCTTTACCTACACAAAAAAGTTACTCTGAAATCTTGCCTAGTAGTATTTAGTTAACACTATAGGAACAATGGTATACATGTATATATGTGCATACATATACTACATATACATATGCATGTTATATATACATACATATATTAAATTTGACAATCTGAAATCATACAGAAACAAAGCTCTGACAATTTAAGGAATATATATATATATATATATATATATACCTATACCTATACCTATACCTATACCTATACATATACATATATATTCATGGAAAACAGTCTAGCAACGTTAACAGCAGGCCAAATGCATAAACTTAATTTAGGTTAAAATCTTATTAAGTCTTGGGTCACCCATCTATAAAATGAGGACAATAACTTACCTGACATAAAACAACTCAGTGCAGTTCATAATTAATAAAGCTTAGCTATCACTATAATCATCACTAAAAGCCTGTAGCACAAAGGACCCACCCTAAACACAGAAGTTACTTAGCATCTATCCGACAGTATGGAAGGAACTTGCAGACGAAGTCTTGACTTTTCAACTTAATAGAACCTTGTCCGTTGTTGAATTCTAAGTGATGACACTGTTCTGGTTCATTAGTCCACGGTGAGGAATCTGCTTAGCTATACAGTGTTTAGGGGGGGAAAGTCTGTGTGTAGGAATCTTGTAATCAATCTACAGCCGCTGAATTAAAAATAGCTCCCCAAACTGTCAGAGCTTTGTTCCTGTATGATTTTAGATCAACAGATTTAATTCTTTAAACATTACTAGGTGATGAAGACTGGCTCTAAGCCCTCAACCATCATGTTCTTACAAAAACATTTTGAATTCTTAGTAGAAGCTGCGGCCACTTGAAGCCACTTCATTGGCTAGACCTTTTTGGTTGACTGTAACCAACAGAAATTCCTAGACATCCAGGCCCCAAGAGACTGTATACATCTATGCTGGAAAGAAATGTCCTATGTTCTGAGTTCTTCAGGAGAAAAACAGTGAATAAGAAACTGTGAAATATTTGACCCCATGCCCTGATTATCCTACAAACCAAACAGTTGCTCAAGCATCGCACAAGCACCTCTTGAGGAAATCCATCCTCTGTACCTCCTATCTCCCTTGTCTTCCAAACATGTATTCTCTCTCTCTCTGAGGCCCAGACCAGTGTGGCTTCTGTATAACTCTACATCTGGAATCACTTTCTCCATTCTTATTTCTGTTAAGCCTTTCAGTAAACTCTTCTGTTTTAAAACTCACTACAGTTAGACATTTTCCAGGTCTTAAACTCCAGACCAATACTATTCAGATAAATATTTACTAGAAACTCCCTGATTCACCAACACTGCTTTGTATTTCCTAGAGGCTAGCACAGTGCTGGTCACTGGTAAGAAATGGTTGTCCTTATTACCAGCAGACTCTTTCTCGGGTTCAGTCCTAGGCACTATCAGGAAATCGAATTGTCTTTAAGGCACCACTTTCTGTACTTCCTCTTTCTCAAAGTATTTACACTTCCCAAGACTCTTCCTGACCTTCAACAAGCTAATTCCAATAAGATGTCCAGAATAAAGCTGATATGTATGATATTAAATTATGATATGACACATTTAAAAGAGGATACCCATACAAAGCAGTTTATGACCAAACATCATAACTCATGTTTCGTGTACCTCGTGTGTATCACTGAGGTGAATGTATGATGCTTAGAAGTATCTAAGTATCTCAAGTCATATAGACTTTATAAGCATCCATTTATTCTGTAATGACATTACAATGATTCTGTGGTTTGAACGTGGAATCCATACTACATAGGAGAATCCATGTTCTCACAGTGGATCTCTGTTTAACCCTCTTAGGTTAAGCAACATTTATGATAGATCTGCAAAACACATTGACCAAAATCCACAATGTTCTAACAATTTGAACCAATTAGGCTTCCCTCTGACATACCAAAAAATAAAAAGTAAAAAAATAAAAAATAAAATAAAAATCAGAGCTAACTGATACTAACTGATAAACTCCTTGGTGCTTGTTTAATTTGTTTTTAGATGGAGCCAGGGAACCTACTTCTTGTAAAGCCCAGAGACTGAGAAAGGTAAACCAATTGGAAGGGGAAGTGAAGAAGCCAATACATAGAGAAATTAAAAGGAAGGGACCCAGGCATACTGAAATACAATTGGATGGAAAGTGTGAGCGGCGAACAGAAGTGAGAAAGGAAAAAGTTCTACAGTTTTAAGACCTACTTCCATTAGTCACCCAGTCTTGAAGAATTGGGTATAAATGGGCCCTAAATTGCTATCGTAGATTCCCTACAAGCTCCTGAGACTCTTCATCTACACTCATTACGTCTAATTGACAAATTGCCATACTTTGAGATGCCACAAGTGCTTGAAAATAGTACAGCTCCATTCATTCAAGCAAGAATGAGAAAAGTTCACATTGATGGACTTTAAACGATGGAAATAAAAGTAGGGGGTTCTGCTCTGGGAAGAGGCAGAGCCTGGCAGCTCGGAACTGGTGCTCTTGGCTGGGATGACATCAGGCAAATCACTAGCAACCACACTGAGCTCTCCATCAGTGCTCATCCGAGCTGAGTCTTCCCACAGCTTTGGTAACGTGCTCTGCACAGAGCTCCCTCCAACAGTAAACATCCAGGCAGGGGCTTCTGAAGGCTTTGGTAAGGCCTTTAGTGTCCCAGCACCCTGCACTGTTGGGGTCTCTTTGTGTAGTTTAAAGTTCTACAGTTGTTGGGTTTTTTTTCTTTTGTTTGATTTTTGTTTTCAGAATCAAAGCTAAAGTCTGATATTTAGACCCCAGCTGGATACAAAGCAGAATATCAAGCAAGCCGAACCAGGATCAACAACTGGTCAGACTCAGTTCCAATTAGCCTGGAATCCTTTTGCTTCCCCCCACCCCCACAACTCCAGTATCTTTCCTGAGTGACATATTTAGTGGAGAGGTGAGGGGTGGAAATCCCCTGAAAATAATCGTCTTCCATTTCTTTCTCTTTGGTAAAAGTCTCAGATGGTGTTTAGTACTATCGTTGTGCAAGACAGCAGATGTGTCACAAGATCAGTAAAGCCCAATAAAGGCAAAACTTTCCTTCAGGTCAAGAGAATGGACTCTTTGATAAAGTCCAGGTGAAGAGATCAATTACCTGGCTAAGGGAACACCCCCGACCCAAGGAAGCCCTAATAAAAAGATAGGAGGAAAAATTATCCCTTTAAAAGATAATACATTCTTCTTCCCAGAATTCCAGCCCTTTGTACAGACAAGAGATTCTATTGGATCTCGCTACCTTTTAAGGCCTGACAGAAAGGCATGATTTATCCTTCCTCTGCTCTTCTGTCTCTTTCTCTCAGATGCTGGCCCGAGACTAAATATGCCTTTCTGATTCTTTGTGCTTTTTCGCTCTTTCTCTAAATCTCTCCCATCATGCGGTTGCTTATCCACTTGTATGCCTGCTTTGCTCAAATGGTGTAGTTCCCCTCTTCTATCTCTGTCTTGCAGGTGACTGCCAGTTTTGACAGCTTGCTTGCCCCAGTTAAAAAACAAAACAAAAAACAAAAACCTAAACACCAAAAACACAACCTCTAAAAAAAAAAATGCCACCAAGTTCTCATTTCAGTCTGTTCTGAAATTACTTTATTAATGAGACTAAGAACCCCAAGGGAGATCCTGGTTTCCTAGTAACATATTGTAACCTATCTACGACTCCCCAAAATTTCTAGTAACAAAGACATACATGACAATCCTAAATATGAGATGGCTCAGGAATTAGGAGCACATCAGAGGACCCAGAGTTGTTTCAATACACACAGGGTGGCTCACAACCATCTGTAACTGCAGTTCCAGGAAATCAGATGTTCTGCTATTGCTTCCACAGGTACCAGATGCCCACATGGTGCAGGCATACCCATAAAATAAAACTAATAAATCTTTAAAAACAAACCGTAATTATCCGCCTTTGGGTTAATGGTTAGATGTTTGCCTAACCCTGGGCTCCCTCTCATGATAGAACTTTCAGGCTGGGAAGCAGGTGGTAACCAGGAACTACGCTCCTAGCTTGCCTCTTGTCTTGGAGACTGGAGCTTAGCACAGACTGTGGGAAAGCATGCCACATCCTCATCAGCTTGGTAAGAAACCGTGTGTGTGTGTGTGTGTGTGTGTGTGTGTGTGTGTGTGTGCGTTCACCCCACTCCCCTCTCAGTCGGCCACCGTGATACAGCTGACCATAAGGACCACTCATGCTACATGTGGAAGGCACATGGATCCTGGACCTCTGCATCACTCTTGGAAGCGTGTTATTATCAGTTAGGAATGTCTCGTTTTCCTACTTGATATGAGTGAGAAATGAACTTACCCTATGCGTAAGCCATCCCGTCTGGCGTGTCTGTTTGCTAGCATTATCCTTTCTAAAAGATTACTTCCACTTTAAGCCAGGACACGTTACTGTCACTAATGTACAGGATTAAATTCTGATCCGAAAAACAACCGTTCCTAGTGGGGAAATGGCATTTAATAATTGTAAAAAGAAATGATTTTTCATGTGATAAAGGAGTATTTATTTTTAATACAAAACCCACTCTGTCTTTCCTAGAGAGTCATCCATTGGGTTTCAAAACATGTAGTCAAGCCCATAATTATTTTTAGCCCACAGCCTATTCTGAATCTTTCTTTGATTATTTACCATTGTCATCTCTTACTGTTAATAAATACTCTTGATAGTGGCAACTCTAATCCATAGGTTTCAAATTTCCTTAATATTTTTTCTTTTTATATTTACATATTTATTTTATGTATGTGTGTTTGCCTACATGAGTTTATTCATACCCCATGCATGCAGGAGTCTGGGGAGGACATCACATGCTTGCAGGAGTCTGGGGGGAGGACATCACATGCTTGCAGGAGTCAGGAGAGGACACTATGTGCATGCAGAAGTCTGCAGAGGATAGAAGAAGATGCCAGATATCCTAGAACTCCTATTACTGGAGGTTATGAACCTCCTTGTGGGTGCTGAGAACAAATTCCAGTTTCTCTGCAAGAGTAGTAAGGTCCTTTTAGGAGTTGAGCCATCTCTCCAGATTCCCTCTGTGTTCTTTCTTTTAGAGCTTTCATCCCTATGTTGGCAGGTTTTGTATGTCAACTTGACATTAAAGAAGGATCCTCAGTTGAGAATATGCTTCCATGAGATCCAGCTGTAGGCATTTTCTCAGTAATTAATGGGAGAGGGCCCAACCCATGGTAGGTGGTGCCGTTCCTGGGCTGGTGGTCCTGAGTTCTATAACAAAGCAAACTGAGCAAGCCAGGAGAAGCAATCCAGTAAGCAGCACCATTCATGGCCTCTGCATCAGCTCCTGCCTCCAGGTTCCTGCCCAGCTTGAGTTTCTGACCTTATTTCCTTTGGTGATGAACAGTAGTGTAGAAGTGTGAGCTGAATAAACCTTTTCCTCCCCAAGTTTCTTTTTGGTCATGATATTTTGTCCCAGCAATAGAAACCCAAACTAAGACAATTCCTCTATTGTTTGTGACAGCCAGTAAGACTGTCAGTGAGCACTTGATCTACCCATCACCAAGACATGATATTGTAACCATCCTTGTCTTCTTCCTTCTCCCTTTCTCATTTGCTGAGTATTGTTAGTTTCATTTCTTATTGCTGTGACAGGAGACCCCACAAAAGCAACTTAGAGGAGAAAAGGGATACTCAGTTTACAATTCTAAATTACAGTCTGTCATCTTGGGGAAATCACAGTGGCAAGAGCTTGAGAGAACTGGCCACATTACCCTGCAGTCAGGGGAAAAGAACAATAATGCACTCACAACAGACCTCAGCTTCGTTCTGGACCCAGCCCATGAACTACCTACATTCAGGGTGGGTCATCTCATCTCAGTTAACCCAATTAGGAAAATCCAACCTGATCTAGACAACTCTTACTGAGTCTCCCTTCCCTGGTGATTGTAGATTGTGCCAAGCTGACACCCAAGATCGTCACAACCATCACATTCTCCCATCGTGATTCTATCCCTTTATCTGAATACTGTATCCACATCAGAAACAATGTAAATGAAGTTCCTAAGACTGACTGATGCAGGGAAGGCATGAGAAGAGCAAGAGCATCCGTGACAGACAGGATACAGGAAGTGTTGAGGACAAAACCACCACAGATGCCAAACAAGCACAAGAGCCAACTGAAGAAGTTCCTAGTGACCAAAGCTGGGACAATCTAAAAGAAAAGGAAATAGTATTAGAATATAATGCAAAGCATAAAATAAAAGTCAGTGTGTCCATGCAGATCGTAGATGATGGATGGACTAGACAGACCGACAGAGAACAGGCAAATCTCCTAGGCAAATAATTTCAAATAATTCACATAAGCATTCCACTCTCAAGGTAGTAGTACATAACTTCCTACTCCTTAAGTAGTTAGGGTTGCAAATGATGATATCCTCCAGAAGCGTATGCTATGGAAGGGAACCATAACATGTCTATACAGAAATCCCTGTATCTTTCCCACCCATCATCTATATGTCACCCAATCACCCTACTTCCCCTGAATCTGGGTGACACCACCTCGGGCAGATGACAGAGTTAACTTCTGCAGAGCAGTCATGCTGATGCTGTGAGCCTTTGATGTGATATGAAGAAAGCAGTGCTCGAGGGCTGTGTTCTTCCTCCAACAACCTCACAACTCCGATCTAAGCACAGGGACATTATCAGGCAAAACCCAGTTGAGAGCCATTCCATCAGCTAGTAGACAGCACTCCTTCAAACTGTCAGAGTCATCAGAAAGAAAGTCAGAGGAGCCTCCTGAGTCATGCTATCTAGATGGACTGTGGATTGAGATGCTCTCCCAAAACAGAAAAGGATTAAATGAAAGCTACAGAGATGTGGGTTTTAGTTCATATGGTAGCAATATCGGCTCATTAATTTTGATGCATATGAATTACTGCCATACTAACATAAGATGAGATTAGTAAAGGGAAGGAGTACAAGTAAAGGAAAATGCTTAATACTGTGTATAAAACTATAAATCTAGTTATGCACAATAACATTTGCCCCAGCTACTTGGGAAGCTATGGTGGAAAGACCGTTTGAGCCCAGAAAATGGCTAGATAGTTTTATTAATGCTCAAAGCCCAGAAGTGCCAACAGTTTTAAAAGCCTCCCTCCTCCAGCTGCATTGAGCAGTATTCTAAAAATATTTATTTACTATCCTCTGGAGTGTCTCAGGTCTTCAGTTAAAAACTGAAGGTGCAATAGATTCTGACCTCATTTTGAAGTTTGACTGCTAACGACTTTTCCTTCCCACAAGGCCACTTGCCTTTTCTGTCCTCTGGGCCAATGATAAGATATCTCTAGTACTACCTCCTTTGAAGCCAAGGACAGTCCTAACAATACAAGCTCTGGGTCACTCACTCAGACCAGCCTCCTCTCCTTGATGCCTCAAGCTTACTGCAATTGCCTCAATATGTGAACTATGAACTTTTAACCCTCTTGGTACTTGTGTCACCAGCAGTAACTTTCACAGTTGATCTTGTGGAATGTGTCATAGTGATGCTATACAATAATAGTAGAGGGAAATGTCTCTCCTCTTGCTCTCAAAAAATCATGTTCATGAATTCACTTGCCAAGTACTCCGGTCCAAATATTTGTGTCTCCCAAAATTGATATACTGAAATATTAACCCCCAAGGGATTAAAGTCTGGGTCTTTGGAGATTGGAAATCTCGAGGGAAGAATCCTCATGAATGAGATTAGCACTTATATAGGACACCAGACAACTGCCTTGCGCCTTCCGATGTGCAAGGACACCATTGCAAGACCCCGTCTATGACCAGTGTGCACGGATACCATGACAAGTCTCCATCTATGAAGAAAAGGGGTCTTCACCAGATACCTAACCTGCCAATACCTTGATTTTAAACATCTAGCTTGCAGAACTGAAAGAAATAAAACCTTGTTCAATAAGGCTTTTAGTTTCCATTGTTTTGTCAGAGGACCTCTAACAGACTAAGACATTAAGTTATCCCACTCATAATTAGTGTTCGGTTTCAAAACTCACCGTGACAGGTGTGCCTGGAAGCCCCGCCCTTTGGAAAGAATAGAACCTTTCACTCTACACACCCACCTGGCTCCTCACGGTGTGTTTACTCGGAACAAGGGTATATATGCAAGTTCGTTTCTGTCTGCTGAGAAACAAACACTGGGAGGTTCTTAGAGGCTTATGGAGAATTTCCTAGCGATAGCTGTCGACTTTTAAGACAAGGCCTCAGTCCTGAGTGAAGGCACTATCTAGGGTCAACCTTTGAAGAAAATGTGTGCAAAGAGAGGATCAGAGTAGGCTTTGCCCTCCGGGCCTGTGAAATTGAACACAGCTGCTGTCTGAATCACCAGTGTGTACATTATTTAATGATGCTTTGGAGCCGTTTGAGCTACAGGTGCAAAAATGAGAGGTTTAAGGTTGTATGTTATGGACCCTTGTGTCCATAACATGAGGGCGTGCGCATGCGCGTGAGCTTAAGCGTGTGCCTGTGTCCGTGTCTGTGTGTAGTTCTTAAAAGCCTACTTGGAAAGCCCCAATTAATGTGTCTCTGCTGAGGTGAAGTTGGAATAAAACATCTATGAGTATGACAAGGGTACTGTGTCATTTAAACAGAATGTTTTCTACTTAGAATATTTTCTAATTATTTCTGAGCTCTGTAATGCTTCCATTTTCAGCTGGTTTAAAAATAAAAGGCCATCATAATCACTCCAGAAAAGTATCTCTCTCAGAGTAAGAGTAGCGAGGGGCTAGGGCAGGGCAGCTCCACTGAAGAGATTGTGTTATACAGTCACAGAAAACTACCAGTGTAACCCAGGGGACACTCAAGTCCACTGTTAAAAGTAATATATAGTTAGTTATCTTGTGCTGAGGTCAGACTAATCCATATAAGAAAGGAAAAAATGTGCTAAAAAAAATAAAATTAAGAATGGAGAAGACGACAATATCCCTCTTGTTGACTCCTTCTTCCAACTGGGACTGGTCCAGTACACACACCCGCTGCTTCCTGCTGGCATGTTCCGGGGGTGAGAATCAATTCGCTCTTTGTAGATATCAAGAAATTGTGGAAGCATTAAAAGGGGAAACAGTGAATGGATCTAATGTAATTGAAGACAAAGGATTTAAGTGATGTAGAGGAAGAGGGCAAGAGGAAAGTTGGTCAGGATCTGGGGTGACCAGTGCCCCATCAGTGGGAATGGGGGGACCTGAGGCCAAAGGAGAATCCACCCAGAAGCTCAACAGCTCCTCTACTCTTATTTCTGAAGCTCTTAACATTCAACACCACCAGCCAGATGCTGATTGTGCTTAGGAATGAACTTCAAAGTGACTTCTAAACAATTCCCTAAAACGCAATACATTGTGTGTGTGTGTGTGTGTGTGTGTGTGTGTGTGTGTGTTGTGTGTGTGTAGTTTTTCATATACGCACATACACTTTTCAGAAAGAGCAATCTCTATGCACATGACGGTCCTGAGGTACCAAGCTCTCTTAGTAGTGGTTTAACTTTGAAATCCTCTTCATTGTTGTCGGATGTACTCGATACTCGTGGGTATAATGGGGAGGGGGTCTAGGGGGGTTGCTGGGTTGGGGTATTTAATTCTTGTTTCTGTTTTGTTCTGTTGCTTTCAATTTTAATACCTTGCTAAAAGCAGTAAACCTTAACTGTAATTCATGCCTTGAAGTAAGTAGGTCACTGAAAATGAAAACACTATCAGATGTAGTCTAGGATTTCAGTTTAGCGAGATTATCTTGTGTAATTGCTGTAAAAAAAAAAAAATTGACTTTTTTTTTTTTTTTTTTTTGCTTTTTACCAAAATCCTGTGGGACTGGAAAACTGTTTTTTAAAGCTGTGCTATTAAGCAGAATCTCTTCTCTTTATGACAGGTGTTATTTATAAACACACATCACCCCCTTTTAGGGAAATTACGGTAGAATACAATTTGGGCCTTGAAGTTTGTACGTCCTTCAGTAGCATGAGGTCACAGAGGTTCTCAGTCTAGGTCTCATTGTGCCTTCCCTAGAGATACTGACTACACCACTGTGGTAGTCTAAATGAGAATTCGCCCCTGTAGGCTCACATATGTGAGTGTTTGGTTCCTTGTTGGTGAATGTTTTAGGAAAGCCTAGGAGGGATGTTGGAGATGTGTCACTGGGAGTGGACTTTGAGTTTTGAAAGCCTGTGATGTAATCTCTCAGCTACTGCCTCAGCACCTACCTTCCTGCTGCCACACTCCCCTTACCATGACAGGCAAGGACTAAGTCTCTGAAACTGTAAGCCACTCCCCAGTTACATGCTCCCTTTTATAAGTTGCCTGCGTCATCGGCTCTTTTCAGAGCAATAGTAACCCTAACCAAGACAGAAGTTGAGAAAGCAAGTAGCAAATGAAGAAAAGTTTCTCTTTCTAAAATTTCTCGAAAGAGAGAAAGATAGCTAGAGGTGGTGGTACATGCTTGCTACCCTATAGCACTTGGGAGGTCCAGACAGGAAGATCCAAGCTGAAGGTCATCCTCAGCTACACAGTGAGTTCAAGACCAGCCTGAGTCACTGTAGACCTTGTCTCAAAAAAGTAAAAGAAATGGAAGAGAAGGAGGAGGAAGGGGAGGAGGAGGCCTGCAGTGTGGCCCCTATATAACAACTGTAAAGGAATGGGTCCATGTATTGAATTTTACCAGGAGCAGCAAAGAGATATTCCAGATGATCCTTAGCTCATGATGGAACAGTACCACAGCATCTAGACCTGAACTTGACTCTAATAAGGGTTGTTTTCTGATGGCACTGAGGATTGAACTCAGAATCTAGCGTGTTAGGCAAGCACTCTATCGGTAGCTATAGCCCCTTCCCCCTTGCATAAGTTTTTAAATCTAAGTAGATCTAAAATACAGTATTATACGACACCACAGAGTCAAACCAAGAAAACTCATCTATGGAAATCTCCACAAGGAAAGCAGCCGTGTTACCTCAGGAAATGAAATATAAGTTTCGTTGCTGCTGCTGCTGCTGTTGTTGTTGTTATTGTTGTTGTTGTTGTTGTTGTTTTAAGATGAAGAAGTTTTCAAAGATTAGGGGCCAGTGAAGAGTCCCATAAACCCGCATGATGTCATATTTATCCAGCTCCAAGCAAACCGCAATGAGACCCACGTGAGCCCACTGAACACTGAGTTCATATTTGATGAATATTAAACAACCACTGTTGTTTGGGATTAGTAACAGTATTTTGACTATTTCAAGAGGCATTTCCATCTTTTAGTGACGCAGACCAAAGCACAGGTGGATTTATTTACTTTTAATTATTGATTTTTCAACTCAGGGTCTTGTGTAACCCAGGCTAGCATCGAACTTCTGTGTAGCCAAGGATAACCTTCTATCTCCCAAGCACTAGAATTACAGAGAGGTACTATCAATCCGCATTCCGTGGTGCTAGGGAACAAAACCAGGGCTTTGTGTCCACTGGATGAGCCCTCAACCCTTGCCAGCCCTAACACATTTTTTTTTAAATTAATTTTTATTTAAAATAACACAACTGGTATTTTCTAGGATTATTTCCTGTAGGCGGCCGAAGAGACGGCGCCGGTTTCCATAATGGCTGGCGCAGCGTCCTGTATAAGCCTACTGCGCATGCGTCAGCCTGAAGCCCCTCCCGAGAGGGCTTATGCAAATGAGGCATGAGCCCTAACCAATCACAGGGCTTATGCTAATGAGGCATGAGCTCACAGGGCTTATGCTAATGAGGCACGAGCCCTAACCAATCACAGGGCTTATGCTAATGAGGCATGAGCCCCAACCAATCACAGGGCTTATGCTAATGAGGTATTGGCCCTAACCAATCCTGAGAGAACAGGCCGCCTGGCCCGCCCCCTTGGAAGGGTATATAAGCAGTGCATTTCTGCTGCTGGGGGCCCCTTCGATAGATGAAGACTGTGCCTAGAATAAAAGAGCTGTCAAAGAAGAATCCAGGCGTGTCGTGTCTTACTTGCCGGCCTAGAAGACGCGACAATTTCCTCCCCTTCTGTGTTCCTCCCTAGATCTGAGGTCCCCCTCCACCACGCCACAGTCGATCCTTAAGCATGTCTTCACCCTTGCATCTTCACATTGCATAATAATCTTCTGGAAGGGGGCTGTGCACCATAAGATCAAGGACCATGACTGCCATGATCGCCTTGGTTTCTTCAAAGCCTGACGCTTAGTGCATCTATAAATGAGTGGATTTGAAACAAAGCTTTGTTTCCTGTTAGGCGTGTTTATAATAGCCGTGAATTTTAAACTCACTGGAGGAAATGATGAAACTGATTCATGAGCGAACTAGTCGCCATACCAACTTCACTCTCACTGTTTGGGGTATGTCTGCTTAAAAAGAGGCGACAATTAGTAGTTACAATCGCTAACTTTATAGCTTGCCTCCTACACACCAGACACTGTTATAAGCTCTTCATGTGTTTTAAATAACACCTATTGAGAAAACATGCAGAAAGAAAATTGCCACCTTGGGTAGATAACTGATTACTTCTCAGAGTTATCTAAGGAGTCCTTTAGATGTGCAGTGAAATCAATCAAGTTGCTTCACTCTGGAGTCTATAGATTTTGCCAACTGACTAAAGAATGTCTTCTTGGGATGACATCAGATGTGGCATTGACCCCATCCATGAGACATCCATCACAGACTGGGAACCAAACCAGATTCCCAATTTAGCTCTCTCTGTAATGCTTTGTGACCCATATGGGAACTCCTTCTTGTTGGGAATATCACAGTCGGTTAAGGTTAAGGAGACACTGCATTTTTTCCTGGCTTGAGGAATGTGATGTTGGTCAAAGTCATGGCTGAACACGATATGCAGCACAGAACGGCATAGAACTGAGTTGGTCTACTCTGTCTGCTTTGTTCTTCCAAGGCAAAAGGAGTCTGACTGACTCCGGGATTCTTGGCGAGCCCATTACTCAAGCCACAAATACTTCAACTATCCAATGACTCAGTAACCTTCAACCACACTTTAAATAAAGGCCTTCTATCATGTTCTGCACATGTGTTTTACTTCCAGTTGAGTGCTCTACAAATGCCAAGCTGCTCAGATCCCCCCTCATTACTTTCTGCAGAACTCTGCCCCAACAGCTATTTCAAAAAGATTATTGCCTATGTTTTCTGCTAAGGTTCTAACAGCACCCTTTCCAGATGATGTAACTGTAAGCATCTTACAACCTAGCCAAACACTAGTTCTTCTCTTACCTTAGTCCTCCTTCGGAGGTAGTCAATTGATGCCACATTAAAAAGGATTTTATTCACTAATACATGATGTTTTACCTTCTACTGTTTAAAATTTGGACAGTGTACAAAATGATGATTTTCGTGTCTATCTTGTACCTTGCTCATCTTCCGTTCCTCCAGCCTCTTCTCTTCTTCCATCGCCTGTCTCCTCCAGCTCCAATAGTTCACATCTACATTCCTGTCACATACGTGTGTATGAACAGATTTAATATAGCTAACACATTCTGCATATAAGAGAAGATGTGAAACATTTTGTTTTTTCATAGGTGAGATTTTTAAACAAAGAGCATTTTCCCTTCCCTGGTCACTTCTGCATGGGTGGGTATATTGGAAAATAAGGAAAAATTATGGTCCTCAGAAGAAAGCCACAAGCAAATATTCAGTAATTCAAAATGAGCAACCAAGAAAACAACTTGCCAACATTTGAGGGAAGGGCAAGGCAGGATTGTATTTTGAAGGCTACGTAGGCAGGATGTGAAGAGCAGCTGGCATGCTCCTGCCTAACTGTGAAGCCAGATGCAGGATGTGAGCCCCAGAGGATGGAGAAAGAGGTAGAAGAGTTTAACGTTGAGACTTGGGACATCAGATCTCACAAGAAATGCTATTTCTGATTCTCATCTAAATAAGGGAAGATGACGCTTTAATAGTAAAACCTACTTCAGCTCAAAACCTCTTATCTATAATAAAGATTAATAATTTTGACCCAAATTTACCAAGTATTATGGCTTAGAAATGAACTGTTTGCTCAAAAGATAAATCAAGCTGGGTGAAGTAGTACATGCCTTTAATCCAGCACTGGGGAGGCCACAGTAGGTGACTTTTTTGTGAGTTTGTGGCCAGCCTGGTCTACAACAGTGGTTTCCAGGCTAACAAAGCCTGTAAAAAGACCCCTGTCTTAAATAAATAAATAAATAAATAAATAAATAAATAAATAAATAAATACTTGAGGGTCTGGTAAGCAGCTGGTAGATGAATTCATTGAGAACTGATTTCCAAAGAATGGACTAATCTGATCCAGTCAATGTATTAATTTCTTGATATTTTATCACTCCATAGTGTTGATGAGGTTACTTAAATCAGTGGAGACACTAGGCCACTTGGGTGATGCTTTTATAAGACATACCTGTCTACAGTGCATGTCTGTCTACAGTGCATGTCTACAGCACATGTCTGTCTACAGTGCATGTCTACAGCACATGTCTGTCTCTCCCTTCCCCTCCCCAATTCCAGGACTCAGAGCCAGATGACCATGAATTGAAACCACAAGCAGGCATAAATCTTTCCTCTTCTAAATGGTTTTCCTCAGGTCCATCACAATGACTCAAGTGGGAGACAGAGACACATAGCTCTGCAGTTATCTAATGTTCCGTTAGATAAAGCAACCTTTGCTATCGTTGGTAGCTTGCTTTAGAAAACCCTTCTCATCCCTAGGTCTCACTGAGGTGATAGAACACAGATATTTAAAACAACCTTTCCATTTTATTAAAATATATGATCCATTAAATACAATGTAGATCTATGTGGGGTATGCAGGAGAAGGCCTCATGACGGTTCACATATACACCACTGCTTTGTGGGTGTTGTGCTATGTTTTGTTTTGTTTTGTTTTGTTTTGTTTTTTGTTTTTATAGATAGAGTTTTTTAAAAATTACATAGTCTTGACTGGTCTTAAACTCATAAAGATCTGCCTGCCTCTGCCCTCTGAGTGCTGGGATTAAAGGTGTGCCGTCGTGTTCCATGGCCCAGTTCTCTTGAAACAAATACAGAATATGAGAAAAGAGTTTTGGCTTGGCAAAAGCTAGAGGCTTTTAACTGTCTCACAACCCCTGCAAAAGGGGAAAATTATGTCCCACAAATACTCCTGCTATGCTAATTAGCAAAAGGGGTCAGGACCGTCTCTGCTTATTCTTCTACACTAAGTCTTTTCTAAAGAGTAGGACTTAGCCCTGACATCTCCCATTCAGAAGGCTGCGCACATCTTCTGAGAAAAAGTATTCCTCATTTGCTTCCAGGCAGGGAGAAACTATGTCACAGTGTATGGCCCAGGGCTCTTAACAAGGTTCGAAGGATCATAGCTATTCTGTGAACAACCCTTGAGGGCTGGCAGAAGAGTTTTATGGAGCCTTCAGACTCTTTTCTGGTAACAACTCAAAAAGCTACTGATCTTGAAAACCAATCAAAATGCCCAACAGTTTAATAGCAAATGTATGCTGTGGAGACATCGAATATTTGCTGAAATAAAGCTAACTCTGGCGAAGAGAGTCACCAACAACTTACAAGTTTAAAAGGAAAACTGACTGAGGGAGGCAGACACAATTTCTAGCCCTTCACTTCAAGCATTTCCGTATTCCTCCCTCAGGATGGACACAGCTAGGCCACCTTACTCTTGGGGAAATGGTTTTTCCCTTCCTTATCCTAAGATTAAAAAAATGTAACCACAAAGAGAACACAACATCATGAATCCCAATGTCATTCCTCTGAGATCCAGTTCCCGCTCCAGCTGCAAAGTCCATCACATCCCGATTTAGTACCTATTCTTTTGCAAGTCACAGTAAACATCAACACAGACACAAACATGCGATACAGGTAGTGAGAAACAGCTGCCAAAAATATCACAAACTCTCCACAGGCAAACTTCCTCACTTCGGCTCTCTCCGGGACTTCAAGGACCCTGTGTGCCATTTGTCTGCCGCACAATGCACACTGAGGAGGCCTTTTATGGAATACCAGTCCTCTTGCTTTCCTGCCTCAACCACTGTGTGTGTGTTGCTGCAGGCTGTGAGCGGTGACCTGAGCCAACAACAAGGCCTTGTAGTTCAGGGACAACTGCCCATTAAGAGGAGGGAAAAGGTCATTGGAAAAGGAATTCTGGCTGTTGAGTGCCTTGCTCAGCAAGATGTCATGACTGTCCCATTCACCACAGAGAAATTGATTGTTACAGCTATCTGTTTATTGGAGGACAGGACTTGAACAGCTTAGCAAAGGAGGAGATTCTCTATGTGTTCTCCCTCCTAGCTATCTTACAGTTGAGATTTTGCTTTCTGGTAAGAGGGAAAAGGAGAGAGGCTGTAATGATCCCCTAAACCCTAGGCATGTCCTTGGGATCTCTTAAGAGCACACAGCCTGAGCTGTGGGCCTGAAGGGAATTCGTAAGGAAACCAAGGCTGAGTTATAAGGACTTTACATTTGTAAGTTGTTACACTCATTGGATGCGCTGTACTTGAGAAGTGTTTGAGTTAGCTCCACTGGGTATCTCATGAAGCAGAGGCTGCTTACATCCGTTCATCTGATTTTCCTTTTTAATTCTAACTTCTTGGGGAATAGGGAATAGAATTAATTAGTCTATATGGCCCCCAGGACACTGGAAAAACACCTGTACACAGGACTTTCTACACCAACCTTTCTTTGTTCCATTTTTACATTTTTATTTATTTACTCGAAGACAGGTGGCCTGGAACTCAGTATAAAGAAAGACTGGACTGGCTCAAGTGCTAGGATGTAAATCAATTGGTGTTTTTGTTGTTGTTGTTGTTTTGTTTTGTTTTCCTTTTCCCTTTCTTCATTTCTTTTCCTTCAGGTTCGTAGTTCTCATTTCGGTTTTCTCCCAGCAAGTCTGTCTGTTTCTACCAATCTCTTCTCCCCCTTTGCTTCCCATTTCTGTTTCCCAGAGGACCTGCCTCTGAGGGTCCACCAAGGCTTTCAGAGTAGGGCTGAGCAGAGGGGAGAGAAATGAATGTTTTCTGGAGGATTTGAGGGAGAGGAGAATTCTCATCCACCGCCTCTGGGTCTGTGTCTGTGACTCAAAACAGAAGAGTGGAAAGGGGGGTGGGGAGGTGGAAAACTGGAAGAGAAATGGGATTTTCTTGGGATCTTAATTTAATTCTGTTAGAAGAGCCCCAGGGTTCAGCTGGGACAGAGGAGTCACTTCCCTTCATTCTGTCCTCCCTCGCTGAGGGACGGGCAGAGGGGACTGACTTATTGAAGTAAGTGACAGGTCATGCCCAGCTGCAGGAAATGAGCAAGCACATGAGAAAAAAGTCCCTAAAATAAAAAAAGACAGATGGGACAGCTATATGCTAAACAGGAGTTACGAGCTCTCTGGGAAGAGTTCATTCATAAACCGGAACAAATTGATGTCCATCGAAAGAGTGTTCTGTGTGTAACCAATGCTACCCGACAGAAGAACTGCTGTCAGACAGAAGGCAAGCAAAGGAACTTCTAAGAAATAACACAAGTGAGAAGGAAAATCATGAGCAGCCAAGAGACCAGCAACACACAGGTGCCTTGTATGCATATTTCCAACTGTCAGAAGACATATTATAACATCTATAATGAGAAACATAATATTTATATCAAGCAGTGGTCTGCTCTGCTGTCAAGGAGTGGCAAATCTATTTCCCTTTTCTTTGGGTATCTCCCTTTAACAAAATCCATTCTCCCTGTGTCTTCCTCATCCAAGACAGTGCCGTGAGTGGAAGGCAGTGTGACATTTCAATATCTATCATTTCAGTGTCTCCCTGCCACACATTGGTTCAGTCACAGAACTTAACCCAAGACCACACCGCCCGTCTGTCCAGAAGCTGTCAGAAAAATCGATTCCAGGAGGTTTCGTGTTCCTTCCCCAGCTGCTAGAATCATTGTGGTTGCATGGGACTCTGAGACCCGCCCTGCATTGCCTTTGAAGGAAGGCCTTGTAGGGTACAATGAGGTTGGAGCCAGAGGAGAGAGGAAACAGGATGACTGGAAAAAGGATGCTATGTCCCCATGTCTTTTTCTTTTGTTTCTTGAAGAAACAAGTGATGTTTTTTAAAATAAATAAATAAATAATAAAGGTCCTTTTGAAGCAGTAGTATAAATGATTTTTCTTAGCAAATAGCAATAAAGACAAAAGTATAGCTTATCTTCTAGTCATCTTGCTTGTTTGCTTTAAGCATCTACTTTCCCGTTGTACCTACGACACTTGGGGTAACAAGCTTTTTCTTCTCAGCCCCAAGCTCCTGGAATAACGACTCAGACCAAATATATTTACAAATACTTAGGCCATATAGTAGGCCATTCCTGACTAGCTAATAATGTATAATAACTCATTTATATTGTCTACATTCTGCCATGCGCCTGGATACCTCCGATCAGGTACTGGTCTGCCCTTTCACATCTTAACTGGAGACTCTCCCTGTGCCTCACTCTATCCCATAATCCTTTCTGCTCGCCTTCTAGTCTACCCTTCCTACAGGCCATAGGTGTTTTTAATTGACAGGTGATGCATCCATACAGCACACAAGATATTCTCTCTATACTTGGGTCATAGGCTCCGGATTCTCAAGTGCTTTTCTTCTAGTGGATGCATCACAATTTTAAATGTTCTGAAATTATGTCAGTTTCATGGGCTTTCAAAGAATGACTCCCCCCTCCCGAAAAAAAAAAGGTTTAGTGGAAAGCATACACTTTCACTAACTCTATCATGTTCCAGGCTAGCTTCTACTATGTGTGTTTTTTGTTTGTTTGTTTGTTTCCTGTTTTTGTTTTTTGTTTTTTACCAAAAACAGGCTCTGTCTGGGTAGCCCTGGCTGTCCCTGAACTTGCTCTGTAGACCAGGCTGGCATCAAACTCAGAGATCCATCAGTCTCTGCCTCTGCTGGGATTAAAGTTGTGAGCCTCCACCACCCAGCTGAGAGGCTATTGTTATTAGCAAGTGACAGGAGAAAGATAAACTGTCTAGGGAAGAGTGCCCTGCAACAGATGCTCAATTCACAGGGTTTCTTTCTACTAGTGAAAAGCAGAAAAAGAAGAGTTAGTCAATGTGGCCACACTGGGGAGAGGGACAAAGAGGTCCGATGGGATACTATTCCCTCAGGTCACATCCCTGTCTGTCTTCTGGGCCTTGACATGCCGGTGGGTTATAAATAGGAAACGACATGAGAAGTTTGGAACAGAACAGGCAAGTTTTCCTGTCTTGTACTTCTAGGGCACTGAGATCGGTCTACTTGGTCACGTGACAAGTTCCTCCTGTAGTTTAACTTGCACTTTCTAGAGAGCTGTCTCCAGGCTGGAGAGGTGGCTTAGCCATTAAGAGAACATACTGCTTCTTGAAGAGTCCTTGGGCTCTGTACTCATTCGCACACGAACGCACACACAGATACACACACACAATCACACACACACATACACATACACACAATTTAAAACTAAACAATTTAAAGACAGCTTTTAAAAAAAAAAAGGGCAAAATTGTTCATTCAAAACGACTGAAATTATTTTTAAAAGAATTCTATTTGCCATAGAGGAAGCCAGTGCAGGGCCATATTCCTTTTCAACATGTGTAAGTGGGTTTATTGAGATGGCCCAGCAGGTAATCGCTTGGCCTGATAGACTTGAGATTGCTAACTAGAACTCACTTGGTGGAAGAGAGAACCAGCTCCTGCCCACGTAACCTCCAGGCATGTGCGTGGCTCACATACGCACACGCAGTCACTAAACGACAGGAGAAGCTCAAGTCACGTCTCGTTCTTTAAAACACATCAAAGGGCTTTTATAGAGGTGAATACATTAAACCTCTCCATTTTTTTTTGAACGTATAAAAATGCTAAGTTTGCTTCAAAAAAGGCAACATTGTAGCGTTCTCTTCCATTCCTCCAGAACTGTGAATGGTGGTGGAAGAGACACTCTCTTTATAGGAAGCAAACCATGCTGTCCCACTAACAAAGAAGGACCTAGAAGGTTCACCTTATAAGTCCTCTAAGGATGAAAGAACATCTCAGAGACTTTAGACTTACAGAACTCGGCCCAATGGGCTCCACAGGCTATTTATTTCTTTGTTGCCCTGATCTCACACCATGTTCCCAACTCAAGGTCCTTCCAGCCACAGTGATTCTGGCTCTTCTGGATTTCCTTGTAAATTAAATGTTGAGGTTTCCCCCATCTGCTCATGATCAGCACTATATTTGTACAGGACAGGGAGGGAATCTTAGAAAGGAGATCAATGTTCCTCTTTCTTACACATCCCTCTTTCTTCCCCTGACTTAACATAACTTCATCCATTCTTCCAGTATTTTAGCCATTTAAAAGCTAAATAGACTTAATATGCTTAAGTACTTGAGAACCTTAACTTAAAGGTCTGGGGTTGAGGAGAGAGGAAATGCAAGCACATCCTATAAACTGTTTCAACATCCATGTGGAAAGATTATGAGCAGGCAGAAAACAAAGGGGCCCTGTGATGGAGCTAAGGGGCATATTGTGTTCCCGGCCACAACTGCCGGGCTGTTACAAAGGGTTCTTTAAATATTTCTGATGGGAATGAAATGAATTACGACCAACACAAGGGGGAGAGAGGATGCCAAGGGCAGAGTGTCAGGTAAATGAAAATGGAGAATTTCCTTCTCGGCCGTTCCCACCTCACCTCCTCAATGACTTCTTTCTCCCCCCTTTTAATTAGGACTTGGCAATGAACTGTCTTTCCTATCGCTCATTTCTCACCTTAGCATGATCTCCTTCAGAACTGCTCCTGTTCTGACCAGACTTGGGTTTCACACATAACTGCTCTAAAGACAAGAAGGTGGGATCTTCCCAGACTGTGCCAACAGATACTTTCACCGTTTCTTCCTCTCTCTCTCTCTCTCTCTCTCTCTCTCTCTCTCTCTCTCTCTCTCTTTCTCTCATCAGGGCCAAGCGCACGTTCTATTACTAAGCCACATTTCCAGTCCTCTGGAGTTCACAGGTATCCTCAGGTCTCATCACTCAAACATCCAGTCACTGAGGTTTTCGACAGAATCAACTATACATCAGAGTGCGCGCACAGTAGGCCGGGTTCACTAGACATCGTAGTGTTAGGCACACACCATGTTGCATAACTGTGATTCCAATACCAAAGAATCAGAGACAGGAAGAACATGAGTTTAAGGACAGTCTGGGTTACAAAAACAAACAAAAGAAATCCCATGGGCATCTGTGCTTCCTGTGGGCTCTGATAGTAGGAAAACTTTAAATGAGACCCCAGTCCCTGTGTCTTCATTCAGACACCGACGGTATTAGTAATTGACATTACACAAGAACCATGTGCCAGATTCACAGGACGTCAGTTACCTTCACCCCAGCACTGAGAAAAAATGAACATCTCTTCTAAGTTACAAAAGAGGAAAATGAGACACCAAGAAACTGCACACATCTATCTCACACAGCTGTTCTTTCTCCAGCTCACGGCTCCCTGCTAGCTGGAAAGAATAGGCAGAAGCTGTGTCCTAGAAGTCAGTCTTCCGGTTCAACTGGAAGCAAACATTTCATATGCCCAGCTAATTATAACCCTTTAGTGTTTGAATTTTAAAATGTCTAAGTCATTAGGCTTTTCCAGGTTTTGTTAGCTTAGGCCTGATTTATTTGTTTTGAATTGGAAAAGCTGTTTTAAATGTACATGGTGGCTTTTTCTCTATTTAAAGAGGCCAGCAGATGAATAGAATGCAGAAAGCCCTCTGGACCCCCGCATGTGCCAGGCCTCCTCTGGCCACGCCCAATTCATTAGCCCAGGGGTTATCAAGCCTCCTGCCAGGCAACAGGCATTTTGGGCTTTCAGCCTCAAGGTCTCTGCTGCGATTATTTATCTCCAAGTGTGGAACCAGGAAGCAAGGGTGGACAATTTGAAAATGAACAGGCCTCACTGTGATCCCAACAGTTTGGTTTTTAGGAAAGTCCCAGGGTTTGAGTCAATCCATTCTTTACCTCACATCTTCATACTGATTACTCTTTGGAGTCTTTTCTGAGAATATCCAACTTCCTAACCTAGTCCATAGGCTCTAAATTCTCCTTCTGGGTGTGTGTGTGTGTGTGTGTGTGCGCGCGCGCGCACACGCTCGCTCAAGTGCTGAGGTTTGAGGTCTGAGGTCTGTATGTGTGGGGTGTTTGCATCAGTGAGTTTGGGGACTAGTGCCCTTAGGGAGACAGAGACTGACACCAGCCATCTTCCTTGATTACTCTCTACTTTATTTATTGAGGTTCAGTCTCTCATTGAATCTGGAACTTACCGATTTGTCCTATCTAGCTAACCAGCTGGCTACAGGGATGTCCTAATTCTACTCTCCTGCCTCTGATGCTGAAATTACAGGCAGGCCGCCATGCCCATGGGAGCTGGGGATGCGAACTCTGGTTCTCACCCTTCCCACAAGTAAGCTTTATCACTGAGCTATACCACTACTTCCCCTAGCTCTAAGGATTGTTTGCTATTTTAAATCTTTGGGTGACTACAGCCATTTGTCAGAGCTCCTTAGCTCTCAGATTCCCAACTCATTCACAACTCTGAGATATCCTGCTTTGACCAGCAGCATCCATTCACGACTCAAGGACTTCCCATCCTACTGTAATTTAGTTTTTTCCTCTTCAGTTCAAGTATCAAGTACTACTTTTCTATCCCCCAAAATAGTAAAAGTACTATGTTTCTATCTACAAAACACTTTGGACAATTGTTTGTGGATGAGCCATTGAAAATTCTTTCCAAGCTGCTTATGTGAACCTTCAGTTGGATCCAGTTTTGTTCATGAGCCACTGTGTCATAAGCCGTTCCCCGTGGCCAGGCTGTGTTCTGCGAGTGAAGGAAGGCAGGAAGGCATTAAGGAAGCAGCCTGGACAGGGGATGCAGGGAAGTCAGGCAAGCAAGCCGTCCCCAGATCCAGATGAGCATGGTGGGAAGAGTTCCAGGTACTGTCAGAACACCAAGAGCGATGCCACATCCTGTCCCCAGGTTCCTATGTCTTCTTTGGGCACCAATTTAAACATAAAGACAAGCTGCCACTTAGTGTCACCCACCTGTGAGATGCTCAGAAATGGAGTCTTGGATCCCACCCCAACCTACCAAGTCACAATCTGCATTAAACAGAGAGAGTCTGGAGAGTGTTGCTTTACCCAACATAAATCCTGCTCACTACTGACAAAATGACAAACTCCTATCCCACAGGTTTCCTAAAAGGCACCAGGGACATAATCTCCCAAGGTGCTTAAGTGCAGGTATGCTTGTCCCTGCACCTGCTCATGCAAAACATCCCATACAGGCCATCTGGGATGCAGCCGGGGAATTTGCTGCTCCAGAAAATACTGCAGGATAGCTGGCTTTAAGGGTGCTTTAGAAAATACATTTACACACACACACACACACACACACACACACACACTACTTTTACATGCTCATAGCACATATCCTCCTGAGGATGTAGTATTGGTGCATATTCTAAAATTATTCTTTAAATGTAACATTCTTGTTACAACATGTGTGTGAAGGTCGGGAACAACTTTTTTTCTTCCACATGGGATCCAGTAGAAATGGGGGTCCAATTGTACAATGTATGTAATTTGGTCTCTGTGGCTGGAGTAGAACCCTGATCAAAAGCAACTTGGTTTATGTTACCTAATAGGCTGTCATCCATCACGGAGGGAAACAAGGTAGGAACTCAAGGCAGGAGACAGGAGGCAGGACCAAAGCCAAAGCTACAGAACAGTGGTTCAACCTTCCTAAAGCTCAGACCTTTTAATACAGTTCCTCACATTGTGCTGACCCCCCCGACCATAACATTATTTTTATTGCTACTTCAAAACTGTAATTTTGCTACTGTTATATAATGTAAATAGATAACAAGCAGGATATCTATATACTGGCCCCAAAGTGGCCATAACCCACAAGTTCTACAGAAGAACACTGTTTACTGGCTTGCTCCTCACAGCTTGCTCAGCTTGCGGGATGGTTTGTATATGCTCAGCCCAGGGAGGGGCATTATTAGAAGGTGTGGCCTTATTGGAGTGGGCGTGGCCTTGTTGGGGTGGGTGTGGCCTTGTTGGAGTAGGTCTGTCACTGTGGGTGTGGGCTTTAAGATCCTCATTCTAGCTATCTAGAAGCCAGTATTCTACTAGCAGCCTTCAGATGAAGACGTAGAACTTTCAGCTCCTCCTGAACCCTGCCTGCCTGGATGCTGTCATGTTCCCACCTTGATGATAATGGACTGAACCTCTGAATCTGTAAGCCAGCTCCAATTAAATGTTGTCCTTATAAGAGTTGCCTTGGTCATAGTGTGTGTTCACAGCAATAAAACCCTAACTAAGACAGCTTGCTTTCTTAATACACCCCAGGACCACCAGCCCAGGAGTCCACCATCCACAGTGGCCTACGCCTTCTCCTATGTATCATCAATCAGGAAAAGGCCTCACAGGCTTGCCAACAGGACAACCCGAGGGAGGTAATCACTCAGCTGAGCTTCTGTCTTCCCAAGTGACTCTAGCTTTTGTCACGTTGTCAAAAACTAACCAATGCACACAGCAAGTCCTTTGATCTGCTGAGCCATCTTGTTGGAAAAAGATTATTATTGATTTTGGGGAATGATCTCACTATACAGTCTAGACAAACATCAAATCCATGATCCTCCTGTCTCAGCTTCTCTCGTGCTGGAACTACAAGTGTACACCACCGTAGCAAGCTGTAAATTTATTTTTTTTTTTCTCACATTTGTTTTCTTTAGAAGCCTGCAAGCTCTTTCTTTTTGATTTGCATGGGGTGCGAAGATCTCACAGCGCCTTCAGTAAACGTCCAAGCACATACCTGACAAACAGTGACCACCACATGGCCAGAGAGAATGAGCCCACGGAGCAGACAAAAGGCCAAGTCTGGCCTTAAAACAAAAGTAACTTCTTTGTTTTAATGAACAGCTTCTCAGTATGATTTTGTTGTGAACATACACATTCCTGTTGCTAGTTTAAGCTAAAATTTGGCTTCATCCTCCACCTGGATATCTTCCTTCCCACAGGCCATCAGAGCCACTGCCAGCTACCCAGGGTCACCACCTCCCTTCCCCCAGTTAGTATGGCCTTCATCTCAGTGGCCCCGAACGCCATCCAAGGAAGGCGTGTCTCTATTTGACCTTCTGTGACAGCAAATTCCTCTAGTTGACCACAAGCAGCATAGAGAAGTTATTTCCTTTTTTTTTTTTTTTCTAAATCTTTTTAACCAGTTACTCTCCTCTAGAGTACGGCCGTTGGGGGCGAAATGAACGCAACTGTTATTTTACTGTGTGAGTGCCGACCAAGAGACAAAAGTAGTTTAAAACACTTTCAGAATCTCTGATTCAATTTTAAATTTTCTTTTCTTCCCCCTCAAATGTACAAATATGTGTCCATTTTACACATTTTCTAAAACGAAGAAAGCAGAGCCTGTAAGTAAAATGCCTCTTGCCACAGAGGGCGTTATGGTCATATACTCGCGAAGAGGATTCGGGGCCCGTAGGTAAAAAGTCACAGTTATTGATCATGTTAGCATTTTGGCATTAGTTAATGGCTTTTGACATCTAAGCCACCAGTAGCCAAAATCAAATTTAAGTCCCTGCATTGTGTTGATGCCCGAATTATTTCTGCCTCCCAGACAGAAAGGCAAGTATAGGGTCAGGAAGGCGCCAAGACAGCTGAAGCTCCACAGGCAAGAGAGGAAAAGTCGAGAAAATTCCAAAAGGAAGTCTTACTCCGCCCGCGAGGATTTCTCCCTCTGGTTTTCTCTGGGATTGAGGAGGAAACTGAAAAGACAAAACACAAAACCTTTTAGCAATCTAGTCCCCTTCCGAGGCAACACCTCCCTATCCCCACTCTCCCACTCCTGTATTTTCAAAACTCAGTGAGCAGTGAGCGTACTTCCTGCACTCCCAAACCCACTGCCCACAGCCTGCCTCTCATCTTTGGAGGAGACATTGAGTTCATCTGAGGTGTGGCAGGAAAGAGCTCTCACAGGGATGGGCTTTTTAATATGATGTATTTGGTTTTGATTGACACAGAATTGTTGTGCGGATGTACGGAGTCCAGTGCGACCTCTAGACACTTGCGCTGTGCAATGATCAAAGCCGGAATGTAGCATCTGCACCTGCAAGCTACGACGCCTTCCCTAAGGCGCTCTCAGGAAATGCCAAAGAGGACTTCAAAATTATTTTATGGGCTTTATTGTTTGCGTGTGTGTGTGTGTGTGTGTGTGTGTGTGTGTGTGTGTGTAGTGTGAGAGAGAGGAGAGAGAAGAGAGAGAGAGAGAGAGAGAGAGAGAACTTTACCGCTTTATTCTGTAAAGGCATACATTCATTCAGAAACATTTCCCGTGATACAGAAACATACAAACACTAAAACCTCAAATCATCTAACACCCCAATGCCACCCAATAAATGTTGTTAGCAATTATAGACAACCCCAGGTCATTTATTCATCGGAATAGCAGATACAGTAGTATAAGTTCAAATGACTATTCAAATTTGACGATACTAGCATGACTCTTTCTTTTATTTTAAGAGCAGGGGAAAAATCTTACGAAACAAAAGGAATGTCAGAACCAGCCCCAGTCAGTGTTTTGATAGTTATGCACTTTGTTTTGTCCAGGCTGAAAATAACGCTTTGCCTTTGTAAGCACAATTTCAATTTCAACAGTGTTTTATCAGTTTTCATCAGTCCCATATCTATATGAATTCAGTGTAATAACCAATAGGTATGATCGAGTCTAGTGCATCGTGTGCATTCAGGTGTGCACGCATGGTGGTGTGTGTGTGTGTGTGTGTGTTGGGGCCCCTGTAGAGACCAGAGATAAATGTCAGATTCCCCTGTGGCATTCCACCTTTTTGGGGGGACAAGGTCTCTCATGGAACTTGGAGCTCTGCATGTACTAGCCCAGCTGGCCAGCAAGCCCTCAGTATCAGTCTGTCTCTGGTTTCCCAACATAAGGGGTTCTAGGCATGGACACCACACATGACTTCTACATAGGTACTGGGGATCTGAACTTACGTCCTCCTGACTGGGCAGGAGTCACATTCTTAATATTTAAGAAATTGCTTCCTTTAGATCTGCATACAACTTGGCCTCAGACATCTGTCTCACATCCCGTTCCTCAGGACGTTTCCTCTGTGTTTTGGCACTGCATTTCCTGTCAAACTATGTGGTCCCATTTCCTCTGCCAAAGAGACTAATCCTTCCCCCTGGATACCTACTAGATTCTCCAAATATTCTTTTTTCTTCTTTCTTTCTTTCCAACTTTTCTCAGAGCTGGGGATCAGTCCCTGGGCTCTACTGAGCTGCATATTCAGCATTCAGAATCATTTTTATTAGCTTTTCAAATGATTGATTTAATCAGTTTGCGTTTTAGAGTTTATTTTCTATAGATGAATTCCTGAGACGACACCATTGATTTTTCTCTGGCTATAGTTTCAGTTTTTCATTTACTTGGAGAATATTTTCTTCTGTAGCATCTCGAATGCTTTTTTTTTTTTTTTTTTTTTTTTTTTGGTTGACGTTCAGTTCTCTGTTATTGGACAGTTTTATTTGAGCCACACGCCCTGTTTGCCCTCCTTAATTACTAATTCCTGTCAAACCAGTTTTAGAGACGTGCCTGCTGCTCTTCATTCAAGGTGATCATCACAAGCCTTTTGTCTATTTTACTTTTTTTTTTTTTTTTTTTTTTTTGTTTTTGTTGATGTGGCTCACAGACCTCATGCTTGATAGGCAAAGCCTACCTCCTCATTGAAGCCTAACCATCTCGTTCCGTTTTAGCCTGTCTCTTTCATTCCCCTGCTATTCCCGTTGTTCACTTATCCACATTGAAATTGTTATTACCTAGTCCCCCGTTGTTCTATGTGAGCTGCACCTCTTCTCTGTTTTAGGCAGTTGTTTCTTACTACACTTTGGTAACTTGTTCTGCTACCTCTTAAGTAAAGCAGCCTAGCAAAGATGTGCAAGACCAGGCCTCTGCAGTTCAACTGTGCAGGTCCATCAGTCACCTGCTGCTTCTGAGAGACCTGACCACAGCTGACCTACAAAACTAAGATAATAATACTTCACATCATGTGCATGGATAGAACATGTAAAGAACTCGAAACAATGCCTAGAACACATTAGACACTTGGTATGCTGTAATTACAACACAACACGCCAGGACATTTTCTTGTTTCTTAGGTTGTCACACACACCCAAGTGGTACTCACCTGTCTCCTTCATCATGTTGTGGTTGTGTGTGTGTGTGTGTGTGTGTGTGTGTGTGTGTATGAAGTCCATTTGCTTGCTCGCTTTCCCATGCCTTACGATTTTGCTAATAACTAAGGTAGACAGCTCAGGTCTGTCATTTTTCTGATAAGATCGAGATAGGTTCGCTGGATCTGCCTTTCTACTCAATCACTATATCCCCTTGGAGCTACTGTGTCAGACATCAGATTAAGGCAGAGACAGATAGGAGTAAAAAGATGAGCTCTGCTGCAGTGGTCTGTACACAGACTCACTCCACCCAGTTAAGACTGTAGCCTATGTTTATGGAAGATGCCACAGCCCCATTATTCAGTGTAAGCCCTGAAAAATAGAAGAAACGTAACATAGCCTTCCTTTTTACTTCCTGCTGAAATGTTGAATCATTAAGCAGTACATTGATGACTTCTCTATTGTTGAAACCAAACGCCAAGATCAAGACAACTTGTAAACTAAAGCATTTACTGGGCTTACAGCTTCAGAGGGCCCATGATGGCAAAGCCAAGACACAGTGACAGGAACAGCTGAGAGCTCATGTTTCGATCCACAAATAAAAGGCACAAGATACACTGGGATCCCAGCATGGTGGCTCATGCCTTTAATCCCAACACCAGAAAGGAAAAGGAAGGCAAGTCTCTAAGAATGAGGCCAACCTGGTCTACAGAGTGTGTTCCAGGGTAGCCAGAGCTACACAAAGATGTTGGGGGCTGGGAGGAGTTAAGATCCTACAGGGCTTTTAAGCCTAAAATCCACAAACATCGTTCCAAGTTATTCCACCAATCAGGATTAAGGACAGGGAATTTCCTTAGGAACATGTCTTTGTTGTACAGTTATCTTGCTCCCACTGTTTGGGGTATTCAACTGTGACAGGGGACTTGCCTTGTCTAATACTCATGTCTTAACTTGTCAACCAGGATGGGACTTGTCTAACATTCATGTCTTAACTTGCTAATCAGGATGTCAGTTACCCATGTACAGCGTCTTTCTGCCAAGTAGGATGTCTTGGAGATCTTGGAACCTTAAACTTTACTCAATCCCTACTCAAAATTGAAGTCTTATTTTAAATAGATACAAGTGTCTCTCTTATTTTGGGGTCCACCCCACAGGCAGCTTATAAAGACAAATACCATAAAAACTTATACATGGGTACAGGAAGTGTTGCTGGGTGGTTGGTTCATGCCAAGCTTATTGTAGGTAACTATACAAAGCAGTTCTACTGACTTCTATCATGACTGGTTTCCAAGGACACAGAACATGTAATCAACTTAGACATGAGAAAGTGTCCCAGCAACAGCAGAAACAACATATGAGAAAGTTTCCTTTAGTGGCAGGCTAGCCAGGTAACAGTTACCCAGGCCTTAACATGTTACCTAGGCCTTAACAAAAGAAAGATTGTCTTAAAAAACAAAGAACAAACAAAAAAAAGGAGAGAAGGAAGAGAGAGGGGAGAGAGAATGAGAGGGAGGGAGAGAGGGAGAGGGAGGAGACAAGGAGAAAAAAAGGGGAAAGGGGGAGAGAAAGAGGGAGGGAGGGAGGGGAATAGGGAGGGAGAGGAGAGGGAATAGGGAGAGGGAGAGAGGAAGAGGGAGAGGCAAAGAAGGAGAAGGAGAGAGAGAGATGGACAGACAGTGACAAAAATAGCTCTTGTCTTTTTGATTACTCAGAATGCACTCCCAGTGACACACCTCCTCTGACTAGGCCACACGGTCCATCCTTCCCAAACCACTAGGAACCAACTATTCAAACACATAAGTCTATGGGGGTCATTCTCATTCAAGGCACCACAGATAGGACCTTTGTTCCTGTAACTTTCCCCCTAGACCCACCCTTTCCATGCCCTTCTCTCCAGGCTTCAAAGACTTGGAGAGCAAAGCTACACTGGAGTCTTCTGTTCCTCTTCTCAGCCTCCAACCCTGAAGGTGCTAGTGGGACTCTTGCCTCTTTTCTGGTTGTATGTTGTTACTTTTGTCTTCATCTATTCCTTAGAGAATCTGGCAATAGAGGGCTCTGTGCTCTGAGTCCATTATCTTGTTTTCCTATGGCCAGACTGCAGAGCCCTGTGTGAGTCCATGGTACTCTGTAATACCAAGCAGAGGATTCCTCTTCACCAGTGTCCATCATCAACACCCATTGCGAGCAGAAGGCAGTGCTGTGTGCCTATAATCCCACCACTCTGGAGGCTAAGGCAAGAGTATCAAGCAAGCTCAAGACTAGCCTTGGCTCCATAGCAGACACCTTCTACTACAGAGTACGAAGCACTATGGCTCTACAGGCTAGAAACTCAAGATGAGGGTGCCAATATGGGTGAGTTCTAAGTAAGTAGGTCAAGGCCTCCACCTCATCATCTCCTCAGAGGCTCCACCTACCAATAGCATTACATTGTAAAATGGAACTTCAATATATGAATTTGTGGGTGCGGGACAATAAAGGCTCAATCAGTTGTAAGCATGATCTCCCAGACTGCACTGAGATCATCATGACAAAATGGTGTATGAATTCCGGGAAGCAGCTTTCAAACTGGGAAGACAGTTTTTGTCTCATGAAAAACCTGGCAGCCTTCAAACTGAATCTCATTATATTTAACTGACTGTGAATAAGGACTTTCATCGTGTTTTGTAAAGCTTCATAGTCTGATGGATGCATCATCACTGGCTAAACTCTAGGACTTTAAAAGTCTCGTGGTTTGGAGCAAAAATCAGAAACAGAAAGTTTGAGGAAAGATTGTTTTTTAAATAAAATAGAAAGTGTTGTCTAATAAGTTTTATCTTCTCCAAATATGAAAGGAAAGACAGGATAAATCAATACCAGAGATCCTGGTGAAAATATGCAGAGGCAGAATCATTTGAGACTAGTGGTAGGTGCCCACCATGGTGCCTGGCAGAATAATACCATTCTAGCCATTTCCTTAAAATCAGCTCTGATGATGAGTGACTGAACCTGTAAACAGGCATGTCTTTTGCACCTTTTCTGTAGACGCTCTGAGCTGATAGGCAATCTGAATTCAGCGGAAAGCAACATGGTCTGTTCTCTTGGAAGGTTACGACTAATTGGGGGAAGAAATAGATAAATTGAGAATGTCCAGTCAACACCATACATGCAATAATAGAGACTTGGGACACACAGACTATGAGAAATCTGCATAGCCTTGCTTAGGAGGAGATGTCATTTGTCCTGGTAATAATATACCAAACAAAGAAGGGCTAAGCATTGGAGGCAAATCATGTTTAGAGGCAAGAAGTTGTGAAGGCCACATGGGCCAGAACCAAGGGCTGTTTGTAGTTGACTAAATCGTAAGTTACGTCTGTAGATGGGGACAGGGAGTACAGTATTAATTAGGATAAGCTTGAGAACACACTGTTAAAAGATTTCCTTTTTCAGTCTCAGAGAGAATCTGGAAGTCATCCTTGTGTAAAAGAGGAAGAGTCAGAGAGCCAATGGCCTAGAACATCTCTTGATACATTCACTGGGTGGGAGGAGATTTTGCAATTTTTCTGATAACCAAAGAGAAATTGAGCTAAAGTTGCTGCAACTTTCTCATGAAACAGGGGATATGTGAGCATGCCAACTAAAGGAAACAAGGAATTTGTAAAGAAAAGATTAACCTTTGTAACCTTTCGGCCAGGCGGGGCTGGGATTTGGTCTAGGACTCAGGAATGATGCGGCCTGAAGAAATATAAGAAGTCTTCACTAACAAGTATATAAGTCACAGTCAAAGCTATAATTTTAGGAAAATTATATATATATATATATTATATATATATAATATATATATATATATATGTTTTTTTAAACATGCTTCTCTGTGTAGCCCTGGTCATCCTGGAATTCACTCTGTAGATGAGGCTGGCCTCAAACTTAGAAATTTGTCTGCCTCTGCCTCCAAGGTGTCAGGACTCGTAGGTAGAAGTCTTAAGGGCATCATTTTTCATAATGATAGCATCTCATATATAAGAAGCAGAGGGATCCCTTAGAGACCTGGCTAAGGTTTGAGACTCTTGGGCCCCACCTCCATGAAGCTGGTATTGTACCTGTGTCCCAGATGCTTAGGGTGCTGGTGGTATCCCAGGAATTTCAGTGGGTGGCTCAGGAAGATGTGAATCAATAAAAGAAATCCCAAAAAGTAAGAGAAAGGGGAAAGACAAATTGCCAAGTCCCTTTTTACATCTCCCCAGACTTTAAGCTGTGTGATGACTATACAATTTAGAAGCATATGTAGGTATCCATAGGATTCACTCAGAAAGCTCTGTTCTCCTAATCACATCATCTGAGATTCAGTTTGCCTAAGAGCAAAGTCCTGCTCACATCTACCTGTAGCTTTTCCCTTGCCCACCTGCTGTCCCTTCGACATGCACTGTTATCAACCAGTAGACCAACAATGAACTCCCTTTAGCACATCCCTGACTATCTGTGAAGCATCGCAGGGGACCAAATACTTACATCTGTAAAGCAGTGGCAATAGCTTAGGGACAAATGCATCCAATTGTTCTGTCCAGTGCAGGGTTCTCTAGCAATTGCTGCTGGTGTACTTGTGTCAGCACAGTGTTACCTACAAGGCCCATGCTAGCATTGTGTGAGCACTATCCTTGTTAGAAGTCAAGTACCTGCTGATGATGTCCGCCTCTGTGACCACACAGAGTAGACTTCATCCACAGACAAGGTGCATAAGAAGAGCCTGTGCTCTCTTGCCTAAGTAAAGCTTCCCTAGAGAGTTCAACCTCTTTATTATTCTATTTGCTTCAATAAACAAAAGAACTGCTGTTTAAGACACTATGCTAGTTTTCAAAATCTCATTTAAATTTTTTATATTTTTATATATAGTATATATTATATAATATATGATACATTAATATATCATAAGTGTTTCGCTTGCTTGTATGTCTGTGCACCACGTGCATGCCTAGTGCCTGCAGAGATCTGAAGAGAGCAGTGAATTCCCTGGAACTGGATTTATCGACAGTTGTGAGCCACCTTACAAGTGCTGGGAGTTGAACTCAGGTCCTCTGCAGCGACAGCAAATGCTTGTAACCACTGAGCCACCTCTGTCAACTCCACACTAGTTTCTTATTTCTGCCTAATTGGATTGCAAAACTAGTGGCTTACCGGAAATTTATTATAATTTAGATTGGGACATTAGAAGTATGAAGTGGCTTGCTCTCTTGCCTTCTTGTTGTCCCTCTGTCCTCTCGACCCTTCCCCCTCTCTCCCCATTCCCTATCTCTACTACCGTCTCAACTCCCCTCCTCATGCCTTGAATAAACTCCATTCTATACTAAGAAGAAGGAGAAGAAGGAGGAGGGGGGAGGAGGAGGAAGAAGGAGGAGGAGGAGGAGGAGGAGGAGGAGGAGGAGGAGGAGGAGGAGGAGGAGAAGGAGGAGGAGAAGGAGAAGAAGTATGAAGTGAGTCTTAGCTAAAACCAGTATGTCAGCAAGGCTGGAAGGCTCTGTCATTCACCTCTAAAGCATGTCACACCAATATCCTTTTCACCAGAGGAGGATGGGCTCCTTCATCATCTCTGACACTATGCCTATCTTAGAATCATTCAGTCAACCATCATTCAGTCAACCGCAGATGCAGCCTCTCTTTTGCCATAGAAGGTAGCATTCCATGGAAATGAAGGCTTGAATGTCACCAGAGATCATTGTCTAAGCCTGGAGCAGGCATCCCATTGTCTAAGCCTGGAGCAGGCAGCCCATTGTCTAAGCCTGGAGCAGGCATCCCATTGTCTAAGCCTGAAGCAAGCATCCCATTGTCTAAGCCTGGAGCAGGTAGCCCATTGTCTAAGCCTGGAGCAGGCATCCCATTGTCTAAGCCTGGAGCAGGCATCCCATTGTCTAAGCCTGAAGCAAGCATCCCATTGTCTAAGCCTGGAGCAGGTAGCCATTGTCTAAGCCTGGAGCAGGCATCCCATTGTCTAAGCCTGAAGCAAGCATCCCATTGTCTAAGCCTGGAGCAGGTAGCCCATTGTCTAAACCTGGAGCAGGCATCCCATTGTCTAAGCCTGGAACAGGCATCCCATTGTCTAAGCCTGGAGCAGGCATCCCATTGTCTAAGCCTGGAGCAGGCATCCCATTGTCTAAGCTGGAGCAGGCATCCATTGTCTAAGCCTGGAGCAGGTAGCCCATTGTCTAAACCTGGAGCAGCATCCCATTGTCTAAGCCTGGAGCAGGCATCCCATTGTCTAAGCCTGGAGCAGGCATCCCATTGTCTAAGCCTGGAGCAGGCATCCCATTGTCTAAGCCTGGAGCAGCATCCTGCTCACATCCCTCTGAGCTTCCGTTGACTTTTCCAAGCAATTCAGTAGTCTATTTTGCTTTGTCATCATCTAAACTCTCACAAAGACGGGCACAAGCCTCATGACCAGACCCAGAGGAAGAAGACTCTTAGAATGTGGGGAGGGAAGAGAACATTCCTGATGACAGAGTTAGATCCAGCATGACAGTTGCTCATGTGAATAGCCCTTGTGAGGGAGATGAAGTGTGCTTCATTAAATAGATGAAATTTTATAAAAATAAATGCAAATCTCTTGACGGGGCTGAAATGAAGGAGCTGATGCTCCTTCCCTGGGAGTTTCCATCAGTCTGAATCCTTCAACCTGGACCCCAGGGCCAGGAACCTGGGCACCAGAGGGCCCGTATGACATCCTATGGATAGGTAAGGTGAGTGAGAAGTAAAATCATGTGTCTTCAGTCAACTGGAATTCGGCAGACTATGTACAGCCACATCCTGACTGATACAAGCTGTCTTTGCAGATGAGTCCATGTTTAAAATCCAAACAGTGTCAGAACAGCACCACGGAATTCCTATAACAGAAAAGCAGAAAGGGAGGTCACCTGAGGGATGAAAGGGGACCAGCAAGAAGGGGGCTAGGCAGATGGGGAGGGGGTGGGGACACAAGTATGAGAAGAAGATATGACAAATATGTATGAAAATGCCTTAATGAACTCCAAACTTGTATGCTAACTTAAAATCTATGCCAATGAAACCTAACAGAGGTTTGCATCCATTTTTATAACATTTCATCTACTTCTTAGTGATCAAGATTTTAAGGATGTCATGATATCTAAAAAAAAAAAAAAAGTCTCGATTCACTTATATTTTGTCATTTTAAAAATCTTTTTTTTTTTTTTTTTTTTTTTTTGGTTTTCGAGACAGGGTTTCTCTGTGTAGCCCTGGCTGTCTGAACTCACTCTGTAGACCAGGCTGGCTCGAACTCAGAAATCCGCCTGCCCTGCCTCCAAGTGCTGGATTAAAGGCTTGCGCCACCACCGCCAGCTTTAAAAATCTTATAATCAAAGATTGGAGAGATGGCTTAGCAGACCATACCACATGGTAGAGGACTTGAGTCCCAGTACCTACGTCAGACAGCTCACAACTGCCTGCAACTCCAACAATCAGGGGATCTGACATCTTCTTCAAGACTGCATGGGTGCCTACACTCACCATAGATACCCACATATAAACAGATTTTAAAGATAGATAGTTTTAAAATCTGATAAAGTCTCTTTATCAAAAGTATTGATTCACAAAAAAAACAAGTTTATCAGGACAAGGTCAAATGCATTGATCACTTGAAAACCATTCCCAGATTGATACTGGCCACAAAATAAAATTATTATAACATACATTATCATCCAGCCAATGAGTCTTCTTCTTAAGTGATAATGCACAGGGGTTTTCAAAGCACTTATTCAAGTTTGGCTGGATATTTCCATTATCTGGAGGCTCTTACAGATCATGTTTGCATGGCGACTCTACTCTTTTCAAATATAGGCTGACTCAGCAATCAATGTATCCTTTCACCAAGTGCTCCTTGGTCATCTGATATGCCATCCTAAAACTATGCCAGAATCCATGCAACAGCTACTAACCCCTATTTTGTGGAACTTTTGAAATGGTAGGTATGTTTAGACTTCTTGAAACTAGAGCTAGAGAAAGGAAATACATTCAACCTGAATACAACAATCCTGGACAGAGGCAAAGGGAATATAGCCTGTGCTGGGCTATATTCCCTTCTGGTATTCTGCCTTTCCCAACTCATGGGTGCCTGGGAGGTGGCTCGGAGGGAACAGTACTTGCTATGTAAGCATAGGACCTAAGTTCAGATACTCAGCATACACATAAAAAGCTAGGTGTACGCTGCAACCCCAGTGTGGAGAGGCCAGAGACGTTTGGGCAACACAGAGACAGCTGAGTAGGGTGGAGACAGGAGAAGCTCTGGGACTCCCTGGTCACCAGACTAGTCAAAATCAATGATCTCTGGGGTCAATGAGAGACTTTGTCTCAAGAAAATAAGACGGGCGACAATAGAAGAGGACTCTGGGTGTCTCCCTCTGGCCTCCACATGCAACCCACATACATCTGAATAGATATAGGTATTGCTGTCTCTCTGTCTTTGTTTCTCTGTCTGTCTGTCTCTGTCTTTCTCTCTTACACACACACACACACACACACACACACACACACACACAGACTTCCTTGAGAAGAGAAAGAGGAAAGGCCCATCCAGAAGTCTACCTGCTAATCTTAACCTCTGTGTAGTGGCCAAGTTAGGGCAACCCTCTAAGAGACTTAAGAAACTATAAAATGGTTAAGTGCAATAGGCTCCAACCCAAAGCACAGTGTTGAATTCAGTCTTAGTCACTCACAAGGATCTGGACAATTGGCTCCACCACTAATCATTGGTGTCGTCTTCTCTACTATGGGATAGTTACAGGATCACGTTCCACTGTCATTGAAAAGATCAGAGGCTGTTCAAACAGAAGTAAGGGCTCAATAAATATATTCACACCAAATAAGCATTCTCTTCTTTTTGTAGGATATGGTGACAGTCGATAGTAACTGGAAAAGGCTCGTTACTGTTATGTAAAATGAGCAAGAGATGAAGAGCTAAGTCCACTCCTGGCAGCAAATTCCCTGAGTGTGTGTTTGCTCGCCTCTGTGGTCTTTCTCCATATAGAGCGAGCAGCTTTGAGTCAACAACTCAGGTCGTAAAGATCAGACACATTTCAGTCTTCTTTGTAAGCCTCACCTGAATATTTCCGTTGATTGGAGATTAAGAATACCAGATGTGAGAGATCTAGGAAATGGCACCTTTTCCTGTAACTCACTCTCCCTTGAGAGAACCCGATTTTTAAAGTAAAGGCATACTTAGGATTCCAAAAGGAAGGGGGCGGGGGTGGGCTTCAAAGTCACCAGTCAAGGTATTTTGGCAATAGAATACCTTTAAAGAATATGAACTTTTAGAAATCTGTCAAGGAGTGCAAGACTCCTATTTCTGATTTTAGTGGGCTTGCTTAAACGTCCATAAAAGATTGATGCTAAATCGTCTAAAAGCATCTGCCATGATCATCGAGTTTATTTTTATTTTATTGATCAGTTAACCCAAATAAAGTCTTTGCAGGTGCCCACAAGACCGACGTTTATGCTGATTTGGGGTAGAAACATATATGTACTCTTTCCTAGCTAATAGCGTCAATGATAGAGTGAGTGCCTGTTATTATTTTCATTTATGGGTCGCCGACTTTACTTTGTGGTTCTTTAGGTTTGCTGGGAAAGAAGCCCAGTCTGCTTGCTGGCTCCTCCTCCCTCTCTGTGTCTCTCTGTCTCTCTCTCTATCTCTGTGTGTGTGTGCGCGTGTCTGTCTCTGTGTGTGTCTCTCTGTCTCTCTGTCTTTCTTTATCTCTCTCTGTCTCCCTCTCTGTCTGTCTCTATCTCTGTCTGTGTGTGTGTGTCTCTATGTGTGTGTGTGTGTGTCTGTCTGTCTGTCTATCTCTGTCTCTCTGTGTGTGTCTGTCTGTCTCTGTGTGTCTCTGTCTTTCTGTCTCTCTCTGTTTCTCTTTGTGTGTATCTCTCTCTTTCTCTCTCTCTTCTTCTCTCTCTCTTTCTCTCTCTCTCTATGTGTCCTTGTGTGTGTGCGTCTGTCTGTCTCTGTCTCTCTGTCTGTCTCTGTCTCTCTTTCTCTCTGTCTTTCTGTGTGTGTGTCTGTCTCTGTCTCTCTGTCTCTCTGTCTCTCTGTGTGTGTCTGTCTCTGTCTCTTTCCATGTCTCTTTGTCTGTGTGTCTATCTCTGTCTCTGTCTCTGTCTCTGCCTCTCTGTCTCTCTGTCTCTCTGTCTCTCTGTCTCTTTTTGTGTGGGATATCTGTCCTTTATTTGTTAAGAGAGTGCCCAGACAGGACATAATGAACGCCTGGCTCTCTCTCTGCTCTTTCATCTTCATACTTATTCTCTGAAGTGCATTCCTTCACGAAATCTCGGTCAGCAGCTCCACCCTTCCTAAAATAACAGTGTGAGGCTGTGAGGTCCACCTCCACCCTCCCCTGTGACCCTAATTGCACGTAAGCCTGCTGCTGTTGAATCTGAGAAGTCAGGGCTGTCAGGGCTGTCTACATAATTTATGGGAACCAGTGCAAAATGAAAATGCTTGATCTCCTTGCTCCAAACACGGGGGAAAACAGTACCACTCAAGTACAAAATGGAAAGCCTTCTTGTTACTCCTCCATCCGTCTCTTCCATGGTCATGTGTTTTTATTTGTTCTTTTGTCACTGTGAGTAAAGAAAGAAGACGAACTTTAAATTACTAGCAGAGACTTGGCTATTGATCTGTATATTGTGTACGTCCAATTTTAAATTAAATTATCAGCGTGCTTAGCCCCTGTAGAATGTCCACAGTCCATTCCTTGTACACGCATCATGCCTTTTTTGTTCTTCTAAGGACAATGGAAACACTGCCCAAAACCCGCTCAGCCATTCCCATTCTATTTCTTTGTTGGTTGTTGGGTTGTTTGTTTGAGACAGTCTCACTGTACAGCCTTAGCCTGCCCCGGAACTCACTTTTAGAACAGGCTGGCCTCGAACTCACAGAAATCCTGCCTGCCTCTGCCTCCCTCATGCTGGGATTAAAGGAGCAGGCCTGCACACCCGGCAATCCTTCCTCTTCTTAGCAGACATTTCCCTTGCCCAGGATTAAGGAGAGGAAATATGCATGGTCCATTTCTCCTGTCTTCCCAGCCATCATCTCCAACATTTGCCATTGGCTAATACATGTAAATAATAAAGGGCTTGGTTGACTCCTTTGGTTCTTTGAATTGCTTTCTTTTTAAATTATTATTTATTTTATGTGCGTGGGTGTTTTGCCTGTGCGTGTGCCTGTGCACCGTGTGCATGCAGTACCTGTGGAGGCCGGAAGAGGGGGCTAGAGCCCCTGCGACTGTAGTTACTAATCATTGTGGGCCTCCAAGTGGGTTCTTTGGCAACCAGGGCTCTTGCTACTGACCTATCTCTCCAGGCACCTTTGAATTTCTTAAAATGCCATTACTGGGACTGGAGAGATGACCCAGCAGGTAAGAGTACATCTTACTCTTGCAGGGGACCTGAGTTCACCCTACTCCTGCTACACACATAACTTTTTCAAATGTTATTACTTCCTTTCTGGATTAAATACAGATTTGGTTTGGATGGAAGGGCATCCTCTTGGGACATTGGGGCAGGGGGGGCTTCTTTATTCAATTGTAAACAGAACATGCTTGCTTTACACTCAGTTTGAACTTCCCTGAATGCTCCAGTAGACCATACACATGATAGGCAGATGGTATGTCTATTAAAATTATGTCTCCTCTGCTCCCATGGTCCATAGCCCCATCAGACTTTACTTGCAAAACTGAAGTTCAAAGTTAAAACTAAGACGAATATCAAGATGGAGGTAGGAGAAAATTAAACCTAGTTCCGGGAGGCCCTGTAAACTGCACAAACTCAAGTCACATACCCAGGAACGGCCCTGGATTCTGTGGTGGATTCTGTGCAGTGGCTGCTTAGTAGAACACATGGACTATCACAGTTACACAGTAAGAGTGAGTAGGGAATGAGGACCATACACCTACCCTGTTAAGGTAATATCCGACTGTTGGGGCTCATCTGTAACTTATTGTAATCTACTGTCTTACTCGGCCTGAGAGGCAAAATAATCCATTAGTTAAATATCTCAGCACACCAATTATAAACACTACATAGCAGTTTCATAAGATGTACAGGAAGCAAAATTTGAGAGATTTATTGTGAATGTTCACAAGATTCTTTTGGCTTAAGTGTCTTTCTATATTCATTGACTTTTATAGTCACACGAATGTCCTTAGGAAGTTGCTAACACACACACACACACACACACACAGACACACACACACATGAAATTCCCATTGTAGGGTTTCCAGATGAGATGCCAGTGTTGCACAGAACATGCCCAAGTGAAAATGGAGGTATCCTTCTGGACTTTGAGTTGATTGGCTGTTAAATCTCCCAAGTCCATGTCTCATGACTCCAGTGCAGACCTTCTGCCTGTATGCAACTAAGTTTTAGTGAAATGAAGCCATGTAGAAGTTCCTGAAAGATTTGCAGAAGTGGAGGCTAGAGCGGGCACAGGCTGTGCAAGAGTAGACATGAAAGACATTGATTCTAATGTCCCAGGAACTTCCCCAATAGCCAACAACACTGCCCTGTAAATAGTCCTTTTCTGCTTCTCAGAGTCCTAGGAACCTTTCTTCTCCCACATGGCTTCCTTCACTCAGGCCTCTGGTGGGACAGAACCTCATCTTGTGAAAGTCACTGCTTCTGAACACCCTTTGGGTTGAAGCCACAAGCCAATCACCATCACAAATGGGTCAATACTGAATATTAAGTAGAATGGGTGAAGAAATCACCACAAATTTACACATTTGTAAAAGTTTATTATTTGGAAGGCTACATTCTCCTTGTGCTAGTCAGGAGTATTTTTTTTGGGGGGAGGGAGGGGTGTTTGTTTGTTTGTTTGTTTGTTTTTCTGTCAACTTGACATAAGGTAGAATCCTCTAGGAAGAGGGAACCTCAACTAATGGATTATTACCATCAAATCACCTGTAGACAAATCTGTGGGGACATTTTCTTGACAATTTCTTGATTAATTAATACCACACCAGTATGAGTGGTGCTGTCTCTGGGCAGATCGTCCTGGATTGTATAAGAAACAGAGCTGAACAAACCCTGAGGAGCAAGCCAGTTAGCAGTGTTCCTCCGTGGCCAGTTCCTGGCTCCAGGCCCCTGCCCTGGCTTCCCTTCACAATGGTCTATGCTTAACGTGTGAGATGAAGTGATCCTTTTCCTTCCCAAGCTGCTTTGGGTTCTGATCTTTATCACAGCAACAGAAAGCAAACTGCAACATTCCTTAAGCATGTCTGCAGGTGATAATTCTTTGTGCTCACACTTTCTATAGAGATAATAGACCGAGTCAGTCTATACCCTGGCATCATTAGCAGAAATTTGCTTTTTATGGTTGGTAGTGCAGAGAAGTTTGTCTACATCACAAGGCGGGGAAAAGCATCATGCATGTTTTCAGGACTGATGGAAAATCTTGGCAGAATACATTCACATTTCTTGTATATTTGACCCGTCAGATTTAGGAAAACTTGTCAGACTTGCTATGTTTACTTTGAAACCGGGTCACTGCTGCTGGTGTTGGGCACCGCAGGTCACACACTCGGGCCTTGACCTCTTGTCTCATTCCCAAGTCTCCTTCCTGAAAGTGAGGCATTTACCAAGCAGAAAGAGTCGAGGAAGCTGTAGCTGCTCTCAGACAGTGAACATTCGGTTCACTACAAATCCCAAACTTCCCCAAACATGGAAACACATCCCCTTTGTAAAGGATAATGTTATTTTTCAACTAGCTGTCCCACAGTGTTCAGATGATCACCCGTTATTAATATTTCTGATAGCTTCTCAATGAATGGTTAGAGGCACCATGTAAGTCAGGGGGAGGAAGTGCTACCCTGTGGCTCCTCAAGAGACCTACCTTACTGTCATGGATGAATCCATCCTCCCCTCCTGTTTGTCAAGACTGTTTTTCATGCTTCACTCACAGAGCCCCTTGACTAATCCCAACCCATAATATACTGTTCTCTCTTCCTTCCCACAATCTCTCCACACAAATGGTCTACCCAGAAGCACAGAGTTCTTATATTCCTCACATTATGGGCCGAGCTTTCACCTGTTTATATGACTCTCTGCACTTATTCAAACACCAGCTCAGAGACTGGTGAGTTTTATGGGTGCTGCTTTTTGTTTAAAGTTCCCTGCCTGTCCTTGGGTAGTGATCAGCACGCAATGCTTTGCTCTAGGAAGGTGGAGTCAGAAGAAATCCAAATGGAATTCCGTGCCTCAAAGGGAAAGCAGTCGAAGTAACAGTGGGATTGTTCCAGACCAAGGCCAGTGGCCAGGATCAAATAGAAGAGACTGGGGTGGGGAAGGGCTGTGGTGGGTTAGGGGCAATTCTCATGCTTCCCCATGCTAGAGGCTGGAGAAAAAACACCACTTGTTATACCCCCATTCCCAGTCCTAAGGGAAGGAACCAACTTAAGACATCAGAATACCCATTGTATGTGTCAAGCACTATTTTAGAATATCCACTGTGCGTCAGACACTCTACTTAGGTACCTTGCGGATCTCATAGAACACAAGAGCATGAGAAGCAAAATTACCAGAGATTCAGTGGCAGAGCTGAAATCCCCCACTGTGAACTCAGTCCCACCTTACACCGAGCTTCGTGGCCTTTTGTGAGTGAAGATGACGGAAGAAAGAGTAAAGGCATGAGAGACCATTGACCAACGGGGACTCGTTCATTCGATCTCTTTTTCATATGAGTAGAATGAACACGCGTCACCAGTGGATGTTAGCATCCAACGCTGTGACACAAGCAAAGCATTCAGAGCTGGGCCCAGCTCGGCTCCAGCATCTGCTCACCTGCTTAGTCCTTGGTGGTGATGATGGTGATGGTGGTGATGGTGGTAGTGATGGTGGTGATGATGGGAGTGTGGTGGTACAGCTTGACGAAGATTCTCACTTGAATATTTTGATTAACAAGATGACTGCTCCTCATTGTTGCATCTGTGACAGGATCCATCTGGGACCTCGGGGATACGGTAGAAAATAAAATAGACACATCTATTGCCTTAAGATCAAGTACTCAACTTTTTAGCGGGAGATGGCAGACGGTAAGCTTGGCGATACAGTAAACACGTGGCCTGGATCATCAACTCTCTCTGAGAGGAACAGAAGTAAATATTTCATCCTTGTGGGTCATGAGGTCCATCATAACAACTGTGTGGTCAGGTCTGCTACTGCAGCCCAAGGCATCCATGTTCAACCTGGAAGTGAACAGGAATGGCGTGTTCCAGTAACCTGTCATTTCAACAAGCTTGGGTCAAGAGGTTATCCACAGGCCACTATTTGCTGGTGAGCACAGAAGGCCATTTCAGTGAATGGTAAATACTATGAATGAAATCCGGTGGGATTAATGTTCTACCTAAGGGCAGGTTGGATGGACTGAAAAGCTAACACCTGTGCTGATCCCCCAGGGAAGAGGAAGACAGCTTCCCAGAGTAAATAAAGACTTCAGAGAAACGACACACGAGAAGGAAATACGTACAAAGGCCCCCGAAATTTTTAAACTCCATAGCTATTGCTCCTTAGTCAGAGAAGCTAGCAAGATTGTGGAGTTGTGACTAAAAGAGATAGGAGTCGGGTTCTTTGTCAGCCTCAGAAACAGCTGGCACTCGACGTTAAATGGAAGAGAGCAGCCTGGGAGGTATAAGGACCCCAAATAAAGCGTTGTTGCTGGTTTACATGATTGTTTAAGACAGGTCTCATGTAGCGTGGGCTGTCCACCACTTCCCTGGTGCCCATTTTAAAGACCGCTCTTGCTGTGCTGACAGCAGCAGAGAAATCCTGGTGACATTGGCAAAAGAGAAGAGGTGGGAATGCTTCAGATATATCTGGCTCTGGAGGCGCAGGCTGGAGGAGGAAACACGCCCATTATCAGGGCTACTGGGTCAGGCTATCTTCTGATGCAAATGTTCTGGCCAGGGAGAAGATGATGCTGTGGTGAGGAAAGATATCGGTGGTGAGAAAACATGGGTTTCGGGGAGAATTTGGAGGTGACACATGGGTCTCTAGTGGGAACAGGAAATGACACAGAAGTCAGGTTTGCTTCTCTGCATCTTCCAAAGGGGGTTCCTGTTTCCAGTAATTTCTCACCTGATATCACCTCATTTGTCAGATGGGTCTGATCCTGAGCCCTGGAGAATACCTGGCTTGTCTCTCCCCCAGCCTTCACCCAGAGGTTTATAAAATATCCAGAATCCCTCATGCTCTTCCTTGCACCCTAAAAGCCTCAATACTCCGGACATCAAGATAAACACTAGTTAACCTACAGTTTACCAATGTAAATATTCAAGACCAATGTAAATATTCAAGCTGCCTTATCTTTTAGTACACTAAGCACCCCGTGGGGAGTACCCCTTCAGAAAATTCCTCATCCACCCTCCTCTCAGATTCACAGTGGCTCCATCCAGATCTCCTTAGAGCCCTGCCTTTCTTATCTTCCTCTTGCATTCCAAACTCTCTTCTTGAAGGCGAAAGTTAACCTCTCCTCCTCTATCATGGTTAAAATGCCACTGAAGATTAGAAAAGTCTTTCTCCTCGGGAGTCTTCAGTCTTCAGTCTCTCTGGGGAGTCCTCTGTTAGCGAGACCCTCACATCGTCATTATTATTGCTGTTGTTCTGTAGTACTGGGGATCAAACCCACATCCTCATGCATGCAAAGCAAGTACTCTGCTCATGGAGCTATACTCCCAGAATCCCTTTATCTGATTCAGGCTCTTATGTATCCCATGCTGGCTTTGAACTCACTTTGTTTCTTTCTTTTTCTTTTCTTTTATGAGTGTAGGTGATGCCTACATGTACATCTATGTATCCATGTGTGTACCGGGGTGCCCACAGAGCCAGAAGAGGGTGTCAGATTCCAGGAGCTGGAGTTACAGACTGTTTATGAGCTTCTACCTGGTTGCCAGGCACCAACCTCAAGTCCTCTGGAAGAGCAAACTGAGCACTTAGTGTGTAAGCCATCTCTCTAGTCTCTCAAATTCACTTCAGATTCAAGGATGACCTTGGCCTTCTGATTCTCCTGCCTTCACTTTCCAAGCGTTAGGATTACAGTCTCATGCCACAAACCCCTGATAATACAGTGTTAGGAATCTAACTCAGGGTTCTGGTCCAGCTACCTACCGCTTTATCAACTGAGCTATACCTCAACTCTCAAGTTCATTTTTTTGTGTGTACGTGTGTGTATGATCTCCTGAAAATGGGATCCAGATCACAGAGTATTGTTTTATTTTGGGTCCGAATCCTCAAGGACAAGAACGGTCACTTATAAAATAGTCTTTGCAAGGTGTGTCCATATGGGACTATGCTGTTAAACTATCCAGAATCTGTGAGTTAGTTGTTAACCATAGCCATCGCTCAAAATTAAGTTACATAACTCACAATGAGTACATTCTATTACAAGGTGGTAACTATTAGAAGCTCATTATTTTTAAATTATCCTAGTACACTTTACTAATTATCTGTGCAGCAGAGGCCATTGAGTCTGCTGGAGCTTCCATGGTAGAAATGAAATGAAAGGAAAAACGCACTAACCATGCTCTGTTTTCTGCCTCCATGTTTAGAACCACGTTGGCATTTTAAAGCTAGTGAGGGTATAGATACCAACCAACCTATTAAATGCTGTAAACCAGGAGGCGATTTCCCAGAGAGTTCGTTGTCTAATACCAGCGTACTACTACTGATTGTAAGCTCACTTAATGAAATTTTAAAGCAGATTTTGCGTGTTTGTCTCCTCTAACCCCACAGGTGCACATCCAACCTTACCCATCACTGACTAGTGCCAGCATTACTCCATTTTCCATTGCTATAAGAAAACACCGAAGGCTGGGAGCTTACTGAGCTCACAGCTGAAATGCAAATCGCATAACGGTTGCTCGGTTGCTCGAGAGAAGAAAGGACCACACAGTGAGACAAGAAGCCAGAGCTCTGGAGCAGAGGTTTTATAAGAGCCTTCCTGCAAGAACTAAGCTGGCTGTCATGGGGACATTAATTCCTTTGAGGACAGTGCTCTTATGACTTGATCATCTTGCATTGAGCTCCACCTCTGAGCCCCTTACGCTTCATAGCCAACTTCCAATGGAGCCACTTTGGGGACCAAATTCCAACACATAAGTACCTTCAGAATAGATCCCATCCAGATCAGATCAATAGTCTGCTGAAAATGCTCTTCACACCTCGACTGGGATGCATTTTTCCTTTCTTCTCTCCCTGGCAGAGATGTGGTTCAAATGTAGTTTTTGTTGTTTTGCTTTTTAATTTTCTTTCCGATTCCCCTTGTTTGTTTGCTAAGGTTATCAGAGCCAAGCGCCACAGACTGCATGGCTTAAATAACAGGATTAGTCTCTGCTCCAGTGTAGAGGCTTAAAGTCCAGGTTTGCTCTCTCCCCAGGCTTCTCACCTTAGTTTGTACATGGCACCTCCTCCCTGAGTCTGTGTGACCTCCCTGTGTGTTCATTCTCTTTGAAGATTCAGATATTCTCTTTTTAGCTGGACATGGTAGTGCACCCCTTTATTCTCAGCACTAATAGGGTGTCTGTGAGTTCCAGGCTAGCCTGGTCTACATAGCAAGTTCCAGGCTAGCCAGGTCTACACAATGAAACCCTATCTACTTTTTGTTCTCTCTCTCTCTCTCTAAAAATGATATGAATCAAACTGTACCAGGGTCCTTCCTATTACTTCTTTAAAACATTAATTGTCTCTTTAAAGGCCCTGGTGGAACATACAGTTATCAGTTTGAGGTTCTATGGATTATAGCTTCAACATATAAAATTTCAAAGATACAACTTAACCCATGACACTATAACTTCACACATACTTTTATCCCATGAGTCTCCATAGTCATTTTAGCATTCTTCTCTCTCCTCTCTCTCTCTCTCTCCTCTCTCTCTCTCTCTCTGTCTCTCACCCTCCCTCCACTATCCATCCTTCCCCTCCCTCTCTGTATCCTTGCAACTAGTCTATTGATTTTCTGTCTTACTCTTCTTTGTAACTCCTAATGCGTGACACCAGAGTCATAAAGCATGGACTTTCTTAAACAATAAAAAAAGAAGAAGAAAAATTTATATAATTATTTAACAGAGGAAATATGTAATTTATTCTTCAAAATAGCACAGTCTTTATTGTACTATTTATTGTACAGGCATGGCCCAAACATCAGAAAATTGCAGAAGAGGATAAAGAATAAGTCTAGTTGCCATTGTCACTGATATCTGGAAATAACGGCACTAATCACCTTTGTCCTTTCATTCAAAGCTTGTTACCCACTGAACTTATTTCGGGGAAGACACACAATTGCTCCTTAATACCTTGTTATTCCTTCTGTTATGTCATGATGTCATGGGAAAAGAATACAAAATATATATGATGGTTTTGCTGTTGTTGTTTTGCTTTCCTGGCTATTGACAACTGAGTTCTAGTAACAAGAAATGAGAAGGAATGATTTGAAAGAACTGGAATCTTCCTGCAGAATCTACATGCATGCTCTGTGCTCTTGGTATTTTTCTTGTGTCTTCCTGTTCTCTCAGGAACAGAGACAAGGCCATATTAGAACACGTCAGATGGTCTAGGTGCAGTGCCCGAGGCTCTTCTAAAATAGTCTAGCCTTCTAGGCTTTTGTCTGTGGTAAGAAATAAATGTATGTTTTAAGCCTATGTATCAAACAAATAAACAAAAAACCTCTAGCAGATAAATGAAAACATGTTCTTTTATAGCTTTTCTTTTACTTATTCATATCCAGTAATTTTATTATTTTATCTGCTAAATCATATGGATTAAAAATTGCTACAAAGGCAGGCATTGCTATGAATGGTGGTGCAGGCCTTTGATTCCAACACAGGCAGAGGCAGGAGGATCTCTGTGACTTAAAAAGCGACTTCTACATAGTGAGTCCTAGGCCAGCTTAGGGTGCAAAGTAAGACACAAAAGAACAAAAGAAAAAGGAAAGAAAAAATTGTCGACTGGTTGCACTTACACACAATCCAGAGCAGGCAAATCCAAATAGGAAACAAATTTTTTGTATCAAAAGGCTGAGGGTAGAGGAGTTATGAAAAATACTCTAGGACGACATTGTGGTTATGTTTGCATGACACCATGAATACATTAAATGCCTCTGAGTTGCACAGTTATGAACCTGGCATTCTGTTAATTTTGCTTCTTTGTTATGATCTGGATATAAAGCACCCTCCAAAGCCCTGAGAAGACTCAGGTATTGAAGGCTTGGTCCCAGATTTCTCAGTATTCAGAGCTGATTGGACCATGAGGAATCTAACCATCTCAGTGGAGTAGTCTATCAGTCTGGGTTTGTAATTAAATGAACTCTGGGGAGGTAGAGGTGGGACCTAGTTGGAGAAAGTATATCATTGAGGGCATGCTCTGTAGAGATAGCCACCCCCATCAGGGTCTCCGAATCTTAGGCTAGCTTCAAACCCATCACTTAGCTGACAATGACATTGACCTTCTGACCCTCCCATTTTTTACCTCTAAGTGATGTTGAGATCAAGTCCAGGGCTCTGTGCATGCTAGGCAAGTGCTCTCTCAAGTGAGCTGTATGCTTTGCCCAGGGAGGATATTCTTGTTCCTGGCATGTTCCTTTCCCCATCTTTATCTCCTGGCCACTGTGAACATCTCTGTTCCTTCATACACCCCTTGCCATGATACTGTTTTATCAGAGGCTCACAACAATGCAGCCAAATGACCATGGAATGATATCCCTGAAACCATGAACCAGGATACAATTTTCATTCTTTTGCATTTTTTCACTATGTTATCATTATCGATACTCCTTTTCCCATCAAATTTGGTTAAAAAAATTTTTTTTTTTTTTTTGGACATTCTTCCAGTAAAAGGATTGGAATCTGACCTCGTAAATGTAGTTAACGTTGTTTGACTTATGTGCTTCTTCTCAAGAAGTTTTCTAGGCTAGACATGGTGGTGCACACCTTTAATCTCAATACTCTGGAGTCAGAAAGCCAGACAGCAAGTTCCAGAATAGTCAGAGCTACATATGAGGGAGAGAGAGAGAGAGAGAGAGAGAGAGAGAGAGAGAGAACAAGAGCGAGAATGAGAGCAAGAGAAAAAGAAGAGGAGGAGAAGAGGAGAGTTGAGGGAGAGGGGGAGGGGGAGGGGAAGGAAGAAGGGGAGGGGAGGGAAGGGGCAGGAGGAGGGAGAGGGAGAGGAGGGAGAGGGGGAGGGGGGGAGGGGAGGGAGGGAGAGTGGGAGTTTTCCTTGCATCCTGATGCAGAATGCCATTTCATGAAGAGAGACAGAAGAGATAGAACATTTGTTCCAACTGTCCCATGAAGGCTCTTCCCATATAAGGGCACTTTAGATCCCCAACAGTCTGACTGAAGCCTTCTGAGACTGCACAGGTGACAGTCACAGCAGGAACCAGGTCACCTCACAAAATTGTGTGAATAAGCCCACAGTGGTATTCAGCTCTTAGCTTGGGTGGCTTGTTATTGAGAAGTAGTAAGTACCCTCAAAGGGCATGCTGCTGCCTGCATTTGCCATTGTGTTCTTAACCCCTCTGAGAAGTGGTCAGGCTGGTGCTGCTCGTGCCCTGGACTATTCACGGCCAACCCTACCTGTCCTTGGGTGTTGAAGGTGAGGTATGGTGGAATCAATGACATAGACTGTGGGAGCAGGTGAGAACACAGCAGCAAGCTCATCTGAACGCTGCTGCAAGCTCCTTTAATACCCTCCACCTGTTCCCCATTGGTCCCAAGAAAGCATCTCTTCTAAACCACAGTTCCCAATTGGTTGGCACTGTCTGTACCAGCAATCCTTGGTCTCTCAGGCAGCCCTCAATTAGGTCCTCCTGCAGGAGCAGCCTTTCCGCGGCTGCATGGTCTTCAGGTGTTTATGTAGAGGTGGCCTCCGTTCCTCCTACAGGCTAGGTCCTGTTTTTAACTATTCCTCTTCTGCCCTGGATATCTTTGCAGTAATGACTGTGCAGGCCTCTGAATTCCTACCCTTAACAATCAACTGCAGCACACTTAATGAAAACTTTTTGTAGGAAAAAATCCAGACATATTCTCAACTCATTCAAGAAGCAGAATATACAGTGGTATTTCCAGGAAAACTTAAGAGAGGAAACAAGGCGTTTCCGGTTTCTAAGGGAAGTTTGCACTATTCAGCCCTGTGATGTATGACAGGAGTCACCCATAATTCACACAGGGGTAGCCATGTTTATGTTTTCTTGATCCAGTTCCTCAAGTCTTCCCTTTGGGTGCATGGGGCCCATATAGTACATATATTTGATTTAAGATACATTACAGAATTGATGTTGCGTATGGCCAATGCCTCTGGCATGCCCTGAGCTTCTATAGTTAAACCATCGGTTACCTTGACCTTTGGGATCAGACTCCGTGATTAAGCCTTAGTGAGTATATCGATCAGTAGAATGAAAGCCATGTATTTGGAGGAAGAGAGATGATCCAGTGGTTCGGGGAATAATCAAGGTTAAGGAACAAATGTTTTCAGAGAAGACACAACTGTATTTATTGGTTTTGGGGAAAGAGCTGGAAAGATCGAAAGTTCGAGAAAGAGGCACTTGAGAGTTAGATGCTTGGAGACATACGTCGTCGTCGTGAGGCGAGAAAGGATAGACTTTGAAAAGTCAGCCTGCAACCATTTTAAAGTAGTGGGAGAAAGAGGAGGCACAAGGACACATGGAAATCAAGGAGAAAACCATACACACTTCCCAACACTATTGTATGATATATTATATGGAACAGGACTAGTCAGGCATGAAAATGAAATCCGCAGGCACCAGCCACACACGTGGTGAACAGACATACATGCAGACAAAACACCCATACACACAAAACAAAATTTAAAAGTTACAGATCTCCTTTATTTTCATTTCTTTTTCAAAAAAGACAAAAACCATTCAAAAAAAAAAATGTTACCACCCAAGTCTGTAGGTGAACCGAAAGAATGGCCTACTATTAAGTAAAACATGAGAGGAGTCTTAAATTGTGTCAGTTATTAACTTCTAATTTGTGTGAAAAAAACCCTCCAGAACTTTCCCTTTCTCTAACTAGTAATTAAAGCATTACTGTGGAGCAATTAAACGCTGGGTATTTAATAAAAACAAAGATAGTGGAAAACACTCTGCCTTCACCCACAGTAAGATAAGGATCAGCAGCAAGAGAGTTAACAACAACAGAGGACCCAATTGGAATTTATAAAGGAAATTAAGACAACACATCTCAATTGAAAGCAAACAAACACGCGGAGAAGAACAAACAGGGCACAATTATGTTATCCAACGCACACGGGGACGCATACAGCTTGAACTTGAGGTGGAGAAAAATGATCCAGTTGATAGTAACAGATTTTTTTTTCCAGTTGTGGAATAATATTTGCCAATAAATAAGAAAGCTTCATGTTGGCCATTGAGGTCTTTCATTTTTACAAGTGTGGTACCTTATTAGCCAGTTATAATATCTTTGAATTATATGTAGGAGAGCAGAGAACAAACCTTGGCTCAAACACTATCCTGGCTCCGACTTAGCAGAACATTCTTGTGACTTTGTCACTAGACACAGGCAAGGTTTGACCTTTAGCTTTCTCCAGTCAGTAGCACAGTCTTAAGAGGAAGTATTTAACAACTCAAATTAAAACCTAACCAACCATCCAAAAAAAAAAGTAGCAAGAGTAGATATTCTTAGAAATCTATTGATTTAAAGTGTTTCCCTTTCTCGGCCAGTCTTGTCAAAGACCTTGTGAGTTTAAGAGCCGGTCAGAGAACCAATGCAGTCCCAAAGACTTGGAGGTTGCATGGCCTACTCGGAATGCTTAGAATAACTTTGCTGTTTGTTCCGCAAACAGTCTTACCGCTAAGGTTTGTTTTTCCACTTTCTTGAGAATGTGCATACAGACAGAAAATCTGACCGATTCTGCAAAGATTCTCTAGCTCCACATGGGCTACCTGTGTGCTTACTAAAATGTAGAGTCCCAGCCCCCAATCCCGCACTCCACTTCAGGGATCCTGGGCCAGGCTTTTTTTGTTGGGTTTGTGTTTTGTTTCTCTTTTAAAACATTTCCCTAGTGTATTTGCATATGATGTTAAACATTTTTTAAACACATAAAACAGTATATGGGATCTGGTGTACAATTTTTCCTATATGAGTTACATAGGGGACAGTTATTAACCAGATCTTCTTAGGTGACATAGAACTATGAGCTGAGCATGGTGTCCCAAAACCTTTAGTTCCAGTACTAGGGAGGCAGAGGCTAACACATCTCTGAGTTTGAGGCCAATTTAAGTTCTAGAACAATCAGAGTTGAGTAAAGAGATCTTGCCTCAACAAACCCCTTGCCTCCCACAAAAGACAACTAAAAACTATGCATCCATATGGCTTCAGATTTCATATCACAAATGAACACTTTGAAGTATATTTTTTGATATCATATAAGGAACATTCATAATTATATGAAAGAATGCTAGTAAATTCTTGAACATTGTTATTGTTCAACCAAAACAATACATTGAATCACAATAAATGCAGAAGCAAACACAGTAACTCAATATTTTCTAGCAAGCAAAAATATATAAGCAATACTATTTTATTCACTATAATTTTCATTTTAGACCATATAATTGTTTTCATAAACTGTATTATTTTAACATATAATTATTTATTGTTATTAAATTATAATAACAAACACAACAGCACTTTTAAAACAACAATAAAACTAAACCTACTGTGTACTCAGGAAGCTGAGACAGAAGGACCTCAAGTATGAAACAGGCCTGAGCTACTTAGGCTCAACAACAGACTGGGGCTATAGCTCAGTTGGCAGAGTGCTTGCCTAGAACACACAAAGCTCTGGATTCTATCCCCAGGAATGCAAAAGTGCCTCAAACTTGGACACGGTACCCCAAACCTGTTAGAGGCAGGAGACTCGAGAATCAGAAGCTTAAGCTACATAGAGAATTCTAGAATATCTTGGGATACTTGAGATTCTGTCTCTAAATAAAATGAACACACTTTAGGTTTTGTTTTTTTAAGTCTTAAATATGCAGAAAAAGAAGGAAAGGTCCAGAGTGCCCACATGTGGGGCGGTGGGCTGTGGGAAGCAGCTGGGTGCCTGGTTGAGCAAGCCTTGAACCCCGACCTTTACCAGGACGGCAGGTGTTCGGCGCTGCCCCCAGGCCCTGGTTCTTTTCATTCAGCTTCGGCCCTCCACAGCCTCTCCCAAAGAGAGGTCTATGACTATCAGTCACGAGGAACAGTGCCTCAGGCCCTCCCACATGTAGATGAGGCATCTCTAAGCTCTCTGACCAAGCCAATAGGCATTATCTGCCAGACCCTAACCCACATGCAGATGAGGTCTCTCCAAGCTCTCTGACCAAGCCAATAAGCGTTATCTGCTGTCAGACCCTAACCCACCCTGAAACTGTATATAAAGGCTCTATTCGGGAGAAGTAAAGGTGTGTGTTCGAGAATCATCTTGGTGTCCGGGAGTTTTGTCTCAAGAGCTGTAACACTTGGGGAGAGATCTGCTCTCCCGGAACCTTCCTGGGGCACCAAGCTGCTTCCTTGCCTGCTAGCCAGCTTCTATCGGCCCAGCCCGGGCGGCTCAGCGTGGAGAGATAGGTGCAGCGCCTGGGAGTAACCGAGCTGTGACAGCGGAGACTCGAGCAGAGGCTGCAGTGGAGGCAGGCAATCTCTCCTCCCTGCTTGCACCCGCACCCTTTTGGCCCAGACCTCTCACACCAGGCTGGCTGAAGACCAACAGACAGCGGAGACGTGGGTAGAAGACCCTCCCTGCTCTCACTCTGTCCTCAGCCGGAGATCATCGTGGGACACCCTCCAGAACCGGGGACCCCCACACCCACACAGTTAGGTAGTTTCAGGCTCCTCTCTTACCAAGCGTTGTGTTAACATAGCACATCTGTTTTAGCTGATGAGCCAGGATTGGCTTGGATGGTGACTTCTGAAAGGCCAGGGGCCAAGGTTGCCCAACGAGTCTGGAGCAGGACCGATGCTGGGAACCAATTCACACCCACACACTCCAACCAGCTCCCTAAATCATTTTTCTTGCAGAGATGTGAGCAGATTAATGCCATAATAGCTTAATCGTTCCCCTGCCCTATATGAACACAGCTGGTGGCAACTCTCATTTGACTAAGCACTTTGGTTGTCTTGGGCGCTGTTGACATTTGTTCCATCTTAACTTTCCTTCAATGTTATGTAAACCCGTGCAAGAAACCAGTTACATAGCACAGCACGTGTATCATTAACTCGTTTATACCTTGACTCTTCCCCCAAAGTGTTGAGATGGGCGCTAAGGATACAAACACTAAATGAAATGCTTTGAGATACAATAATGCTTAAATTTCCAAATAAGGATTCCAAGATGGTTCGTGTGTTCAGCCATTTCATTCAGTCTGAGCACATGACCCTTCCTCTACAAGCTTCGACTCTCCCAATTGCAGGTGAATAGGACATCAAAAAAAAAAAAAAAAAGCCAAATATGTGATTGATCGTCCAACATCTGGAATAAACCTAAGAAGCGGGTATCTAACTAGGCAGGGTGCAGCTTGAGATAGTAAGGGCTGTGTCATTTCCCAGAATCACTGCCCTGGAAAGGATCTTTCTCAAGCTGCTAGCAGTTGACGAATCCCTTAACGAGAACTTCTCAAATCAGTTCATTATTGTTCCCAGTATGCCAGTTAACAACCCGTTGCTGGACCAGCTGTGGCTCCTGAGTGAGTCTGACTCCACCCAGCCGGTCGGTTCAAAGGGTTTCATGGTTCCAGTACTTGGATGACCTTGTCTTGCCAAACTGCTACAGAAGGAAACTCCTTTTGTGCGGTTGGGAGTTCTTTGTGCACTGGGCCAAGCACCACCTTTGGAGGGCCATCTGGACTCCTGTTAGGAAAGTCGACTCTTAGGAATCCCAATCTGTGCTACAGGATCCCCAGATTCCTGGCCACAATAAAGCTGGAGGACTTGTCTCATGGAGAACCAGGACTGACTCCTGGTGAAGGGAGAGCATTTACCCATCTCCCTTCCATCTGCTCTACTTCCTTTACGTCCAGAAAAAGAGGTTAGAGTTTTAAGGTGCTATAGGACACGTCCCCTTCCAGCGTACAAAACATTTCCCCGCGGCTATCACAAAACCAACTTGGAGCACAGAAACTCGACACGGAAAAGCAGCTTTCAAAAGCTCAGATTCCTCTTGTTTTCCGCTTCCTGTCCCGGGATCGCACAACGGCAGAGCCGCCCTGATGAGATCCACGTGGGGCAGGTTCCTGGGGTGTCTAACATTCACCGCGGTGGGACCCCTCTTCAATCCCCAGTAACTATCAAGTCTCTATGGCCAGAGGGAAGAGTCAAGTCATCTAATGGCGCCTAGGCAGGTAGGGAGGAGACCCAGGAGAAGCGCAAAGCTCCAGGGATTCAGAGTGGATCTAGGTGGTAGCTGGGATTCCACGCGCCCGCTGCACTCATTGAACGCAGAGGGCAGGGCTCACTAGGGGCGGGGCCGCGCATCCGGTGGGCGTGGTCTAGATGGTATTGGGAGAGGGCGCGGCTGTGGGAAGCCCGAGCAAGCTGTAGGCGGGGCTATGATGGGCGTAACCAGGAGTCTAGTAGGCGGGGTCTGGATGTAGTTGAGAACGGCGCTCAGTCTCCGCAGGTTGGAGGAGTTTCCGGGGCGGGGCCAGGTCCAGAGGAGGCGTGTGTGCTATGTGTCGGGGGCGGGGCTTGAGGGCGGGGCAACGGAGCACAGGGGTAAGCAAGATCCAGGAGCTGGCGAGAGCCGGCCGCGCCTGGGGCCGGAGTGCTCACCGTTGCTGGCTTGCTGGTGATCCGCAGTTCCCCACCCCACCCCCGCTAGGACCGAGCGCCCCCGGCGGAGCTCAGAGGGAGGCAGGCGCGTCGCCAGCCCCTTGCCGGCCCTCCCCCAGCCCGGGAAGAATGTGCCACCAGCTGTTCTCCGCCCGGAGCACTTCGCCCAGAAGTGAGGAACTTGGAGGAAGGAGAGACAAAGGCTGCGGTTGGGACGGAGGAGGTCCGAGACGCGGACAAAAGGTGCGGAGGAGCAGCAGCGACCGGGGATGGCAGCGCGGCAGCTCCGCGGGCTGGAGTCGCCTCGAGGCGCACCGTGACACGCGTGGCTTCCCGGGACCTGCGGCTGCTCTGACTTCCGCAACTGGAGCCGTGCCGGGAAGGTGCGGGCGCCGGAACAATGGACAGCTTCTTTCCCGAGGTGAGTGGCGGGGAGGACCTGGCTGAGACCGAGACCCGGACCGGCACACCGAGCGCGCCCTGGCGCCTGCGCGTCCCAGGAGGGGAAACTTTGTGGGAGTCTCCTGAAACCCCACTCCCTCCGCCGGCCCCGAGTCTCGGATGAGTAAGCCTAGGCAGGTTTGAGTTTGTCCTGCGCTCGCATGTCCCCGGGCGTGGGTGGCTAGCTGACACTCCGCGCCAGGTGAGTCCCCGGGCGCCGGGTGGGGGAGAGCTGCGGGCCGGACGGCTCGGGTGCAGGAAACGCGGTAAAAGGCGCAGCCGGGAGGTGCCTTGCTCCAAGAAAGGTCTGGGACTTCCTTTGCCAAACGTGCGGGCTTCCTGTGGCTTCCAGAGGAGCCGGCTCACACTTTGTGAGCCGGCCGGCTGGGTCCAGTCACTGCTTGCCCGGCCTCATTGGGCCTTCAAGTCTGCGGTCCGGACTTTAGCAGCGCCGCTCAGGTCGGGTTTGCGGATAATTCCAGAGCACGAGACCGAATGATCCTGTTTTTAATGACTTATTTCGGCAGATCTTGAATTCTAGTTTAAATAAAATTCGTTTAGGGCAAACAATGGTTATTTTAGAAGATGAAACCGATGCCCGCTTTAGGGTCTGTGAGGGCGAGACACCACAGTTACTTGAGACGGGACTTGAAAGTTTCCTTTTCCCCCTGGGATGGAGAACCGCTCTGGTTTCTTGGCACCGATTCCTTTCTCAGTTGTGTTTATTTAATAAATTCTGTTTAAGTTTTGAGGTTTGAAGTGGCTCAGAGTAAACTTAGCTGACTTGGGGGAGGCCTGATGAGATTTTTTTGCTGAAAGTCAGGGTGATGTTTTGTGAATCCAGGACAGTCTTGGAATGTTCCAGCAAATCAGAGTGGAGAGAGTTTGCCTCCGCTTTAGCTAACTTGCTTTATCAGAGTTAATTGGCTATAGTGTTTCAAGGTCTGACGTTCACTTATTGTATTCTCAGACAGCTACTTATAATGGACACAGTGATGTATAAATGGTCGAATTGACTTTTACCAAAGTGTTTGTCTCTGTCACCCTGAAAGGCATCCTGGAAAGAAATTCACTATCCATCACTTAAAAGAAGAGAAATATATAGAAAATAGAGACCCCAGAAATATATAGAAAATAGAGACTCCTTAGCATTTTTTTAATTCGTGGGCTTTTGTTTCAAACCTGTAGGAAGGCAGCAGGACTTTTGAGTTGGTACACAACAATAAATTACCACTAGGCTGGGTTTTTAGTTGATTTTATCTATAAGAAAAACTGAGGTTTTGTCTCTAGGGAAAATAGTTCTTGACTTGGTAATCTTTTAGAAAATTTTTTGTGTAGTTGTTGAGGGGCGACCAGGTCCCCCAAGCCTGAGGACCAAAGTCTCCCCTTGGGTAGAATTCTGCCCTCTAGTGTGAGTGGCGGAAACTTCATGATAAAATGCCAAAGCAGTTCCTGGATCCTTGCCTCTAAGTTATGGGACTGTTAAGTAATTCCAAGAACTCCTTTTTACCTCAGTTCTCCGTGAGGAGAGCTCCGTGATCGGAATAACACTGAAGTTGTCTTTACTGGTTGCCTGTTTCATGTTTCCTATATCTAGTGAAGAATCTCAACCCAAAGATTAGTAAGTTACTAGCCCAAGGTTGAAGAATGTATTTATCGGATACACAGCCGGTCCCCTTTGCTGCTGGTGGCTGGTATTTTGGGAAGTTAAAAAAAAAAAAATCTATATATTTACAATGCTTTTAATTTGCTGGCATGTTTATATTATCATCCTGATTTCTAGTGTTTATGTTATCATAATGATTTCTAGTCAGCTGTCAGCATTCTGTCCTGCACTTAACAGACGGGGCAGGTGAAAAATCTAAACAGTGGTGTAGTGATTGGAGACACACTCCTAACATAGACCCTTTTACCTCAGTGTCTTAGAACACCATTTTGTTAATTGTCCTGAGAAGGTATTCCTTTATCCTGTTAGACTGGAAAACACTGGATCACATAGTGTCCAAGGGCATCTAGCTTATATGGGCTGATATAGTATCCAAGGGCAACTAGCTTATAGGCCTTCCTTCACACTGAGCAGTGTTCTGCTCTTCGTTAACTTTTCTCTGTGATTTAGAGATAACGACTTGTTGCTTGTTAGCCAACAATTTAAAACTCATGCTAACGACTAAAAGATAAATTAATCGAGTGAGGCCTTACACATGTGACGCAGATGACAAGGAAGTAGGAAACACTTGTGACTGTCTGCAGCTGCTGCATAGACCACCTTTGACATTGGGGCCCAGGTACCTCTTGGCTGGAGGGGAGGTCTACGCCCATTGCACAGAGAGCGGCATCTCTGACCTTCACTCAGTCGATACAGATAACCTTCCTCTCAACTTTCGACACCCAGAATTCGTGCAGCCGTTCCTGAAGGCACCACAGCCACAGAACAATTCCCAGCTGAGCTGCCCTGAGAGAAGCAGTTGCCTCGTGGGTCCTAATTCCTGTGTGTGCTTCTTGTCTGCACTTGCCTGGTTTAACTGGGATCAGGCATCCTGTTAGGGGCCAGTGGCCAGGGAAGCTTGCAAGGTTTGTGCCAATCAGCTGACACCGCTGCCTTCAAAATTCGCTCCGGGATTGGTGAAAGGGAGTGTGCCAAACTCCCCAGTCAGGTTTCAGTTTCTTCGTGGCCTTCATTAAGTTTTTATGGCTTCTCTTGAGCTAATTGTGTGCACTCACGCGTAGGAAAGCTTGTGTTTGCAGCATTTCTTGTGATGTTATTAAGAAGTTGACTTCAGGCAGAAACTAGGTTTAGGTATGTCCGTAACCAGAAGCAATTACGTACAATAAGAACACACACACACACACACACACACACACACACACACACACTTGGTGGTTGTGTCTGGAGTACACTGGAGCGCCAAGCATTTCCAAAGAGCTCAGCTCTGCTTTTTATTTGAGGAATAGGTGTGGCATAATGGCTGGGCAAGTGCAAGACCTTGTGGGGATTAACAACCACATAAACGGACACATTGATTTTCATAATAAATACATGGAGGTCGCATACACATACATATAAATGTAGAAAGCAGATATTAGTGTTTCAGGAGGCGGCTTGTTAGTGAGCATCTGGTAGATAAGCCTAGTTCTTATGGTCTGGTTCCGTCTGGCTTAGAAGAAATTTAGCCATAATGTTCAGAGGAGGGCGCAGGTGTAAGTTAGTGGTAAAGGTCTGGAGTTTGAGACTCAACACCACACACAGACACACAAACATACACACCACACATAGATATACAAACACATATACACCATACACATACCACATGCACATATACAAACACATAAACACCACACACTCACAAACACACACTATACACACTCCTCACATATATATACCATAAACACAAAAAACACATACACCACACATATACAAACACAGACATACACAGTACATACACAAACACACACACTCCACATACACCCCCCCCCCACTACACACACACACACACGCACCCGCTTAGCTTGGGAAGGCACCATGGCTTTAAATTGTCACCTAGAGTTATTGAGAGAGCATTTTAAGGTACATATAGACCCCTAAAGCCCTTTCCTCCCTCCTCTCTGACTAGTGTATTCTTTGTGAATGGGAGAGAGCTGGTGACATTTCTTGTTAGAAGAAAATGAAGACAGTAGTATTTTCTGTTATCTTTTCCACATCTCATCTGCTCCTAATAGGTGAAGGAGCGCTAAGGACCTCTGTGTCCCACCAAATCTTGAGGGCTATAAGGTCTTGCTAACAGTAGCTAGGTTCTCTCTGCCTTGTTTCACAATGAGGTTATAGTCTCTGGCCTTGTCTGAATAGTCCACAAGAATTTCCCTTGTCAAATCTCCCCCACCCCATGTCCAGGACAGCAAAGCTGGAGGAACAGCTGCAAGCAGACAGTTGTTCTAGCCCAGAGTACTGAGCTCTTGATTAGGGGAGGCCAAGAAAGCCTGCCTCTCCCACAGCACGTGGCCTGATGTTCTAGCTGTACATCTCAAAACCAGGCAGAAACCAGTCTGTGCCAGGCCTGCAGTGTTAACCCAGAGTGGTGGAGACGCAGGGCCGAGTTTGCCTTTCCAGTTCTAACCTCATTAAGTGGCTTCACTCTTGCACACTCAAACCTTGAACTTGCTCATCTGCTCTTGTGATTAGTAGGGTTGATGCATTTCGAAAGTTTGGCTTCAGGTTGACCAATATTTTCATGTTAAGAATTTGCAGAGGAGTTGGAAGAGCAAGCCCCCAGGGAAGCCCGTGTGTGGCTGGGCTTGGTACCTGTATAATTTCCCCTGCCGTTCGAGCGCTGTGTAAAGCTTCCCATTCTTAGCATCCGTCCACACTGTGCCTGCATCTGTGGCATCAAAGCATCTGGGAGATCCCTGTGGTCAGTAGACTTTCCAGGGCTCTGACAGTAAGTGGGCGTTCTAGTATCTGCCTTGCTCGGTTGTTAGGGAGATGTGTGGTTAGCTTTACAAAGCATTACACGTGGTAGGTGGTGGATACTAGAAGTCAGAGATCAAAGCTACACTTAGAAGTTAAAGAAGAGGGTAGGGATACAGCTTACTGGGTGAAACCCTGAGTTAGGTCCCCAGGTCACTTAAGACAGGAAGTAGTGGCTGATGCCTGCAGTCCTAGCACTCAGGAGGTGCTGAGAGCAAAGTCATAGCAGGAAGGTCATCCTCAGCTTCATAGAAAGTTGGAGGGAACCTGATGCATGAGATACCTGTGTGGAGGAGGGAGAAGCAGTGAAGACAAGAATGGAGGTGGAGGAGGAAGGAGGGAAGAGGAGGAGGAGAAAAAGGCCCTGATGCTGAGTGAAATTCCAGAACATGTGGCTGTTAGGAAAGCCTGAGACTCAACCCAGATTGCTTCCTGGGCTGCTTGTATTCATTTGATTTTTTTTTTTTTTCTTTTTAACCTGGAAACTTCTGGAAAATTCTGCATTTCCAGAATTTCATCTAGATGATAGGCTGTCCTTATAGCCGTTCCAGGGTGACAGATCGATCCCCAGCTGGTTTTCAAGCCTTCTAATCTTGTGACTCTCTTCCCCGTCTCCACCACATGAGTTCTTGCCTTCCGCTTGCTGCCTGCCGTGTGTGCAGATTGAGTGTATGTCCTGCCTGCCCAGTCCAGCAGTTCACAGGCAGCTCCCCACTCTCTCCCCTGAGCCTGTTCTCTCTCCTCTTGGGCTTTGGAGGAATTTGTTAACTAGTGTCTTTGCATATGTATATGATTGTGTGTGTGTGTGTGTGTGTGTGTGTGTGTGTGTATATGTTTTGTTTTAGGATAAAGTAAGACATGAAGGGAGATGTTTCTGACCGTTCCTCCAATCATGAGACACTAGTTTTTGAGAGTTTAACACCACATGTTTGTTTTGTTTTTCTTTTTTAGAAGTAGGGGTTGATTTTTTTTCAAAAGAGGGTTTCTCTGCATAGCCCTGGCTGGCCTGGAACTCACTCTGTAGACCAGGCTGGCCTCAAACTCACAGAGATGGGATTAAAGGCATGAACCATCACGGTCCAGCAAAGCCACGGGTTTTGATGATAATCACCTCCCCTCTGTCAACTCTTTCTTAATCCACTCCCTGCTTTCCTGTACACCCAACTTTGTGTCTTTGTAAGAATTTAATTATTTATGCCATAATCATTAATATTACTTTATTGTGAATTTGTGCCATTTCTTTTTTAAAAAAAAAAGATTTATTTATTTTATGTATATGAGTACACTATAGCCATTTCAGACACACCAGAAAAGGACTTCGGACCCCATTACAGATGGTTGTGAGCCACCATGTGGTTGCTGGGAATTGAACTCAGGACCTCTGGAAGAGCAGTCAGTGCTCTTACCCTGTGAGCCATCTCTCTAGCCCCTGTGTGCCATTTCTTAAGGCAAGTCCTTTTGTGTTCCCAGCCTTCCTCCTTCTCATCCCCTGAGATAGCACCCAGGGCCCATTGCTTACTAGGCAAATGCTCTACCTCAGTGCTGTGCTCCAGCCCAGAGCAAGAATTTCTTTTGTTTTCCATACTTTTCAGTGCTATTTTTTTAAAAAAATGAAGACAGAGGTTATCCACCTAAAACATCTATTTTAAGATGAGACGGTGACTAGATGTTCATTACTCAGAGAATAATATAGACACAACCATGTTCAGGGATTTGCACGTTTGGGGGATTTACTTTCTAGCCTTATACATTTAATTTTTAAAAAAAGATTTGCATTTACTTATTTATTTTGATTTTTCAAAACAGGTTTTTCTCTGTGTAGTCTTGACTGTCCCAGAACTCACTCTACACCAGGCTGGCCTCGATCTCAGAGATCTGCCTGCCTCTGACTCCCAAATGCTGGGATTACAGACGTGTACCACCACCGCCTGGCCAACCCAGACTTTGATAATATTTACCTCTCCTTCATCAACTCTACGTTAGTTCATTTCCTTACCCTTCCAACTTTGTGTCTTTTTTTTTTTTTAATCCTTCAAGATCAGTTTTGTGTTGGCAGATATTCTTGGCTATGTGGTCTTCTACTGGAGTGTGTGGTTGCTTTACCAGGGCTACATTCTTTGAGAAAACTGCCCCTCCCTCTCCCAACAGCTAGAAATTGTCAGTACTTCCGTGACTAGGGTGGGACTGTGTGCCCGGCCCCGGCTCCATGTTGGGATTTGGTCTGTCTTGGGCTTGAGCAAGCTTTGTACATGTTGTCGCAACTGCTATGAGCTCATCTGTGGGGCTACCCCCATGCATCCAGAAGACGATGTTTTCGTTTAGTCATCCGCTGCCTTGGGCTCCTGCACTCTTTCCACCCTTGTCTGCAAGGAATCCTGAGCCTTCGGAGTGCAGCGCAGCCTATGTGTTCCCCTAAGGGCGCCTTGGCCAGTAAAGGGCCTCTGTGTTAATCACCAACTACTGCAAAAACAAGCTTCTGGAATGAAGAATGAGACTTGGATGCATCATCTCTGAGTACGATGATAAGTCATTAGGAGTCAGTTTAATAGCTTGTCCATTTAGTAGCATGATAGTAGTAGATTCTCCCCTAGGACCTAGGACCCATCTTGTCATAGCTTCTTAGCCTGATAATGGGACTAGGTGACAGTTTGATCCTGTGGAGTGGGACCTAGATACAATTACGAAGTGGTTGATAGGACTAGAAAGGTGGGCTGGGTGGTCAAGATCACCGGCTGCTCTTCTAGAGGACCAGGGTTTAATTCCCAGCAACCATATGGCAGCTCAGAACCATTGCAACTCCAATTTCAGGCAGTCCGACGGCATCTTCTGGCCTTGGGGGCCATTGCACATTTGGGATGCAAATAGACACCTACAGGCAGAACCACTGTATACATAAAGACTTTAAAAAGAAAGAGTGGTTGGTTACTCCCATGGGGCTCATGCCAATGATGATGATGATGATGGTGGTGTGGTGTGGTGGTGGTGGTGGTGGTGGTGGTGTGTTCCTAGGCAAGGCACTATTGTAGTCTGAAGGATTTGTCACTCTTCTCCAGGTAGTTTGCAAACCTTGCAAACACTTCCCAGCACTCTGAAAGCTAGGCAGTAGGGAAAAGCTTTCAGGTCTTGTACCAGCCTTATTTGGCCGTATTCTATGATTCAAGCAGGTACCGACCTCAGCAATAGGGTCTTACCAGCAAGTTCTGGCGTGTAAACAAAGCAGCAGTCATAGTTGTAATGTTTGGGGGACCCGTGGGACCTCACTGGCCAACAATTCCAAAAGAAGCAGCTTATGTCTGACGTTGGGTCTTCTACGGTTAGCCTCTAGTGTCTGGTAGGGGCATCGTTGGCCTGCTGTGGGAGAACGTCATTTAGACTTTGTATGTTTGAAGTTCCTATAGAGGAGGTTTCTGTAAGTCATTTCAAGGTGTCTGGTGGTATTTAGTCCTTCCTCTACTCCGTCTCCCACATCCCCATGCCTAATTTAACCTTCCTCTTCCATTATTACTTGTTAACCCTTTATACTAAGGCATTCCATCTTCCTTTGGTTTTATTTTTGTGTATGGTGTATTTGTCTCTACAGATGTCACATGTATGTGGACACACCACAGAGGCCAGAAGGCAGCGCTGGGTCCCCTGGAGATGGAGTTATACCCAGTTGTGAGCTAGACATGGGTGCTGGGAAGCAAACTTGGCTCCCCTGGAAGTGCAGCAGTCACTTTTAACTGCCACACACAGTTAATCTCTCAGTCTCCTAAGACATTTCCTTTATTTGAGCGTGCAGGCGTGAGTGGTACTATGTCACAGCACTGTTTAGAGATCGGGACAGTTTGTGGAAGTTGATTCTCTTTTCAACCATGTGGGTCCCGGGGTTTGAACTCTGGTGGACACACTTGGCAGCAGACACCTTTACCCACTGAGCATCTTGTAGACCCGTGTAAATGTGTTTATTTCTTTGTTCTAATTTTTAAGGTATTTTTTAAAAAATACTTTTTTGTGTGTTTCACAAGTAATTTCCTTTCTCACAGAGATAAAGTTTTGTTTCAAATTCTTTTAAAAAATGAGGTTTGAAATGGAACAGCTATTCTATGGAATAGAATTCTATTGTAAGTTTTTGGGGAAGGTTCCATAGTATTACTTTTGAGTGACCCTATACAGCAATGAACTGTTATGAGTGCAGATTTAAAGTTATCATTGTTTTCTAGTAAAGACCAAGATTTGTATTTTGTTAAACTGCTGTCTTTTGTTTGCTTGCTTTTGTGATAGTCACAGCATTCAGGGGTTCTGGGAGTTGGGTCTAACTTCTGTAGCTCTGCCCATTCTTTTGGCAGGCATATCAGTTCCTCATCCCTTTCTAGGGTGTCGAAAGCTGTCTGCTTTCCTAACAGCACATGGGCCTCTTTTTGGTACCTCGCTCATTGCACGCCTGCCTGCTTATTTCTTGAAGATGAAATTTTGCAGGCATGGATGTGTGCGATCAAAGGGCTTACCCAATTTTACTTGGGCTCTCTGACTTCATAAGCTTAATGAAAGGTGTCAGGTCACGTGTAGGAGGCACGGATAAGCCACTGGCACAATGTATTTACGAGCCAGGGACTTTTGTAGCTTCTCATTAGAATGAGTGAAATGTACAGTCCGGTGGGGGAAGTAAACGCAAGGTCCTGGATTTATGCTTCCATATCTGGCTCTTCAATTTTGTTTTTTTTTTTTTAATTAACAGCAAAGCTGTTGATTGACATGCCCTTCTCCCTATGTGGGCGTGATTACTAGTGTTCAGTTGAGGTCAAAGCATCACAGGCACCATGATAGATATTTTCTGGGTATATATGTTTGAAGAATTGTTTATGTAACCTTCTTTTAATTTTCTTTCCTTCGCTGTACTATCTTCTGAGATAGCCACGGGCAAGAGTTGTTTTGTGGTTGCAGTTTTAATTTGGGGCTTAGTAAACATATGATGAGTGTGTGAGTGTGTGTGGGGGTATTATGTATGTATGCACACACATGTGTTGGGAGACCTAGGCGTGTTTAAGTTCATTACTTATTAACTCAAAGTCTTTCTCTGTACTCTGAAATCAAAGTGTCCGGACATCTTACATCTAACAGAGCTACCATTGTCTTTGCTGAGACTCGACTCCTGGTCATTTCCGCCCACACGTTGTTGTACAGAGGTGACCGCAGAGGACTCAGCAGGGTGAAGGGGAAAGAAGCTGGTCCCCGGCCCTCACCTTGACTGGTCTCATTTTCCTGGTGCGTAAGAGGGCAGCCACTCTTAAAACCCACATATGCATGTGATACGCTAACAAGACCCAGAAACCAAACCAGACGTCCAGGCTGGTTTCCATATCCGTTGTCTTTCATTAGAAGATTTACTGGTGTAGGCCACAGCTAAGGGCCAAGGTAGCTTTCTAGTAGTTTCTAGTCTCAAATTTCTGGGTGTATTCAAGTGCACCTTCTTTTCAGGTCTTTCCAACTACGGCGTCATTGACATTGCTGATATGGGCTGCTGCTTTATGCATAGTAGACTTATAGCCTCATTGCTGACCTTTCATTTACTGGGTGTCAGTATCCCCTATTCCCTCATTGTGACAACAAATGTTTTTGGGTTCTTTTTTCCACAGAGAACAAGCGTCAGTTCATTGTTCCTTAATGCTTGAGGACTAGGGTATACTTATCCTGTATCCTGAGCACTTGGTGAAGAGACCCATGGGAGAACCAGATAGTACCCATGTCAGTGTCCCCTGACACTAAGGGGCCGCAGTGCTATACCCCTTCTGTTCTGTTGCAGAGTAAACTCAGTGGCATGCTTTCAGCCTTTCCTAAAGGCTTCTCGTGCTTTGGGGGATGTGGGACAACCACACCGTATCAGTACTGCAGTTTATTCTGTGTGGGCCTGCGTTCGTTCACCCTTGGGTGCCAGCCTTGGCGTTTGCTTTTACATTTGCACCCTATGGACATTTGAGTCACATGTGCTAATTCCTGTACAGCTGGGCCCCTGCCCCAGGCGTCTTCTTGTTCCCCCGTGGGTCCCTTCACCAATCTCTCTTTTACTTACATCCTGTCCCTTGAGCACTAAGGAACTATCACTTATGCTGAGCAATTATGTGTTATCTGTGTGAAAAAAGGGTCATGAATCTGCTCACCTAGCTAGGAGTATAGCTCAGCGGTAGAATGCCTGCCCAGCCCCGTCAGGCTCTAGATTCGTCCTCTATGCTGCAAAACATTTTTTATAAAATGCTTCAGGGTACAGGAGGTCCTTCTTCTTCTTCATTGTCACCTGGTATCCCTGATGGTGACCTTTTACATGACAACAGTTCAGTATGAAAGCTGAAGTTCAGGACCAAAATGATAGTCCAGGTACAGGCAGAGACCTCACTCTATTCCCTGGTTTTGTAGCTCGCCTTCCTTCCTGCACACATGGCTATGTGCAGCTACGAGCTGTGTTCCCAGGGTACAAACAGCAAGTGCTTCACCACCCAGTGTCTCTGAGGAACACTTTACGACAGTCCCTCAGGGACTCCTCGTCATCCCTTTGTTCCTTTCCTCTGTCCTCCCATTTTCTCTCTGTAAACTCGTCACCTTAGTCACGTAAATGAATCCAGACGGAACAACACATAACCCGTTTATGGTTCTGTTTTGAGACAGTCTCTTGGAGCCCAGACTGACCCGGAACTCACTGCCTTGCTGTGTTAGCCGGGGATAACCTGGAACTCCTGATTTTCCTGCTTCCCACTTCGCAGTGCTGGGCTTACAGGTGTGTGCCTCTGACACCCGTGACCGCTGAACCTGGGAGCTTGGCTTCTTTCGCCCGTTGCCCTTTGGTAGGCTTTCATGGTGTATGGCGGCAGTTTGTCCTGGATTAGCGTTGCGTATGAGCGGCCTTCAGACACATGTTCACCTCAGCTGCTGCTGAGACTGACGGTTGCTTTCCTGCTAGCGTACTCTTCGTCTCCTGGCTGTTCAGAGCTCACATTTCATACCGTAATTGTTATTGTGAAGGAGCTATTTGATGTCTAACTTTATTTTTCAAATGATTTTTTAAAAATTTATTTTAGCTTTAAAAAAAATGAGCTGGTATAATGTGCGCTGCTTGGCACCGTGCTGTGGTACAGATGCAGAGGTGAGAGGGTGTCTCTGTAGACTCGGTTTTCTTCATCCACCTGTGTGTGGGCCTGGAACTTGGGTTGTCAGGTTTACACAGCAGGCACTGGTGCCTACTGAGCCATCCCTCTGGGCCTACATTTTCTCAAATACTTCGAAGTACATTTTCTGTTAGAATGCTTGGTCATCATTTTACAGTGCAGAAATTCCTAGTCTGAGTTTCCCTCATCTGAGACAGGTTCATCATGAGACGAAGTGAATTTGTGTGGCCAGGCTCTTAGGGTTGGGCCCAGGTGTCCTTAGTGTCATAGCCTCAGTCCAGTTCAGTTCCACATGACGTGGCCAGTTAAGCAAGTGGCTTAACTGCCGTTGGCCGTGCACGAGACATCGCTGGACCCAGAACAAAGTGCACCAAGACATTTCTGTCCCCCAACAGTGGTCACAGTTGGATCAAGACAAATAGGGCTTTTTTTTTTTTTTTTTTAAACCAGGCCTTCAAGGACATTCAGACTTCCTTTGGGTGAGGCATTGTTCTAGTGGCAGTGAGGGCTTACCCTGGTGAAATGGTTTGGCGAGAAAAACTAGACTGTGTGACTGACGGGCTCCACCCAAGGCCTTGGCACTCTGCCGGGAGCCACTGCTTCTAGCATGTGCACTCCACTGGCAACCTAGGCAGCTTGTAAATAAGTAAGGCCTTGTGAGGGGAGGATGGCCAAGAGCTCAGGGGATTCTTCAAGTTCCTCTCACTCTGTGTCTTGCCTGTGTGGAAGGGATGGCTGATGACAGAGCCCACTGTGTCCCTGGGGTCTCTTATTAAACGGGTTTTTCCTGCCGCTTCTGGCTTCTGGACCACGCTTTGAGAAGAGCTATGTTTGGTGCAGAAGACAAAACTAAGGAAAACTTTGAGGAGAGACAAACCACACAGGAGGGCATGCTCTCTAAAACTTTTCAGTGTCTCAGGGGAGGGCTACCTGACCCACAGGTATGGGTCGTCCCTGTCTTTCCCTAGTCCTGTGCTGGGACTCTGACCTGCCTGCTTCCTTCTGTGTGTTCTTGAGCCAGCTTGCTGTGCCTCCTCCCTTGACACCTTCTTCTTGCTTCCTTCTTGTAATCAGGCTGTGCAGAGATTGGTCCCAGCCCTGGGGGAACACCGTGTGTTCCGATCTCGCCACCAGAGTTGAATGCTGAAGTCAAGGCCAAAGAGTTTCCCCACACACCAATCTTCTCTCTGGGTCACCCCTGATTTGTATGAAGAGTGGGCACTTGCTGCTGTTTGTTTTTCTGAGTGTGTGTGTGTCTGCGATCTGCACTTTCGCCTGAGTGTGTGCCTGCGTATGTGATATGTTTGGTGTCTGGGCAGCAAGTCTGTAAGTCTGTCTATATAGTTAAGTCTAGTATGCATGAAGTCATCCCCTGGGATGTGTGAGAGATTGGTTTTAGGACTACATTTTGTACCCCTTGGACAACAAAACAAAAGCCTTGGTGCTTAAGCCCCTTCATCTAACTGTACATAGCCCCCCTGTTTATAAAAGTGCGTGCTGTTTTTCATTTATGCTTTTTAGGTAGTCTTAATTAGAAAGGTCTGTTTTTCACCTATAGCAGGCACAACCATTGACTACAGAGGGCCAACTGTACGTGTTATAAATGTGCCTCCTTTCGGATTACTATCTCTGTGAAGCATTGGGGAGGAAAGGGTTTATTTGGCTCACATACACATCGAGGAAAGCCAAAGACAGGAGGAACCCAAACTGGGTGAGAACCCGAGGCAGGAGCTGATGCAGAAGCCATGGAGGGGTGCTGCTTCCTGGCTTGTTCCTCATGGCGTGCTCAGCCTGCTTTCCTGTAGGAACCAGGACTGCCGGTGTAGAACCGTCCCCCCTCAATCACTAATTAAGACAATGTTCTATAGGCTTGTGTATCGTTTAGTGTTATAAGGGCTTTTAACAATGGAGCTCCCATTCTCTGATGCCTCTAGCTTGTCAAGTTGATATAAAAGCCAGCACAGTGCTTATGGGTGTGTGTGTGTGTGTGTGTGTATTCTTGTTCCTGGCTGAGGCAAGCCACAGCTGTGGGTGTAGGATGGAAAGTCTCTCACCAAAGCCGAGTCTCCAAGGACTTTTCCTCACTCAGATTAGTGAACTCACACCCCTTGCTGTAAAACTTCAGCCTCTTCAGTAGGCAGCACCTTGTATTTTTCTGAGAAGATAAAATTCAGAAGGGTGCCTCCCCGCGGTTTCCCACATTCTTGTCTTGGTGGGATGGGGGTCATCAGAATACTGTTTTGACTGCCGTAAGATCTGTGTTTCTTAAAAGTTTTTGTAAGTCAGGGAGCATCCCAAAAGTCGTGCCAAATTTCAACTTCAAGGCCCTGAAGGTCAGGAACCGCCGTAAATTTTGGCATTGGTTCTCTGCAGACCCTGAGAGCCACGGAAGGTCTCCTTTCTCTCCGGGAGATAAAGCTTTTTCAGCTGTAGCAATTTCCTTCTGGCCTTGGGGCAGATTTGGTAAATTAACTTTCTGTGTGGTATAGGTTCTAAACCCACGTGTGGCCAGGCTCTCTTGCACAAGCCAGAGAGCCCTTTTTAATCTGTAAAATAGTTTGAAGCTGGAATCCCTCTCCTCAGCATCTCGCGTATTTCAGGTTGGCCTCAGGTTTGCTGTCATTCAGTGACAGACCTGGGAACTGTGGCACTGTGGAAGGATTTCATACATGCCAGGCAGGCGCGCTATGAGCTAACCTCCATCTCCAGGTTTATTAGTATTATGTTCCCCTCAAGAGATCAAGAGAAAGAGCATCAGGAAACTATACGGTTGCTTTGGTTTTAATCAGTGTGCAGTTTACAGTTGTTGCTTCCTTCTGCCCATCTGATGCTTCTCGTTGGCTTCGTCATGGAAGTGACATGCAGCTGTCTCTCCAGACCTTGGGGATTTTAGTCTCCCGGATCTTCTTCACCAGGGCTGGACAGAAGTTGACTTAAGGAAGTGTAATCGATTGTTTTAATAAAGCCATTCTGGAAAACGATCCTGCTTTCACAAATGTGAGATTTAAACATAACAAGTGGTCTGCATTTAAATAAACTTCTCAACGATGAGCGCCAGTGATGCCCAGGTTATGATGCCCGGTAGATGTTCATCTTAACAGATTTTATGTTTTAAAGCTGCCTTGGTGGGTAAGAACACTCTGCAACCGTGAGGACCAGAGTTCACCTACATTCAAAGGCAGGCGTGGCAGTGCGTGTCTGTAACACTCATAGTGCCAGGCAGACACAGGTGGAACCCTAAGAGCTCTGATTAGACAGCCCAGCTTCTCTCTCCTTCAAGGCCATAAGGTGGGAAGCCATAAAGGAACACCGCATATCCTGCTCTGGCTTGTGTGTGCACTGTTTGCCCTCACTCCTGAGGTTTCCTCGTGGCCTTGAACCTCCCCTGGTCTCTGCTCTCTACTGTCTCTTGTACTCTCCTGACTTGCGTTGCTCCTGGTCTCTGCCTTTGTAGCCTCTAGCTGCTGTTGAGCTGGAGTCTCCTGCTCTTTGCTCAACTATTTCAGCCTCACTGGATGGAAGTCTCTTCCAGGCCTCCAAGGCTAGTCTGAAGTCTCTGAGTGGCCTGGACTGTAGCTCAATGGTTAGACAGCTTGTCTTTCACGTCTGAGGCCCCACATTTAACCCCAATAGTGCCAGAAAAGAAAGACGAGCGTCAACAGTAAGGAAACCGTTGTAGTCTCTTGAGTGTCCACAGCTCTTCTGGAGTCTCCCCTAGCGCACAAGACTTTTTAAAGCAGCAGAGATTGCCTTGGATGACCAACTCCAAGGACTGGCTGTTTAATTAGCAGCTCCTACAGCCTTGGTGAAGATGTCAGGGATGAACTGGTGTTTGCCGCCATCCAGGATGGTCCTTCACAAGTGGGAGCATCTTCTGCAGTCCAGACGGACTTTGCTAATCTTCGCAATCACAGAGGCAGCGGCTTCTGCTCCTAGGTGACTGCCTGGCTCTGCCCTTGATCTACTGCCTCTCTGGTGGTGTGGGAGGTGGGAGATTTGGGAGGAGCCTTGACAGCTAGCTTTCGATCGATCACTTCACCTGCCTGTCCACTTCTCGGCTTCCATGAGAAATCCAAACAAAACCATAAAGGACTATTTTATAGTGATTTAATATTCAGTTAGCAGTTTTTTTCAGCTAACTTTTTCTAAGGCTAGATCAGGGTTTTTTGTGGATAATAGCAGTTTTCCATCTGGAGTGATTCTCAGTGGCATGATTGAATTTAGCAATATTTGAAGATAGTTGTGGTTGTTGGCACAGATGTGGGAAGGGAGTGCTGGTATCTGCTGGGTAAGAAACACATATGTACCAAGTGTCTTGAACTACACAGGACTGTGCAGCAGTGTGCACTAGCTTGGTCCAAATGTTTCCTAAGTCCCTACTCTCTTCTGCTTTGGTCTCTTGCTATCTCAATAAAAACATCCTGTGGAAGTAATTTCCCAATTTCCCAGAGTGTTTTTTGGGTGTGTGTGTGTGTGTGTGTGTGTGTGTGTGTATTATATCGTCTTCAGACTCTTTAGACTTTAATATTATTGTTATATATATTATGAGGGTATATTTCTAGATCTATGGATATCTTAATTCTCTCTATTTCTAAACGGATTCCTGTGATAATTGTGATTAGGTGAGCCATAACATTGCTTTTGACTGGATCTTGAGGACACAGATTTGGGCACAGAGCAGAACCAATCTGGCAAGTGTTTTCTGAGGAGAATGAAGGATAGCGGGGGAGCATCTGCAAGCTCCATTCTTCTCACTACAGTTTTCTGTTTTGTTTGTTTGTTTGTTTTCGCTGTTTGCTTATTGTAGTTACTTACCAAACACCTAGGTTACCAACCCTGACATGGAAGAGGCAGGCACTTCCAGTGAGCCCTGTTGGCAGTCCTCGCCCCTTTGCTTTTGCACGTCTCCAGTTTTGATGAGTAAGTGTGTGGATTTTTTCCTTCTGCTTCCTTTTCACCAAGCATGGTTTTATTGCCGGCCGGCCTCGGTAATGAATCACTTGGAAAGGCAGCTGACTCCGCCGGCAACCTTCTTGTTTGCTAAAAATAAGAGGAAGATGACTCCGAAGTTCACACCCACATTCACTCCCAAGTTCACACCCATAACTGCTTTCATCAAGTCCTCAGGCAAGAGGCAGGCGGACTAAGTTGGAGCCTCTTAAGTTTCCCCTGTTTAATTTGTGGCTTAGTGGGAGTTCTTTCTGTATTTATTTCTGCCTGGTTTCTGTCCACCAGAACAAGACTATAATAATTTAATCTTTTTTTTTTCCCCAAAAAGAAGACTGTGTAGTGTGCCCGTGCGTGCGTGCGTGCGTGCGTGCGTGCGTGTTGGCATGTGCTTGTGGAGGCCAGAAGAGGGCATCAGATCCCCTGCAGCTTGATCACAAGCCACCGACATGGGCACTGGGAACTGAACTCATGTCTTCTGGAAGGAAAGCAAGCGCTGTTCACCACGGATTCGCCTCACCAGCCCCCAATCTGATATTTCCTGATAATGACTTTGCAAAGTGCTACAGATGAGATACCTTTTTAGATAAACTTTAGAATCACATATTTTGTATATCATTTGTGTGTTAGTTTCTTTTATGTTGCTGTGATAAAATACCCTGACATAACTTAGTGGAGAAAGGGGGGGTGGAATTTTTAACACCCCCCCCTCCACATAGAGCCTGTCATGGGGAGGAGGGAGTGTAGAGGCAGGGAGCTGGTTGATGGCGTTGCATTCACACCCAGACAGCCGAGGAAGCCGTGCTATCAAACCTGGAAGCCCAGTCCCAGTGACAAACTTCCTCTGGTAAGGCTCCACCTCTTAAATATTTCTGGAACCTTCCCAAACAGCACCAGTAGCCAAGGGCCAAGTGTTTAAACACATGAGCCTTGGGGGAAATTTTATATTCAAAGCACAACAGATATAATTAAGCTTAAAAAAAAACCTCCTTGAAATCCAAGTGAGATATTTAGGTTTTTTAGACCATGAGTCAGCACACAGACTTTGAATCAAAACGAGTTTCCCTAGAGGATGACTTCCCGATATGGAATTCAGATTGCTGGAGATAGTTCGTGCTAGAATTCTGGGTTTGACAGGTTGCTTATGAAGCTTCAGCCAGGATGTCTTCACCCAGGCTGAAACTTAACACTCAGGGACCATTCAACCAAAACGCAACAAGCCCCAGGTATTTATTTACTAGCTGTGTTAAATCCAGGCTGGTGATAAGAAGTGGTTTATTGCTTCCCTCTAGAGATCGTGGAGGTCAGCGTGGGTCATTGGTACCCTGGGACCTCTGGCAGGCCCTGAGGCTAAGGTGGCAGTGGATGCTTGGATGTTTCTCACTCCTTGACACTACATGATGGGCAGTTGGGACAGCTGGGAATGCCAAGCTCATTCCATTGACGAACTGACGCCGCTTGGAAAGTCCCCCAAGTTGATCTAGAAACCAAGCATCTTGTAATAAGTAACAACACTCAAAGCAGAGGCCATCTGTTTGGTGCTGTTCTGCATGCTAAGTCCTTTTATAGCAGTGTCTGCACGCTGGGCACCATTGCTTGTCCCAGGTGGAGCCAAATACCTTGTCAGATCACATAGTTCTCTGGAAACTCCTAGTCTTTTGGCTCCTCCCGAGCCTCAATGTGTTCATTTCTTTGCGTTCTCGTGACAACTGGCTTACCAGTTCCCAGGACCCATGGCACAGCTCCACTGTCTGGGGCCCTTTTTGTGCTCTAGGATCCCACCCTAAGTAATGGATCTATGCCAAGATTATTTTCATAGCTCGGGTTCCAGCTGAGGCTGTTTTGTCTGAGACTTCTTCAACTATCTGAGACTAGACAGTTCATTTACAAATAGACAAGACAAAACCAGCAGACCAGCACAGAGAGAGTGTGTCTGCAGATCCGTGCTATGGATGGACTCTGTGTTGCAGACTTCCCTGCTCCTAAGAGATAATGTTCTGGGATGTGTTGATTTGCCTGTTAGTAGGGCACTGTCTGGTAGAGGCTTAATCAGGCTCTCTGAGGAATGGCCCCTATGGTATTTGGAACCTTGGTTCCTCCCTGCTATGCATCTGAATTTACTACACATCTGTCCTAACAGCTGTAATTTGCAGAAGAGGCTTAGTCTGCAATCCAATGCCATGTTACACACCTGTCCACTCCTTCCAAGCTCATGGCCCGAGGCTGATGCTACTCTATGCTGGACCATCTTTCCAGGCACCTGAGTCTCTGGCCTTCTACTGTCTGTCCCCATCCTTGAGTCTCAGTGGTGGCATGACTTCCTGTCCTTCAGCTGAGCATGTAGCCTGTGGTGCAGGTTTTTCAAAAGATAACCTTTACTCATGAACTTGAAAGATCGTCCAATCTAGGGTGAAACTTGGAACGCGTTGCACGGCTGTGACTTTGAGGTGGCGGGCTGCACAGGGAGAGGCAAATGGCTGCAGTCTGAACCGTTCACAAGCAGTTCACATCCAGCACGCCTGGATCCCATCCAGAGTTCCAAGGATTACAGTCCGTGTGTGCCCCATGGCAAGTCAGAGGAGACTTAACTAAGACTCAAGATTTTGATATTTTTTGCTCTGTGTGTGTGCATGCATGAGAATGCGTTATGTGGTGTGCGTGCGTGCGTGTGTGCGCGCGTGTGTGTGTGTGTGTGTTTGTACATGTAGACTCACTTGTCTGTGGGAGTGCATATGGAGGCCCGAGGTCAACTGCAGTTGTGTCTTCCTCTGGTGTTCTGCACCTTGTTTATTGAGACAGGGTTTCTCTTTGATCCTGATCTTACGAGTTCTGTGACAGTGGCTTGTCACTGAGCCCAGCGTCCCCCTCACTGCCTTCCCAGTTTACAGGAAGACAGTCACCTACCACACCTGGCTTTTGTGTGGGTCCTGGTGATTTGAACTCAGAGGTTCTTAGTACCCCCCTCCCATTTAGATTTTTAAGATACAACGGCAAGAGTTTTGAGATGATGTGCATAAGCTTCTTGTGCGTCGCTGAGGTGATGCTCCTGCCCATCCTGAGTGGAAATGGTTTGCTTCAGAACGGCGAAGACAAACTGTTCACGGTCAAGTCTTGATGGTCTTCAGTTAAGAAGGAAGTGCTTTGAGAAGTGTAAGCTCTCTTCTGGACAACTTTATAGACACCGAAGTGAGGGAGACACGCTCCATCCCCTCTTGCCCCCCCCCCCCCCGAACTCCACCCCCTCACCCCTGTTTATTTGAGAAATAAACAGAGTTTCCTTTTGTGGTTGGCAGGTGGCCAGAAAGTGTGCCTATAGCTCAGGAATCATCAAAAACAAACTAACGGAAAAAGCCTGCCATGCTGGAGGCTGAAATTCAATATGAGGGAGGTGGAGTGTGTGTGTGTGTGTGTGTGTGTTCACCCACACGTGCACGTGCTGGGGCAGGGTGGCAGATGAGGGGCGTCTGGAAGCTTTAACCCTTGGCACTATAAATAGAATACTTACTTGGCTGGCTCAAATACAGACGTTTGAAATGGAATTTCTCCTGCCATTTGGTGAGAATTAAGGTATGACTCAATGTCCTGTACCCAAGACTGGCCCACATTCGTACCCACTTTCCTTTCCATCTGAGCCAAGTTTAATTAAAAGCAACACTTGACAAGTCCATTAAATAACTTGAAACACTTCCCTTCAAAACCTTACCGTGAATGGGGCCATTATACACATAACAATGCCCTTTAAAAACCTGAAGCGAGGGCCAGACACGCAAAGCACTGGATAAAAGGGGGGCAAATCCCGGCCCACACAAGCTGAACCAGGAGCCCAGGAGGGTGAGGGAAGCGAACCAGGGTGTGTGCAATAGGGAGCAGTGGGGACCGTGGCAAACAGACCTGGAGAATTCCAGCTTTCTGTTGCAAGGCTTTCTGAAGGTTACCGGGTGACCGGTAAGTCTATGGCGGGGAGGGGGGGAGGGAGAGGGAGGTGTATAATAAAGCGTTTCCTCACTCCATGACTCAATAGCAATACAGTAGACTCTCCATCACATTCATGAAGTCCTAGGAGAACCTGCGGGTGTCTCTTTCCAGTGTGCAGTACTGTAGGTTGACCTTGTATCCACCCGATGTCCTCAAGTCTGCACTCACCAGGACTCAACCTTGTCAGTAGTGGCTATGTGTGTATGATATCATCACCTTTTCAGAAGAGCTAAGTGATCTCTTGTTTCTGATTAGGAACTTGAGGATGGCCCAGCTTAGTCTAGTGACACTCTTTTATCCTCTTCGTTTGACCTGGAAGATTCAAAGTGGGAAGGTAGACTCTACAGTTGCTGGATTATAACAAATGTCAAAGTCCCCAGACAGTAACTGTCATCTACACATTGTCTGTATGTGGGTCACACATGTGACAATTCCATACAGATAGTCAGTTTCTTTGAAATCAGGAGTTGAATTTCCTGGTCCCAGCATTAACAGTTTTACTTTTTTTTTTTTTTAAATAGATTTATTTATTTATTTATTTTATGTATGTGCGTACACTGTGTTGCTCTCTTCAGACTCACCAGAAGAGGGCATCGGATCCCATTACAGATGGTTGTGAGCCACCATGTGGTTGCTGGGAATTGAACTCAGGACCCCTGGAAGAGCAGTTGGTGTGCTTAACCACTGAGCCATCTCTCCAGCCCCAGTTTTACTTTCTGGGGCAAACTACAAACCACTTCCTGCCATTGGACTCAAGAGATCTGAGAAAGATACTTGAAGCTGGGATGCATTTAAGCTAAACATCTTTTTGTTTGGCAGAGCCTAGAATGGAGCTTTCTAGTTTTGCTGAACTGGGATATCAATGGAGGTATGAGGTAGGCCTCTTGCCCTGGCCAGAGGCTGTTCATGAAGTGAAGCAAGAATTGGGTTTCACGAGGCAGCTCTGGTTGCAGGGAGAGCAGCTGGCCTCATGGTTGGGTGAATATTCATTCCTGGGGTTTCTTCTTCATTCTGCTTTCTTGCTGCCTGTCTTATTGGGTGTAGGGAGGACAACTGGGGGTGGGGCGAGGATGGGAGCGACTGGCTCCAAGGACAGACTCCCACTGTAGCGACGGTTAGGGGAAGGAGGGCTTCAAGATCAGAGAGATTGGTACCCTCAGTCGCTACAGTAAACTTTCAGATGTGACCAGTCAGGTTTATCTGCCTGCACAGTGGGTACATGCAGTCCCTTCCTGAAGGTGTTTCTCATAGAGGCTTTGGTGCCAGGTATTCAATGGTTAGCTCCTAGGCCACTGTCTTCTCTGGAGAGAAGAGATTGCCAATGTTTCCCTACAGCTTTCAAAGAGTCATTGCTTCCTACGGCGTGCGTCACAGATGCAGGACCCAGCAGACGCACCAGCCAGTGCTTTAGGTGGATTTAGTCAGACTAACTCATCATTGTCAAACAGGTCCTTCCTTTCAAACCTGCCAGCTTTCAGGATGGGGGACCTTTTTAATAAAGTTCCCCTTTGAGATAGTTCTAACTGTATTCAAATTTTTGTTCCTTGTGCACTTTATCGTGGCTCCTTTCTGAAATGAGCAGTTTTTGTTTTGGACTAAACTCATGGACGGACTGCAGTTTGAACAGTCCTCCCTGCCTGGCCCCGGGCTGTGCGGATTGACTTCTGCTTCCCTCACCAGGCATCCTAGCTGCTCGGGGGAGCACAGACTATTCCTATATTTTGTAAAGTAGGAAAGCTAAGGGGTAGATAGAGAGTGGGTGGAGGGGTATTGGGTATAGTTGTAAGGTTGGACCTGCCTCAGCACCATTAATTTTATGGTATTTAAATTATACAGCAATAAAACTATTTGAAAAATAAAAATAAAAAAAAAAAATAAAATAAAAATAAAAGGAACCCCAAACTCGCTCTACCACCTGTTATCCCTGGGACCTTGGGCAAGTTTCCTCTTCTCAGTCTTCGTTCCCACATCTGAGAAAGGGGAGCATATAGTGACTCATTCACTAGGTGTAGTAAAAAGTAAAGAAGTTAGTGGGAGGGAGTGCCCAGACCAGCGCCTAGCCCATAGACACGTTGTTTGTTGTACTTAGGGCCATTCTCCGTAGTCACCCAGCCAGGAGGGAATTCTCAACATCGGGATTCTGAATGTCCTGTCACTGCCGTTGAATTCTATGCTCGTCTTGGCCGTGACTCCGTGCCTGGCCGGTCATGATGATTACATCAATATTTGTAGAATGAATGCACATTTTGGAATTTTATGTGGTGGTTTGCCAGGCAGAAAGAATTTTCTAAAAGGTAAAAGCATACCTTGGGACGCATGAGAGAAATAAAACACCAGGTCAGCGCTCTCGAGAGCCCTGCATGCCTCAGTGTGGGCTGAGAAAACAAACAGCTCCCCAGACTAGTCATTTTCTGAGCGTCCGTGCCCATGTGGAAAATGTAGCTTCATGACGGTCTGGCCCGGGAAAGCAGTAAGGAGGTGGAAATTCTTAACTCCCCTATCCCCAGTCTTTCAGACATCTGGTCTACCATTGGGACAACGCATGAGTTATTCAGGTGGTGTGCTTGGCTCCCAGACAGGGACTCCATAGAGCTCCATTTACAGAGAACCCAAGGGTGTTCCTATCATTATTGGTATGTATAGATACGAACTTTTTAGAAATAGGTGAATCTTCTCCTCTGTTTAGACGCTTGGGAACGAGTTGAGCCCAGTGATTGACGTCTTTGTGGCTAGCAAAAGTCAATCTTCTGGTCAGGTGGCAGTGTGGGCGGGGTTGGGTTTACCGCGTTCTTGGATCTATGCTCTGAATCCTTGGTTCCTTCCACATTCCTGTGTCTTCCTGAGGCCAGACATCACATTGATCCAGGATGGAGGGATGGATATGCAGCGGTGGTCTAAAAAGAAGCTATGGCAGGGGACAATTGTCTTAGTCACTTTTTTTTTTGTCTTGGTTACTTTCTATTTTTCTATTGCTATGACAAAACACCAGACAAAGGCAACTTATAAAAGAAAGCATTTTATATGGGAGCTCATGGTTCCAGAAGGTTCGAAGCCCTGACAAACATGGCAGCAGGGAGGCAGACTTGGTGTTGGAACAATAGCTGAGAACTTACATCTGATCCACAAGCACATGCTGTGTGTGGGTGGGGGGCCGCACTTGGGAGTGGCAGGTGAGCTTCTGAAACCTCAGAGCCCACCCCTCAGTCCCTCCTCCAGTGACAACCTCCTCCCAGAAGCCCACATCTCCTAATCCTTCCCAAATAGTTCTGCCAACTAGAGACCCAGCATTTAAATCAGAGTGTGTGGGGCTCTTTCTCACTCAAACCACCACAGCAGTCTTGACTGGGTCTGGTAGCCTAAAGGATGGGAAGGCCGTCTGGAAGGGAGGAGGTGTGTCTGAATGGTCCATTGGCACATGAGCAGAGCAGCCTGCAGAGGCTTAGTTTAGGCTGAGGCAAAAGACTCTCAGCCTGGATGAGACCTAAGGAAAGGGAAGGGGAGGGTGTCTGAGAAACAGGCCGGATCCTAGCTCTAAAGAGTTACCAGTCAGGAGGACTGGAGCAGCATGCATTTAAGATGGTAGCATCAGGGGGATTGGACAAAAGAAGTTGTTGAGAACTGTTGACTTGGATACCTGGATGGGACCCGCGTCTCCAGCTGGTGCAGTCCCCTGGCGTTTGGAAAGCTGAGCTTTGCTGAGAACTGCTTGCTTCCCTGTTGGGTTTTGGAGTCAGGGGTGAGGAGTAATGTACAAGGTCACTAATATTTTATGTTCCAGAGTGAATTTTTTTCTCTTTCTTGGATGCATTGCAGAGTCTAATCTGTAGAAACTCCAAGATAGACCATTAAATCCACAAAGTGTCTCCTCCTTCCCACGTCCATTAAAGCCCTGATTGGGAGGAGGAGAGGGCAGATTTGAGGTGGAAACACACATTCCGCCGCCCACTGTGGAATTCGTTGTCTCGTGTTATTGGGCCTAACTCCAAACCACCCATTACCTGTGTAATTAAGAGTTCAAGAGTTGAGACAACACTGCTGCGGAGATTGCTGTGAGTTCATGCTGTAGCAAACACACGCCTCTCTTCATCTGTTTGGTCAGTAATGCCATAGGAAGTGTAAACGCCGAGTTTCTCTGGTGGGTCAGTCACCTCCCATGTTGGACATGGAGAATTTGCTTTGCTTCACACTTGGTTTACCTAATCTTTTTTTAATTCCGGAGGCAAAGAAAAAGATTTTTCTGCTTCTCCCCGTCATGATTGTTGAGGGAAAAGTAGGTCTGGGCAGGGCGGGTAACACAGGAGGAATTAATATACACGTTTCCCATTGTCACTAGGCAAATTTGTACCCTAAACGGGGACAGGCAAACAGAAAGGTTTTAACAAATCTGTTCTTTATCTTCGCTCACACACTGCTCTCGCACCCACAGTTACAGGCCTTAGAATCTAGACGTGCATGGTAAGTCCTTCAGTCACTAGCCACTTGTAGCTCTCTTGAGCCGTGATTCTCGGTCTCCCTGATGCTATGACCCTTTAGTACAGCTCCTCATGCTGTGGTGACGAACTGTAAAATTATTTCATTGCTGCTTCATAACTGTAATGTTGCTACTGTTATGAATTGTAAATATTCTTGGAGACAGAAATTTTTCCAAAGGGGTTGAGACCTTCAGGTTGAGAAATACTACTCTTGCATACTTGTAGATATTCCAGAATAAGAGGTGGGGGTCTACCATACCACTTTTTAAGAATGACTTGTTGAAAAGGAATGTATCTTTCTTAGATTGATGGCATCTTGGAAAATTACAGTGATTTGGACTGATTACTGTCCTGGTTTTCTTTTTATTTCTATGATAAACACTAACACCAAAAACACCTTGGGGAGGAAAAGGGTTTCCAGTCTCCAGTCTATCACTGAGAGACAGGACAGGAGCTCAGGGCAGAAACCTGGAGGCAGGGAGTGGAGCAAAGACCACAGAGGCTCAGTGCTGTTTGCTGGTTTGTTCTCTTGCTCAGCCTGCTGTCTTATACCATGAAGGACCACCTACCGAGGGGTGGCTCTACCCATAGTAAGCTGGGGCCTCCTATGTCAAAAAAATGCCCCCCACTGATCGCCTACAGGCCAATCCGATGGAGGTATTTTCTCAATTACATTTCCTAACCAGAACAATGGAGTTAATGGATGTGTCTACATTTCTGTCTCTCTGCACTTGTTTGTGTGCGTTCTTGGGTGTGATGACAAGAAGCTGGCCCTGGGTGTCTTGCCCAGTTGCTCTGTATTTGCTTAGTGTTTTGTTTTATTTTTATTTTGAGGTGAGTTCTCTTAGTTTTTACCTGGAGCATGTCAATTTGGCCAGGCTGGCTACCTAAAGCCCCAAAGAAAGGTTTCTTGTCTCTGAGACCTTCCCAAGTGCAGGAATAACAAACAGGCTAACACCTGCCCTTTTTTGAAAAAATAGAAAATGGGTGCTAAGGTTTGAACTTGGGACTTCATGCTTGTATGTACATACTTTTCCAACTGAACTGTTTCTCCAGCAATTTTTTTAAAATATGACTCACATTTAAAAATTACATCCACGGCTCCACCTATGAACTTAACAGGCCTTGAGAAAGGTTCCTAATGAGCTGGCCACCACTGAAGGAAGCTTTATCTCTGGAGATAAGGAAGAGCTCCTACTGTTTCCTGATGCTGCCCTGCACAGCCTCCAGGGGGGGTTTCACTTCCCTGCCTGCCAGCAGCATATGGCCCAGAAAGTCCTCTTATCTCTTCTGTGACTGCTGACAGGAGGGTGCGTGTGCGCTGTAGGCCAGCTTTCTCAGAGCAAGGTGGAGTCCTGATTAGCGCCTGCAGACCTTTAGTCACCCTTTGGGCTCACACGCTTTTGGTGAGTTGTTGATGGCTCTGAATTCTCGGTTATCTGCCAGGGCAGAATTTGCTATTGCTTGTTTTTCTCTGATGTGCCTACATTCTTTAAAATTGAGATTTTATTGTTTGGAGTGTGTTGTGGATGGAGTATGTAGTGTATATTCACTCGGGGAAATATACATACAGAGGCCAGAGTATCTTCCTCCATTGCTTCTCTGCCCTTTTTTCCTTCCTTCTTTTCTCCCTCCTCCTCCTCCTCATCTCCTCCTCACTGTCTTCCTCCTCCTCCTCCTCTTCTTTTTTTTTTGGAGAGGCAGGTTTTCTCACTGACCCTGGAGGAGGCCTACACTGGGCTTTGTGGCCAGTGAGACCCAGAGATCCTTCTGTGTGCCTTTCTAGAACTGAGATTACAGGCTTCGTCTTCATGCCTGGCTCCCCCCCACCCCCCGGGCACTGGGGATCTGAAATCAGGTCCCCATGTGTGCACTGCTAACACTTGCCATCCTGAGTCCCCATATATGTGCACACAGCAACAATAGCAAAACCCCCTTAGAGTCCCTTTGTTCTTCTTTAAGATTTGTTTATTGTTACGTTCTATGTGCGTTTACCTGCTTATGTATCCTTGAGTTACATGTGTAACTCATGTTCACGAAAGCCCGAAGGCGGTGTTGGATCCCTTGGAACTGTATTTACGGACAGTTCTGAATGGCACGTATGTAGTGCGAACTGAATGCTGGTCTTCTGGAAAACCAGTCAAGGCCTCCAACCAACTGCTGGAGCAATCTCTCCAGAGCCATTTTGGTTCGTTTTCCAGGAAATGAAACGTTTGCACCCTGTTGGCTCTGCTGTTCAAAATGGTGCTAGAACTTCTCCTCTTACATCTTTCGGTGTATCGTCCAAGCGAAGGGTGTTTTTTGTAGATATTTGTTGTCCTGTTGATAAATCTTTTTGGCATTTGTATGGAAAACAAAGGCATTTAGATCATGCAGCTGGGGAGAGATCTGGTGGGAAGGAGAGAGAGAGCACCATTGTGCATAGTGTGGAAGGATTAAGGCTCCTTGTCAGTTGAATAGCAGAGGTGTAGGCTTCACACATGTCACTATACAGAGATGCTTGCTTCAGACACTTGGAGAGCAACCACTGATGCTGTCGAGTTGGGTGCTATGGCACTTGCTCTGTGTGTCTGCGTGTCGCAGAGTTCCCAAGTCATAATAACGAAGAACATTTTCTTGCAAAGAGACTTGCATAGACTTAGTTTCTTAGGCTGGATGGGACTGCCTGAGTTTTTAAAGCTTTCTATCTCTGTGAATAGAGATAGAAAGGAGTCAACCCCTGCTTTCTTTCTAGAGCCGTCAGCGGTGATAACTCGTCTCCTCCCTAAATAACAGCCATCAATCCATTCAGGAGCCTTTGCCCTGTGACCCAACAACTCCTAGAGGCCCACCTCTCAAAACGGTTGCATTGGTGGCTCAGTTTCCAGGGTAGGGACTTTGGGAACACACAAAATCCCTGGTTTAGCAAGCTGTTTGGTTACACACATGCACCTCTGTGGGAACTTTTGAAAATGTTTTAAATGACATATTTTACACTGACCTTTCAACTCAATAATTTCAAAGCAAGAACTTGGATTGCAGTAGGTGTTCATTATACAGGGAAATTATAGCTGCGGAGGTGTCTACTAGGGTTTCACAGTAAATTCCTTAGGAGCAGTGAGGTCCATCTGTGGACAGAATATTTATGTCCCCCGAGTCCTCCCTGACTGGCTTGGAGCTGAGGCTTTCCCCTCTGGGATCAACTCTTTGCATCTGTGGCTTTGTACCCTGTGGCCTATGTTTAAGCGGAAAGCCACTTCTTATGATGTTTTCCCAGTTAAACTAGGTTTGAGGGTCTCTGTGCTTGGCTAGTTAGTTCTGTGTCTAGTTTATACAAGCCATAGTTCTCTGAGGGGAGAGAACCTTAATTGAAAAACAAACAAACAAACAAAAAAACCCAAACCTTTGTAAGACTAAGCTGTAGGCAGGCCTTTAGGGCTTTTTCTTAATTAGTGATTGTGAGAGAGCGCAGCCCATTCTGGGTTATACCACCCAGAGCTAGTAGACTCCAGTTCTATTTAAAAAAAAAAAAAAAAAAAAGGAAGCTAAGCAAGCCATGGAGAGCAAGTTAGGAAGCATCAGCTCCTGCCTCCAGGTTCCTGTTCAGTTTGCTTTTCTGCTTTGGTTTCCTCAGTGGAGGATGATTGAGGATATGTAAGCCAGACAAACCCTTTCCTCCCCGGGTCGATTTTAGTCTTGATGCTTCATCACAGTGATAAACCCTAACTAAGATCGTCACTAAACTGGTGAGTTTGCATACCCTAAAGGAAAGGAACCTGCATTCAGTCACCAGCTCCGGCCAGACCCACCCGGCCACTGACCGGAACTGAGGACCCAGCCCTTAGGCTCAAGTTTCTCACATCTCCACTTTGTCCTTGGGTACTAGCAACATTTGAAGACTCCCCCGGCAGCGTGACTCTGCTGTGAAGCAAATCATGAAAATCCCCTTCCTGTGAGAATTGCTGATGGCAGCCCGAGTCATGGCTGACTCTGCTCGTGGTTTTTCTCATCTTGCCTGTGAACAGGAAGACAGGGCTCAACTTTTCCAAACAGAGAGAAAGCAGGGTCTTAGACATGAAGGGGCAGGCGGTTGGGACTGCCACTTGTACTGCATTTTAGGAGTAGCCTCCTGACCTCAGGAAGCTCTTTATACATGTGCTTGCCTGTGCGTGCGTCCTTCCAGCCAAGTCAAGCTGCCTACGTATGGGGTAGTGGTTGTGAGTAGTGGCAGTCATGGAGGCTTACTTGTTGTTGGCGTGGGTTATGAAAGTTGGGGTTTTCTAGAGTTTAGCCTACTCGGGGTATGCCGCGCCTCTCTGAGGAGGCTTCCTAGGCCCATCATTCCTTCCTACATTGGGCCACTGGTGGTGAGCCACTTCCTGGATGAGAGAGGGAAGTTCAGACCTTTGTTTTGAACTAAGGTCATTTGAGTTGCTCCTCACAGAACAGTAACTCTCAACCTTCCAAACGCTGTGACTCTTTTGTACAGTTCCTCATGCTGTGGTGACCCCCGGACATAAAATCATCTCACTCATACTTCATAACTGCAACCTTGCTACTGTTATGAATTGTAATGTATCTGACATACAGGATGTCTGATATGCAACCTACAGGCTAGCACAGAGCCTGGAGTCCTGGGGGCTTTTGGGGGGAGGGGCTAAGAACAAGACTGGTGAGGACTGTAGGAACTAGGAGGAACTGCCTTTCCTTCTGTTCAGGACTCAGAGCCTCTCCAGGCTTGCTCTGGAAGGGACATTGCTGGCTGTGATTGGCAGGCCTTAGATGCAGCCCTCCTGGCTTGGCTTATCCTCTGTATTCAGCTCAGGGGTGTCTTGACTGAGCCTCAGCCTCCCTGTGTATTAATTCAACTGGTGACCTTGAGGATTTCCAAGTGTGTAGCAAGAGAGATCCACGTGGAACCTGATCCTTCAAGATGATGTGGCCTAGTGTGCTTGTGTCTTGTAAATGCAGTTTGTGGAACAAGGACTCCGTATTGTTTGTGGAAGTCATTTTGTCCACATGTCCTTGGCTTCAGGGGTGATTTGAGGCCTTAGCCGCTTCCAGAGCTGGGCTCTAAGGTGTCTTAGAATGTTTGTTCCTGGGCTAGACAAAGGTGGATGCCTCCATTGTTGAGCTGTGTGGTGCTGTTAATAGTTACGGGTGGTGATTAAGGGTTGCTGAGTAAGCCCGGTTACTGCGAGTTTCAGCCTCGGTTGACACTTTGCAGAAGATTGGACCTTTCAGCTCCAGGCTTCCATTTGCCTCTAGGGGCTTGGCCTGTTCACACCCCAGAACCTATTCCTGGCAGGCGGCCTCCTTGCTCCTGTCTGTCTCTGTCTCTCTCTCTCTCTCTCTCTCTCTTTCTGTATGTCTGTCTCTGTGTTTCTGTGTCTCTGTGTCTGTCATACACATGTTGGCTGCGGTGCTCCAAATACATTTCCCAAATTCTTTCTCCTGGCATGACATTTAGATTCACTAGAGTGCCTCAGACCAGCATCGTTGAACAAAACCACTGAACAACTGTTTGTCCGTCTGCATTCTCAGTGCTGCTCAGTTTTGCCCCAAGGCTCCCAGGAGGTAGATTGTGTTTGTTTGCCCTGTTCTGATGACACCCCCCAAAAATAAAAAAAGAGGCTTTTGGAGCTTAATAGTTGTAGATAGTCTTGGCGAAGTGTGATAAAGATCCCTTAAAGGCCGTCTGACCTGACTCAGTTTTCAGGACTGAGTCATCTCTGAAAACCTATGGTCCTGGTCTAGTTCGTTATGCTAAAATGAAGTGCCCAAGGCTAGTAATTTATTAAGGATGTTTATTTCACTCACAGTTCTGAAGGTGGGTAACTCCAGCAGATGGTTGGTGTGGTCCCTTACAACTTCTTGATCTGACTGAGGACATCATGGTTGGGGGGTTGGGGGTGGGGAGGGAAGACAGAGCAAGCTCCTTAACAAAGCCACTCCCCTCACAGTTTCTACTCATCCAGGCAGGACCAGGGTTCCAACATGTGCAATTGAGAGCATTCATTCAGACCCCAGAGCCTGACAACAGTGTGACAAGGACTGCTGTCATTGCTCCATACCCAAACAAAACAAGCAAACAAAACAAAACAATACAGATTCAGTATTCTTAACCACTTATTTTCAACAGTAGCAGCCAGAGGTTCCCAAAGTGTGTTCATTTTCTCTCTCTCTCTCTCTCTCTCTCTCTCTCTCTCTCTCTCTCTCTCTCTTCCTTCTCCCCTTCTGTCTCTCCTTCTCCTTCTCCCCCCCCCCCCCCCCCCTTATTGCACGTTTCTCCAAAATAGTATGGCATGCTACTTTGGCCTGATCCCTGACTTTGATCTCTCCCTTGGCTGGAGTAAAAAACCATCCATCTGCTACTCAGATCCAGTACAGAATTGAGACTTTCCTCTTCTGAATCTGAGTTAATTGTTCACAAATGATTGCCAGCCTCAGGTTCCAAACCTGTAGCCCCTAGAAGAGGAAGTGCTACAGTAGGTTGTGTCTTTTGTGCGACCATGCCTCTGCTTGCTTTCTAAAAGGTGTTGAGGGTGTGTGAAGGCTACCTCTGGCTGTTGGATGCCTGCGTGACCAGGCCAGGAGAGTGCTTGCAGTACTTATTCTGTTTCTAGGTCCTCACTGGTGTTGAACGTAGTGTCCGTTGGACCTTCTTCTTGCACTTGCAGCCAGTCGCCTGACTCCTGGCCCTATGGTGCAGTTTTTTCCTCGCTCACTTGGGATGAATGCTTATGCCCTTTGCTTTGCTCCACTCTTCATCCTAGTTTGAGCCAAGCCCAAGCCTTCTGAGTTTTACATTGGGGTTTTGCAAACATTTGAGGATTGAGTTAGCACCTGAGAGGTTAAAGTCCGCAGTGCATGTGTTGTCTCTGCGGTTCCAGCCATCCTTGTACAAATATTACAAGATGAGTTTCCATTAAAATCAAACCCAAACCCAAACCAAGCCAGCAAACCAGCAAAGCACCCAGTGAGCGCAGGGAGAGAGGGGGAAATGAGAGAATTGCTGTGATATCCACCAAACTGTCTGTCCCGAGGCGTTTCCGTGGCGGTTGTCACAGTTTGGGTTATGCTGCTGCAGTGTCCTGCCTGTGTGCACCTTGCTATAATGCTGCCGGAAGCTGGACCCGCTCCAGATATGCCTCGCCTGGTTCCTACTTCATGAGATTGTCCAACACCATAGACTCCAGACAACAGAGTCCATTGTTTATGAATTAGGTCAATAGCAGTAAGCTTCTAATCTCAAAAATTCTCCACGTCTGTAAAGTTTCATTGTAGAATTATTTGTCAACCAGGACAACTCCTCATCAACAAAGAATTATCTAATTCAGGATATAGGTTGTGCCTAAGGTGAGGAATCTGTAGTAGAAAGTTGGAGTTGTGAAAGTCATGTGTCCCTTGAGGTGGGTTTGGTGGGTTTGAGTGGAGAGAAACTGGGGGTGGGGAAAGCACCTGCTCTATTCTAAAGGCATCTCTTCCAGTAGATGTGCATGGCATGGGGTCGTAGCATAGGAGACAATGTGCTATTTAAAGCCATAGTACCATCGTACTACAATGTATTATCCACATCCAGTTCTGGACTTCATTAGGAACCAGGACCCTGCCCCCACCTCCCCAAACCAGGCTTCTGCATTCTGTAAGCCACCCTATCACAAGTGAGAAGAGGAAAACCGTGTTTGCTGAACTGTTTATAGACTTGAATGTTCATAGTAATTTATCATATCCATTGTGAAATCACTTGAGTCCTGAGTATTTGTGGGGGTCGAATGGGGAGATAGCATCTAATATATGTGAGGTAGGCCTTGAACTCTGTGTGGCCAGGGATGGCTCCCTCTTTCCTTTACATCTCTCCAGCACTGGAGTTAAAAGTGCTCTAGTTACTTACTCTTCTTTGTGGACAAAACGCCATGCCCTAAACAACTTAAAAGTAAGGATCTACTGGGTAAGCCTAGCACTGTGGCATCTTCACCTGCAGTTGGTAGAATGTTTTTTTTTTTTTTTATTCTCTTCTGGAAATCACTGGCCACTAAAAATGGAATTCCTATGATCCACATTTTTGAAGAAGACAGTGTTACTTGCCTTTCTACAGTATTGTTCAGAAGATCAAAGGAGAGGCGACTTTGTATGCTTTGTGTTGCAAAAACGTTACTGGATATTAGGTTTTTCAGTTGTTAAATTTAATGCTTGAATATCCATCTCAGATTTTAAGATGAGAACATGTCTGCATTTTGGTAAAATGCGTACGTTAGGATTCAACATGTTCCGTTTGCTTATAAAAGGCAATTTTTACTCAAATTGTGAGCTTTCTCCATATGTTAGGTTGCCTGTATTGTGTATTAAATTATCAGCCTTATTTAACAATGACAGACTATAATAGTTTACATATGGCGGGCAAAGTTTTCTTCTCTACTCAGTTGGATGGTCTGGTAATTGTCCGCTTGTGAACTTATTAAATCCAAGTGCCTGTGGGTGGCCTCTTCTAGACCTGGGCATCCTGCTCTGATGCAATGGAAGCAGGAAGATGGGGGGTGGGGAGCTGGGGAGACTCCAGGGAATCTGTGCAAGAATAGCCATTACAACGTTTTAGTTTGCAGTGTGAATTCTGTGAACTGTCCTGAGCTTTTGCGTTTCCCACGATCAGAGAGGGTCTCAAATGCATTGTCTTTTCCTCCTTGTGGAAGGTGAGTGCTGATTGCAGATCCAAGGGGACTGGCCCCGCTCTGAGTTTGAAATCTCATAAAGGTTCTTTATCAGCAGTACTTCACACCCATTGGAAAGACCTTCGGACACAGAGCTAAGCTGTGTGTTTGATCAGGTAGTATGTCAACAGAGAGCTGGGGAGAGCTTTGTAGGAGAAGGTAAAGGGACCTAAGACAAGACCCTAAGTCTAAGAGAGAGTGCACGGAGTCAAATGCTCCTTGTGGTTTCTCAAAGTCCAGCGGTTTCTATTAACGCTGACCTGGTCTTGTGTGTGTGTGTACACGTATGTACATGTGTACATGAAGGGGTGTGTGCATGTGTATAGAGGCCAGAGATCAGTGTTCCGTGTCTTTCTCAATCCACTCTACCCTTTTCTTCCCTTTTAGCAAAGGCCTTTCACTGACCCTGAAGCTCATCAATTGCTTTAGACCAGCCGCCAGCAAGCCCCAGGGATCCTCCTAGGGCAACCTCCCCCATACTGGGATTAAAGTTGTAGGCTGCTGTGCCTGGCTTTTTGCATGCATTCTGGGGACCTTAACTCAGCCTGTCTGGCATGCATGGCAAGAGCCTTACCAACACAACCATCTTCCCAACCCCCTAGGCCACATTTACATTCATTTGGTAATGTATCATAAAATAGTTCATTCTTATTAAATAGACAAAGTTAATAGATTAGGATATGGAGCTGTGAGCTTCTTCTTTGTTGAAAACAATGCAGGCGAGAGTCGTGGCAGACATTTGTGGTTTTGTGGTGAGTGTGCAAATTAATTACTATTTCATATTTTAACCTTAGTGTGTGTTTGTGTGTGTGTGTACATACATATATATGTGTGTGTGTGTACATACATATATATATGTGTGTGTATGTGTATATACATACATATATGTATGTATGTATGCATGCATGTGTGGATACGTGCATCTATATTTTGGGATCTTTCAAAATTTTCACCCACCGCAGTCTCTAGTGCATATATTTTAAAAATGAATAAAGTCATTCAGGCACTTGGAAGCCCTTTCCTGGAATTTTTCAGGTATGGAGTAACATTTGAGAGAACAGTCTTAGGGGGGAATGTCTGAAGTAAATGTTCTTTTTGGACTCAGCTGTTTGCTAATAAAGATATCAGGTCTGACAGCCCCGGTGTCACTCTTTTTCCATGCATTCCCAGTGTGTCAGCCCAAAGTAGGGAGTCAGAGGAACGTGACAGGCCTGAGGGGAAAAAGGAATTTGGCCCAGTTGGCACATGTGTTCTTTAAATAGTCCTCAGGATTTAAGTGAGACACTTCATATTAGTGTTTGGTGCTGTTTTCCACCTTTTCAGTGGAGAACTCCAGTCCTCTCTGGGTGATGGCTCAGGAACTATGGATGGACCAAATGACCCAAAGCTACCAACATGTGCAGAAGAAGAGAAGGCCTTAGACAGGGGCATCCCTGGGTCCTGGGAGTCTCAAAGCTTATCGGACAGTCAAGTGTGTTAGGCAGTGAGGAAGGGACTTTGTCACTCTTACAGCCACTCACCACCTTGATCAACTCCTGAACATGTGGCCCCTTCTTACTGGGACCTTGGGGTTTAGCTGGATAGGCCCAAGCTGACTTAGAAATAGTGGTCCCAGCAAAGGGTTTCAGTCCTGTCTGGCAGTTCTTAAATAACATCACATCTGTATGGAGGGAAGAAGTCAGTCAGACCTAAACCTTGTAGATTTTCCTTTTTAGGAATGAGAGAGCCATACACATGTTATATGTGTAACCCAAGTTCTGTTCCCAGCGCCTACTTCAGGAGGCCCACAACCATTCCTGTAACTACAGCTAGAGGAGCGCTGACCCCTCTTCTGTTGGGCACATCATGTCACTGCACACACACCTGTCATTAAACATCTTTGTTTTTCAGTGATCATGGGAGTGATCACGGGACTTTGTGTAATGCCTTGCTTGTTCTTTGACTATTCGTGTTTATTGTCTTGCTTGTTCCTTGACTATTTGCATCTATTGCGTTGCTAGTTCCTCAACCTAGAACTGACCTTAATACTTGCATGTAATTAAAATGGTATAAAAGAAGATTGGGAAAATTTTAAAAAGGTGGGGGGGAGAAAAAAACTTTGATTTTTAGAAAGAAATAGAAATTGGAAGACTGATTTGTGTCTTCCCTCGGTCACTGCTTAAGCCACTGATCATTTGTTTTGGGGGACAATAAGAAACGGAAGGGAGGTCAATGCAAAAAAGAATATGTCTGTTGTTAAAACCTAAGCCCCATAAACTGTAGTTGTCTGGGCTGCAGCTTGTTAGCTGTCTAGCGAGTTCCCAGGAAAGTTCATTCCAGCAGACTAATTCTCCTATCTATTGGGAAACTTTGTCCTCCTTTGGAAGACCTCTTTTGACTTGTTTGTTTTAGTACAGACAGTGGCAGTGGAGTGAGCTAGTCCCTTAAGCAGACACACAGGTGAAGCATGACCCGGGAAGGTGGGGCACCAGATAACACCAAGGTCTCAGCCCAGGGAAGGGTGTGGTTCCCGAAGCCTGCTTTCTTACTATGTTAGACAAGGTACCCTAAGCCACTCTTCCCCTGTGATGTAGGGGTGATAGATAGAGCCTGCCTACTGTGTGCCAAGAGCCAGCTGAGATCATCTGGTCTGGTCATGCTCCCAGTAGGGCCATGAGGTGCTCTCCTCTTTGTCTGCCTGATGGGACTTGTTACATGCAGGAGTTGAGGAAGGCCGTGGATAATGTTCTCAGAAGGTTACATCTTTGCTTGCTCGAGAAAGACATTTGCTTCTTCACACAGATTACTCTTAAAATATGATTTATTTATATCTTTTATCTGTGGGGGTGTTTGGCCTGAAGGATGTCCGCGTACCATGTGTCTAATGCTCACAGAGGCCAGGAGAGGGCATCAGATCCCCTGAAGCAGAAGGTTGTGTGCTGCCATCTGGGTGCAGAGAATTGAACCTCTGTCCTCTAGAAGAGCAGTCCTCCCATGTCAAGACCCCTTTCCAGGCCCGACAATAGTAGCTTTTTTTTAACACCCTATAGGAGTCATAATGATTTTGATAGTGGTGTTTTATGACAAAATACCATTTGAACTCATCGTTAAATTTTCTTTTCCATCCAGGGAGCACGGGTCTGGCTAAGAGAGAATGGCCAGCATTTTCCGAGTACTGTAAATTCCTGTGCCGAAGGCGTCGTGGTCTTCCAGACAGACTATGGGCAGGTAAGAACAAGTCCCTGTTGCTTCCTGAAGTCTACGTTCCACTCTGCTTTACCCATGGGCACTTGCGTTTCCCCTATGGAGGCTTACACATAGACACACACACACAGCACCTGACTCCCTCTCGTTCATTTTTCTAAGTGATAAACCAGGGCTCAGGGGAACAAGGCATACAGAATGTGTACTTTGTGTAGGATGGTTATGACACCATCCTTGCAGAGGGAAGACAGCAAATGTCTCAATTCACGTGCAGTAGGAAGACACAGGTTTCTTTCCTGGGTATCTTTTCTACCTCAAGGAGGGCTAGGTATGAGGCCCAACAACGGTATTGGAATTTTAACTTACAGTATTAGGGGAGTGTTTCCCCAGCGTTTTTCTAACCTGATTGCATGGTTCTTGACATACGACATTATTATGTTCTAGGGTTGAAAGATGGGAACATCTGTAAGAAAAACTCAGAAGGTCGATACCTAGTGATTGCTTTTCATACCATTTACTCTTGAAACTCTTAAATGTCCATGGTGTCTTCTGTGTGGTCGGGATAGTAAGACCAAACACTGCAGACAGTTGCTTTTAAAAACATCGGCCATATTTTCCCTTCACAGTTCTTGAGGCTAAAAGGTTCTTTCTGTCTCACTTGGGAGTCCCAGATGGACTATCATTGTTTACCAGGTGGATTGGTTAACTGGGGAGGGGACAGAGAGGCCGCATACCTAATGGCCATCTGCAGCATAGGCGTCACCATTGCCCAGTTCAGGCACTTCCCCACCAGCCTCTGGTAGTATATTACGATCTGTTAGCTAAGCTTCTAGAGTGGAGGTCCAGGTATCTCCTCAAAATTTACTTTACATGACAGGACTGGTCGGAGTGTTTTGTGTCTTCATTATAGTCTAGCTTTCCCCTCCCTCCTTCTCCAGATGATCGCTCAGTTCCATTCAGACCCTGTCAGCTCTTCTCTAGAGAATCTGAAAAGGGAAAACAGTATTTAAACAGCATGCCATTAGCATAAATATGTTCCAGAAAGCATTATAAAATAAATTTTATTAGCATTCTTTTCCTTTTAGTTTTGTTTTGATTCCAAATCTGGTTTGGTTTTATTTACTTATTTCTTTTAAACATAAAAATAAAATCCTGATGAAACCATGTAGCATGGGCTGGAGAGAAGGTTCAGTGGTTAGGAGTACGTGATGTTCTCAGGAAGACCAGAATTTGCATGCCAGTACCCATAGAAGGTGCCTTACCACTTCTGTAACTCCAACTCCAGTGAATCCAGTACCCTCTTCTGGCCTCTGAGCACCCCACGTACATGATGTGCACACATATAGACACGCATGTGCACACAAGTGAAAGCAAAGCATGTGGTTTTAGCCTTTGCAGCTTACCCACTGTCCTTTGTAGATTCACATTCTAAGGCCGATCTTCATAACTTCTTTGTCTCACAGCATTGCTACTTTAGAGGATGCACACACACACACCACACACACACACACACACACACATCCCTCTCTTCCATATCCACTATTATCTCTCGTGCCTGTGATTTTGGCAGATGTTTTATGTGAGTGGCATCATATAACATCTGCCCTGAGACTGGCTTGTTGCACTCAGCGCAATGCCCTTGATATTTTGTTTCCAGTTGCACCTAGCTTGCGTGGCAGTGGCTCCCAACAGGACAGCTGTGCCTTTCTATGCTGTTGCTGTGCATTCCGGTCACAGTCTGTGCCACACGGATCCTCTGCTGGCCCTGGTGGTTAGGCGGCTCTCCATGGTGGACAGTGGAACCGGGTGGTCAGGTCACCCTTGGCAGTATTTATAGAATGTGGGCTTCACAAGGACTAGAGTGGAATAATGTGAACCTAAATTCAAAAGCAACACAGAATCCTGACCTCCAAACCATCCCTTGGCCATTGAGTATATGATTTATGTAATCCAGTCCGGCACTCCGAATATAACACATGTAATTAGCTTGGTGATTTGTGTAGGAATTGCAGGGTTCCCACTATGAGGAAAGTGAGGCTGACTCAAAGAAGGGTTCAGGCTTGGCTCAAGAACTGGCAGAGGCTGGAGAAGCAGCGCTCAGTCCAGATGCTCACACCTTCAACCACAAGCACGAAACAGAAAGAGCAAAGCACACACATGTAAGGAAAGCTATAAACTCTTAAGTTTCGCCCCAGTGACATGGTTCCTCCTATGCCCTCCTACAGGTTCCGTGCCTCCCCTAAACTGCATCACCAACTGGGACCAAGTGTTCAAAAGACCAGAGCCTCGGGGTGGGGCGATTTCTCTTTCAAACCACCCCAGTTTTCTTCTTGGACAGCTTTGTATGTTTTCAGAGAGCATTAACGTATCTTTAGAGTGCAGCCATAGCTCAAAGCATCCCCTGTGAGAGTGTGCGAGCCTGTGAGAACATTCGAGCCTTACTGAGCTTTGTCTTTTCCAGAGCACACAGGTTTCCTGATGTCACAAGGCGCCCTCCGGGGAAGTGTAGAATTGAGAAGTACATTCGAAATTAGACTTTTCACTTGGGGAGATTGAAATGTTTTATGACTGTTGTTTAGGAAACGTCTAATGTCATTGCTTTGAAGTAGCCTATAGTGTCTCAGCTTACCTAATAGTGCTTTAAGTTGTGGTTGTTTAATTTACTTCAGTAAACTTCATCAAGGCTCTTGCTCTGTGCAAGGATTGCAATGGCTTTCTGTCTGCTCTCTCTTTATTCTGGGTCTCCTAAAATACTTACTGGTTAGGAGTATAATCAGCAAAACCCTGCAAACCACTGCTGTCTTCTATCTCTTCTGTCTGTTCCCAACAAGTGGAATTAGATTTGCTTTAACAGGCTATCTCATGTTCATAAGCCATCAGCAAACCCGTTAGGTTCTTTGAGTTGTCTTTACCCCCTGACAAAGACTTCTTCCACTCACACTAATTACTAACAATCCCACCTTCCACTGAAGCCAGCTCTAACCTGCTTTTGTTTGACCTTCTAGTTTGCCCTACTGTCATTAGTGCTATGGGCCTAATTCCTCGAAACTTAGGAGTGAGCTAATTAGTGTGGTAACTTTCCATTTAAGGTTGTTTTGATTCTTACTTATTTTTGCTCTCTTCTGCCCTAGCTACTTTGTTGCCCCACTCCTGACTCACTCTCTTGATCTTCTCACTTACAAATGTTTTATATCCTCTGCACATCCTATGAACATGGGTATGCCTACTTCACTCCTCCTCAGTAAAGCAAATGTCGGTACACACTCCTGTCTTCTGGAGGGGTCTCACCAGGCCGTATTGAATGCTGGACCCAAACAATGGAGCAGCGCGAACTATGTCCTATAGCAGAGCTAGCCCTGCAAGTCCCTGGGAACTGGACGACTAGAACTCGGTGGCTTTAATCTCAGGTGATCAGAAGTCAGAAGGGACTGTGCAGGTCGTTGACACTTAAGCTGAGTTGTCATCTCTCAAGCTCAGGAACACCCATGCGGTTGACCACCAGGAGGCTGCTTTTCAGGCTTCGAAAGCTCGGCCAGCTGTCGGGCAAGGCAGCTGTCTCAGTAGAGTCTGCAGCAGGAGAGAATGCCATGTCATGGACCAACTCCTTTTATTGCTGGACGGGAAGTGGGGAGCGGCAGCTGGGGTGTCATCGTCCCTCCCCCCACCCCCCAGGTAGCCTTACAAGAACTGCTGGGTATTGAATTGTGGGGTGAGGGGGAGGCTTGCCAGGAAATAGCTTGACTTATGAAGCTGGAGGAAAAGGAGTTTATGAACAACATCTGTGCTATCAAAATCAAATTCTAAATTGTATCATTAGGATGCCATGACTCTAAAATCCAAACGCTGAGATTAAGAAGTAAAAGTCCTAGTGATCTCATCTAGCTCAGCTGAAATTCCCTGGCTTATATATAGTTTTAAAATTATTGTGTGTGTGTGTGTGTGTGTGTGGAGAGAGAGACAGAGACAGAAATCTGTTTGTTGTACATGCCATATGGAGACCAGAAGACAACCTCAAGTGTTGTATGTCAGGAGCTATACACTTTTTATTTGAGGCAGCGATTCTTGTTGGTCACTAACTGCCAAGTAGCCTGAGCAGGCAGGCCAGTGACCCCATGGATCTATCTGGTGTTGCCTCTCCAGTTCCAGATTACAAATACACCCCACCACATCTGTCTGGTTTCTCTTGGTTTGGGGATTGAACTCAGGTCTTGGTGTTGGTAAAGCAAGGATTTTGTCCACTGAGCTATCTCCTCAGGAGTTTGTTCGGTTGCTCTCCTACGTGTGTCTTTCCTGTTCCTTTCTCAGGCGTTTTAAATGCTCTCCACCCCTGTATGGCAAGGAAAATGTTTTCATTTATCAAAGATGGCTTTCCTATTTCTTACTCAGGAGGAGCAAAACATACCGTCAGTTGCATTTTGGCTCTGTGTAGAACTTCCGGTCTTGGAGGTCCTTGGATTGAAGCTGTTGCTTCCAATGAAAGTACCCCGTGGATTCCGTCCTGCAATTGCTAGGTCTAGGCGGTCAAAAGGGCTTGAATGCCAGTGGTTTTGTGATTCAGCATAACATTATGAAATGTCCCCTTGTTTTCCTTGGTCTTTTAGATTATGGATCTGTGTATGATTTAAAGATAAGATTCTTTTTTTGATGGCTTACAATGAACCTCATCAAAATAAAAAGATGCTTTTTTTTTTTTTTTAATTTGTTTTGCATTCCAGCTAGGAGGCAAAGCATAGCCCTGACACCCCAGCCCACCACCACCCTAGTACAAGAAGGTCTGTAGCACAGTCGGCTTGTATTTCATTGTTGCGAGCAGCTACAGGCCTGCTTTGAACTTTTCCTGATGGGTGGCTAAAGGGTGTGCCGTGATTACAGTGTCCACGTGTAAGTTGAGAGAAAAATGAATGGATGCGTGTTGAGTTTTTCTTTTCTTTTCAGACTGGGTCATGCCCTGTCTTCTGTTTTGTGTCTGTGGCGTGTTTCTTGTAGTATGTGTTTATCTGTGCTACATGACACGTATCGTTCTAACCATGCTTAATGGCAGTCTCACACGGCATGGTGTAGCCCTCACCACTACCTCCCTCCAAAACTTTTAACATCCGAAGCAAAACTTTGAGCCTGGTTAGTGAGCCGTGATCCCTTGTGCTGTGCATTTTAAAGCTATTTTATTCTTGTCTGCCTTTTCTTGAGCACATTAGAAAGTAATATGACAGAAGAAAGATGGCTTTGGACCTGAACTATAGAGCGGACTCTGATGGTCTCCAGTAGGTCTGCTTGGCAGAGCGACCAGCTCTGGCTGTGTGCTGTGAGCGTTGCGTTGGATGGACTGCAGAGCCATCCTGCAAGAAGAAAGAGCATCCTAGTGACAAGTGACAGATAATTGTTCAAAATCGTGAGTTCATCATCTTCTCTGCTAACACCTCAGCAGCGGTTTTGTGTTGATCTTGGACTTTTGCTTCCATCTGGGCAGTGCAGTTACGTTCAGGAGACAGCGAGCTTGTGACATCTCTGCTTTCCCAGAATCTTGCTGTGTATCCTAGAAATACTGTCCTTGAGATGGACATGAAGCAACAGCGTGGAGTTTTCTGTTCTCTGGAGACCCAACTTCTGTGGGACTTAATGCATATCATTCAACGTACTCGGTTATGAGTTTTGTTTCTGCTTTAAGGTTTTGCTCCAAGTACCACGTGATTGAGAATCTTTAGATGTCCAGGAATTTAGTTTGGCATCCTGTGGTTCAAATGTCTCCATTAGTTTTTAACTCTGGGATTATAGAAAATAAATGTTGTTGCTTGCTTATTAGTACACCCTGTGCTAGAAAAAAACGCGTGTGTGTTCACAAAGATGCTTAGCTTTATCTCGAAGCTTCCTCATTACAACTCAGGGTCGACTCCCTCAAGGAGGCGAAGCCTGTGCTATCTATCTCCTTATCCTTCTGGGAGGCTGGTTCTTGCAGAGGAATGTGTCTGCCCGCATTCAAGGATGTGTATGCTGATGTGAGCCTGTTAGGCTCGATCTGAATCAGTTCGGCCTTGACAGTAGCTCTCTAGTACCGCCCGTGCTCCTCTTCGAAGTCTGTAAGAATGGATACTCGTGGTTGTTAGGACTCCTGAACCTCTGGGGTACAGCCTGGCCCATGGACTCGGAAAATCGGGAATGAATGAATGGTGTACCATTTGTAATTAGCTTAAAGCCAAACAAGGCGACAGAGCACTGTATACTCTGTTGTGTCTGTCATTGTGACATTTTGATAAAGAAGTTCTGGTTTGCTGTTGGCTCTTGTTGATGCTATTACTTTTGTTTGTCATTTTGAGACCCAGAAGCTCTCATTTGAGAGCAGAACAGTTGAATCTGTTGTGTGGGTATGTATCTAAGCTGGGGGTTAATTTAATTTCTGGGCTGGTGAGATGGCTCAGCGGTTAAGAGCACGGACTGCTCTCCAGAGGTCTTGAGTTCAATTCCCAGCGACCACATGGTGGCTCACAACCATCTGTAATGAGATCTGATGCCCTCTTCCGGTGTGTCTGAAGACAGCTACAGTATACTCATAAACAAAATAAATAATTCTTAAAAAAAAAAAAAAGAAAAAGAAAAAAAAAAAACAAACAAACAAAAAGATCTACCCAGGAAGTGTGTAAATCACTCACATATGTTCAAAGGGTCAGAATGAGATGTCAGAATGACAGGGAGTCTTCTTTTGAGGGAATTGTTTCATCTGATAGACTCAGAAAACATAAAAATTATATATTTTATATAATTTCCATATGGAGAGGGGTTAGTGAGTAGGTATTGAGTTTTATTCAAAATCTTTTTTTTTTTTAAGTTTGTAATAATAGAACCCGAAAATTGCTGATCTATAAACTTCAGCAGCCACATGGAAGCAGGAAATATCCAGGGACAAACATTTTCAGCAGGGTTATCCTGCCAAGGCGTATGGGCAGTGCCCCGTGCAGTAGACCCTGGCTTGCCAAGTACCCTCCCTGTCTCCTTGTCTGTTTCTATTAGATGAGCCTCCCTGACATCTGGGATTCCTTCCCCCGTCCACTTAACTGGATTTAGCTTTAGTGGATTTGGCATCCTATTTATTCTGGTCCTTGTCTTCCGGAACACGGCTCTTGCCCCGCCAGCCTCTCCCTGAGCATCTGTGATGAGGTGTCTGATAGCAGTGTTTACTGCCTTGAGTGAAGACTGGGTTGAACACACAATATTGAAGAGAGAGCAGATAGCCTCGCCCTTGGGTCAGGCTTTGGGGATGGGGTGCTGAAACCATGACCTGCTTTTCCTTTGTGGATCCACCGACCCCACCTCTTTTCCCCAATCCTATAGATGGGCCTTCTTATCTGGACATAGGCATTCCCTTCACCTGTGCCCCTCCCCCTCACCTTTGCGGACTTACGGGATGCAGCCTCAGCTCCCAGATGCTTGCTCTTTGTTCCCACGTAAGTCTGTTGTACACACAGTTCCGTTCTGTAACCAACCAGGTAGCCTCTGGCCTTGCAGGCCTAGTGCTTAGGGCACAAAGAGGAAGATCTGATGTCTGGTGACAGTGACCTCTGTCATTGCGTTCAGCTTGGGGGTTAAATCAGCAAATTAAATTGCTCCTATTAGAAAGTAATTGGGGTAGTCCCTTGTATTCTTGGTACCCACGAATGTTGAAATAATCAGCCAAGCAATGATAGATGCTAAGCTTAGAGCAGGCTGTGATTTACGACCAATAGAAATGCAGCAGAAAACCAACCAAATCAAACTCTCTTCTTATATGAATATTTAAATAAAGCGATATATCTTTGTTATGCATATCAGCTTGTGAGACATGTACGTGAAGACCTTATTTGGATCATAATCAACTCAGAAATTATCTATGAGAATTAGACACAGAATCACTTAGTGCTGTGTGGGATTCAGTAGAATAAGCAGAAAAAGTTCGTTAAATTCAGGAGGCTATCTGTTTGCGAATGAATTGCATTCCATTCCAAAAATTAATTTATAAGCCTGTTATTTGGAACAAGATTTTCCAAAGACTCGTGGTACCCATGACTAATTGATTATCTAGTCTATCCACAAAGACCTGTTCTGGAATCTATCATGCACTAGAAGGCAGGGTGATGCTGAAATCTTCTATTGTCTGCTTTTGACTCTAACTGTCCTCAGAGTTCCATCCCAGAATGCCTCAGTGGTGACTGGAGACAGTCCCTTTCTTCCCTTGATCGCCTCCCCTCCCCCTAGTAGAGGCAGGAAGAAAAGGAGCCATGTATGCTAAGCCATGCTCTTTCCATGGTCCGGAAGGCTAAGGCCTCATCAGGATTGGCGTTGCGCGTGGGTGAGAGGGATTCAGTATTATTACTGCCTCTCGATGTCGTCTTGCCAGGACCGCAGTGGTGCATGCCAATCTGTTCACGCTGTTTCACTGCCCAATCCGCCACACAGGGCACAGGGAAGGCTTGGACCAGCTGTCTTTATTTCTTTTCCATTGCTGTGGAAAAAAAAAAAAATCACTCTGACGCAATAGCAACTTAAGGGAGAAAGGGTTTCTCTCACAGTTCAAGGGGAAGGCTGCCAGGGCAGGGACGTCAAAACCTGAAGTGAGTAGTACCATTGCTCACACAAGGAGGAAGCAGAAGGTTGGATGTCTGCTGCTTCTCCATTCCCTGTCTGTGCTCAGTCCAGGATCCCAGCCAGGAGACGGCTTCACCCGCAGTGGGTGAGTCTTCTACCTCCGTTAACACAGTCAAAACAATCTTCTTCAGCCATGCCCACAGACTCCAAGTGGTTGTAGATTCTGTCATGTGACTGTTGACACGAACCATCCCACCCAGCATCTGTTAGCTATAAGGAAGTTGGCTTTCCCCAGGTCTAGCAGTGCACGCTTGCCAGCGATGGCGGAAGAGCTGTCATCCACATGCAGGGTTGAGGCCTGTATTTGCTCTTGATAGCCTTCCCCACTCCTCATTTGCTCCCTCGCCGAAGCATGTATGTATGTGTATATATGTGTAGCGTGCCTACAAAGGCCAGAAGAGGGCATCATATCCCTGGAACTGGCATTATAAATGGTTGTGAGCAGCCAAGTGGGTACTGGGAATGGAACCCAGGGCCTGTGCAAGAGCAGCAGATGCTCTTAACTTCTGAACTGCTTCTCCAGACCCATCCCTTGTCTGTATTATCCATTCAGATCAGCTCATTGGCGGGAGCTTACACTTTATAGTTGATGTACCAGTTCCCACTTTCTGAAATCTCCCGTGTCTTAACTCTCAGTTGAATACTCTCAGTTGGATTGTACTTCCCTGGTCAGCAGTGGTAGTCAGTTGAGTTAAACTGATGTTTCTGAGAGTGGTTTTCCCTCTGTCTCGAGAGAGGGAGAGTTGGGGACTAGATGGAAGGGTAAGGGCTTGGAGCTGCCAAGCAGAGGAGAGCTCTGGGCCCTCCTAGGTGACTGCAGTGTCTTCTAAAAGACAGCCATGGCCTTTAGGAGTCCTAAATAGGAATTAGTGTCCCGAGGCATGAGGCCCATGTGAACTTCCTTGCTTCTCCCATCATGGGAGGGCACAGGAAAAAAAGCACCATCTAAAACACAGGAAGCAACTCTCACCAGATGTGGGAGCTGCCATGACCTTCGTGTTCATAGTTCAGCCTCTGGCATGGTGAGAAGTGCATCTCTATTGTTGCTAGGACACCAGGCATGGTAATTCGTTATAGCATCTTGAGCAGACAGAGGCTGGCTTGTTTCTTTCCCTCTTCAGTGCAGGCAGGCTAGGAGTACATGGTAAAGGGCCAGCTGCCAAGACGAAGTGAGCGAGGAGCTTGTGCCTCTCAGGTGCCTGTCCTGAAGCTTCTTTGAGAACACGTTTCTGAACTGGAGCCTGTTTTAAACTGTCTGATTGTGTTGCTGCCGTCAACCTAACAGGCATCTAAGAAATGAAACTGATGGCTGCTTCTGAGGGACTGACCTTCCTAAGGTCCCTGCATGCTTAGTCTATCTTTTTCTGTGGCCATCAGGGCTGTGTATGTTATTGCACATGAGTTAAACCTGGAGCTTCTAAAGATGTGGCATCTAGCTTTTGTGAATGCAGCTGTTTGTATTGAAGGGACATATGCCGGGAAGGCAGCGTTCCTGAACTTAAGGCTTAATCATTCCCACGTTTGACTGAACAGGAGCAGCAAGGTCAGCCCTCACCCATAGTCTCATTTCCAACAGCCTAGAAGCTGAGAATGTCTTTCAGACTGTTAAATGTTTGGAAGAAGTCAAAAGAAGAATAGTTAATGTCATGCGATTATGTGGAATTGAGGCTTAATACTGTTATATTGGAACAGGATGCTGGCCACTCCTTGGCTTGCGGTCTGCAAGGGCGTTCACACTGCAGCGGGGCTGGGGCACAGCTAAAAAGCCTGAAGCATTGTCTCCTGTCCCATCACAGAAAACCTTTGCCAGCCTTCCTCTAGGTGATCATAGATGATCGTGGTTTGGAGTTGCTTCTGATACAGTATTTGGGCTTCAGGGGCTTTCAGGAGTTCCCAGCCTGAAACACATCGAAATCACTCAGAGCGTGGTCTAAATGAGATTCTGGGCCATGGAGCTATTCCCAGTGGTGCCTCCCCCCACCCCCACCCCACCCCCGCCTGCCTGTGAAGCCAGGAATATGTCTGAGTCTAGGACTGCCAACCAGCCTGAGTCAGTCTGAGAACTCTAATAGGCTACTAGTACATCCAGCCATTGAGAAACTGCCTACTTTCCTCTTCCTCCTCCTTCTGCGCGCTCTCTCTCTCTCTCTCTCTCTCTCTCTCTCTCTCTCTCTCTGTTTTTCTCTTTTCTCCTCCTCCTCCTCTTCCTTTCTTCTTCTCACCTCTCTTCCTTTTCTTCTTCCTCCTCCTCTTCTATCTTCTTCTGAGGGCAAAATGCCTTGGCTAAGAAGATAAGAGCCATCTGAGACAAAACTCATGTTCCTAGGCTGAGAACATGGCTCAGTGATTACAGACCCCGATACCAAGCCCAACGACCAGAATTTGATCTCTAGAATCCATTCTTGAAAGTTGTCCTCCGGCCTACATATATGTACTATGGTACCTTTGCATACACACATTAGATAAAATTTAATTTAAAAAACAAACAAACAAAAACCTTTGCCTTCCCCTGACCCAGTGCTGTTAAAACCCCCTAGCAACCTGAGTTCAAATCACACTTTGATGGGGGAAGCTCTGAAATCCTGGGCCCGGGGCCTCCACTGATCCCTTCTGATTCATCAAGTCTCCAGTGGCACCTGGACGTTCGCTGTGGCTGCCCCTGATTTGCAAGCCACACTTGGAAAACACATTTGTAGGGCATGGCAGGTTGGGGGGTTAGTACCCCCCCATATCCTCTTTCTCACTATGGCCTGTTCTCTAAAGACAATGGTGGTCTCTCACAGGCCATGAGCCCCCCCTCAACTGTTACAACACAAAGGGATCATTCTTGAGCAACTGTTGTGTCAGAAACGATTGAGATCTGGAGATCGTTGTTTTCCGTGTTAACACCAGCCCGTTCTCCTGGACTTGACGGAGAGCCACTCCCAGTAAGAGCGAAAGTGGGAGAAGTCTGTGGGGTGTGTGAATTCCAGCCTAGCACATTTCCAAGGAAGATTTATGCCTTCTTGAACTATTTACAAAACAAGCTAGTTGTGTTTATAAACACCCACGAGTTGCTGTGCAGATCCTGACCCTGGGGCTTATAATTCCGAAAGCAGCTCAGTGGTTAGCTCACCAATCGCCTCATGAGGCTGGCTGATTCAAGGTGTTCCGTTTTGCAGGCGGGGTGCTAACACTGGAAGAGCCGGTTTCTCTCTCCTTTTGGAAGCCTCAGTCAGAACTCCCGAGGTTAGCTTTGTGTTGTTCACTTTGAGGTAGCCTCTTGCAATATAGCCCAGGCTGGCCTCCTGTTCACCCTCTGTGAGTCCTGTGCCTGCTCTGATGTACTCAACTGGTTTTTCATGCCAGCTGGTGTCGAAGAAGAGTAAAGCGAGGAGAACAGGCAGGGGGAGCGAATGGAGCTCAGGAAGCAGAAATGTAAAGAGTGGCCCTCAATTCGTTCCGTGTGCTCTGCTGCTCAGAGCCCCAGGATTCCATGAGCAAGAACAACTTCTACCTACTCACGCCACCCCCGCCCGAGGTCAAGAGTTCCCCACCATAGGCTGGGACACCCTCCCCTCTCGCTTTGCCTGAATGATCCCTGATACCTTTAAAACATTCTGAGAAACGGCTCCATTTGAAGAGGCCTTTCTTTGGTATTTGGTTTTAAAATATCCCTGTGGATACATTTTTCACGAGCTTGTTTAAGAGGAAATGTCTGCCGTTTGCACCATGCTTGATGTGTTAGATGATTTTGATTATACCAAGTGAGTTTCTGAGTTGAAGAATAGCCCCAAACGTTGTTTTTTTGTTTGTTTTGTTTTGTTTTTTGCTTTTTAAAGACTTGAGAGCTTTTGCAATCTGACATAAAACTTCAGCCATGAATTTGGAGGTTCCAAATGCAGAAACTGCATTTTAGGTGGCATTCTTTAGGGGAGCTGCTGTTTGGATGTACCAAGTGGTTCACAGAGGGATTTTTTTATTTTTTTATTTTTTATTTTTCTGCAATAATTAATACCATTTCTGAGTCTTCCAGAGAGACTCGGGGTAACAGGGTAGCTCACCCTGGAGAATTGAGCAAGTATTTGAGCCTCCTGGAATGATCCTCTGTTCTGAAATGTATCCATCTTTCCTCCCAGGCTGAGATCGTGGTCTCTTGCTCCAGGCAGCTGCTTTTGCTCTTGCAAACAGAGCTACTGACAGATGTAAACTGGCAGAGCCCAGACTGTCACTCCTGTGACAATGGGTTGGAACAGATGCTGTCCTGTTTCAGGAAGCTTTTGTAACCAAGAACTCAAAAGGGGCCACGCCTCCAAGGAGTGCTGCCAGTTCCCCCGTAGAGGGCAAATCCTGTCCCATTAACCCAGTTTCTGTCTTCAACAGTGGTACCAGGGAGGTTCACCTTGCTGCTGTGTCAACTCTAGCATTACTTGGTCCCTCCCCACCCCCCCATATGTCTCATTTAACATGTCTCATTTAAAAGACTTATATAATGTATTTATAATGAGACCTTGCACGTCGCTCATCTTAAGCGTTTATTCTAATTGGTCTCTTGTTTTGCACCATTCATAAGTAATCGCCGCTCCTTCAGAAGTGAGCTTTGGATGTCAGCATCTAAAACTCCAGACATGTTTTGAGTGCCCAGTTTGGGATGTTCTTTGCAGCGATGTGAATACCAGAGAAAATAAGTCGCACAGCCCAAGGAAGGCATGCTCACGCTACGCATCGTCAGCTCACTCATTGCTAGCTCAGACAGCAATCTTAAAATAGTTTGCAGATGTTGCTTTTAGGAGAGAGCAAGAGTGGCTATAGCCACATTTTAGCACCTAAGGTTTGACTCATTAATAATGGTCGTAAGCTTGAGCTATGATCTAACATAGAAAGGAATAGCTTAGTTTTTTTTTTTTTAAAAAAAATGGTTGTATGAGAGCTGTGGATGTGGATGTGTACTGTATGTGCATATATGTGTGCAGATACACATGCTCATGTGTGCAGAGGCCGAGAGGAGGGCTCGCCACCGTATTCCCTTGATGCTGGGTCCCTCACAGAACTCACATCTAGGCCAGTGGCCAGCGAGCCCCAGGGACCCTGCTGTCTCCGTATCACACAGCCCTGGGGTCACAGGTGTCTGTGACTATGACCCACTGTTTACATAACTTCTAGGGATTTGTACTCAGGCTTGTGCAGCCAGAGCACTCTTGCTTGCGTGTCCATTTCTCCAGTTTCTTTTTTTTTTTTTTAAAATTTTAACTTAAGAGTTTTATTGAAATATGTTCCCAGGACAGCCAGGGCTACATAGAGAAACCCTGTCTCAAAAAACCAAAAAAAAAAAAAAAATGCTTTAGAAATAAGTTTAGATTCTCTTAAATACCTTGTATTCGTCTTTCTTGTGTTATACTTTGTTTTTTATTGTTTTGTTTTTGAGACAGCCTCACTGTGCAGCCCTTGCTGACCTGACGATCTAGACTAGGCTGGCCTTGAACTTTCTGCCATCCTCTTGCCTCAGCTTCCCAAATGCAACATGTTGTCTCATGTCTGAGAAAAAGGCAGCGCTTTCTCCTACTTCTAAGACGACAGATAGATCAGTAAGGCCTGGAGAGTGGGCTCTGTGGGAGAAGCCGGGCAGGTAGGGTGCCGAGTGGGGAGGAGGCTTGATGTGAATGCTGTCACTGAGTGTGGGGAGCGGATGCTTTCCTCACCCTGGAGGAGAGAAGAGGGCTAACTGGCATCCAAGGAAATCGATGCTCAGGGTCTCAAGTGCAGTCAGTGTGCAGAGTATGTCAGCAGCCCGTGGTGTGACAGCCTCTGAGAATGCACAGCTGGCTTCCTTCCTGTCCTGGCAAGTGCTAAAGCCATAGATAAATACCAAGGGTCACCAGGGACCTTTCTCCTGCCTCTTCTGCCCAAGCAGGAGAGCTTGCTACTGGTAGCTCGTCTGTAGGAGAGAATGGCTTTCTCCGTGACATGCGGAGTGACATGGTTAGTTTTCTGTGGCTGTGGTAAAGCACCAGGACCAAGGCAGCGTATAGAAGGGAGTTTATTTGGACTGACAGTCCCGAGGTCCAACCTGCCAGGGAAGCATGACAAGTAGCAGGGGTGGTGACTGGAGGTGAAAGCTAAGGGCACACATCTCACATCCTAACTGGCAAGTGTAAGCAGAGAGAAAGACAAGTGGGGTGAAGTCCACCCTCCACCCCCAGTGATGTACTTTCTCCAGCAAGGCCTATAACCTTATATAACCTCCTTGTGACCTCTCCATATTGCACCACAGCCTGAGAATCAGACGTTCAGATGCCCAGCCTATAGGGGACGGTCTCATTCACACCTCCACACGGAGACACTCGCTGACCAGTTAATTTGCTAACGTAGAGTGTAGTATTTTTTAAACATAGGCTCTGGTGTCTGGTTAAAGCGTAAGCATTAGGACTAGGATTTGGACTCCCAGAGCCATGCACATGCTGGGTGGGCACGGCAGCCAACCTGTAATTACAGCTCAGGAAGGCGGAGGGGAAGGCCACGGAGAATAGCTGTGATGGAAGTCATGGCTCTGATCAGGAATCCTTGCTGCAAAAGACTAAGCTGGAAGAGAGATCCAGGTTGTCTCTGATGTATCAGCTTTAGGTGTGTGCGAACACACACACGCACACACGCACACACGCACACACACCACACGTAAAATATCTGGATACCTCTACATTTTTTGCAAACACAGACTCTAGGTCCTCATACTTGAGTAGTGTGAAAGGGTTACTGTAATGAGATGCTGTGTGTGGAAGGGATTCCTGAGCCTCTTCAACCAGATTGTTCTGGTGTGAGCTCAGTTTGAGCGAGCCTCACAGCAATCGCGTGTTCCGCCATCACGAGGTCTGCTGCGTTCCACGATCACGAGGCGCGCCTTTTGAGTTTTTGACTGTCATCTGTAAGCATCTGTTGATTTCCTTTTCTTTGTGGCGCCAACAGGAAAACATTCAGATCTAAGGACCTGACGTGTCAGTGTCAACTGAGCTCTTGTGGATCTGGTGATGTTCCCAGGCCACTGTTCTGCCTTTGATTGTCACTTAAGAAATACAAAATAAAGCTGAGGACTACCAGTAGCAAAATACGGTGACTACTCTTCCATTGTCTCCTGACAGACTCTAGTTCCTGTGTGTGGAATAAGCCTCCTATAGAAGTACAGGCCTCGTGCTGGCTATGGTGTTACTAACGGCCATGTAAAGGGCAGATGAGACCTTTGCTGGCTACTTCCTGCTCGACTTTTCAGCTGGTTGTTTTAAGCCCTGGGATTTGGGCAATGGCCTGAGCTTCCCTAAGCACTGCCTTCCTCCTATTTTCCCCACTAGTGTCCCTTTTGGGTCTTAACATCTATAACCAACAAGGCCTTTTATTCTTCCTTCAGGAATTCTTTTTAAAATCTGTGTGAGCAGCTGCAGGTTGACATGTCGGAATTACTGTGTGAAGCCAACCTAAGAAATAGCATTGTGCGTGTATGGTAGTCACTGATGAAGGCACCCTTCCTACTGATGCTGACCTAGCCGGGACACACGACAGCTCTAGGGTTCTTCATGTAGGACAGTTAACTTCCTGCTTGCCTAAAAGCATTCCTTTTTTGTCTTACAGAAATTCTGTACCTAAGTGGCCGTCAGGATCAGACACATCGAGTAAACAGTTGAAATGTCAGTCTCCTCAGTTACTCTGGGGAAAGAGAATCTTAGCCATCTGGCCTGTGTGTGCCTTTAGTATGCTGGCTCTAAAGACAGCAGCAAGAGCCTTTGTTTTTTGGGTCAAAGCAGATGTGCTCAGCCTGCCATCTTAATTTCTTTTGTATGGTTTGGCATCTATTTCAGCTGCTTTGAAATGTTGAAAAGGTTTCAAACCAAATTGGGGAAGAACAAAATAAATTGATTTTTTTTTTTTCGTTTTTCATAACTGAGTTTCCCAGTTCAGATATTTTGTGAACAAGTATCTTCGGAAATGAATACGTTTATTTAACACCATTTGGATATTTCTCCAAAGTTATTGTTAGTCAGTCTTGAGGCCAGATGTTTAATGTATGTCTGAATTGTACTAGACATTGGTTTAGCATACATGGGAGAAGAATGCCGAATGCTCACATATTTTGATATGAATGTTCTATGGAGGAGAGGCTGTGAGCTAATTTTCTCTCTTCTAGGCATAAACCCCTGCAGCTTCTAGGTGTGTGCTCCCAACTCTGCCTCACCTTGCTTTGCTGATACGTGTGTTTATAGGCCAAGTACTTTGAGTCTGCATGGACAAAACATTATTAATCAACGTTCAGTTTGAACTGGCTTTCGTGTGAACCTGCTTCTCTTAAAGCTGTGCCATCTTTGGCGTTTATTTCTTTACCTGCTCAAAAATCATCTTATAACAGAAAGGAGAGATTAAACGTGTGCTGTTCTTAGATCGCAAGAACCATTACCCGCCTGTAACATTCGGGTGATGCATGGCAGGGCTTGGGTTTTTTTTTTTCCCCAGCTTTCATTTTAATTGAAAGGCAAAAACATTTTTTAAATGATTGAAATAAAGATTGAATTGGTGCTTTTCTATGTAGTGTTATTTTTATCCTCCTGAGTGATCTTTCTAACTCACTATGATGTACTTGGCAGAACAGCAGCTGGGTCCTGCAGTGTCAGGGGTGCCACCGCTGCACACACTGACATGGATTGACCTCTGTACATCACCACTAAGGATCAATCCCAAGAATTTAGGCTGAGTGCGGTGGCATTTGCCTGGAATCCCATCACTCAAGAGGCTGAGGCAGGAGGATTGTGAGTTCAGGGCCTATTTGGACTATACATAGACAAATGCTATGTTGAAAAAAAAAACCTCCTGAGGTTTCAGAAACAGCACCTGCAGACAGTAGCATTTCATAAAGCACAGGCCATAGATGCTGTGTGTGTGTATGTGTGTGTGTGTGTGTGTGTGTGTGTGTTTTAAACTAAAGGCTATTGTTTTAAGAAATTAAGAACAGAGAGGCAGGTGGATCTCTGAGTTCAAGGCCAGCCTGGTGTACAAAGTAAGTTGTAGGACAGCCAGGGAGGATTATTATACAGAGAAACCTTGTCTTGAAAAACAAAACAAAACAAAACAAGTTAAGAACTTCTTTTGCTCTTAGTGTCTGTAGTAAAGAAACATGTTCAGGTCTTTTCTTAAGCATTCTTCTTGAATAGGAAAAGACAAATACTTTCTTATGATTATGAATTAATACCCACTAATACTGTTCACTTGGGGAAGTCCTGGATCAACCCATATGTATGTTGTGCTTTCTTCTTTATAGTGGCTGTTTACATTTAAATTCCTGTCATCGGTGATAGTCAAATGACACCAACTTGTTTTCCATAGGGTACTTGTGGTGGCATCTTGCTGTTTTTGAGTAACTGTGAAGTGCCTGCTTTTGAGTCTGAAATGGTGATGGATATGCTTTCCAGCCTTGCTAGAGGAATAGGGAAGGCGTGTGAGAGTTCCCGGTGTGCCTGATGAAACTCTCAGCCCCTGTCCATTACCATAGGCCAGCCTGTATGCAGTAACCATGATCTGGAATCTCAGCACCAGTCGCACTGATGATACAGCCAGTTGTAGCTTCTTTGAGCCAAGACAATACAGGTGTTGGAAGATAATCCAGGGAAGATGATACCTTTTCTTGATGACCAAGATCTTGGAGAATTTTTTTTTTTTTTTTTATGGCAGTAGACTCCACGGAGCCAAATGTCAGTCTTCCTGCTAGGGTGTGGGCGAGAAGGAATGAACGAGACTTGGCAGGTCCATTCTAGAACATTTTGTCTCACACCCAGCAATGATTGTCACCCTTGAATGACTTTAGGGCGGTTTAGAACGTTGCAGAAAAGCTTGGTGTGTAGCAAATTGTGTCCAGATCCTGCCTGGTCTTACAGTACTCACAAGTCAGCATTTGATGTTTCTCCGCACCGGGATGCTGACACCCAGAGGTTCCCAGGACACTGAATTTCTCCATCAAGAAATTCTGGGAGAACAACATAGTCTGGTCCTGTCTTTTATTTTTGTCACATCAGGGCATTTAATAATCACTACTGTTATTTTACGTACCAAAGACAATTTAGTTCACACCCAACAACAAATATGTCTTCTCAGAGTAAATAACAATCTTTCACATGGACAGAACTAAGCCTGGTGAGTAATTTTGTCACCTTACAGTTGACCATTGAGAAATTTGTCTTGGTTCAGGACATGGAAATTCTGCAGATAATTCTACGGTATGGATCTATTACTTATCTGAACAAAGTATCTCAGGGAAAGGTCTACATCTGTGGCCAGCACTTTAAATATTCTTACTCTTCTGCTTAAAGATAAAGTCTGATCATGTTAACACATACATTTTCTTTTAAATTTGTTGTTGTTTATATGTCTGTATTTGGTGTATGCATGTGAGGGGGTGGGTGTGTATGTGTGTGCATGCATAGGGGGTAAGAGTGTGTGTAAGGGGACAGGGATCCATAATTGGGGGGGAGTGTTTTATCTCTATACCGCCTCACCGTTTGAAATAGTCTCTCACCAAACCTGGAGTTCACTGATTGGTTGGACTGACTAGCCAGTGACTCTGGGGAATTTGCCTGTCTCTGTTCCTCACTCCTGACTCTGAGGTTACAGATTCATGCTGCCGTTACAGACCTTTGCACAGAGCCTCTGGATCCAATCACATTCTCGCCTTTTGGAGCAGGCATTTTACCGCCTGAGCCGGCTCTCTGAACACGTCAGTGTGTTAAATCATCAATTTCTGTTTCTACTGGGGAGAGATGGCTCAGCAGTTAAAAACCTCTGACTGCTCTTCAGAACTTGGATTTGATTCCAGGCACCCTCTACCAGCTGTCTGTAACTCCAATGCCAAGGGAGAGTCCATGAGCTTATCTGGTGTCTGTGAGTACTGCACTCAACCGGTATACAGACATATCACACATGCAGGCAAGTCTCCTATATACAAAAAAGAAAGGTAAGATCTCAAAAGCAAAACACTATTGCTTGAGGCTGCAGAGAGTGGTTGAGTCCCTGGTGCCCTTGCAGAGGACCAGAGTGTTTCCCAACATCTGTGTCAGGTGACTTCCAACCACCTATAACTCAAGTTACAACGAACACGTAGACCTGCATAAAAACTAAAGCTAAACTCCTAAAACCAAACAAAGCCTGTTGCTTGGGGATAATCTAGTCCAGACAACATTTTTTTTGTTGTTGTTAAACTCACCAAATGTTTGATTTCTTTCTTTTATCTTCTTCATTAGTGTATATTGATTATACAGGATTATAGAAAATAATGAGTTCTTTGTTTCCTTGCACACGTATAACTTTTGTCTTTAATGCTGTGGGAACTTTCACAGTCTTGGTTAGGTGGTTATATAATTTTAAAGTCAGACAGTAATACACAAGGTGAATCTCAGAAGGAGTGGTTGCATACAAATGAGGTACCAGAATCCAGTCTGTGACAGTTTGACGTCGCGGAGTTTACCAGGGCACCTTCTGTTTCTCACAACAGCAGCCCGACATTAAGTTCTGGTAGGTGCATTTAAGTCATAAAAAGTTAAATCGAGTACGTTTTCTGGCTTCATTTAAAAATAATCTTTTCTTTGAGCCACAGTTAGTTTTATAACCGTGCATCTCCCTGCGTGCTTGTGACTGTAAGAAAAGACGAGAGCGAGGCAGACACATTCTTGGGTAATGGAAACAGAGTAAATCGTGCACCACAGGTTCATTTTTCCTTTCAGGATCATTGATCTCCGGCTCGCTTCCATTACTAAAGTTCCCAGAGGATGGACGGCTGTGTTAGTGTCTGGCGTGGATGCAACAGTCAAATATGCATCTTACTGTGGTTTATGTAAAATAAACCTCTCCCCCTCAGCACTGGAGAGCTGTCTGGGCAGTTAAGGACACTTGCTGTTCTTGCAGAGGACCCAGATTTAGTTTGTAGTACCCACATCAGGCCGCTCACAAATGCCCACAAATTCAGGTCCAGGGGATCTAACACCCTCTTCTGGCCTCCACGGGCATGTGCATGCATGTGGTGCACATATATACATGTAGGCACTCACATACGCATAGCAAATAAACAAATAAAATCTTGAAAAATAAAACCCTTGTAGCCAATTGATCAATTAGGATAAAGACATAATTTTTTAAAAAGTTGATTTTTTTTTTTTTTTTTGGAATGCCAGGTGTAGTTGTATACCTGTGTAGTCTTAGCACTGGGGAGAACGAGGCAGGAGAATTGAAAATTGAACGCTAGATTGGACCTACCCAGTACTCAAAAAAGAAAATGTGTGTGGGTGTGATGGCTCAGCAGATAAAGGCATGTGTTGTACAAACAGGAGAGCCAAGTTCGGTTCCCTGCGCCAAAGGAAGACGGGGTGCACCCGTGACGCCCCTACACTGTGCTGGTTCAGGCACGAGGAGAGCTGGAGTTTGCTCTCTGGCTGGGTGAGAGATGAGGAGCTCCAGGTTCAGAGAACACCTTGAAGAGAATGATTTTCTCGCATTATGATCTGAGAGAAGCACTCTGGAGATCTCTGGCGAGCCGTGGATGGGAGGATGAAGAATCCTCCGAGTATATCTGGGGGACAGTGGAGGGACAGTGAGTTGGTTGTAGTTAGCCAGGCCCAGATTTGCTGGGTGTGTAGGGAACCCCCACCTGTGTCCGCCCCCCCCCCCCGCCCCATTCCTGTTTTGTGTCTTTGGGCTGAATTAAAATGAAGTAACCCAGGTTAAGTGTTTGCAGTTCTTATGTAATTGTCTAATTAGTATTTACTGATGTCCTCACTTACCCCTCCCAGGTTAACTTGTACAAGGCAATTTGATGCTATTAATAAATGGCAGAGGACCTAGAAGCTTCTCCGTTAAGCATTAACTTTGCGTTCCCATGACTGTTTTACCTCGTGACTTGGTTCTTGATACTCTCTGCGGATCCTTAATGCAGTTATAAAATCGAGTTTGATTTTTAACTCGACGTTTGGTAATAGGTAGGCAGGTGGGATTGTCACAGTATCAGTTTATAATTCAGACCAAGAAGACTAGTGGGGGCGGGGCTGGGGAGTGCTGGGGGTGAAGAGCACCTGCCGCTTCTCCAGAGGAACCAAGGTGAGGTTCCAGCCCCCACCTCAGTGCCTCACAAACAACCTCCTATAATTCCAGCTCCAGGGAATCCAACCCCCTCTTCTAGACTCTTTGGACACATGTACACAGGTGACATACAAAGACACAAAATACATAAAATAATTCATAGATGACCAGGTCCTTATGGGGCCAAACGGATAAAGAACCCTTGAAAATGAGAAAACTGAGTACATCCAGGTGTAGCAGCCCAGTGGCCCTCGGGTTGGCATGCCCCCACAGATAGCTGTTTCACCTCCGATTTGCCTACCATATATGTGACCTTGGACGCGTGACTTAAGCTACCTAGTCTTCATACTTCATTTATAAAATTGACAGAAGACTAGCACATTCCCAGAGAGCTGATTGCGAGATGTAACTACCCTAGGTATTTGACAAGTTATACTGATCAGAGTTGCCATAGTCTATGTGTGCATGTAGATGATTTATACATATGATGCGCACATGCGTGTCCCACTAAGTCACTATGTCGTGTGAAGGCAGATGAGGTGCACACTTTAAGATGGAGCCTGTGGAAGGTCCCACAGGTCCGAAGGTCAGCGCTGGATCAGCAAGCCTGTCAGCGAGTGTGTTGGTGAGTGTGTGGTCTGGGCACGTGGCCTGGTCTCGGTGTAGAAGCAGGGTAAACAGAACGGGATTCTAACGCAGCGTTTTCCGGGGCATACAATCGGCAGAGTTTTGAGTGACGGGGTAGGAAGAACAGGTGTCTATCTCAGTGACAGCCTTGCAGTCTGTCTGTCTGCCTGGAGCCCAGCTCTTTGCCTTTTAGTGGTGGTGGACACTTGGAGCCATCAGTTTCTGTCTCTGCTCATCTTTTGATTCGTTCACATCTCATGCACTGTCTCCTCTGCTCCTCACACATTCCCAGGTGCAGGGTACAGCGTCAACACACCAAACAAAAGAGCTTTCAGCAGAGTTGGGGCAGGAGATGACCTAACCCCTGTCACAAGACTCCAAAATTACAGTTATTTTAGCTTGGATAAGCCCATGGGCATGCTGTCTAATGTGTGCTATTATGTACAAAGGGTTTTCTATGACATGATCTGACAGAAGGCTCTACTGTGGGCTGTGAATCCAGGATCACACTGGCCACCTGCTTTCCTGCCTCTCACGAAGTGCCATCCCCTTTTCTGCCCCTCCCACCATGCCTTCATAGTTGAGTCCTCTTTGTCTAGTGATCAGATATGGTGTGAATCTCAGCAGGAAAGGCCATGGTTGTCCTTTAGCGGAGGAACTTAGGCGAGTGTATGCTTAAAAAAAAAAAAAAAACAAAACTTCAAGTCTCTAGCTCTCTGGAGTCTGGGATAATGAGGCCAGGACAAAAAGATCGTGGGCTTTATATCAGACACACTGACAATGCTTATTAATGAGGAACTGCCTGAGAAAAGTTGGCGTAGAAGTCAGCTTCCATTGTTAAGAGTTCAGATAGAACCTAGCTTTGCTGAAGGCGCCTGCCCACGTCATTGGTGTCCTGCCCATAGTGTCTGCTGCATTTGATGGTCCGTGAAGCGGGGGAGACAGACGTGACCGCCTTTTCCATCCGTGAGAAATGGCAAACGCTAAACCTTTGCAAATGAGAGTTTATCTCTATCTTGGCTTTTTGATGCGTGCCTGTGTATTTAAAGGGTATTTACATGTCTGTGGACAGATTTTGGTGCTCTTAAGTAAAATATGTTTTTTTAAGATTTTGAAAGTCTAGAAAACCTTCCATGGAATTTTGGCTTACTTAACAGAACTGTCCGGTGTGTTAGTAACTTGTTCTGACCTTTGTACAGAAATGTTTTGTTGGTTGAATGGGTTTAGCTCAACTCACAAAATAATTATCCACAACACCCCAGCTCTACCATATAGTGAGCAGGCTTTAGCAACTTCAGCCTTGAACTCACTTGAAAATGTACATGGTGAGGACTGTAAGAGCAGTGGCTGCTCTTCCAGAGTCCTGAGTTCAATTCCCAGCAACCACGGGGTGGCTCACAATCATCTGTAATGGGATCTGATGCCCTCTTCCGGTGTGTCTGAAGACAGCTACAGTGTACTCATATACATAAAATAAGTGTGGTGGCTCACTAATTTCTTCTTCTCAGGTAGTCTTTGGGATTGTGTCAGTGGCCTGTGAACACTTAAATCCTTAGTTTGATCCACTCTCGCAGATATTGGTGACATTTGGAGAACTATTTAAAATGTGGAGTGACAGCTTCCCCCCTTTGTCCTCCATCTTGATTTCACCCTCCATCTGGACGACATGCGTGCCTTTCTGTGCTTGATGGGTTCTAGTGAGCCAGTAGCAGCAGCCTTGCTAATGTCCACGAGTACTAAAAACAGTACTTTCAGGAGGCCTTCTGAGCATACAGAGAATCCAGTGTTACTCCTGCTGTAACAGGGCAAACTACTCAACAGCTGGGTAGATGGGCTATCTTATGCTGGTCTTTCTTGATCCCATTGGTTAGTAACATACCTGCCTGGAGATGTCAAGGCAGCATTCTGCTCTCTCCTTGTCCGTTCATCTTTTGCCCAGTCTCTTGTGTCTGTTTTGTCCTAACTGCCTATCTTTTCTCCAGTCCCCTTTTATGTAAATTTTGTTTGATATAAAATAACTTCTTAGAATTTATTTGGTAAAAATGTATAGTTCGGTGGGTTTTTTAAAATATGTTCCAGAGTTATGCACTCATCAACAGAAGCAATTTTGTAACATTTTTAGGGATTTAAAAAAAAATTATGTCTGGGGGCGGTGGGGTGGCGTAGGAACATGTGCATGCAGATCCCGAAGAGGCCAGAAGAGGGCACCAAAGCCCCGGAAACCAGAGTTACAGATGGTCGCTGATAACTGAATTTGGGTCTGCTGCCAAAGTAGTATATGCTCCTAACCACTGAGCCGTCTCTCCTGCCCCAATTTTCCGTTTTAACCATGTAGAAAGGAAAACTCATTCTCTTTATCAGTCAGTTCCCAGCCCTGCCCACCAGACCCTGGCAATCATGCCCCTCCCTCCTTCCCTCCTTCCCTCCCCGTCTTCATTTGTTTGGGACGTTTCAGATAGTCATGTAATATGTGGCAGTTTATACGTGTCCTTTTTGAGGCTGCTCAGTGTTTTCAGGGCTCACCCGTGTTGTAGTACGCATCAGCATGTCATTCCTCTGACAGCTGAGTAACATTAGATTGCGTCCCCTTGAAGTTCTTTGTGCCTTTCAGCTAATAGTGTTGGTGTGAATACTTGTTTTGTGTGGATGTACGTTTTCGATTCCCTCGAGTGTCTGTTCCTAGAAGTGGAGTTGCCAGATCACATGGCAACTGCACTTGACCTTTTGAGAACTGCCAAACTGCTTTCCGGATCATCCGTGCCAGGGCGCATTTCCACATGCCTGCGTATCAACTCACGCAGCCTTCCAAGACGTTTACATGACCATCAAGAGGTCGGGGAAACAGAGAATTTTGTTTCATTTGATTTGGCTTTTGAGGCAAAGTCTTGCTACAGCTCAGTTTGGCTCTGACTCAGAGCCCTCCTGTTTTGGCTTCCCGAGTGCTGGTAATGCAGGCCGTACCACCACATGTGCTGAGACCTGACTTTGAGGGGCCTCTGCCCTGAGTGTGGTGTAGTTTTTCTTTCTCCCCTAACCTGTGCCTGCGCCCATGTCATTTGGGACATTTTATTGTCACAGCCTTTCCTTGACTCCACACTCCATCCGCAGGAAGTCTCTTGTATGGGTGTGGTCCCTGAGCGTGGCTGGTGGTCTTTATTTTTGCCTCTGTGAAGAGATGAAGGTAGCGTGGGTGAGGGCAGAACACAGGCTACACAGACACTGCGAGGTAAGCAGGATGCAGGGTCTTTAGAGCAGGCTGTGTGCAACAGAGCAGGGAGGAGCCTCTCCCTGGGCCAATGGACCGTTAGGTTGTGACTAAGAGTACACTCCTTTGCTTCTATTCCGTTGTGACCCTTTTGTTACAAACCCACATGTGAAGATGTGCGGTTATGAAGGTACCATTAGAAAGGACGGAGACCCAGACTCCCCTTAGAGGAAGCCCAGTGCGGGTGGCCGGTGTAAAGGATGGGGATATCAAGACTCAGTCATGCTCATCACTCGTGACCTCAGCTCTGTGGAAAACTTGACCTGGATTTCCTCTAGGTTTTCTGAGCGGATATTCCGGCTCTCAGCCAGACTATATTTCCAGTACAGAATGGACAGGGGTTACATCCACATTTACCACCAGTGTCTGCCTCTGCCTCTCCCAAGTGGCAGGAGCAAAGGCTGGACTGCTGCTCCTTTGAACAGTCTGTTTTCTTTCCTTTTATTTTTTTTTTTTTAAAGAATTATTTGAGTTTGAGAACACTGTAGCTGTTCTCAGACACACCAGAAGAGGGCATCAGATCCCATTACAGATGGTTGTGAGCCACCCCGTGGTTACTGGAATTGAACTCAGGACCTCTGGAAGAGCAGTCAGTGCTTCCTAACCTCTGAGCCATCTCTCCAGCCCCAAGTCTGTTTTCAACCCTCTTGTTTTGCTCCTGCTGCTAATACCAGGAAACCCATCTCACCACCTGCTCTTAACTCTTGTTTGTTTTGTCTTGTTTTTGTTTTCTGAGGCAGGGTTTCCATGTGTAGCCCAGGCTATCCTGGAACTCTCATGTAGACCTCAAACTCAGAGATCCAATTGCCTCTGCCTCCGGAGTGCTGGGATTGAAGACACATCCAAGCCCGCCGTGCTTACCCTCTCTTAGGTTATTAACAATGCCTAAGACATTAAAGAGAACTTCAGTTTAATGGCCTTTGTCCAAACCCCACCCCAAGCCTGCTACTGCCTTCTCTTCCCCCACTGAGGGCTTCAGATCTCTCCATAGATGCCCTGGGCCATGGGCAGGGCCAGTCCATGGAGACATTGTGGGAAGAGAATTCTCTCAAGTTCCACGTTCTTATGCTTCGTTCCTGGCCTTGGTGCTTTTTAGTTTTTGTGCAGTAAGTTTGAGCCAAGTGAACCTTCCGCCCCTCTCTGTACATATTTTAACAAACAAAACAGCCAAAAATGACTTTTGGGTTTTGTCTAGAATCTGGAATCAATCAGACTCTATTTTCTCCCTCTTTGGATTATTACATGCCTTGCGTGTTGTCTCTTCCTTGCCCCTTAGAACCATGCTCACTTGACAAAGGCAGCCTAGGAAAAACCACAGTGCTTAAGCAAAACCTAACTGGATTTTGACCGTTTCAAAACCCGGGGCTTCATGGTCCCTGAAGAAAGGCCACATCGTGGTCTTACTTACGCAGGTCAGTGTTCATGGAGACCAAAAGAGGGCACCAGATCCCCTGGAGGGACATGTGGCTGGAGTCACAGGTGGTGAGAGCCACCTGGATGAACACAGCAAGAACTGAGCCTGGGCCTCCAGCAAGAGCAATGCGTGCTCTTAACCTCCGAGCCATCTCTCCAAGATCCTCTGTCTTTGCGCTCATAGTCAGCTGAAGGCAATTTCAAGGCAAGCAGTGGCTGAAAAAATGAGCAAAAAAACACTAAACAAATAAACAAACAAAAAAACCGATCCACAGCTCAGCCTTTGAGTGAAGTTTAGACAACATGCTGACCCTTGTGCAATGATCACAGGGCCAGCCATGGGCAGGTGCTGTGCTTCCCTTCAGCAGGCAGTTGCTAAGTGACTAGTGCAGTATTGGAGGAAGTAATGAGGAGCCAGGGTGTTTCACACACATGTCAGTCAAGGCTGGGTCCAGCACCAGGGCCAGCAAGCAAGTTGCAGTGGCTCTCCACACTCTTGCCTTGGCCGTCACATATTCATCCTGCCCCATTTCCCACTGGGTCTTAGGCAGCACTGGATTGTCCCCCACTGCTCCATGAACTGAAAGCCTTGTCATCCCCATCACTAGAAGGAGATAAGGAGAGTGAGAAATGACAGTTTGGATGTCACAAGAGGCTTTTGTCTGGGTGTTGACCCTGGGAGGGATGGAAGGTGAACAGCTGGGCGGGGCCTGGCAGGAAAGGAATGTCCCCAGTGCCATTTTCTTTTTCTTGTTTTATTTTTCCAAGATGGGGTTTCTCTGTATAGCCCGGGCTGTCCTGGAACTCTCTGTAGACCAAGCTGGCCTTGAACTCAGAAATCTGCCTGCCTCTGCCTCCCAAGTGCTAGGATTAAAGGCGTGCGCCACCACCGCCCGGCTCCCAGTGCCATTTTCGGGACTGTTACTCAGCTGTAGCTGGAGATGGCCTGGCAGAAGCACGGGGAATCTTAGGAAGAAGCTGGAGAGAAAGCACATTAAGGAATTTGAGGCTCAACTTGGGAGCCGCTGAAGCAGTCTGCAACGGAATCTCAGTCGGGATGGTAGCAGTCACTTGACCAACTCAGACTGCGGAGCTGCTTCCTGGCGTGCCCAGGAGTGCAGGGTCCTATATGAAAAACTCCTCTTACAGGAAGAGTCCAGGCTTCTAAGGATCCCGTGTCAAAGATGAGGAGAGTGGAAATGGACACCCCCACTGAGGCTGCTGTGGGGTTCAGGACCCCCAGCTCAACTTGAACCATCCCTGCTTCATAAGAAGGAAAGATCACAGTAGCTCCTGGGTTGGGCAGTGCCAGCCGCCTCTGAAAATACACTTAGGTTATTGCTTAGAACTAGTGATGCTAAGATGCTTTCAAAATGTCACTAAAAACACAGCACAAAGCTTTATGTACATAAATATGTATATATTTTACAGAAGTGTGCATATGTGGGGGTGGCAGATGGGTTCTGGTAGGGTCAGTTCTGCTGTCTCCAGGCTTGCAAAGTAAACATGGTGGCCACCAAGGCTGAGGGATCTTAAGTCATCAGGTTTCTGGCCTAGGGAGCAGCAGAGGCAACATCCCTGCAGGACTGAGAAAGCACACACGCCTGGCTGTGCCTTTTGAGACCTGGGTATATGGGTGTGTGCCACCACAACCAGATTTAGCTCCTTTATAATTAAACTCTTTGTTTTGATGTCATTTCACATCCACAGTCATTTGTAAGCAATTACAGAGAACGCTCCCAGGAACCGTTTGGCTAGTCTCCTTCCCAAAGGAGAACTGACCCAGAGCACCGAGCACAGCAAGACACAGACCTGGAGGTGTACCAGGGCATATCCTGGGCAAGGCATCCACCCCACAACCCTTCAGCTGCCCTTTACTGCCAACTCCCGGTTCTCCTGCTGGTCCCTCCCTAAGCTGTTGAAGCTCCAGCCCGCTCTTCTTGCTGTGCAATCCTGTCATTTCAAGAGCATAAGAGTAGAGTCCTGAACTATTTTCCATGACTGCCTTGTTTTAGCTTCGTGTATCAGGAATAAAGCTGATGTGAGCATTTGTGTGAGTGTATGCATGTGTGTGTGTGTGTGTGTGAGTGTATGCTTGTGTGTGTGCTTGCGTGCATACTTGTGTGTGTATGTGTGTGCTTCAAACAGAAGTTTCCACTTACCTAGAATCAGTGCCCAAGTTGTCACTGAATGTGTGTGCTTTTAAAATGTAAACTGAGTATTGTAGTATGTGGGTGTGGACTGTTGCCGCCCCCATGGTTTTAGTTCTGCAGCAGTTGTTTCTCTCATACTCAGTTCTTCAGTGTGAGGAGCCCTAAAGGAGGCTGTTCATACACACCCCTGTTCATACACACCCCTGTTCTTGATAGTCTGAGTCTACATGGCGGTATAAGTAACAAGAAGGTGTCTAACGAGATGGGACTGAGTTTTCTTTGCCCTGTAGATTCTCCTTAGAAATGCATTTTCCTTCGTGAGGAAAGTAACGTAGTTCAATACTTCGGAGAAATGGGAATTTCATAGGCCCGGAGCATGGTCTGTGGGGGGAATAATTGCAAGCTCTGTGGCCCAGGAAGGAAATTATTAATTGTAGATTTCAAAGTAGTGAACAGAAAGGATTTGGGGAATTAGCAATGCAAAGAAACAGTAAGAGTTTGGGGTGGTCGATTTAGCAGTTATCCTGACCTGGCTGGTGTGCATGCTAAATGCATACTGATGTCTTAATGGTGCACCTCATGAACATGTAGCCACTACCTCCCATGTAAGAACTCAAGAAGAAACACGCATACCTGTCCCTTATGTTAAAAAGCACACCCTTTCTAACCTTATGCCTAAATTCAGTTTGAGATCTGACTTTCCCTAAAATTAAATATTCTGAGATTTGGGGGGAGGGGTGTCACTGGTCATTCTAACTTTTGTCCCAGTTACTCTACAGGCTGTCCTGCCTCTAAGAGGGGACAGTCCTACACTGAACACAGAGGCAGGGCACAGGGACCTGTCATAGCCCTGTTCTCTGTCCCCATGCCAGCCCCTCTGTCTTGTGTCTGCTGCCTGATCGTCTGCCATCTGCCTCACGTGGTTCCTTCCTGTACAGGGAAAGGCTCATGGGTTTGGGTTTCTTGCCGGTCTTCCTGTCTCTCCGTGGATTGTCAGTTCTGGGAGGCACTGTGGAACTCACAGTCGTTCTCAGGGAATACCTCGTCCTGGGAAACCGTGGCCGAGGCCTAATGGCTGGCTCCCCCTGGCTTGCTCAGTCTGCTTTCATAGGCACCCCAGGATCATCTGCCCAGGGATAGTGCCCACCACAGTGGGATGGGCTTTTCCACATCCGTCAATGAGAAAATGTCCCCACAGACTTGCCTGTAGTCTAATTTTATAGAGGTGTTTTCTCAGTTAAGATTCTCTCTTCCCAGATATGTTTAGATTTGTGTCAGGTTGACAAAAACCAACCAGCACAATGATGGTGGTGCTGGTGGTGGTGCTGGTGCTGGTGGTGATGATGATGATGGTGGTGATGATGATGATGGTGGTGGTGGTGATGATGATGGTGGTGGTGGTGATGATGATGATGGTGGTGGTGATGATGGTGGTGGTGCTGGTGATGATGGTGGTGGTGGTGATGATGATGATGGTGGTGGTGGTGGTGGTGGTGGTGGTGGTGGTGGTGTCCTCATTGCTTATAATGAAAGGAATCTGTTAATATCAGTCTGTTTTATAAAAAAAAAAATCCACATAAGCATGGAGGGCCAAGTTCCATGAATAACTTGATTAAAGAGATTAGTCTTTGTGCTAGATGGTAGTGACACATGCCTTTAATCCCAGCACCCAGAGGCAGAGACAGGTAGATACTTGAATTCACAACCAACTTAGTCTGTCACCAGGCAGCAAGAGCTACATAGTTGAGACCTTGTCTCAAAAAAGCAAAGTGAAACAAAACAAAACCTTGAGGGTGACAGGAGAGACGGCCTACGGCTCCTCTTCCAGCAGACTTGAGGTCAATTCCCGTATACACGCAGTCAGATCCAACTGCCTGCAACCCCAGGTGATCTGATGCCTCTTCCGACTTCCGTGAACACATGTATGCACATGTGTATCGTGTGCTCTTCATGGCTGAGCCCTCTCTCCACCTCTTCTTTGGTAGTTTTAAAAAGTTTGTTTTAGGCTGGGCTTGGTGGAACAAGTCTTTAATCTCAGCACTCAGGAGGCAGAGGCAGGTGGATCTCTTGAGTTCCAGGCCAGCCTGGTCTACAGAGTGAGTTCTCGGACATCCAGGACTGCACAGAAAGGCCCTAACTCAGAACCTTTGACATTGGCTGTGGCTTTTTGTCATCAGCTTTCTCGGGTGTCTGCCTAGCCATCTGGCCATGGGGATGTTGGGACACTTCTCCATCCAGGTGCCACTGCCTTGGCACTTACACTGGGTCATAGCTTATGTGTTCCCAGCATTCCTGGCCTCTTCCCACTTGATGCCAGAAGCACTTCTTCTTCCCCTCTGCCCTGATGAGTACAGATGTTTCCAGCGTTGTCCATTGGTCCTAGGGAGAAAAACTGAGATCTGCTGCTCTAAAGAAATTCCAGGCTGTTGTGGGGTGAAGCTGCACAATCCAGGTCAGCCTATGTGTTGATCATGGTAGTGTTTTTTCCAGTTTTAATTCTCTGCGGTTGGAAATAGTGGTATTTTTGTCTGATGTCCCCTAATGGCGACAGTAAAAGGAATCTATTAATATTATTCTGAACTACAAAACCTGTCACAAATTCATGGTGGTAGGTGTTACATGCTGTCTGTATGGTTTTAAGCTAATACATAACTTGAGGGCCCAAATAATTTCTGACTAATGGATGTGTGCTGTGTCTTTTCTGCCAGCATCCAGAAGTGGACCCAGGCCTGGGCCAGCCTGTCAGAGTTGTTTAAATTTTGTTGCTGGGTTCCTTGTGTCCCACTCTCTTCTTCAGCAATCCGGTTAACACCTGACCATTGGTCCATGCTTCTGCATGAGGGCTATTTTGTTCCAAGGCCCCATTTCCTCTCACTTGATTTCCTGGCTATTAATCTTTCCTGTTTGCTCATTTCTCTCTCTTTAAAATTTGTTATGTATGGTGTATAGATGTATGCGTAGAGGTTATAGGACAACTTGTAGAATTGGCTTTTCCCATCTATCGTAAACATCCTTACGGCTCTGTCTCTCAACAGCACGTGAGTCCCAGGGCCACACTCGGGACCTTCAGCTTGGCAGCCGGTCTTTTCTGGCCGCCTGCTGAGCCCGTTTCGCTGTCTATTAATCATACGCCTCTCTCCTGGCATTTGCCTTTATTGATATAATTCAGTTTACTTCTGACTTCTTTTAGAAATACATCTTATTACTGTACTGTGCCGCTCCCTCATTCTTCAGAAACAGTTCTGGAAGAAAAGGTCTTGTTAAAAAAAAAAAGGACCACATCCTTTAAACTTATAGTTTTGTTTTGTTTTTGTTTAGGAAGAATCTTGCAAGCCTAGTACTTGGTTAATTGCCGTAGCTGTACATAAAAATGGCTTCCGATAGCTCAGTCAGTGAAGTGCCTGTTGGATAAACATGAGCACCTGAGGTCGGATCCCCAGGACCCACTGGGAATTTGTCCATGGTGGTGTGTGTTTATAACCCCATCAGTGGAGTCAGACAGACAGACAGACAGACAAGATAGACAGAGCCCCAAGGCTTGCCTGTCAGCTAGTCTAGCTTCAGGTTTAGTAACAGAGACACTATAAGAAAAATAAGATGGTATCCACATGCACCACACACACACACAAAGAGAGAGAGAGAGAGAGAGACAGAGAGAGAGACAGAGAGACAGAGAGAGACAGAGAGAGAGACAGAGAGACAGAGAGAGAGACAGAGAGACAGAGAGAAGAAATTCTTGAATGATATGGTGGGTCAGTCATATTGATCTTTTGAAATCCTACCAAATTAAATTAGGTTTTTCTTCATCTAGTAATGCATTCAGACACTATAATTCAAGGAGGAGGCTCCATCCTTCACGTCCTGGGGTTTCTGTTGTTGTTGTCGTTGTTGTTTTTAACCTACCAGTGAGGCTGTACCAAAGCATCTGTCATAGTGTAACTCCTTTGATGCCCTGGCCCTTCTTTATGCAGCTTGTGCCTTTTTAGACTTCAGTGGTACTGTGTATTTACTTGCACTGGTTGCTCTTCACAAGAAGTGGCTAGATTTAAGGAGAAGTGGCTGCATTTGGCTCATGTACTGGGTAGGTCCATCCTGATGGCAGAAGCATGCGGTCACATTACAGCTATGGTCAGGAAGCAGAGAGACACGAATCCTGGTACCCAGCTCTCTTTCTCCTTGCAAGGTCTAGAACCCGAGTCCAGGATGCTATCCCTTTATGATGAGTCTGCCCACCTCGGTTTACCCATGGAGAACCTTGCTCCCAGAGGTCTGCCCTCTTGGGTGATTCTGGATCCTGTAAAGTTGACAGTCAATATTAACCAAAGCCATGTACATTCGTTGACTTTGCCAGAGTTGGGGTATAAAATATGTCCCCACTGCCTGTTACACAAGCAGTGTATAGAAGTTACTTGAATGAACTTTCTGCCAGTGACAGCCCATCTCTGTCTGGATGGACAGTAGTCCCCACTTTCTTCACCTTCTCTTCTCAGATACATCCTGGGCCACCACCTCTTTTGAGATGCTTGTTGCTTTGAGTGTCTGCCATACTCTTCTGACAAATGTCTCATCTAGTCACAGCCACGTTAATCCTGTAACAGTCATCAGCCTCCATGTTTGTCTTATGCTGTGCTCGTGAGAAAGAAGAGTTCTAATCCCCTTGATCCTCACACACCAGGCGTGAGCATTAGCCTGTATCCGATCCACCACCAGACTGCTGGAAATCTGAAGAAGTCAGTGGAAGGGGCTCTAGAAATAACTTGAGGCCGTTGCTTTTTAGATTTTTGCATTGTTGATGTTTTTCCTTGAGACTCTGTGCCTTAACTCTTATCTCTCACATAGACTCATACATCACCTTGTTTTCCCCAATGAAATAAAAAATACATACATACATTCATAAGTATATAAGGAAATGTCTTATTTTATGCTACACTAACATAGAGATGTAGTCATTAATATATATAATATATATATTATATGTATTTTATGTATGTGTGTGTGTCTGCTAGAGACTGTATATTATTTCTAGAAAGCCAAATAAATATAACACATAAACTTTGAATATTTAAAGCGTGTGTGGTCTTCAGATCCTAAGATACTTACTCAGCCTACGCAGAGCAACATGCTTTAGGAGAGTGGTGTGTGCACTGGGAAGAGGATCCAGGGCTGATTGGGCGTGAGTGGGAACTGGTGGCGCTGACTTCTTGCCTGAGAGAGCTTTGGAGGTGACTTGTATTGAAGCCCACAGAGGAGCTTTGAGACTGCAAAGCCCCGAGCAGTTTCTCAGGGCTGCTTTTGACCATGCTTGTCATTCCCAAGGAACAGCCTCCTGAGAGACCCAGCACAAGGCCCTCGTGTCCACTCCTGAGCTAAGCAGGAGCTGACCACGCGAGGCACCTCCTGCCTTGTACCCTTATCAGCACGCTCTGTGGAGTGCCCTGTCCCCATGGGGCATTTCTGGAACACCAACCTGGATTGGCATCCGGGAGCAAAGCAAGTTAGAGAAGGGCAGAGGGCTCCTTGGTCGCCCCAAGGCTACAGCATCCATTGCTGGCCCATGTGTCTTTCATTTTCTCCATGGTGGTGATGACTCAATATGCAAGGCCATGTGTTTTCTGTCTCTGGGATGTCCTGGTGCCCGTTTTCTTTATGGCTGTTTTTCTGGATATGGTACACCCCACCTATACTCCCTCAGCAGCCTGGGGGCTCTATCCAGCTCCTGGTGCTTATGTGGCAGGGAGGGCCCCTCCATCACCTGAGATAGGGCAGCTGGGCTCTCTTCTCAAGTGAATATCCACCAAAGAGCATCTGGGGAAAGTAGTTCGACCTCAGGAGGGAAGGGCGTGTACTTGCCCTGGCCTGGGGAAGTTTCTCAGGGCTGGTTTGGACCAACTTTTGTGGTACATCTGGCATAAAAATACCACTATTGAAGTTTTATTTTCTTCTAGAAAAATAAAACATGCCACTTGTACCAAAACTGCCGAGTTGGCAGTCTGGTGGTTCTTAGCGTGTTGATCTCTTTTGTGAGAATATACCATTATACAGTGGAGGCGGCTGGTTGATACTTGATTTAAAATCTCAAATCAAAAACCTCTTCAAACATGGCCGAAACGGTGTCGTGTGTATGCGTATGCACATTCATGTGTGTGTGTGTTTCATGTTATTTATATTTTTTTAAAATAATTTTTTGGTAGTTTGGTTTTATTTACAGGAAGCTTGCATGGCTTAAAAACAATTTACTCTAGTAGGGCTTGGGGATGTAGCTGAGCCTGAACCTCAGTTTTGATTCCCTATACTGCAGAAACTAATCCGAACTCTAAACATAAATGAAGATATGGACTCCATTGTAAAATCACTTGTATATGTGTGTATATATGTGTAAAGTCGGTTGAACTTAGTCAACAAACTTGCCATGGTTAATCCTGTGGTCATTTATGGTAAAAACAGCATCAAGTAGTTCTGAAATAATCCCCATAATGAACGACACAGTACGAGCTTTGTTTGACATACATGCTACTGCATATGTGTAGCACTCATTGCTCTTGGTTGGACACATGAGTAGATCATCTGATAAGCCAAGAACTCATGCATGATACATGTCGTGATGGAGAAGGAATACTGGTGACATTGTCTGCATATTGATGATGTAATGACTTAGGACAGTCTTGTAGCACATGGAGGGAATATTTAATCTGCTGGAATAACAACCTGTATAGTTTAATATACTTAAATGGAAGAATTTTGCTATGAAGTTTTGAAGCCACCATGTGATCCAGAGTGAAACCGTAGGGCGGGCGGTGGTGGCACACGCCTTTAATCCCAGCACTTGGGAGGCAGCGGCAGGCGGATTTCTGAGTTCGAGACCAGCCTGGTCTACAGAGTAAGTTCCAGGACAGCCAGGGCTACACAGAGAAACCCTGTCTCGAAAAAACAAACAAACAAACAAACAAACAAACAAAAACTGTAGGAAACCAAGTTCCCACCTTAAAAAACAAAAAAAAGAAAAAAGAGCTTCATCAATTTCTTTTTAAAATGTTGTTTTTAGATTTATGTTTTTATTTTCTGTATGTGTGTTTTGCCTGCCTGTGTGTATGTGCCTGGAACCCTTTGGAGTTCAGAGGAGGGCATCATCAGGTCATCTGGAACTAAAGTTATGGGAAGTTGGAGACCCCGTGTGGGTTCTGGGAAGCTAACCTAGGTTCTCTACAAGAAGAACAAGTGCTCTAACCACTGAACTATCCCTCTAGATGTAGCTAGTTCTGTGATTTTTAAAAAACCATGAAGAGGAGTGAACTGTGAGTTTAAAGTTTTGTGAATCCCAGAGGATGTTTGCCACTTGACACAATGTCTTCTAAAGTTTACTGTTCAAAATTTTTCTTCCTTTAGAAAATAATATAGATTGAATAAAGAAGATGGGGAAAAATGTATTTCTATAATTTAGAGCCTTTGTCCTGAGATTGTTTTTTCCCTGTCTGGGCAGTCCTAAGGAAGTCAATCACTGCAACTAAAATTGTCATTCGTTTGCGCCCTCAGGTGTTCACCTACAAGCAGAGTACAATCACCAACCAAAAGGTGACAGCTATGCACCCTCTGCACGAGGAAGGTGTGGACGACATGGCTACCCTGACTGAGCTCCACGGAGGCTCCATCATGTACAACCTATTCCAGCGCTACAAGAGGAATCAAATCTATGTGAGTCCCACGTGAGGCTCCCCGGGGTTAGATGTGTAACTGTGTGCTTGCCCAGCCTCTGAGAGCCCTGGTGTCTGTCCCCAGAACCCCACACCCATAGAAAGAAACTCTTTCTACAGTTGAGTGTTTGTTTTAACTTCCCAAGAATATTTCTTGCCCTTAGAGCATCTTTCATTAACTTCAGAAAAACTGTTTTCTCAAAGTTTTGCCAAGTTCAAAACTCAATAGGAAAAAAAAAAAGATTCTCTTCAACTTCCTGTTGGGAGGCCTTTTCTGAATCCGGGGTTCATCCTGGGGTGATATTTACCTTCACGGAGATCTGTCTTTCTAAGTTGCAGGATTCCTATTTGCTGTTTTGGATGGAGAAATGCAGATACAAAGTCTTCGTGTACATTTTTCTGCTTTCATGATATGCGAGAAAATTTATATTATAAGTATTATGTAAAACAAGTGTGAAAAAGTCATCTTTACGATTCATTTTGAGGCTGCAGAGGTGGTGCAGCAGTTCGAAGTGCATACTGATCCCTCAGAGGACCTGACCTCAGTTCCTAGCACTTAGGCAGTCAGCTCACATGACGGCCATCACGGGGTCTGGCGCCCTCTTCTGGACTCCGAGGGTACCTACACTCACACATATATGTGCTCAAATACAGACACACATATATACACATAATTAAAAGTAAAATAAATCCTAAGAATTCACCTCTATAATAACTGAAATTGAGATACATTCTCTTACCTGTTGAGATTAATCAACCTGCTGTGTTCTCCCCCTTTGAATCTGCCTGTTAGCAAGTTCTTAAGAAGTATCCCAGCTGCTTATACCTTTTGTGTCATATTCAATTTTATATAGTTTCCTTTTGAAGACTAACAGCTTAATACTATTGAATTTTGTGCCCTAGGAGTTGTGTTTAACACTGCCAATACGGTTTTGATTAGTGATGATTTCTAGAATATGTGGTCCTCGGTGTGTCTGTTTGTGGATGGAGGAAGGGCTGAGAGAAGAGACGTGGGACAGACATGGACTCCATGCTTTGTTTTCTTTGGTGTGAGGAAAAGTCTGTTTATTTACCTTCTCATACACCATGAAAGTGTCATCTTTGCCAGGCTGGCCGGATGTTTGCCACATGCTCTCAGACAGCCCTGCACAGAGGAAATCGGTTGTGTCTCCATCCCCTGACTGTAGAGCTTGCTCACAGGAAGTCTTCAGATTAAGTGTTTTCTGTATGTCCCTTAGAAAAGGTGGCACTTCTACAAGTTTGTGTAAAAGTGGCCGTGTCATTTGCATCTTGCATACACCAGTGCTGTGTATGCACTGTATTCTTTCGTCCTGTCAAAAATCTCTTGTCCTCTCTTGGCCATGTTGGCAGTGGGTTGGCAGGCATGCATGCTGCCCACTGTCCTGTGTGCTTTCATTTTCCACACTCAGACCAGTCATGCAGTTACACACTAGGCTGTCTGATGACTTATGTTGTTCTTTTTGACCCAAGGATACTGCCAGGTGCCTAGTAATTATGCAGTAAGCGTTTAAAAGGTGAATGCCGTGCACTTTACAAATGGCCTCTTCTAGCTGACGGGAGACCATGAGGCTTGAGTTTTGAAAAGAACAAGTATTGTGATACGCGTCTTGCAGGTATTTCGGAACCTCTGTTCTCTGTCAGAAGAAAATAGATGGAAGTTCTTATTACACATTTTCAATAGCTAAGTGGGTCGGTTAGGAAAAGCAAACCTATCCCAAGGCTTTTAAAAGCAGAGCCTTCTAAAACTTTTTTTTTTTTTTTTTTTACCCTACTCTTTCCCCTTTTCATGATAATAATGTTAAACCTGATAGCTAGATTGCTCAGGAAGTCTTTGAATACGTCTTGGTCCTCTTTTCTGATGTGAAGTTCTTTTCCATTTCTTTTGAGTAAAAAGTACAGTTTTTGTACACCAAATTGACAGTTAAAATTAGTTATGCTCCGGTGTGCTTTCCTTTGGAGATGTGCACAGGAGTATTATTGCTCATAAAGGATGCTCCTGACTTTGTCCTTGCTGTAGCTGATTGTAGGAGGTACCATCCTGTGAAGTACTCTGATGATTCAAACCACTCACTGTCGAAAAAGCCACCCCTTGCCCTCTGTTCCAGCTCGCCTATTTATATCTGAACGCATCTAAGGGTTTATTCGAATTTAGCTCAGGGTGTTGTCTTAATTTTCTGTTTCTGACTTAACATAAAACAGCTAATTTACCTAGTTACAGTATGTAGGCATACCTGATAAAAGACGTCTTGATAGCTCAAGTAAAGGTGTCTGCAGGGCTGCACTGTTTTTTGGTGGCTCAAGGGGGGGATCCATTTCCTGTTCATTCTCCTTGCTGGCACAATTCAGTCATGTGCAGTTGTAGACGGAGGTCTGGTTTTTATTCCCGACTGGCACTTGAGGGCAGTTCCCAGCTTCTAGAGCCACCCACATTCCATTTCCTTGGACTGTCGGTTATAAATCCTCCTTTGGCGTCACATCTTTCCTCCGGGTACGTGTTTGTCCCCCCGGCCCCTTTTCTCTCTAAGAAAAGGTCACAACTTATAAGGCTCACAGTTAGATCAGAGCCAGGGAAATAGTTCAGTCAGTCAAACACCTACCACACATAATCATAAGGACGGAAGTTTGAGTATCCAGCATCCAAGTAAAAGCCAGCATGCATACACCAGTGTGAGACACACAGATCCCGAGGAGTGGTCCGCAGCCGGCCTAGCTAAATCAATGAGCTCTGGGTTCAGAGAGAGATTGTTTCTCAAAGACCAAGTTAACTGTGATTGAGGACAGCAGCTATGTCAGCCTCTGGCCTCCTCACCCAGTCCATGCACACATGAGCACATGTCTCTGCCTATATGCATGTCCATACATGAACACACATATAAACATACACCACATAAATATTTTAAAGGTTTTTTTTTGTTGTTGTTGTTTTTTTTAATAAAAGTAAAACAAATCAGAAGGGCAGCCACTTGGTAAGGTCTGTAGCCGCATTCCCAGTTGTCCCTATGGAGTCCCATCAATATGGATATTTAAAACCCCGATTTCTGGGGATGAGTGTGGGTCTGTGCTCTGCCTTCTGTTAATGAAAAGGGACTCCTGGAGCTAGCCCGCACTCATGTGTGGATGTCCTGCCGTGGCTTTCTGCTCTGAGATGACAGGTTGGCAGTAGGAAGGACCACCTCCAGAAAAGAAGTCTGTTGCCCTCTGTTCAGAAGGATGCCATCCAAAAAAACAAAACAAAACAAAAACCCACTTGCTTTTGTTTGTTTGTTTAGTATTTAGCATCCTCTATAGAAAGAGGTAAAGAGTAATTACCTTAAAAAAAAAAATAAGAGTAATTAATTTAAAAAAAAAAAAAGGTTTTGGACAAGACAAATGAGAACTGAGCCCCACTCCTCCTCATAAGCCATCCAGCTCCCCATGGCTGATTTAACCTTTCAGAGATTCCATGTCTTCTAAGTTGTTTTTGTAAATGTCAGCTATCGTATCCCTCACTTTGTCAGAGCTGCTTTGAAATGGAGTAAGTGAGCCCTTCAGAACCATCAACCGTTACATTTTCTTATCCGACTTACTCATCTCATACCAACAAGTTTTTCTTTAGAAAACTCCAGCCTGGGACTTGGCACCGCATTCGGGGGTTTTGCAAGAGGCTTAGAGCGTCTCCCTGACCTCAGTCTGCAGCTTAGCAGAAAGGAAAACCCAGGGCTTACCTACCGCACAGCCCAGAGACTGAACAACCGGAGGTCACGTGTCACTGAGGGTCAGGAGAAGCGAGAGTGACAAGCTTCATGTGCACTGAAGTCCCCAGTCATGACTTAGGTCCCTTAACTCTTGCTGTCATAGGCATACCCCTGCCCAGTGCTTGCCCTGGGAAATGAAAAGCTGAGCACTCTTTTCTGGTCGTGTCTGTAGGCCCACAGGGCTCTGTCCTGACACTGGTCTGTTTGGATCCTCTGTTCCCCCTGACATTGCCTGTGGAACCCCACTTTCAACTCTAACTCTGGACCCCCTTCCTGGAACTCTGTGCTTCTCCACGCTGGAGGCTCCACCCACTGCCTTCCTGTCCTCCTCTGTCCTGCATGGTAGCTTCTCACTGTGGCCCCCGGCTTCTACTCTGGGCCCCTTGATTTGATATATGTGTATGGGTCTTCACTGGTGGTCCTTTAGTGAGGGGTGGGGACCTGAGGAGGGCCTCCCTCGCCTCCCTTCCTACCTCCTGAAGAGAAGTGATAAACATACCACTGCACAGATGAAAACTTGTTGAATGTGAGGGCCTCACTAGATTGGGGAAAATTGACCTTGATTTTAGAACCATATGTTTGTTGGGAAATATTGAGAAATTAGCTAGAATAGGTATCCAAGGTTAGAAAACCCTACAGCATCTGTTTTTAACTAGATAACTGTCTTCTCTGGGATACTTGACTGTATCTGAAGACATTTTTCGTTATTAGAGATAACTTTCTGCTAGTGATATCTAACTGTAGAGGCCCTTGAATGCTTCTCACCAACCCATAGGGCCACCTCTACCACAAGGTATTATTTGGCCCAACTTGTCACAAGTGTCAAAATTGGGAGCTCTTTCCTGTCATCTAGCTGATCTACAAGTGTACAGTTGATGGTATAGACTCCACATTTCCTATGTTGATGTGGATACAGGCCACTAGCCGAGAATGTTGGAATAATTCAGCGCTGAAGAGATGGCGGTTTTAGAGCAGCTTGGAGATGAGAATAAGTCCTTAGGTAAGAAGCAGCCGAGATGGGCGGAGGAAGCATTCTCAGCTTGTCAAGCATGGCGGCAGGATGACATGACACCAATGTCTTGTCATCTTGGCAACTCCTCAGTGGGACTAGAAAGGATTTGTGGGTTTTGGAGGCCTCTCCTAGTCATCCTTGGAGCTTGGACCATCTCAGATGGTCTAGCACAGTGTTGACTGGAGCTGATGAGGTTCCATTATTCTGGTGGAGAGCTATGTGTCCAAGTGTGGGGACTGCTGGGCTTGGTGGTGTGGCAACTTTGCTTTCTGCCAGATGGAGGAGATTCCCGTTCTCTCCATTGTGGGCTGTGTCAGTTTTGAGTCAGTTCTGAGGAGGAGACGACTCTTCTAGCAACTAAGGAATGAGTCCCGACCACATCACTAGAGCCGTGGGAAACCTGCAATTATGGGGTTGAGGAGGGCCCCAGAGGAAGCAGTTAGTTCTGTGTTCCACCCAGCTCTTTGGTTAGTTTGTTGGTCTTGCTGAGCAAACAGCAGCAGAGATCAGAATCAAAGGAGCTGGATTTCAGCGTGAGGCCATGTGTAAAGATGCATCCCCATGAATTCTACAGAACATTCATTTGAGCTCTTTTAAGAATGGCCCTTCCTGGTTAGGCGGCATTTCAGCCCCAGTGTGTAAAGTTATAGACTGTTATTCCTGAGTTACTTTGCTTCTAGGAAGAAAAATGCACTAACAGAGAGGTCCCAGCCAGTGAGTGGCCTGTTGGTTTCCGCTAGGAGTACCCTGTTGTAGAGGTTTCTGCTTGGGGCGCGCCATAATCAAAATTTGTATTTCGTTTCCACGAGCTGAGTCCTCCTTCCTAAGTAGACCTCTTGATTTGCTTTCATCCACCGTCAAAGCTGGTTTTATTTTGTTCTGTTTGTTTTGTTTTGAGTTCTCTACTTGTCACAATGTCAGGAGAGCCCAGGGCTTGGATGCTTAGCCTGGATTTGGCACAAGACACATCCCAGGAACAGCTGAGTGTGGTGTGGCTTGTGAGGAGGGCTCTTGTGTTCCGACTTTTTTTCTTTTTTTAACCGTTACTTGAAATCAAGACTTGTGTTGCCAAGATGTAATTGTAACCATCTGGCTGGTTCTGTGTCTTCTTAAAACTTACCAAACTGGGCCCGTGAGCTGCCAGTCTCCACATCAGCACACGATGGTGGCAATTAGGACCTGTGTTTTTGTGATGTTACACACACACACACACACACACGCCACACGCACACACACACACCTGCCTCTCCTTTGGTTCAGAGTCCTTTCAACAGGAAGAGAATTTGAAGCATAAATTCACTCAGGGGGAAGAGGAGATGTTGAAAATTCTAAATCCAGTTGCTGAGCTCCGGCTCTTGGGATGTTGGCATCTTTTAAAAATACGTGAATGTTTAACATTTAACGTTCTCCTGTTTACACTGTTTTCATTTGGTGTTATCGGACCATGGCGATGGTTTTCTTACGCAGAAGGTACTGAGCAGAGAGCACCCTTGAACGGAATATTGAGGGAGGGGGGGTTGCAATGTATATTCCCACGATGTCCATACTGAGTTAGCCCTGCCTGCATATCAGGCTCTGAGCTAGGCCGACGGGTGCAGAATTCCTCTTGTTCACAGTAGCTTTGTGTTGAAAGACTGCGTAAGTGGAAGGCACTCAGTTGATTGGTGAGGACAGACATGGGCAAACCATTGACTAGAACACCTGGAGACAGAAGTGTGCTGAGTCCAGGATGAGCATCAGGACAAGGAGGTAGCAGAGAGTGACCCTGAGGCAAGTCTTGTGCGTCGGAGCATTTGGGGACATCTGGCCAAGGAGGCAAGTGGCTCTCATGGCAGCACATGAGCATGTGTAAAGAGTAATGCAAAAAGCATGCTTGATGCATGTCTTAGGGTTTCTGTTGCTGTGAAGAGACACCATGACCACGCAACTCTTATAACTGGGACAGGCTTACAGTTCTGAGATCGTCATGGCGTTAAACATGGCAGCATGCAGGCAGACAGAGTGCTGGCGAAGGAACTGAGAGTTCTACATCTGGATCTGCAAGCAGCTGGAGGAGGATCTGAGCCACTAGACCTGGTTAAGCTTCTGAGATGTCCGAGTCTACTCTCAAGTGACACACTTCCTCCAACAAGGCCACAGCTACTAATAGTGTCACTCTCTATGCGCCTGTGGCGGCTATTTTCATTCAACCCACCACAATGCGGTTTTTATCCAGTGCAGAGCACTCAGGGCACTGGAGCAGAGGCTGCACACCGTGATGAGCAAGGTGGCCAAGAGCAGGCCAGGGTGCAAATGAATGACCGTCATTCAACTCACCAAAAACTGATGGCAGGGAATACATAGGCGTTTTGGGAAAATGTAGTGTGCTAACCAGATTTTGGCTAAAGGTAGGAGATATCAGGTCTGGGAGGAGAGTTGACTCCTCCTCAAACCTACTCGAAAATAATGGCATTTACCGTAGCAAGCCATGGAGAGTCAGAGAAGTGCACGCCATCATGCCACAGTGCACAAGGGGAGATCAGAGGACTGCTTGTCGAGTTGGTTCTCCGTCTCTGTCGTGGTCCTGGGGACTAGATTGTTGTAGTAATTATTTAAAAAGGCTCCTGGCTCAGGCCGACAATCTAAGCTACAGCTGCTCTGCCAAGCCCAGCTACCATGTTTCTCGGCCGGAGGCCACGTGCGTGCCGCAGCTAGAACCAGCCACCAGAAACACCAGTCCTGCCACCCACTAGATGCCAGTGTGAGAGATGGCTCTGCCAATCTTCCACGCTGTCTCCGCAAGGCAAGGCATTGCCCAGACATTCCACCATCTATGCGGGCCCAGTAAGAGAATGAGACTCTAATTCTTATAGATTAATCAAAGGCTTTATATGTTTGATAATGATTAATAACAAGATGCCCATACAAAGAGAGTTGTATCCCAATTAGCTAACCTAATTATAAGTTTATAAGTTGTTCCCCACAAGTGCTCTCCATACCTGTGTGGTCCTCCATCCTCCTACATCTCTGCCTTCTCTAGCTCCTCCTCTTCCTTTTTTCTCTTCCTCTCCCAGCTCCTCCTCTTCCTCTCCTTACTCCTCCCACCTTAGCTCCTCCTACATTAGACATTAGGCTTCGTGGCAAGTGCCTTTTGTTCCTGAGACATCATGTTGGCTCCAAAAGTCTGAGTTTCTACAAGATCACTGAACTGCCATTTTGTCAGTGTGTGCTCTGGTGTGGGGAAACAGGTGTTCAGGAAAGGTTAGCCGCCGCCATGTTGTATTTGCGCCATTTCCGGGCATCCAGGGGAAGAGGGTGCAGTAGTCCATTGAGAACATGGATCTCAAGCTGCAGTTCACACAAGGTAATGGTTTAGAAACCGTATTGAACTGGCATGGCTGCAGGAGGAGAGGGGGAAAGGACGGATGGGAAGTAAATCTGCAATAAATGATGTCCACTTAACCGTTTTTCCCTTCAGCAAAAAAGTACATCACAGTGCAAACTGCAGATAACTGGTTTCCCTGGTACATTCAGCCGACTTGATCTCTGTGCGGCCTTGCAGGACCTTAGGATGAAGATGGTTGTTAGCCATGACAGTAATAAACTCCTCTAACTTACGGAGCACTTCCAAATGGTAAAGTTGGGTGCTAACAGAGGGGACCATGCTACAGCTGATCAGAGTCTTGGTTTAGAGAAGTTAAGCCATGGATCGGGAAGGTGACACCTGGCTGAGGACCAAGTGTTCGGACTTCTCCAGACCATGACATTGAGATTAGCCTTTCCATTGGGGAAATTCTGACAGTCCACCAACAGTATAGCCCTCCGTGTCTGTAACTCGCTGTGGCTAAAGCCTGTGGCTCATACAAGGTTTTTAAAATTATCCCTGATGTTACAGGAAGGTGCTGTACACAGCTCCTATAGGTACGGCAGTACCAAGCCGATGTGTGGAGTGGATGGAGCAGGCTACTCTGTTTTCCTCCTGTAAACACTACCATATCAATCTTAGATAGAGGGTGCATTAGATGTTAACCCGACAAGAGCAGGACCCCTCTTGATCTTAGTCAGAAGGCCAAGAAGTTACATATATGACTAAACAGTAAAAACAAAACACTGTTTATGAAGATGTACATCGTGGTGTTTTGACATACATATGTACCGTGAAATCAAATTATATTTTCAATGGCTTAGATATAGATACATTCTGTTGTTGCAGGCCCTGAGTTGGTAGGTTTGGTGTTGTTGAAGAAATACAATGAGTTTGTGTTAGTGTTTTTAGGCCACGTGCAATGGCTGTGTCCAAATTATTAAAATGGGCAAGGAGGTATGTTTTTTTTTTTTTGGGGTGGGGGAGGTGGGGTGGGGTTGATTATGTGGAATTTTGCAAAAGTCAGTTAACTTGCTTCCAAAATAGGATGTATTTTCTATTCTGAACAGCCATAAAATGACTTGAGTTATTTAGCGTTGTGGAATTTGGAATTCAACATGCAGGAGCTGGTACCTGCATGTGTCCCAGCCTTAAGCTGCAGAGCCATCCGGCCATTTTTGGAGTGGTAGTCACCTTTTAAGAGTGCAGGATGTCAAAGCTTGCACGCAGTGCTTTCCTCCCGGCTGTCGGGTTCTCCAGCCTCTGCCTTCCGCCCCACTTGACACCATAGTCCGGGATCTTCTTCTCCACTCTACTTAGCTGTTGTCTTCTAGTTCTCCTGTCATTACTTGACCTAAGACACAGCCTGTGCTAAAGAAAAATTCATAATTTTCGAATGGTGACATCTATTGGGGTAGGGTTGTGTCGATTGTTACTCTGGCTAAGGGTTTAAACTTGCTTTGAGACTGATAGAAGTCTTTAACATGCTGAGCAAACCGCTACCTCTGAAGGACATCCCCCAGCTTCGAATGCTTCGTCTTTAACCGTCAGTACAGCTCCCACCTGATGCCATGTGCCCATCAGGGAGATGCACTCCAAGCCTTATTAGGGCAGGAAAATCCAGTTGCTGGGCTGGGAAAATCAATAACGTACATGGAGTGTGAGAGACTGACACGTGACTTAGGGTGGGCCGCCTGCAAGGCACTCAACGGTTTTACTCAGAGTTTATGTTAAGAGGTACAAAGGCAGTTGGCTTTTGTGGCACTGGAAATCAAACTCAGGACTTGATACATGCTATGCAAAGCTCTACTCCAAGTTACCACCCTAGCCATGAACCAGGAGGAGTTTTGAACACAGTGAAATGCAAATCCCTTTGAAAACCCTCATTTCTGCTGTTCCATTGTCTTAAGAAAGGAGCTTAGCTTGGTGTGGTCCATTAACTAGACTAAGCAGCAATGAAGTTCTCTTGGTGGCAGGCCACTTTAACCACCCACAGTCATCCCTCTGCTATAACCTGGTTAGAAAAAGCCGTCAGTCAGCTGTTTATTATTCCATAGCTGGTGGCACCATCCTGCAGTGTAGCCATGGGGTTCCTCTGACAGTGTTGACCTCAGGAGCCCAGGGCGATTTCAGCATAGACTAGCAGGTACTCTGTACTTTGACCATTGTGGGTACCCGGTTTGTGGATTTGGAGCTTATGTGAGACCGGAAGTCCTCAGGGATAAGTTAAATCAGCTACTAACCTGTGTTTCAGGACATAAGGGCACATCTGCAGCTTCAGAAGCTTGTTGGAAAGTAAGGTTTCTCAGACAAGACATGCAGCTCTCAGCAATGTCTGTGTGAACTTGACATTCTCCATAGTGGGTGATATTGAGGGACCTTGTTTCTTCCTGACAGCTCTCTAAGGAGACTGGTGAGTGAGCAGGGCACCCTCCCTGTTTCCTAAGAGCCAGATGTTAAGGTCAGAATGTTTTGGGGAGGCGTGTATAGTCACCAGAGCTGCTGTGGACATTAATAGTTAGTCCTTACAACCACACCAACTTCCCATCCCCCCCACCCCCAACCCCCCAAGAAGGTGGTGTCTTCATGGAGGAGTCTGCTGATTTTTAGAATGGTATCCGTGAACTTCAGGTCCTGGGCTGGCTGTAAACGGTGGCCCTGGGTGGCAGCGGCCTCCTAAGTGACATAAAGAATCACCGTGCTTTTCATGGAGTTTGGCAAGCACGGCCACAGAGAAGTGCCACGTATTTGCAAGCTCTGTGGGCTGCTTCCACACAGCACAGCTGTTCCCAGAAGTGCCGGCTTCCTTTGAGCCCAGGAAGTATGGTGGGTTAGGTAGGGGCACGTGGACCTGGACTTCAGGCTGTGTGTAACCAGAGCTAGCGCAGTTGCAAGTCTGATCACGGTAAACTACTTCAGTGAGCAAGTGTGGCCTAAAAAGTCATGGGTGGGTGGCCAAGGTGCACCTGAAAAGACACGGGTGGCAAGGCCACTGTATCTGCTGCTCCGTTACCATCGCTAGTGAAAGCCATTGTGTCTCTTGTCCACCGAGCAACCCTGCCAGCCATGCTGACAGAATCAGCCATATGCCAAAGGAACCTGTGTGATTTAGCGGTTCCCCAGTCATAAAAGGGAAACGTGGCTTTGCGTCCGTGGCAGAAATAAGCACTTTGTTTCTAAGCAAGCTTGCCAAAAAAATAAAAGAGGATCTAGAGTTGCTTATGGTTTTAGGGGTAACTCAGTGTGTTAAGAAACCCAGGGGTGGGGGATGGGAAGACGGAAGTGCCCGCTGCGACTGCAAACAAGAGGTCTCTAGTCCCCAGTGCCCAGGTGAAAGGCTGGATGCTGTGCTGGCACATGTCTCAGTTCTACTCCTGTGGGGATTCATTGCTCAGAATTTTACAACACCATACAAGTGTGGTGAATAGACATGTCGAATATTCAAGACATGATGTATCATTTTTAAAGGTAGTCTCACTGATGATAAATGTACAGCCTCATATCAAATTAAGTGAATTAAATGTGGTATCTCCTTAATGCACTACCTATGGCTATCACAGTCTGCCCCAGGCTCAGCTCGTGTGCCCATCTACGGTGAAGGCACGTGGTTGCCCCCTGTTACCATATTTGGCTTTCTAAAGAGTGATGGTATTGACCATTGACCTCTGTTGGTGAGAGTGAAAAAAGCATGTCATAGTGAAAAATGGATGTTTTCCATATTTAACACCATTAAAAGCAACACAGAAAGGGGACAGACTGACAATATGGAGGTAGGGACCAAGCACTCCCAGCCTTAAGTGTCTCTTTCACAGAGAGCTAACAAAGAGGAAGGGACCAGGATACCTGAATGCCTGCCGTGCTGTGGCCAGAGTGTTGCCTCTACTTCTTCCCCAGGGGGAGTAGCTTCTGGTCTTTCTGTGTGTTTTGGTTTGGTTTTCTCTTTCTGCCTAAATTTTCCCCACAGAGCTGTGACCAAGAGAAGTAGACTTTCTAGGGCATCTATATTTCCAAAGACCTGCGCATTTACTTACAAAATAACATTAATTTGTCTAATTGACATGAACTTTACTTGACATAAGCTCATTGCATTTTAGTCTACAAACAACTGAAGTCTAGTGCTTTCATGATGTTGAAGAGTCCACACTTGAGTCTAGGCCCTGGGTATCTTTATCACCCCAAAACTGGAAACCTGGTACTGATTACCTAGTGCTTCTCCCTCCCCCATGGGAGTTCTGCCTCTTCACTGCTGTGCCATCTCTGTCTTCCTGTTTCTATGGATGTGCCTGTTCTGAAGCATCAGCTTTCAAACTCTATACGCTGATATTATAGCACATATAAAATTACTGTGTTCCTTTTTTGTGGCTAAAGAGTATTCTATTGTGTGGATGTACCATAGCTTTCTCCCTTGTGGTCTGACAATGGGCCTTGGGGTTTCCCACCCTCTGGCTGTAGGAATAGTGCTGCTGTCACTGTGGGTGGTGCACAAGTATTGAAGTATCTGCTCACCATTCTTCTTGGTTATAAATCTAAGAGTGCAACTGCCATGGTAATGCCATTTATGTTTTAAATCTTTGGTTTGAATTATTTTCCCAACCTAGACTTTTTTACATTGGAAAGAGTTGCACTGAACATGCTAATACTTTGCCTGGTGTTCTCGGCAGTTAAGGTGAATATAAATCACTTAAATTGTAATGAGGTACAGGTGTTCTCAGAACGTTTGGACTTTCTGTCTACCTTTGCTGTCCCCCTGCCAGTACTTTAGAATTGCTGTACTTTAATGATTGCGGTAATAGAAGGTCCTAGAATTAAGTTGGCTGGATACAGATCTCATCTCCATCATGTACTGATGCTGTAGCTGTTAAAACTTTCTCCCCGTGCTTCAGTTTCCTCACCTGAAAGAAGGTAGAACTGCATATTTCCTAGGGTTCTGAATACTGATGGGGTTAGTATGGCCTGCTTAGACTCCCGTGACAAAACCCACAACACATATGTCACAGTTCCAGAGGTAAGGGGGTCTAGGAACAAAGTCCTCAGTGGGTTTCTGCATTCTTCTACTGGCCTGCTTCCTAGTGTGCATCCATGGGGTCTCTGTGTATCCAGCTGTCCTTTTCCTACTAAGTCACCAGGCAGAATTGGATTCAGATACCCCTAAGAGCCCTAGTTTAAATTAATCACTCTTTAAAGGCCTTGTCTTCAAGTGTAGTGCTATTTTTAGGCATTGTGGTCAGGATCTCAACACATGGGAAAGAAAGACATGCTGGTCCCTGTAAAGCCACAGCAGGTGTGCTCCCTAGGAGGAGGGAGGGGGGAGGTGTCTGCCGGATGCTGATTCCCTGTGTTGACTTTTCTGGCTGTGTGTGACCCTGGAAAACTGGGGAACCTAGATGCAGAAGTGCCAGCGAGTGGGAGTCTCTGTGGAGGGAACCTATGGCTGTGGAAACTAGCTTATGCTGTACTGCTCTGGAAGGTCTGAGGAAGGATGCTGTCATCCTTAAAAACTTGTGGCTGTGGAGTGGGGCATGGTAGCACTGGCCTAGTCTTAGCATGTGGAGGCGGAGACAGGTGGATCGGAGTTTGAGACCAGCCTGGTCTTACAGATGGAGTTTCAGGATAGCCAGAACTACATAGAGAGACCAGTTTTAAAAAACAACAAAACAAAATAAAAAAAAAATACCATGCGTTAATAGTTGACTTCCACAAGTTTCTCCACACAGACTTCTCATTCAATAGCTCCTATACCCTCTCCCCACCCCTGCCCCTTTTTCTATTTCTTCCGTTGTCACCTGCTGTTTCATAACAGCTATGAAGTGGAGGAAGGGAACCGGAACTTGTCGGGCTTGGTGCCAGGAAAGGATTGGGATTAGGGAGGTCACCTGGGAACAAGGATTTGGTCTGGGCTGAGTGCCATCCTAGTTCGCCGTTAACCTCTTCCTGAAATCCCGCTCTGACCGGCTCCGTGCATCTGCGCAGTGTCGAGGTTACGCTCCAGCCCCCTGTGCAGAGGGCCGAGCAGGCGAGGTGTGGGTCCGAGCCTGGCCTTGCTGCCCTGGTAACGCTGTCCGGTCTTTCCCTCTGTTGCAGACCTACATCGGCTCCATCATCGCGTCGGTGAACCCCTACCAGCCCATCGCTGGCCTATACGAACGCGCCACCATGGAGGAGTACAGCAGGTGCCACCTGGGCGAGCTACCACCGCACATCTTCGCCATAGCCAACGAGTGCTATCGCTGCCTGTGGAAACGCCATGACAACCAGTGCGTCCTCATCAGGTGAGCCGGAGCGGAAGGAAGGAGGGGTGGCCGATTGTCTGTCCAGCCCAGCAGAAACCATTCGCAGGAGAGCTCTCCAGCCAACCTGGCCCCCTGCTGAGGGCGCTCAGTTGCAGGCTGTGTGGGTTGGCATTTTGCTCTGCATAGGCCCTCCTCCGTTCATTCATTTGTTCCATCATTTATTTACTCCCATTTTTTTTTTCCTCTTTACTCCCAATTTTCTTGAATTATTCTTAGGGCCGTTTCACAAATGAAGCCCTGTCGGTCTGTTTATTTAATGGCTCTTTCATATTTGAAATATTTTACATATTTTAGAATGCTAGTCACAATGCTTGAATGTTTTGAGCAAGATTTCTTTTTTCTCTAACTGTAGAAGAAATCTACTATATCCTGATTTTAAGAAAAAAATTTTAATAATGGGAATGCCCCCTAAGCAAGTAGTTTTTAACCCTGTAGGTCGTGACCCCTTTGGAGTGGGAGTGGGGTGAAGGAACCTTTCACAGAGGTTGCCTAAGACCATCAAAAAGCATGGATATTTACATTATAATTCATAACAGTAGCAAAATTACAGTTACAAAGTAACAATGAAAATAATTTTATGGTTGGGACTCATCACAATATGAGGAACCGTTTTAGGAATTAGGAAGGTTGAGAATCACTGTCTTAAAGTTTACCTATGAATTAGGTGGAGGAGGATAGCTTGCTCTGCGTGCATTGAGAGAATGGTACAGGGACATGTTCATTTGAATTAATTTTGTGTTAGATCGGACGTGCCTTTTGGAGCCAAGTGTAACGTGTCCGTGTACTTTTCTGTCTTGGGTTATTTTTGAGACTGTATTTTACTGTGTTGCCCACGCTTATCTCAAACAGCGTTCCTTCTCCTGAGCCACCAAAGTGCCGGGGCTACATATGTGTGTCAATATCACCCAGCTCTTACTTACTGGAAAATAAAGCATCCCAAGCCCCCACCATGAAAACCCTTCCACTAAAAATGGCATTTTAAAAAAAACCTGGAGTACATTTTTATATGCTTCTTAAAATTTTATTACTAATGCATGCAAATTGGCCCACTGCATACGTCCCAGTGGCATCCTACTGGAACCTGTTGTTTGCTCTGGGAGCCTGTGGCAGCGGTATTAAGTCCGGTCTGGATGATGTCCAACACCATGTGATGAGGTGTGGGGTTTCCATGGAGTCTTCAAGTTCTTCATCCCTCCATCCCTCCAGGCATCCGTTTATGGGGCAGGACCGTGACTGAGGAGTGGCAGGTCACGGGACTGCCGCTGTGAATGATTTTGACAGCTGTTTCACATGGCTTTCTAGCCCCAACTTGTGACAAAAATAATTATATTATTTGAAGAAGGAAGGAAGTGGGAAGGGCGATTTGGTTTGGGGGAGGGCAGTATATCGATAGCCCCAAGGATTTCCAGTTCTATGACAGTAGGACACAGGGGAACAGATGGAGAATGCCGTCTGTCAGTTTTGGACCTCAAGCCAATCAAGCTTGCCAAAACTGTAGCCCCGTGGTACACAGACAGACCACCTGGTCATGCACCCAGCCAGGTAATCGGAGGACAGTTCCCAGATGGCGAAGACTGGATCAGAGGCTGAGGGGAGCTGCCGTACCTCCCCCACACACACTTCCTGGATGGGAGAAAGTATCCCTGTGGGGGGGGGGTACCAGTAGAGGTCCTCCCACAGACCCCAGGCTAGGGAATGGACAGTGTGCCCGAAGACGGCTGAGATGTGTTCATATTACCCAACATGACAGTGAACCATACGCTGTGCCAGGCGATGAAGTGTGGGACCCTTTTGCAGCCTGTAATGTGAGCAGGCTGTAATGGCCATTGCTGGTGCCACACCGTTCTTTATACTGCAGGTTCTGGCCATTATACTTGTGGAAAGTTTCCCTGAGTTTTCTCTTTGAAACACACAGAAGTTGCATGTACATGAATGGCTGAACTCACTTCCCTCCCCCACATCATGGGGAGAGATGAGCTTTGTTCTCGTCTGGCTCACTGTAGCACCGCTGACCTGAGGCTGTAGAGTGACTTGGATATAACTGTCAGGGCATTAAGTAATACAAACAGGGATCGTGCTAACTCAGTTATCCTAGTGGAGCTACCTACTGTGATGAGAAATAGCTTTAAGGAACAGCATGCCTAAGAGGTAACTTGTGACTCAAACATCGTGTAAGAATTACTCTTTTGTTTTGCTTTTGTAAGTCAGGGTCTACCATGAAGCCCAGGCTGGCCTTGAACTCAGATGCATATATCTATCTCAGTCTACTGAATGGTGGGATAAAAAAAAAAAACGTGCTACCAGCTGGGTAGTGGTTTGGTGGTTGTGTACACCTTTAATCCCAGAACTTGGGAGGCAAATGGGAGGCAGAGGCAGGCAGATTTGAGTTGGTGAGGCCAGCCTAGTCTACAGAGCAAGTTCCAGGACAGCCAGGGCTACACAGAGAAGCCCTGTGTTACAAAAAGAAAAAGTAACCTACTTAGATAAATGAATCCACCAGATTTTTATGCAGTGGATTTGTGCCAGGCATGGTGACTTTTAATCTTAATAATATTCTTTGGGTAGGGTCAAATATCTCAGAGCTTGAGGATATCTCTTTTTACTAGGGCCATCCATGCTACCTAGTGAGACTCCATTCAAAAGCAAAAAGAATTGACTTGTCACTAGTGGGGGTGGTGTTGTTTTGTATTTGAAACAGGGTCTCACTCTGTAGCCTTGGCTGGCCTCTGCATCTCCAGTGCTGGGCAATGCCACCATGGCAGGCCGTTTGGTTTAAACAGCTTGTCAGCCGGTTTGTTTGTTTTGTTTCCATTATTCCTTCCCTCCCCTCCCCTGCCCTCTATCCCTTCTTCCCTCTCCCCCATTTCTTTATGGAAGGTATGACAATTAAGAAAACAAGGCATTTTAAAGCTAAGTTGCTAGATACAAGCATCTGTTTGGTTTCCTTGGCCTGGTCTGCCCCCTGGTGGACATAGTGTGTCTTACCAGTCTCACAATGTTCTTTCACCTTCTTGGCATTAAAATCAGAGATTATTCTCTTCTTAGCCCTCCACATTATCAAGTAAATTTAAAAACCAGAAGTTCCTTGGCTGAGCTCTTCCTTCTGGGCCTGGAGACACCAGACTTCCAGGCTTCCATTCTGTGCCGGTTCAAGGTTGTTCTGCTCTGAAACTCTACATTTTTTAAAAATGTTAATTAATTTTTTTTTTAAATGTATGTGTTATACCTACATGGGGTAGCGTACCCCACATGTGCAGGTGCCTACAGATGCCAGGAGGCAGTGGCTCCACTGTGTCTTTACTTAGAGGCAGGTGTGAGCTGTCCGATGCAAGTGTTGGGAACCCAACCATGGTCCCCTGCAAGAGCAATAAGTGCTCTTAACTGCTGTGCTGCCTCTCCATCCCTGAAAGGCTACTTTTATCTTACTTTTTAATGGACTTTTAAGTGGAAACTTATGCTATTATACGCTTTTTAAGTATAACTATATACGGTTACATATATGTAACTTTAAAACTCGTGTAAGGATTTCCCTCCATGTAATTAATAAAGTTAGCATGAAGCCTTGGTTGGCCTTCTACATTTGACCGTGACCTTAGGGTTTTTTTTTTTTCACTCTGTGTGTGTGTGTGTGTGTGTGTGTGTAGATTAGCTTGTTGTGGTCTTTTTGAATGGGATTGAAGTCTCAAGATGCAGAGCAGTGTCAGATGACAAACATCACAGGACATTTCTTTGTAGGTGCCGTTGACTCCTAGTCGTGGTTTAGGAGTTGAGGCAACCTTCAAGCCGTTAAGTAGAGTGAGATTCTCCTTGAGACATAGCAGAACAGAGGAAGTCATGAGAGCAGGGGACAGATCAGGAGAACCACGCTGACAGGCTGACTCCAGGCTACCTTTGCAAGGGTTGAAGTGGAGGAACTTCCTTAGATTGACCCAGACAGACTGGAGTTTCCTGATTTCAGGAAAACCTAGTCAGACCCGGAGCCCATGTGCTTTCTCAAGGTCTCAGTTTGATTGTGCAGCACTTGGCATGACTGACTCCATTCTGGTATAATCTAGTCCTTCCTTCAGGGCCCAGTACAGAGCTGAATCCTAAACAATGTCCCCCCCTATAACTTTCATCCTGGGTAAAAAGTTAAGATTGACTTGTCTGTACCGCTTTACATCTGGACAATTTGTGGTAGATGGGCAGCCTTTAGTAACTGTCAATCAAAGGATGCATAATTCAGAGGGAATGTCAGCTCAGGGTCTTTGCTTCAGGGTCTTTGCTTGCTTTGTCTTTGGAGTTTTCAAAAATGGAGCCATTTCTTAGCTGTGTCTTTTATATTATGGGATGGTATAAGAGGAACTGGGTTCTTGGTCTTCTTTGATTCTTCAAGTGTGTCTTGCTGGGTGCTGACCCTGAGTTGGGTGTTTGTTTAGAAAGAAATCATGTGACACAGGCATGGTCTGTGACTTACAGTAAGAAGCAGGTGAAGGACATGGGTATGGGTGAGGACAGTCTAGAACGGGACAGAAATCTGTGGAGAACATGAGGTTCAGACATGGTGAGTGACTGATGACAGAGAGAAATTTGAACTTTAGCCTCTGCTCCAACCAAGTGCTACTTCCTGCCGAAGCCATGATGTAAGGACTTTGTTTAACTTGCTAAGACCTTTGGACAATAATCTTTTCGACATTAAAGACGCCCCTTTAGTTAGCTATCAGCTAGGAAATGATAGAAATTAGGTTTGATTTGATTTATACTTTAAGGAAAATGTGTTGTTTTGGCGTTTGATTCAGAGGGAAGGCATGCTTAATCAGCAGATGCAAACAGAAGGGCCAAGGAGCCCATGTCCTGGGTTCGGTGATTGGCTCACCATTGGCTCAACTTCTCAGCCACATCCAGCGCCTGCAGTGAAAGCCACCCCATCATGAAATGGATGGGAGAGCTACAGTTGAGTAGGAAGTATATTCACAAGCAGGAAGGTAGAATGGAAGGACCAGACATCGTAGACACGCATGGCTTCTAGAACACTACCAGCACCAATCTGTCCTGCTAATGGCCCAGTGAATGAAGAGTCAGTTCATGCTAGCACCGTTCCTGGCTCCTTGAACCTCACTGCCCCTGACACTTTGATTTCTTTTTATGATAATTTGGCATAATCACTCAAAAGTCTCCAGCTGTTAAATGTTTGGGGGCAGGGAGGGGGCACATTTGGTTCCATGGCTTAAGTAAGCCCCCGATTTCCTCTCCAGCTGTCTCACTCTCTTCCTTGACGCAGGGTCTATGTGGTATTTCTCCTTTGACCCTACTCTTTCTTCTCTCTTCCCTTTCTCTACCTTTCTCCCCCTTAGAGTTTCCCTGATCTCCAGTCCCACCTGGGCGGCTGCTCCGTGTCCTCAGGTATCATATCTGATACCTCACATCCTGGGTTGGCTTCTGAGCTCTCACCATTTTCTCCCCAACATATGTCCTTCCTCTCACTATCCCAAGGCTAGATCTGGAAGCCACTTTTTGTCTTAGAGGTAGATTTGTTTTGTTCTCTCCAATGTAAAGTAAAATCAAGTCAAGTGCGCTAATTTTATGTATACAGCAAAGTGACTTTTGACAGATGTGGAGACTGTTGTCAGCATCCAGCCTATTGTTCTGGTAGAGCTCGCTGGTACCCAGATCCTTCCAGAAGCCTCTCTGTCTGTCTGGCGTGCTTGCATGCTCCCCCACAGCCCTGTGACTGAACTTCTACCTCAGTGTGTCAAAGGATGAAAACATGGGTTTAAGAAACCTCGTCGATTTCAACCAGGGAGTTCCAGTTAGATACTCTTAACTTTTGTTTGCTTGTTTTGTTTTCAGTCAAGGTCTTAGGTAGCATCAACATGTGCCGTATGCATGTACAACCATCCCTGGTTTATGTAGTGCAGGGAATCAAAGCCAGCCTTTCTACATGGTAGGCAAGAACTCTACCTACTGAGCTACACTTCCAGCCCCTGCCTTTTTTTTTTTTTCAATCATCAGTACTTGCCAGCTCAGTGTGTACCTATTAAGACATAAAGTAGCCATTTGGCTGTTTCCTCAAACCTTTCTCTCCTAGCTTGGACTCTACTCAAGTCTTGTATGACGTCAGTGCCAGCCATACACTAAGCACTGGGCTGTGCCCAGGCCAGGTATGCAACAAAGGACTGTTAAGTCCTGAATCAGGATGATTCCCATTGTGGATAAAAGATAACTCAGCCCAAAGTGGCTTGACTCACTCACGTTACTATCTCAGGCACTAAACAGGACAGCCTCGAGGTTGTTAGACTTGGCTGTCCCAGGTAGGCCTGTGTCTTAATTTCTTGGGTTCTGCTTTTGGATCTCATGGGAGGTGTGGATTTTTGGGTATTTGTTCTCTATAGGGAGAACACATGTCTCCCTGTCTTGTTGCCAGGACCCCTTGGAATCCTTGATATGATATGATGCTTTTTTGTTTGGAATCATGATATCTCATGTTCCAGCCTAATGCTTACAAAGGGGATGGAGTGTCTTTCATGGGCTTGGATCAACAGATATTTCCAGGATGCCCAAGTCACCCAGCCTGGCTTCAGGAGTGCCTGTCATCTGAGTCATCTCCTCCTTTTACTAAATGCAATTCGTTTTTTAATCATTCACCATGTTCCCGGCAGCATTCCTTAAGAGCCCCAGACCTTGTCACGCACAGGGCATAGAGAGCTCAGGGACTCCTGTCAGTCTTCCACCAAGGACAGTCTACCCCACTATCTCTGATGGCTTCTGTCTGGCCATACAACCCCTTCTGCTTTGCTTTCCTTGTCTGTTTGCTTCTTGCTTGCTCTAGCCTCTAGGCTACTTGCTGAACATAGAGCCTCACACAAAGCAGACTGGGCTCTCCCCTCCAGATGTCGTCCATGCTTTCCTTCTCATCTCTAGCTGTATTACATGTGCACAGGATGTGAACAGCCATGAGCTAGGTAGTAGTCACACCTGAAGGGATAGTTATAGCTGATTTTCCGGAAGGGACTGGACCCTTCAGTCCTTCTGGAGTATCCTCCAGGACTTTACTCTGAGAGGTGATGTTGATGGACCCAGCTCACTCACCAGCCGTGGGCTGCGTCTTCCCGTACCACCTTGCCTGCCTTCTTGCTTTTGCTCCATTATATCTTACCCAGAATCCTCCTGTTTTCTCTATACTTGGCAGACATCATAGCGAAGGCATCCCATCGGTCCCCTCCATCTGAAATGCTTTCTTCGCTTTCTGTTACCTGCTTCTAAGTGCAGAACATCCATGGGACTTTGAAATCAGACACTCGTGGTGTTTAGCTCTGAGCCAGCCACTCAGCCCTTGCCTGTTTCCCTCTCAGAATAGCTGGGAGGCTCATCATGTAGTACGGGCTTCACCCTTCTGAGCACTGGTCTCCTTACTGCTAATTGTCCCCCCCCCCACACCAAGGGCACTGTGACTGTGCCCATTCATTTAACACACACCCAGCGGGTGACCACCTGAGCAGGTGCCGTTGGAGATGGGGATGTGCTTGAGACAAGACAAAGGAAAAATTTTTGCATGAGCAGGGCTTCCCTTATCTGAACGGTGCCATCTCTCCTCCTGAGTCTTCATAGAAAGCAACATACCGGACATCAGAAATGGACCGGCCTGCAGGAGAAAGGATCACTGTTTCCCTGCAACTCATAGCTATGGGCAGTTTTAAAATTGAATTTCTTATTTGAGTGTCAGAGGAGGGCATGCATGTGCTGTAGCAGGCGTGTAGAGGTCAGAGGGACCTGTGGGAGTCTGTCTTTTCTTTGTATCGTGTGTGTTTAAGAGTGACGTCAGGTCATCAGGCTTGGTGGCAGGTACCCTTAGCTACAGAGCCCTCCTCCTCGTCCGCAACAGGGATCTTGAATTCCACTTCTCCCCATTGTCAATGGTGAGTTGTTTTTAGGAATGTAGTGCCTTTGACAAAGTCAGTTGTTTCAAGAAGACATCTTCCTTTAGAAACCAGAACTTGTGTGTTTTGTCTTTCAGTGGTGAAAGTGGAGCTGGGAAAACAGAAAGCACCAAGTTGATCCTTAAGTTCCTGTCTGTCATCAGCCAGCATTCTCTGGACCTGGGCCTCCAGGAGAAGACGTCCAGTGTTGAGCAAGCCATCCTCCAAAGCAGGTAGCGCATTGCTTTTCTCCCTGCCAGGCCAAAGGGCCTTGCTTTCCTGCTGGAGAGGAATAGCTAAAATTAGTCAGTCTGACTCTCTTCCCAGCTTGCTGTTAGGATTTCATTAAGAGATCTCAGCTGTATACCGTTCATCCCAGTGTGGGGAGGCAAAGAGCTAATCTCTGTGAATTCAAAGCCGTTGGCCCTAGAGAGTTCCGTGGTAGGTAGGGTGATGTCATGAGCCTTTGTCTCACCTCCTACCACCATTGCCTCTCCTGCCCCTCCCAAAAAAAAGAAATGGTCTTGACACGGACCCAGAACTTCCTGCTACCTTCGACAACACCTGCTTTGGCAGAAGATCTCCTGGTCCGTCCATCCTTCTTCCCTCCCCTCCTTCCCTGTCAGGACATTATAGGTGGTACTTCATGGTTCTGGGAAGCAGACTGACTGCAGCTGCTGACGGAAGCTCTCTGACACACACTAACCCAGTTGCTGTAGCATTCAGACAGAGAAGAGAAGAAGAAATGCCTGTCGGTGTGAGCACAGGGCATTTGTACAACCTCACCTGGGACAGATGAACAGTACCCAGCCATGATCCTTGGAACTGCAGAGGGCTGTGTGGCTGGGTATCATCTACAGACTCACTGGGTGTCTGATTGGTGCCTTGTCAGGTTGTACCAATAGGGACATTACAGACACCAGATGCAGAGAGCTGTCCAGGGTCAGCAAACTACAACCTAGAATAATATCCTGCAGTTTTGTTTTGTTTTCAATTGGAGTTGCAGCTCAGTGATAAAATGCTTGCTTAGCATTTTCAAGGTCTAAAGTGCCATGCATACAATTGTATACACATTACGCGCTCGCGCCCACACACACACACACACCACACACACACACCAAAAATTACACTTAAGTCTATATGCCTAGTTTTGAACCATGCTTCCAGCACGGAGTTCAGTAGCAAGGGTCATCACCTTCCATTTTCAGACCTCTTCATCCGCCTCCTCCAGCGTTCTTTGTAAATAATTTCCTTGGGACCCTGCCATGCTCGTCTGTGTTGTTTCTGGCAACTTTTAAACAACAGTGGCAGCACTGGGTAGTTTCAGCAGGGACCACGTGCTCGCACAGCTGACAACAGCATCTGGCCCTTGACCGTTTAACAGTTGGAGCTGATCCAGAGATGTTAAATAAATTACCTCTAGACCATGATGCAAATAAGTGGAAGGTCCAACATCAAGGGCTTTTCAGAAACTAGATGGGGGCTCGCCCGTGCAGTAGCTGAGTCATGGGGTCCCCTTAGCTGTTCAGCTTCCTCTCACAGCATAGCTAACCACCTTCTTCTTCTCATTCAGGGGGGTGCCAGGAACAGCGCATCTCAGCAAGTGTTTAGAAAAGCCGGCTCTTCTTTAAATAAACAGTGAGGCTGGGCCCCGCGGCTGCAGAGTCCTTACATGTGTGTGCGCTAGCATCTGCCCTGAGTAATGCTCCCTTGCCCTCTGTTCACAGCCCGATCATGGAAGCCTTTGGCAACGCGAAGACGGTATACAACAACAACTCCAGCCGCTTCGGGAAGTTTGTTCAACTGAACATCTGTCAGAAGGGAAATATTCAGGGCGGAAGAATTGTAGATTGTATCCTGTTTCGTTTCATGGTTGTCTTTGCATTTGGCCCTGTCAGTGAAAACTTTGCTCTCTTATTGTAAGGGCCCCAAAAGAATGTGAAATACTTGTCTCTAGGTCAAGGGTTTTGTTTTTGTTTTTTGTTTTTTTCTCTTTAATATTATTGCATTTGGCCTGTTAGTTACTTTACAAGATAAATGATCATTTTTCCTTTGGAAATGTCCCAGATTATGCCCAAAGTCTAGATTCATCACTTAATAGTCTGGTTTCTGTTGCTATAATGTAATATCTGACTGGGTACTTGATAGAAAAAAGCCTATCTATCAAGATTGCCTTTAAAAAACAAATAGCTTTAAGCCAGTTGGTGGTAATGCATGCCTTTAGTCCTAGCCTTGGGAGGCAGAGGCAGGCAGATCTTTGAGTTTGAGGCTAGCCTGGTCTATAAAGTGAGAGGCAGGACAGCCAGGGCTGTACACAGAAACTCTGTCTAGAGAAACGTACATGATACAGACAGACAGACAGACAGACGACAGACATATGCAAACAAAATAAAGATAAAAACAGCTTTGTCTTAGGTCACAGTCAAGCAAAGATATTAATAAGTCATGTGTTCAAGCTGTCGTACAGGCCGTTGAGCTCTGTTGTAGCATGGTGGTTGGCGTCATAGAGGGAGCATGTGTGAGAGATCACATGCCAGGAATAAGAGGGACAGAGACCCAAAATGGGTGGACTCCATTCTTGACTGTCTAGTCTCCAGAAACTGACATGCTTTTAAGATCGGTGTTAGCATAACTATAGTAACCATGACCTAGCCACCTTCTCATGGGCCCCACCTTGTATGAGAGCTCTTCTGCCCTCATACCGTACACCAGGGACTTCCACATGACCATGTCTGCCCTGGAGCAGTCGCCAAGCACTAGCTGTTTGGTTGGGCACCATGACGTCAGAACTGGGTTTAGGTAAAGTGGGCTTTACTTGTTTGATGTCTTTTGGCCCAGTAGCAGTAATGTAGGTAGATGAGAGAGTAACCAAACTAGCGTGCAACTCCCCCTTCCCCATCCCCAAACCATCCGTGTCTGTTTTCTTCCTTGACCGTCCGTCACTTCTCGCATGAAGATTTATTAGAAAAAGTAAGTAGCCACGATTCAGTTCACAGTTTTCCTGTAATGGCAGTTTTCAGAGATTTGTTTTGTATTAAGTGGTAAAAGCATTTAAAATATACCAATAAATTTGGTTTCTCATCACAGAACCGGGTAGTCAGGCAGAATCCCGGGGAGAGGAATTACACATATTCTACGCGCTGCTGGCAGGGCTGGACCAGGGAGAGCGAGGTGAGTGTTGAGCAGCCTCAGCAGAGACAGGTGGATGGCACCTCGTCTTCCGCTCAAAACACATTGCGCATGACGGGTCACCTCGGCAATCCATGACTGCCACCAGTTGCTATGAAATGTGTGTCTTGAGAGGACCAGAGACGCTGGCCAAGGTCATCTGAGGCTCAAACCAGCACAGGGGGAAACTAGCAGCAGAGAATCCTGTTTGTTTGTAACCTTAGTATACTTTTAATTTAATGGATATTTGTGAGAAATGTAATGTAAAGCAAGCGGCTTTATTTCAGAGTGAGTGTGTGTGTGTGTGTTGTGTGTGTGTGGCGCGCGCGCACGGACACATGCGTGTGTATCTGTGTATGTACATGCATGTTTATGTGTTTCTCTGTACATACATGTGTATCTGTAGTTTTGCACACGTGCACATGTAAACTGGTGAGTTTGCATGTTTGCACATAGAGTCCAGAGGTGATGTCAGGAATACCCCGGTTGTTGTGCTGGAGACAGGACCACTCACTGCCCTGGAGCTTGCTGTTGAGTCTCTTCTGGTTGGCCAGCGAACCCTGGCGTTACAAACTGGCTCTCCTGCCTGATTTTTTTTAATTATTTATTTTTATTTTATGTGCATTGGTGTTTAAGGGTGTCAGATTCCCTGGAGCTGGAGTTGTAGATGGTTGTGAGCCGCCATGTGGTTGCTGGGAATTGAACTCAGGACCTCTGGAAGAGCAACCAGTGCTCTTAACCACTGAGCCATCTCTCCAGCCCTCCCCCATGATTTTTTTTGTTTTTTTGGCTTTTTGAGACAGGGTTTCTCTGTGTAGCCCTGGCTGTCCTGGAACTCACTCGTAGACCAGGCTGGCCTCGAACTCAGAAATCTGCCTGCCTCTGCCTCCCAAGTGCTGGGATTAAAGGTGTGCGCCACCACTGCCTGGCCCCCCATGATTTTTTAATGTGTGATCTAGGGATTGAACTCCATCTACTTACCTGAGCCATCTCCCCAGGCGATGGTTTTACTTTTAAAACACACCTAAGTAAAACTCATTTCTAAGTTTGTGCTTATTGTCTTTTTTTTTGTCCCACTAGAGAGTGGACCTAGAACTTATATGTCTTAAGCAAGTCCTTTCCCACTGAACCATGTCTAAACCTAAGTATTTGGCTTTTAAAAGAAAGCAATAAAGCAGCAGTCACATTAATTTGTTTTCTCTGATTCTGTTTAATGAAGTCGGTTTTATTTCCCTGGGATTATTAAAAGGTAACTCTACCAGCGTCTTAGCGTGTGGTCTTGAAGTATAGGACTGTGTGTATGCTCCAGTTATTAAACCAGAATACAGTCCCTAGTTACTCAGGTAAATTACAGTGATGTCATCTGAATTTTGTCAGTTACAACACCTGAGTACTGATGTCGCGTCTTTCTTTGTCTTTCTGTAGAAGAGTTTTATTTATCTTTGCCAGAAAACTACCATTACTTGAATCAGTCTGGGTGTACTGAAGACAAGACCATCAGTGACCAGGATTCCTTCAGACAAGTTATTGTAAGTTCATTTTTTTTTTTTTTTAATTTCTCCTAATAAGAATATGAATTTCATTTTTGCTCTTAAAAAAAAAAAAAGGGTTTTTTTTTTTTTGTAAGGAAGACAGAAGTTATTACATTCGGCAGAACGCGTGGGAACTGTTATTTCTTTCCGTGTAAGTCAGAGTGAAGCCTGCTTTCTGGGCTGGAAGGGAATCAATCCTAGGTGTCCTTTGGACATTTGGTGAGTGGCTGTGTCAATCAGGACAAATGTGTGGATCACCTGGTACAGGATGTTGAGGTCGGTGCCCTCTGCTCCTAAACACTAAACCCACAAACCTCGCCAATAGATCTCCAGGTTTGAGTTCATAGAAGGGTTTCTTTTGAAAAATAGCTCCATTAGCTCTGGCACAAGGTCACCATTGGTTTGTCATACAGTTCCTGCAGCCTCTCAGAACTTGCTCTGGTTACACGGTCGGTCCTGATCCTGGACTCTGGCTCATGGCGGCAACAGTTGCTAGCGTCTCTCAGTTTCCCCAAACCTCTGGACAGTGTGCCTCGCATTGAATAAGCCTGGTCAGCATACACTGTGAAACAGCCTTATCTGTCTGAGTATGGCTGGAGGTCACACCGTGGTGGGCTCAGTGACTTTGCCAGAGTCCTCAGCTGTAGAATACAGTGTATCCAGGGTTGACTCATTGTGTATCTATCTCTAATCATAGATAACTAGAGCAGACACAAGGGCATGCATCCCTGTCTGTCCACTGCTCATAGCATCCTATATAACAGCAGAGGGAAAACATTTTTCATGATTATAAATGTACTCAATATATTCAGGCCTTTTTTTACTGTTGCTGTTTACTAAACAATACAGTGTAATGGTTATGTATATATACATACGAACACACACGTGCAAGGCCAGGGCTTTGCCTCTTGCATCCCTGAAGACTGCACTCTACATATATTTCTTGGAGGGAAAGGGTCTAGGAACCTAGAAGGCAGACGGCTTTGTAATGAGAAAAGTGTGAGGCGAGAAAGAATGAAGAAAGACAGCTTAAAGCACAGTTATCTCTCAGTTCCTGTGGGGCACTTGGGAGAGAAAGCTAGATTTTATGACGTATTCTTTTAAAATATCATATTAACCCCATATCTCTGAGTCCTGCATCTCTATAGATAACCAAATTCAGATAGAAAATACTTCTAAAAGAAGAGAAAAAAGGTTGCATCTACAAAGCCAATACAGCATCAGAACTGCTGTTTACGTAGCAATGTGTTTGGTATCATAGGTAATCTAGAGGTGGTTAAGTCAGCATGGTGGCCAGGCACAGTGACAAATGCGTGTGATCGCAGCACTGGTAAGACTGAGGCATGGTGACTGATGCAAATTTGAGGCCAGCCTGGGCTGTGCTGCTTAGTGAGTTCAAGGCTAGCCTGGGCTACAAAACAAAACCTTGCCTATAAATAAAGTATGAAGGATGACCGCATGGGTCGTATGCAAATGCTGAACAATTGTAAATACAGAGGTAGATTAGGCTTTCGTGGGTTTTTATATCCTGGGACTCCTGGCACTAGTGCCTCATGGGTACCGAGAGATAGCTGTGCTTTAAGTCGGCTCTTCATTCTGTTCTGGCCTCACACCTTTTCCACAGCAAGGCCTTCTTCTCTCTCCCAGTTGTAGAAGCATGCACTGAAATTAGCACTCATCCTTATTCTTGAGGAATCAGGGGAAAGAGCTGGCCTTGGGAGTTTCTTCTGCTGCTTATGCTCTTTTCTTGAAGCTGAAGAAAAATAATCTGTTATTAAAAGATACTGTTGCTGTAGACAGATAGGTAATTATCTAGTTTAGTCTTGCTGCGGGCCCCACCCCCAGGGAGCTGTGACTAACGGGGTGCATTGTCTGGGAGGACCTTGGGTGCTGTCTGGCTCTTCCCCTGGGGCACCGTCTCCCCACACAAAACGGTTCCTTGCTGTTGGCCCAAGTCAGTTTAGGAAGTTTGTCTTTCTTAATCCCAGTGTTTAAGCATGACTGTTACATTGAAGTAACACGTGTCGCCGGGTGGTGGTGGCGCACGCCTTTAAGCCCACACTTGGGAGGCAGAGGCAGGCAAATTTCTGAGTTCAAGGCCAGCCTGGTCTACAGAGTGAGTTCCAGGACAGCCAGGACTACACAGAGAAACCCTGTCTCGAAAAACCAACAAAAAAAAAAGAAAGAAAGAAAGAACACGTGTTGGCATTTGAAATTTGATCTTTGACAAAATGATGTATCATGTTAAAAGGCAGGGAAGTTTATATATGAAATTGACATAACTTCTGGAATACTGTAGTCTAATTGCACATTCTCTTCATGGATATCCTTGTAGGTCTATAAATACTCAGTTTACAACTACTTATCAGTATTAGCCCTTCGTAAGTATTAATTTAAAAATTAGGTGATATTTACTAACATCATAAATGTGACATTTTCCTGGTTATTTAACCTTTTAGTTTTATTCCAGGAGTTCTAAGCAAGGGTTTTAAAAAAAATAAAAAAGTGCACCTTTGACAGGAAGAAGGGGATATATTCCTTCTTGGAAATAGCAAGGTTTCCCTCCTCTCAAGCTTGTGAGAATTAGGGATTGGTGTTTAAGGTAATTTATTATGCACATAGCTGAGACCCCTTCTAGCAAGTGATACACACGGTCAGGTATAACATTTAGAAACAGTGAAAACTTTCTGATATAGGAAACAAGGAGAGCAGAAAACAGTAATAGATGTTACACATACAGAATCCCTTTATTAAAAAATTATTTTGTATATCATATACTTAACGGCAGTTATAAGTGGAGAAAAATACTAAATAAATGTTTCAAAGGTGTTACTTTACATGTCACGATTCTACAATTTTATTTTATTCTATGCCATTTTCTGAATGCTGTGTTTTTATAAGGAACATATGATCTTTTTAATGATTATTTATCATTTATTATTCCTTCATTGTTTGGGAGGACACCTGCTTTTCCATGGACCATAGGCAATGACTGTACGGTCAATGTCATAGCCAGTTTTATTATAGCTTCCAAAATTGCACCATAAATTTTTCAGCTGAGATTGAAAGCCATTTCAAGTCAGAAATAACAACGAATTTATTTTACTGCCTCCATCTGGGCCCCAAGATGGCGGCTCATGAATGTGAGTGAAGTAGAAGAGACTTTGATGCATGACGGTCTGCTTGTTCTCTTACTTCACGAATAATGCACATTTATAGCATCCTTGGCTGTGGACCACTGCTAAGATTTTGGGACTTCATAGACCTCAGTGCATGCACCCAGGGGTTTTGAGTGTGCATATGTATGTATGTGCAAATTCATGCTACATGGATCAGATCATATTACTTTTCAAACAAGGTTTTTGTTTTTGTTGTTGTTTTTCTCTTTGAATCTTGGTAAACTTGGGACTTGTTGACCTGGAGAACAGGGAAAGGGTTGGGATTTGGTAGCATCTTTGCCTGACATGCACAGAGCCCTGAGCTCAGTGCAGGGACGGGACGGCACCACGTAAACCATGTGTGGTGGCACTCACCTGAATCTCCATGAGGCAGGAGGATTAGAAACTCGAGGTCAAAGCCAGCCTGTGCCACATGCTACCCTGGCCTCAAAGCCAACAAGAGAAGAACAAGAAGTGGAAGACTGGGGAGATACGGATTGGTTGCCTAATGGCCCTGCAGAGGGAGTATGTCAGCTTCCTGGCTAAGGATACTGAAGCCAGGGCAGTTTTCAAAGCGAGGATTACAGAGGTGTTTTTGAATTAATGATCCCTTATGCAGGGACCCCTAGGAGGCTATCAAGGAGGCAGTGTGTGGGTGATAGACAGAGATCCTTGTAGTACTTCCTGTGAGAACACTGGTGTGCACCAACGCCTCTGCAGGAATCCTTCTTGTCAGATGTATATGAAGCAGAGTCCTTCCTTCATGCCTTTAGTTAGCCAGTTGCAACTTGACACACACACAAAAAAAATTCTCTACTGTGATTCCAGCAGCCTCTAATCAACGTAAGCTAATGTCATCCATGGAATAGTTTCATATAGCATATATAAAACATAATGTGGCATTACTTAGTACATCTCTACCAAAGTACTTATTTTTCATTTCTGAAGTTCCCAACAGTTTCCATTTTCCACCCTTCAAGCATACCATGGGTCAGAGTTCAGCCAAGGTCCCTGTGCTCTCTGAAAGGGCCTCTTGCATCTGGTTGCTAGTATGACACACTTGTTGCTGGTGTGACAATCTGCTGCTACAAATTTTAGCAGCACATATCACCCCCCCACACACCAGGTTCACAGGCATCTATTTTATATACTTAATAAAAATTTCTGTTGAACAAAAATCTCTGTATAACTCTGTTTTACAACTAGGTTGTGTTTGGGAATTTCAAGCCATACTGAGAATTTCCCAGGATTTTCCCTTCATTTTGAGCTGTATTTATTGAGATAATAAAATGGTTATAACGGCCTTTAATGCAGCCACTCTTGCCAGAGCGAATGGGAGAGACTGCTTAGTAAACAATTATAAAAAAAAAAAAAAAGACATTGAGACAGCAAATAAAGGTTCTCTCGCAAGAGTTCTAACACATGTGCCCAGGCTGGTAATAATTGTTGGAGCTGTTAAATTTCCCTGTGATTAATTCAGTCACCACTATCACCATAGTCTAATTCAATAATCAGTTAGAATTAGACTTGAGAAGAAAGAAGTTAAGTGGGCAGTGGTGGCCCACGCCTTTAATCCCAGCATTTAGGAGGCAGAGGCCAGTCTAGTCTATAGAGAAAGGACAGCCAGGGCTATGCAAACAAACCTTGTCTCAAAGGGAAAAAAAAGGAAGAAAAAGTTAAAATTCATTAGTACAATGAACATATTAACTCTGTCCCCTTTCACATTTCCATATACAACCTTTGTATATATTTTAAGAAGTTAACAAAAATATTCGTGTGTGGGTTTGTGTCTGTCTGTCTAGGTGCCTATGTGCACATGCGCACTTGCTTGGAGTGTACACTTAAAAGCTCAGAGAATATCCTTTTGTGTCCAAAAGGCGACTTCCACACTGTTGGAGATGGTCTCTTGTTGGCTCACAGCCTGCACGGGCTTCTCCTTATACCCTACCCCGTCACCCCAGCACTCTAGGGCTGCAGTTTGCTGTACTGCATCCGGCTTTCACGTGGTCTGGGGACCGGAATCCAGGTGTAACGATTGCATGGCAGACGCTTCAGCCACTGGGCCGTCCGTCTCCCCAGTCCCCAGTAACTCTTTATTATGAACTGTGTGTTGATAAGTTCTCACTTGATAGGAACTTCTGCTACTGTTCCCACATTTGAAAATCTTACTCGCTTTTAGTACTATAGAGCCTAGCTAGGCGACTCGATGAATGGTCATTTCTATGGTCACTGTAAGATTGGCCAAGGAAACAACAAAACCAGGATTTTCTTCTATTATTGAGATGATGACCTGCTACATAACCCAGTCTACCCGTGAGCTTGTGGTAATTGTCCTTCTCCAGCCTCTCAAATGCTGGGATTATGGGCATACATTGCCATGATAGTTTATGAAGTCACAGAAAAGGGAAAGGGAATTTTGCACAGCCTACTACTTTGTAATTATTTTTGCTGATTTCTGACTTGGTCTTTAACTTTGCTTTAAAAGTCTCGAGACTAAGAAATGATTAATTCTTAATTAATTCATTTCTTGCCCTGACTTTTCTGCATATCCTCTTACCTCTCCGGTTTATATGAAGAAAGCAATGTTTGCTGTGCTTTAATACCGGAGTAAGAGAACATCTGGTTCCCGCTGTGATGGCAGTGACTCCTAAGCTACGTTAACATAAGCAAGAGGCTGTCTGTCTCACAGACATGTGGCCGTGTACTGCAGGAGCATTGTTAAAGTCAGAGGTTATCCATCAGGTTTTTAGTTTCCTTGTCTTTAGATCCATATCTCATAACTGAACTTAGCCATGGGCGGTTTCTCATTTTCTTCTAGACGGCAATGGAAGTCATGCAGTTCAGCCAGGAGGAAGTTCGGGAAGTGTTGAGGTTGCTGGCAGGAATACTGCATCTCGGCAATATAGAATTTATCACTGCTGGAGGGGCGCAGATTTCCTTCAAAACAGGTGAGATGATGCCTGACACCCTCCCCCTGACACCTTCCCCTGACCTCTGACCCCCAACCCTGCTCCCCTTCAAGGTTTTCCTTATAAGAGATTAGACTCAGAAAATTGACATCTTGTCTTTTACGGAAAGTTTTCTGGCATCTAGAATAGAGCTATAGATTTCCCCCAGCCTTTGGTGCTGGGGCTTGAACCCATGGTCTCACCCCTCAGACATGCTAAGCACATATGCCCAGCTCAGGAACTGTGGGGCTCCACCTGTGTGGTGTCAGGTGTCAGGGCAAGAGTCCAAGGTTCCTGACCTGGGGTTGGTGTCTGTTCTTGTTCTTATTAAGAAGGAAAATGGACCAAATAAGTCGACAGACAATTGAGCAGCAAGTACTTGCTACAGGAAAAACGTAGAGTCAGGCGCTGTCACGCTTTGCCTTGGTTTGCAGAGTTATCCAGCGGGGTTCATAGCTCTGCTGGAAGGTGTCTCTTATCTGTTCTTTATCCGTTTGCACTGTGCCCGCCTCTTAGTAGAGAGTACCTTGAAGCTTGATGGCTATATAAAACGCCAGCTGAGGTACTTTAAATATGTATGCATATGTACTATATATATATATATAGTATTTATATAATTTATATATAATTTTGAGAAGTTTTCTGATAGAAGCAATAAATCTTGTTGCAGAAATGGGTACTGGATGTGTTTGGGGTCAACATGTCTCTCCAGGAGCCTGGTTCTCCTGGCCAATGGATATTGTGTTTGATTCCCCCATAGTTTCCCTCAATGTCTTAGGGCCCAAAGAACCTTTGTTTAAGAGTTAAAGAGCGAGAAATGGCTTGAAATTCAGACTGGTGGCTTTTGGAAGGAGCTGTTTCTAGAGGAACCAGCACCCTCTTCTGGTGGCCTCAGGCAATGCATGTGCGTAGTTAAACGTGCAGTCATTCTCTGTCTCCCTCTCTCTCTCTCTGACTCTCTATCTCTCTGTGTCTTCTCTTTGTATCTCTCTCTCTGAACAGAACCTTTGTTTATATGGGTCATGTTTGTTCATATTTACTGCATTAAACATTATGCAGTGGTTTAATACAGGCCTGACAGCCAGCACACAGGCAGACGGTGAGTTGCCAGTGATCCTAGGCTACAGAGCAAGACCATTGCCAAGGCAGACAGCCAAGCACAAGACCGTGTCTTAGCAACAAAAGAAACCCCAAGAAACAGAAAACATGTATTTATTATCTGAGAGAGATGTGACTCATCCAATAAAGTACTTGCTCTGAGTTGTGTTATAGATGCATCCAGTGAGTTTGGGTACCACAGCATCAGGTGGTCCCAGAATTTTGACCAACTGTGGTTTTCTGTAATAAAGCAGAAGGATTCAGTGCTGGGGACCAAGTAATGGCCGGTGATACTGAGGTCCTGAAGAGGTCTGTGGCTATTTTCACTGGTAGCACTCAAATGACTGGCTTTGCTACTACCCTTCTCTGACCCGAACAGAAAAACTTCTAAGAGATGACAGGACACAAGGTATCTTACCAAACTGAATTTAAAAACTGATACATGGGGCTGGAGAGATGGCTCAGTGGTTAAGAGCACGACTGCTCTTCCAGAGGCCTGAGTTCAATTCCCAGCAACCACATGGTGGCTTACAACCATCTGTAATGGAATCGGATGCCCTCTTCTGGTGTGTCTGAAGAGAGCAATAGTGTGCTCATATACATAAAATAATAATAAATAAATCTAAAAACAAAAACAAAAAAAAAAAAACAGCTAGATACATGGTATCCAGGCTTGAAAAATGGCTCAAGAGTTAGGAGTCCTTGCTGCTCTTGCAGAGGACCCAGGTTCGAGTCCTTGAACCCACAGAGGGGATCACAACCATCTGGCCTCGAAGGCACCTGCACTCACAGGTAACATACAGACAGGCAGGTACACATACATGCACATACATAACATCTGTAAACTTCTGAAAGAGACTGAGAATCTAACTGTCTTTGGTCATGTCGGACATTAAGAAAAGCTGCTGCAGGCAGAAACCATCACTACATGAGATGTGTCTGTCATTTCTGCCCGAAGAGTTCTAGACTGTCCTCCGCTTTCTGTGAGGTTATATGTGGCGAGGTCTGAACCCAGCTGAGGTCCAGTGTGTTTGAGGACTGTGGGTTCACCTATGCCTCCTTCTTCACTTTCAGCTTTGGGTAGGTCTGCAGAGTTACTTGGGCTGGACCCAACACAGCTCACAGACGCGCTCACCCAGAGATCCATGTTCCTCAGGGGAGAGGAGATCCTCACGCCTCTCAGCGTTCAGCAGGTATGGCCTCCTGCCCGCAGTGTCATTGAGACTTGTCTCAAGGACAGCCTGGGGTTTCCCATCCATGTCTTCACTTTGCATGTGTGATCCCAGTGAGCGGCTCAAATACTGGCTCATGGGTAAAATAGAAAGGATACCCAAGTTTGGGAAATCGGTGAAACTGTTTTGTAAGTGACGGGAAGTGTAGCTGGGGCTGAGACCTGAGCCTTCTACTTAAGGCTGTCTGTTCTTGGGAAACGTGTTCACTGTGCCTCAGTTCCCCCTTTCATAGGCCAAGAATAGTTATACCCAACTCATAGGACTCTTATGGGGATAAAAAAATAAATAAACCAAATACTGGTATAAGTGTTTAGCATCTGCTGCAGAGTAAACACCCAATCAAAATCAGCCATGAACATTGTCACCATCACCAAGCGAGAGCACTGCGAAGCACTATTTACTGCTCTTTGCCTCTGCTGCTGACTGTTTACAATTACATTTCTAATCTTCCTTTTCAATTGTCTTTACAATTATTTATTCGTGTGTGTGCCTTGCACTCGAGTGGAAAGCAGAGGATACATTGTGGGAGTCAATTATCTCCACGTGGTTCGTGGGGACCGACACCAGGATCGCAGGCTTGGTGTCAGACAGCTGTCCCATGAGCTATCACCCGCCCTTTCTAATTATCATCTTTCTCTTTTCAGATAGCTTCTCACTATAGGCCCTGACTGACCTGAATGCCTGTGGAGACAAGCAGGCCTTGAATTTTAGAGACCTGCTTGCCTCTGCTTCCTTTATATTGACATGTAAAGACATGTTCCAACACACCTGGCCTAATCTTTCTAAATAAAAAAATGTTATCCGTAAGTAAAGAATCTTTTTTTGGTTCAAAATAGATAGCTGTCTTCATCTATGGCTGAACTAGAAATCTCTTCTGAGAATAAGCTGTGCGATTTATTTTTCTTCAAGAGGTTATTCATAGACCTGCTTCCTGTTGTTCACTTTATATACATGGCCTCAAACATGTAATAGATTGAGTCCTCTCTTACATGTGAGGATTAAAGGTTAGTGCCTCAAGTAAAAATCTTTATGATAAAAAACTAAGAAATAATTTAAAACTAGTTTCAATATTTTAAACATAATTTTAATATATTCTAAGTAATGTTTCATATACATTCAATATTAACTATACAAATGGATATATGTTGTATATGCATATATGTATATATAACATAATAAAAAAAATACAGCACACACACATATCCATGTATATAGATTTGAAGTCCTTTCTATAACTGGACATGTGAAGTTGAGTTGGAAGGCAGGTCTTTATGAATGGGTCTATCAAGTCAGTAAATGGGTCTGACTCTTCTTTTTTTTTTTATTTTCCTGGAAGACATTGATTCAGTTAGCCGGAACCGCGTCCTTCCCACAGCGGGCAGGATGGCTGCTTATGCCTTCTGCCACGGTCTCCTTCCCCACCCCTTCCAGGCAGTAGATAGCAGAGACTCACTGGCCATGGCACTTTACGCTCGCTGCTTTGAGTGGGTGATCAAGAAGATCAACAGCCGGATCAAAGGCAAAGACGACTTCAAATCCATCGGCATCCTTGACATCTTCGGATTTGAAAACTTCGAGGTACGCGGGCCGAGAGCGCAGCAGGAGCCTTCTGTGTAGAAACTGCTCTTCCACAGTTTCTCAGAGCCGCCATGGGTGGTTTTCCCTGCACACTTCTCTTCTCTCCGGCCCCTTTGTCGTTGTTCTGTGTACTCTTAGGGGCCCTGGAGAACTTACTCTCTGTATCCGCCCTCAGGTTAACCACTTTGAGCAGTTCAATATCAACTATGCGAATGAGAAGCTCCAGGAATACTTCAACAAACACATTTTTTCCTTAGAACAACTGGAATACAGCAGGTAAGCACACAAGAGTCCACTCCAAAAAAAAAATATGTGTGTGTATGTGTGTATATATTTATATATGTATATTTATATATTATTTTTTTAAATCAGTAAGCAAGTTCATGTGATTTTTGCTTTCTTGATCTCACATGACTTTTTCTTCTTCCCCAGAGAAGGATTGGTGTGGGAAGATATTGACTGGATAGACAATGGAGAATGTCTAGACTTGATCGAGAAGGTAATGGGTAACTGAAGAATGAATGCTTGCAGTCCCCAGGGAGTCCAGCTGGGCTGGTTCATATTTATGGGAACAAAATAACTTGTGCAAACACGCACATCAAAGATGAGAATGTGGGAACACAATGGGCCATTTGGAAACTATGAGTGCAAGTGCACCGTGAGGTTGAATGTAACCACTTGGCTGCTTCAACCTATTGTCTCATTGAGCTGAGTGTTTTAGAATCAGCATTTTGTGTGTGTGAACCGGTCTCTCTTAGGTCTTAAGGTGCCAGCAAAGTCTTGTAGACTGGCCAGTTGTAAAGGTTTATCCAGGACATTTTAATGGGTCCCATTTTTGGAAAGGCCTATATAGAAGTTCATTGCTTTTCTTTGTCATTGCTTTTTTTGGTGTGCTGTCCTATTCTGAATCTCTTAAGCCCCCAGGATGGCAGCGGAGTTTCTCTTTTAAGTACCGAACTGCTAGAGATGGAATGGGTTGGAGCTCTGAGGTGATTTCAAAGACAAGACATTCCACACTTAATCCATTCCACCGCTGTCTCTCCTCCTATAGAAACTTGGCCTCCTTGCCTTGATCAATGAAGAGAGTCATTTTCCTCAAGCCACAGACAGCACTTTGTTGGAGAAGTTACACAATCAACACGCTGTATGTAGAAACCCGCCAGCCCTTGGTTTTTGTCCGAGCAGCAGATGAGAGCATTAAGATGATATGATGAGCCCTCTTCTGCGACATCATCCGTGTCCTTCCTCTCTTAAGCTGGAGTTTCCCCCTCCCTTACTTACTAGAGCCATAGTGAAAAAGTTAGCTTTGGGGCAGCTGCGCAGAATGAGCCCAGTTTTATTTATTTCCTAAGTGGGGAACCGAAGTGTTTAGCTATTGTCTGAAAGAGCTGGGAACTATGGTTTGGAGGGCATTCCTTGCCATATGGCAAAACTCTGATGATACTGGCTAGCTTTGCAGTGGTTGCCTTGTGGTAAATGAATTTATCTAGAAGTCAAAGGAAATCAAGGAGTAAAATAAGGCTCTTTTTTTTTTTTTTTTTACGTTAGAATAACCACTTTTATGTGAAACCCCGCGTCGCAGTCAACAATTTTGGAGTGAAGCACTATGCAGGAGAGGTAATTTCTTCATAAGATTATCAAGGGTTGGGGGCGTGGCTTAGTTGCCTGTACACTTACTAGAAATATAAAAATCTGATTTGATACCAAGTACCACAAACACCAGGCATGGTGATGTATCCCTGTAACTCCAGGGTGGTGGAAGCAGGAAGGTCAGAAGGTAAAGGCATAGAAATGACAAACTACAACTATCACTTCAGCCGGGAAAGAGGAAACTTGAAGTCAAATATGAATGATCATATCTAGGAACCCCAAACATAATGTTCCAATATAGACACTGCATCATAAGTTTTATAGTACCAAACCAGAGAAAAATCGTACAGACACTCTCAGATACATGGAGGTGAGCACCAGGTCGGTAGTACAGCATAGAAAGCAAGCAGAAAGCCTCTGCCACAGGGCCTCAGAGAACATTTTTTTTTTTTTTTTAATGTATGTGAGTACACTGCCACTGTCTTCAGACACACCAAAAGAGGGCATCAGATTCAATTACAGTTGGTTGTGAGCTACCATGTGGTTGCTGGGAATTGAACTCAGGACCTCTGGAAGAGCATTCAGTGCTCTTAACCACTGAGCCATCTCTCCAGCCCCTCAGAGAACATTCTTAAGCTTTCTTCTTGATGGAAGCTGGAGATTGTTAAATTAATGCAGCCAAAAGGTTTCTTGGGATATGTCACAAAGACATTAGGTTACACGCAGAGGAGGAAGTGGCTATTCAAGAGGCCAAGATAGCCCAAGACAATTAATTAGTGCTTAGGCCCCCTACCTACAACATTGCAAACTCTTCATAGACATTAAAGTTCCACTTAATCTGTGTAGAAAGACCAAGCAAGTATATTGTCTTCTTTCTGCGAGTTTCATCCAGTCAGAAATTCAAGGTCATTCTTGCCTTCAGAGGTGTGAGGTCAGTCTGTGTTGCATGAGACATTACATACATACATACATACATCATACATACATACATACATACATACATACATACATGGATGGACGGACGGACAGACAGTCAGATACAACAACAGGGTATTTATTGATATTTGCATACTTGGTCCTCACAAAACCTAGTAGATCATAACTTGAAAGTAATTTATTAAGAGTATGACATTTTCTCTTACTTTGTTTTTAAATTAGGTGCAGTATGATGTCCGAGGCATCTTGGAAAAGAACAGAGACACGTTTAGAGACGACCTTCTCAACCTGCTGAGGGAAAGCAGGTATATGGCTTCTCCCCGTGATGTCATTAACAAGCACATTACCCTGTCTGCACATGTCCGTCATTTGTGAACAGGGAACAGACTATCACAGAAGCACTTGACTTAGCATCTTCTCCAGTGGCTTAAGGGCTATAATAGAGAAGCAGGGGGTGTCCATAATGAGGCAGGAACCACAAATCCATGGGGTGCATATTCTTCATGTATTCTGTTAAATGGAGGGGGGGGGCAGTTCAGCCATTTGCTGAGAGGAAATCACTGTGGTGGCCACAGCTGTGGCCAGAGGCTAAGCTTCCATATCGGGCCTGTTTGGCTCAGGAACCTGATCTTGACCAGTCCGGCCTGCCTGCCCACTCCGGTCGGTCGTTGAGCTGTTTCAATTTCAGGTCTGGTTTTTATAGGATCCTGTTTCTCATTGTTGTGAGATGTCAAGAAAGTCAAGCCGGTGTTAATGCAGCTAGAATCATGAATGTATTAGTCAGTTACTCATTCATTTAGCAATTGTAAGTTCACACCATGGAATCAAGAGTTAAGGAAAGTGTAGACAATTTTAACCATCCATTTAGCTATTTGTATCTACTAAGGCAGGAAGTCCCCTATTGTCCGATGACTTGGTAAAAGAGACAGGATTTGAGACAAAGCCCTCCCTTGTAGGCTTTTCAAACCTTGGGGGAATATAGCATGAATATATACAGAAATAGCTTTTAATGGCTAAGGAAGGAAGTAGACAATTGTTAAAAAGTTGTGCTGTTTCTCCGATGTGTAAATACCAGGTGTCACCCTGTCACTTAGCCAGCTGTGAAGTGTGAAGGGAGCCAAGCTGAGCTCGCATCTGAATCAATCGCTCGGATCTTTCCTTCTGTTCTCGCTTGTGAATATGCTCTGCTTCAACCAGTCTCGGCTGCTTCTGTTTGTAGATAAGGTTTCGGAGCGGCAGAAAAGACGGGATGCCGGGAAATGGCCCAGCATGTTACCTGACAAGGCTGTCTTAGCTGTCAGCATCCAAAGGATACATTTAAACACAAGCCGCCTGTTGGTGTTAAGGGGTGGCCTTTTGTTGTGGTGGAAAGCTGTAGAGTGCAGAGCTGCTCTCCAAGATCACAAACTGTCCCAGTGTAAAAGGGGTGCAGCCTGAGGTTCCCCTTTGCAAGTGGGAGAGCCTACTTCCCTTTCACCTTGGACAGCTTTGACCTTTTAATGGATCGCAAGCTGTCCTCTAAGAATTTAAAGGAGTTAGGGTGCAGAGCAGCCCAAGGCAGAAGCCCAAACGTCTCTGAGACACAGGGAGGAATCCTGCCTGCCATCTCCACCCTGAGGATACAGTTGGTGGATGGATGGCCCTTCTGCCTTTCCCTGTGGCGGGGACACCATCAGCATGCCAGCGCTGTAGCCAGTAACATCCACAGTGCCAGGAAGATGATGAGTTATCAGGAAGCCTTTTACTTTATCAGTAGAAGTGATGGTTTAAATAAATTCACTAACTGTGTAATAGGGCTACGATCTCCTGACCATGACCCAGGCACGTGCCCCTAGCCTTGTACCGCATGCTCATTTTATTCTTGCTTTGGAACCAGAAAACAAATTCTAGAATTACTCCCATTGTTCCAGATGAGCTACTGAGGCCTAGAGAGAGAGATAGGGCATCTCGTATTCATGATGCAGCTTCGAAGTAGAAGAGTCAGGATTTGAACCTGTGTCCCTCTAGATGTTCCTACTAGCACTGTCCCAACACACACACGTGTCAGATTGAACCTCCACCACAGTGCACAGCGGACATAACACAACAGCTCTGACCAACTGTTGATTGAAAATCTTTGTTAAAAATAACAAAAACAAAGCCCGTGGCTATGCTGAAAGTGCACAGACTTCTGTCTTGCCGTTATTTCGAAACCAGTGCTTCTCAAACTATGGGTGGTAACCCTTTTGGGGGTTGAATGATTGTTTCACAGGGTCACTAACTAAGACACATCAGAAAAACAATAAACGCTTTACATTACGGTTTGTAACAGTAGCAAAAGAACAGTTTTGAAGTAGCAACAAAAATAATTTCGTAGGTGGGGGTCACCGCAACAGGAGCAACTGTAGTCAAAGGTCACAGCATTAGGAAGGCTGGGAACCACCCCCCTAAACTGTAACACTTTATACTATTTAGGGAGAATGGCCACTCTTCTTGTTGTACATAATCTAGCCATGGTTTAAGGTGTATGGGGAAATGTGTATCCCTGCAAACAGTGCCTTATTATAAACATGGGACCTGAGCGTTTTGAATATGGTTTCCATGAAAGGTCCTGGAATCCGTTGCCTCTCCAGCCCAGGAAGCTACTGTATCCAACCATGCAGATGAGGAAGGGAAGGCTATAGGGTTCAGGTGGATCTGCTGCCTATTCCTCAGTAAGACCCCTTCCCCGTCACTGTCTTTCCATTTCTTCTCTCCTGGGGAGTCTGGTGCTCTGAGGACTCTCACACTGCCAAGCAATGGTTGGCTGATTCTCTTTTTGTTTCTTTGTTTCAAGATAGGTCTCTCTGTCTGTTCCAGGCTGTCCTGGAACAAGCTAGATGAGGCTTGGCCTTGAACTCAGAGATCCAGGTGCCTCTGCCTCCCAAGTGCTGGGATTAAAGGCGTGCGCCACCTCTGCCAGGCCCAGCTGAATCTTTGTATATTCTTACAGTGATTCAGGCCCCAGTGTATTATTCTAATTATCATTGTAGAACAGCACTGTCATTACAGTGACCCGGTACCTGACGGTCTGTGTGCACACCTCACAGTCCTGGGCTTCCTTCACACAGGTTTGATTTCATCTATGACCTGTTTGAACACGTTTCCAGCCGCAACAACCAGGACACCTTGAAGTGTGGAAGCAAACACCGGCGGCCTACTGTCAGCTCGCAGTTCAAGGTCAGTCCGAGACACTGGCTTGCAGGAAACTACCATTCTTGGGATCCAGACAACCTGAGGCAGGAGTCGGGTGGACGAGCGGTGTATGAGAGACTGAACACGTTTCTGTTTCTGTTGTAACACGTTTTAAAGCGGCAGAGTTTCAGGGGTAATGGCTCCAGGGTTGAGGACCTAATGCAGGGTGAGAGTACTTGATGGTTTTTTTTTTTTCAATCATTCTTAAGGATCTTCGCTCATTTCCCAACTCTTGTTTTGTTTTTGTTTTTTGTTTTTCGAGACAGGGTTTCTCTGTGTAGTCCTGGCTGTCCTGGAACTCACTCTGTAGAACAGGCTGGCCTCGAACTCAGAAATCCCCTGCCTCTGCCTCCCAAGTGCTGGATCAAAGGCGTGCGCCACCACCACCCGGCTTCATTTCCCAACTCTTAAAAATAAAAAGGTACACACATGAATATTTAGGCTTTCTTTGAGATTTTATAATTAACAAAATATTTTTTGCTATTCTTTTCCTCCACTGGTATAACAGTCTCAGAGTTACCAAGGTGATTAAAATAGAAATATTTTATTAGTTCAAATCTTATTTTTGTTTTGAGAGACAGAATGGGAAGGACTGTGTAGGCTGGCCAGTGCTTGTGTGTGTGGATGTTAATAGTGACAACAATATATATAGTGGTTTATTGTCTTGATACTTTACCACAAGAAGAACCTGGGATACTTATGATATATATAAAAGAGATACATATATAGATAGACTATATGTATAGAATTTTTAGAACCCTGAAATATTTTAAATATTTGTATATATAATATACATAAATGTGTCAAGATATGTGGTTTTGCATGATGCATAAAAATAAATGTCTTTTAAATAAATAAGGGAAAGCTATTTAATGCTAAGCTGTTGAAATACCTTCTTAAGAAGGCTTATTTTGTGTTCCCCAGTCATCATTATTATTATTGTATTTAAAATTTCATGTGAAAATAGGGTATATTTCTTCCCATGTCTGAATATTGGTCTTTTTCATATATATAATATTCATATATCTCAACTATATATATGAGAAAAGATACTTTGTTATATATAATATATTAATATGTATATACTATTATGATACTATGTTACATATAACATAACTATTATACCTGGGAATATATATCAGGACTATATATTTCAGAACTATAACCTGGGGATATATTATATATCTCAGAACTGTCATACCTGGGAATAATGGCCATTTTTATCCAAATAACAGTCATTCCAGTTACCCAGGTCTAAGTGAAATAAAGTACATCAGCACTGTGTAAACTTTCAGCACTGTGAATGTGTAAGCTTTCTCCTCATTTGGAGATGCAGCCTCTGAAGACCTCTGCCCCCTCATCTAATTATCTGTTTGCCCCTTAAGTGAAAATCCTGGCTGAAGGGGCAATGGCGCCTGTCAGCCAGCAGATGCTGATGAGATCCTTCCTGTGAAGCAGAGGGCGGAGCTGCCGATGATAGGTGGGACAGTCACAAGTCAGCATAGCCAGCACTCCTGGGGATGTGGCAAGGGCAGGAAGGGCTGGCCACCTTCACCCGAACAGGGCAGACGTGGTAGCGCCAGCTCCCAGCTACTACTTGTTTATTCTGTGCCAGATGCTGGGCTGACTGCTTTGTGTCTATTGTTGCGCCCACTCCCACATCGCCCTGTGAGGTCACACTACTCTCTCCATTGTATAGATGAGAGAACTGAGATTTGGGGAAGTGAAGATAGCCTCTGGCCCTCACAGAGGGTGACTTGAGTTGGCGCCATGTGTGTCAAGCTTTAGACTCTCAATATTTAAGTGAGATCTTTGCCTTGTTTATGTTATGATGAGATCATTTAAATGAAAAACTCAAGCCGGGCGGTGGTGGCGCACGCCTTTAAGCCCAGCACTTGGGAGGCAGAGGCAGGCGGATTTCTGAGTTCGAGGCTAGCTGGTCTACAGAGTGAGTTCCAGGACAGCCAGGGCTACACAGAGAAACCCTGTCTCGAAAAAAAAGGAAAAAAAAAAAAAAAAAACCAAAATGAAAAACTCTTTTTCCTCTGATTCTTGTTATGTTTTGTTTGGTTCTGACGTAACCCACGTGTCCCCTTCCCCCTTATAGGACTCCCTGCACTCCTTAATGGCAACACTAAGCTCCTCCAATCCCTTCTTTGTCAGATGCATCAAGCCGAACACACAGAAGGTAAGGCTTCTGAAGGGCCAGCCTGGGCTCTCCTCAAGGACAGCCTCCAGGAGAGGTTCCCCATAGATGTGGTTTCTCCAAAGTCCTTTCCTTATAGATGGTTGGAAACGGATGTGGCATTCTGGTAACCTGACCGTATGTGGCTAACCCTTCATCCTCTGTGCCTGGGAGCCAGCTTCTGAGTGGTGTCCTTAGGACTTGGGAAACCCTCCTTGGAAAGGAGACGTTGTAAAGCCAGCATGTTTTGTTCTTGCTTTGCTTTTTTATTTAAAGTGCTTGGATCCAGCTCCAAAAATGCAGATAAGAAAAACACATTTAGTATGTTTTTCTCTTGTAGGTGGCTTTTTTTTTTTTTTTAGGTTTTTTTTTTTTTTTAGCTTTATTGTCAAATGTTTTGAGAAGGTTATAAATTAAGTAACAATGCGTTTTAAGTACGTTATATTTTAAATTTAAAAATTATATTTATTTTATGTGTATGAATGTTTTGTCTACATGTGTGTCTGTACACCCCGTGAGTGTCTGATGCTCTCGGAGGTCAGAAGAGGGCATCGGATCCCTTGGATGGTTGTGAGTTGCCGTGGGATACCGTGCTGGGAATGGATACCATGAGCCACCAGTTGCTCTTAGCCACTGAAAACACTCTCTGGACCTATTTTAAGTACTGTAATTACAAGATGGCGTAAAGGTAAAAATTTTTTTTAACGTCACAATTCACTTAGGAGCAGCTTAAAAAACATAGGCCACTTTAACAAGAGAAATGGGCTATGAAGTAGAAGTGGTTACTGGGTTCAAAGCTGACTGGGAAGCTTGCTACAAGTATGTGTGTGGTTTTGTTTTTTTTCTGAGACAGGGTCTCCCGTGTTGCTACTGTCCTTCAATGCACTATGTCGATAAGGCTGGCCTTGAACTTCTAATCCTCCTGCCTCTTCCTCCTGGAAGCTGGGATTGCAGGTGTATGTACCACACCAGTTTTATGCAGTGCTAGGGACAGAACCCAGGGCCCCATGCCTGCCAATCACTGTTAACAACTGACCTACCTCCGGAGCCCACACAAACTAATGAGCTCATCGTCGTTTTGTAAACAAGCCTCTTAGGAACCCTTCTTAAGAGAGAGAGAACCTGCCGGGCGGTGGTGATGCATGCCTTTAATCCCAGCACTTGGGAGGCAGAGGCAGGCAGATTTCTGAGTTCGTGGCCAGCCTGGTCTACAGAGTGAGTTCCAGGACAGCCAGGGCTACACAGAGAAACCCTGTCTCGAAAAACCAAAAAAAAAAAAGAGAGAGAGAGAGAACCCTTTCCGCCCAACGTAGTAATTGCAAGAACTCTGACATGTAAAGGGCTAGAAGATGAAAATGAGAAATCTAAGCTGACCTTTGTCCCTAGAACTTGGCTTTTATTCTCCCGGCTTTGCAGCTGCTGTGACCATGTTCCCCTTGCTGTTTGACTTTGGCTTAACATTGTGATGACTCCACAGACGGCCACCTGGCAGTGTTTCCCTTCTGTGCAGCGGGGGTAATAGCGCCACATCTCATCCTCTGGTCCTGTTAGCGATTTCTCAGTCGGGAGTCTTGGGGGCATGGGTGCCCTTTAGATTTATGGCGCACCATCGATCCATTTCCTTCCTGCCATGTGATGTCTCTGGGCAGCTCTCTTCCTGTTGGCATCTCAACTTTGGTGAAATGGGAATGTGCCTTAACGCTGCTGCCCTTCCTAATGACAGAGATTTTATCTCGAAAAATTCGGTCCTTGATGATTTCTGATCTTAGACGGCACAGAGTTCATTTTTCTGTCAGACTCTAGAAGCTTGAAGCCAGAATTGAAGACATGGCTTCTTCTTGATTGTTATTTTTTCATGCTGAGATTTGATTGTACCTAATGACTCTGAGTTTTATGCTTTACAAAGTGACCCAACTCAACTCTGTGTTTAGTCGCCCAGACTTACTGCAGACGCTGATTAGAAACATGGCAAGGGATGGGTTGTAAGATACCACTTTAAAGGCACTGGAATATGAAGTCCCTGACACAAGAGCCAACTCGTCTCTGACCTAAAACGTAGGTGTGGTTTATGAGTGTGAAGAATGCTAATTAGAACATGGAGATTCTAGGAGGTGACCTGACTAGGGTTCGTTCATTTCCACCAAGAACATGGTTTTGTTCCTGCCCCATTGTGCACTAGGAAATGCTTGGAATTCTTCACAAATGTCTTTAATCCAAAGATAAATCCAGAAGGATTCTGGCCTTCCTTCCCTCTCTTCAGACTGGGGACTGTATCTCTGGTCCCAAGGGAGAATAAGATGCAGGCATACCGTTTCTGGTTTACCGTGGGAGCGTGGAGGTGTCTGTGTGTCACTCAGGATGGGATGTTGGCTACCCCGGACAGAGTCTAGGATTAGTCTTCTACAGGTTCTGCGGCCAAAAGGGATAACCACAATAGCTATGAAGTCTGTCAGCTACAGACTGTAAGTTAGAAGGGAAGGGAGCTGCTTTTGTACATTAAGGATCATGTGCAAGAGTCAAGATTGGCCAGGTGTGTGGGAACCAACACCCTTCCTTCCTGCCAGCCTAGGAGATGCAGTCAAGTTGGAAGAGTCTGGGATCCTTTGTGGCTTTGTTTTTTTGTATGGTATTGCTGTTGGTTCTCTCCCTCTCCCTCTCCTTCCTTCTTTCTCTCTCTCTCCCTATCCCTCTCCCTCTCTCTCCCTCCCTCTCCCCCATCCCTCCCTGCCCCTCACCACTGTATGTATAGAGTTGGGGAAGAATCTTTCTGCTGCCAAACTGTAATGAAGCTAAGAAAATATACTCCTAACAGGTGGTCTGCAGCCCACTCTGGGCTTGATAGCCGTTTTAGACCTTCGTAATTCCTAGAAGGCAGATATCTCCCTTGAGTTGTATTTAGATGGTGATGTGGCCCTTCAGCCTCTGTCTCTTGGGATCTAGAAGGGTGTAGCAGTCCCTGTCCCCAAACTGCCTTAGGAGCCTGGGAGACTTCTGGATTGACAGCAAACCTGCTAGGCCTAATCTGCATCTCTCCCCCAAGGCATCCCTGGCCTGTGATCTCTCCCAGCCTGGTATTTTAGCAAAGGAGATCTCATCAGAAAAGTCTCTCATTAACATTCCACAGAAAACCCTGAGGAGATTCTGAAGGAATTAAAGAAGGGGCAGACTGAGGAGTGTTAGGGAGGCCTTCCCACTGTGAGAACTTGTCTGCAGTTCCAGGGAGCTGAGGTGAAGCCAGGGCCACTGCCCAGAGCAGCAGCCAAGTCGGCTTCTTTCACCATGCTTGGCTACCATGCCTCCTTAGGTGTGTCACAGATTTGGTTTGGTGAGGGCCTAGGTTTGAGGAGAAAAACATTATGGATTCCAGAACATTTCTACTCAAGTTTTAAGACTATAATACTGTTTTCAAAAACGTGTCTTCTCGGGGCTGGAGAGATGGCTCAGAGGTTGAGAGCACTGACTGCTCTTCCAGAGGTCCTGAGTTCAATTCCCAGCAACCACATGGTGGCTCACAGCCATCTGTAATGAGATCCAATGCCAATGACCTCTTTTGGTGTGTCTGAAGACAGAGACAGTTTATTTACATACATGAAATAAATAAATCTTTATAAAAAAATAACAACAACAACAAAAAGGTGTCTTCTCACCAAAGTCCAGGACTTAGGTCTCATTTCTCAAGGCTGGGGTCTTACAGAGAAAGACAATAGAAACAGTATAGGAAGGCTAGTCTTAGAGAAGAGTGAGGGAGAGTCAGCCAGTGTGTGGGGGAGGCTGAAGGCCAGGCCCCAGCAGGGAGAGACCAAGATATATCTAGTGAGCTATAGTCTTGTGCTACAAGATAGACTATTTGACAAGAGGAAAAACCAAAGAGGGAGAAAGATGGCCAGATAGGCCACACTGAACTTTGATGGTAAAAGGTCCTAAGCACTTGCTATTTGCCCTAGAGCGTCAAGGCACACATAGAGATGATATCTTTAAGGCCTTGGAAAAGTGCCAGTCCTTTGGATGCTAAAGCACCCGGGAAGCGGGGGCCATTGGGGGAAGTCTCCCTCTTATTCATGATGTCACACACACACACACACACTCCACTCCTGAAATTAAATAAGTAACTTGGATAGTTGCTTGTTAGCTTTGGTAATAGTGAACAACCATAGAAATTCTAAGATGCCGTTTTTTTTAAGACTGTGATCTCTCTCTATTGTGAATGTATATGCGTGAACGTGTGCACTCACATGGCCATGCACAGCTGTGCAAGTAGGGATGCCAGAAGAGAACACTGGATCCCAGGAATGTAGGGTTACAGGCATTTGTGAGCCACACTCTGGTCTGCATTATTGCTCAGGAAGTGCTCTCAACCACTGAGCCATCTCTGCAACCCCAATGATGCTACTTTCAAAATATTACACAAAGTTCTTCATTTTGACAATATCTTGAACAGCCCCTGAAGGTATACAGAGCAAGAACACCCTGTGGACAGCAGTGTTTGTTGCCGGTTAGAACGGGTAAGGATTTCATGAGCAAGCACACCTGAACCCTGGACACGTACTATAGGACCTGGTGGCACTGCCTTTCTTTGTGGCTTTCTGATGTTTTGTTTTTGTTGTTGTGTTGTAATCTAGAGGGTCGGTTGGTCGGTCTGTCTGTCTATCTGTCTGTCTTTCTTCTTTCATTCTTTCTTTTTCAAGACAGAGTTTTTTTCTGTGTAGTGCTGAGTGTCATGGAACTTGCTCTGTAGACCAGGATGGCCTTAAACTCAGAGATCTGCCTGCCTCTGCCTCCCCAGTGCTGGGATTAAGGGTGCGTGCCACCACCCATAGCTTTAGAGGTTTGTGTGTGTGTGTGTGTGTGTGTGTGTGTGTGTGTGTGTGTGTGTGTGTGGTTTCTTTTAAACATTCTGATGATAATATAGTAAGTTCCTCTGCTGGTTTTTAGACATCTTTTATTACATACTTTTGTCTCCTTTGGTCGCCAAGGAGCCCCAACTCCTATTCCACACCCCAGCTCCCTCCCAGGCTTACAGAAGACCCAGGTCGGGTCCTAAGCAGGGCCAGCTTGTGCAGCCCTCTCTCTTACCACTGAGTAGCTCTCCAGCCCTACAGGTTTCACGTTCCATCCCTTGTTTCTCTTTCCCAGCAATTCTTTCTGCAGATTTTTAGGTTGGGATCTGAACCCTTATCCTATGTTGTGGATAAAGCCTTCCATCCTTGGAAGAGCTGCCCGAGGCCCACTCTACAAGCTTGTCTCTCCTTCTGTGTCCCTCGGCATTCCTCAAGGTACAGGAAAGGTACATCCCTGAAGTGCCATGGCATATGATGTTCACTGTCACCAAAACAAAAGATCCAAGTGCTGTCTTAAAACCTTGGTCCTGCTGGTGCCGTGGTGGTGCACGCCTTTAATCCCAGCACTTGGGAGGCAGAGGCAGGTGGATTTCTGAGTTCGAGGCCAGCCTGGTCTACAGAGTGAGTTCCAGGCCAGCCCGGGCTACACAGAGAAACCCTGTCTCAAAAAAAAAAAAAAAAAAAAAAAATGTAAACAGGAAGATTCAAATTAATATTTGAATTGAGCTTTCTGGAATTGCATATCACTTTGTCCAGTCCTAACATTGTCTAGTGTCTTCTTTTAATTAGTCTAAGATTCCTTAAGTATGACATGCAGAACCTTTCTGTCACTGCAGATAGAACAAGGGTGCCAATAACTAGCAAGAGTGCCAGCTATTCCACTCAGACACAAGGCGTGCTCACCGCTTCTCTGTCATTAAAAAGTGCATAAAATATATATCACTCTTCTACTACAAATGGTACCCTTCCACTCATCCCCAGGCTTTGGATCCAATGACTTTGTTTCTTGGACGATCTGGAGTGGTTTTATTTTGCTTTCCTGGTGCTGAGGATTAAACCCAAGGCCTCAAGCAAGCTTGGCAGGTGCTCTGCTATGAATGGAGTTGGGTGCTGAGCTTCCTCCTCTGTGAAGATAGGAGAAAATGGCTGGGGGAGACTCACAGCCTAGCGGACTGCACGCTACATGACATCGGATCAGACACTGAGAGTATGTTTGCAGTGATAAATTATGGAACAAGCGCACACCTTTAATCCTAGCGCTTGGGAACAGAGGTAGGCAGATAGCTTGAGTAAAGGACAACCAAGGGCTATAGAATAGTGAGACCCTGTCTCAAGCAAACAAACAAGAAAAACCTTACAAATCATAATCTGTCTTCCAGGACTAGTTATCCTCTTTTGTGTGTTTGTGTAAGCATGTGTATGTGTGTGTTGTGTAGTCACTGGTTTGTGTGCTGTATTACTCCACCTTTGGTTGTTGTTTTTTTTTTAAAACAGCCTCTTATTAAACCTGAGCAGCCAGCTTCCAGAAAGCCCAAGAGATCTTCCTGTTCTGTCTCTGAACAACCCCACTGCCACCCCTCAACTGTGCTCCACACACTGGGGTTACAGGCATATATGTGACTAACCCTAGCTGCTGCTGCTACTTCTTCTTTTTTTCTTGTAAGATTTATTTAATTATTATTATACAATGTTATGTCTGCATAATGCCTGACACACCAGAAGAGGGCGCCTGATCTCATGTAGAGGGTTCTGAGCCACCATGTGGTTGCTGGGAATTGAACTCAGGACCTCTGGAAGAGCAGCCTGTGCTCTTCATCCTCTGAGGCAGCTCTCCAGACCCCAAGCCTAGCTTCTTAACAGTGTTGAAATCAGAACTTGAGGCTGCATGCCTGCACAGCACACACAATTACCTACTGAGCCAATCTTTTCAGCTCCAGTCACATCCTTTAAATGTCATGCAAGGGGCCAGCAGGATGGATGAGCAAGTGTACATGCGTGTCCCCAAGCATAACAACCTGAGTTTGATCCCAGAATCCACCCTGAGGAAGGAGAGAACTCACTCCTCTGAGACTAGGGCTAGTTTCCATTGGCCGTCTTTTCCCTGACTGACCTGAGCCTCGCTTGTGTTTCCTGTAGCCACTGGGCCATTCATCCTATGCCCAGGGCGCTGAGGTTTAACCCTGTTGCTCTGTGAGGTCCAGAGCTCTGGTCTGTCGCATTCACAGGCACCCCAGCTGGTTACCTGAAAGGAAGACCCCACAGAAGCCCTGAAAGCAATAGAAATCCATCCAAGGTCTAGGCTTTGTCAAGCCTTCCTCTCTAAGCCTTGTGTAACCTGGCAATGACTTTCTTGCCTCTGGACTATTGTTTTGACAACTTCTACATAGATGCGTGCTTCATGACAGTGTACAGACGTAAAACGGCTGCGTTGTACCATCTGAAGTAATCCATTGGCAGTGGGAAATATATTCAACATTTATGGCTTCTATTCTGACATGCGTAAAATTAATGAATTCAGTTTGGCAGACCAATTACCTAACCAAGGAACTGCTTCCTAGGAAGGCAGGTACCTAGGAAGCCATGCTAATGAGATGGGAGGAGTAGCTGGCCCTTTAAGAAGAAGATGGTGGATTTTTCCTGCCCCTCACTCACAGACTGACAGGCAGCGTCTAAGTCTGTAGCTCTTCTGAGTTTCTCAGACTGTGACTCCTCCTTTTCTTCTTGCTTCCCTCTGAGTATGCTCTTCCTAATGCTTTGGCCTTCACTCTTTCTCTAAAGCCCCCCTCCCTACCTTGTGGCTGCTCTGACACCACGTGGCTGACCTCCAGGCTAGCTTAAATCCAGGACATTGCTTTCTCTTTTTCTGCCCAACCCCCCTTTCCTCGGGCAGCAAGCTTTGTAGCTTCTCTGCTCCAGGGTCTTCCTTTCAATGCTTATGAAATTCCATTTGAGTCCATTCTTAAATTCTTTAATTATTGAGACTTAGGACCCTAAAAGGGGACTCTGGCTTTCATGGTGTCATTAATGCATCAGAGTGCTAAGTGTAGGCAGGTGGCTCAAATTGTAATGAGTATTTTCCACAATAAATCTTTTTGCCAGGTGGTACACTCCTTTAACTCCAGCACTTGGGAGGCAGAGGCAATCTGATCTCTGAGTTTGAGGCCAGCCTGGTCTACAGAGTGAGTTCCAGGACAGCCAGGACTACACAGAGAAACCCTGTTTCAAAAAAAAAAAAAAAAAAAAGAAAGAAAAAAGATTTTATAAGATTATCCTGTAATTACCTGGCCGGTGAGTGAAGAATGAAGATGTGTGTGAGTTTTCTAGAACTGTGTAGGCTGTCTCTTCTTTTAACTAACTATGGTAAATTGAAGTCTTCTGAGGCGGATCCATTTCTTCTGTGTACTTAACTGTAGACCATACACCCACATCAGTAGCTAGCCGTCAGGGGTTCTTTTCTATTTTCCTGATCCTTCCAATATTCCTGACTGGCTTTGGCACATTTCTAGAGCTTTCCTTTTGCTCAGAGAATGTCTCATACAAAAGGTCTATAAAAAGGCAGCTTTACCTTTTGAGAAAATTTTGATAAAAGGAGCCATTAAAGCAACTGTTCTCTCTCCAAACAAAACAATCCAGTAAACCCCTCAGTGGTCCTTCAGGCCTGTTTACCAAGTTGTCATGGCAACTATTCAGCTGCCCTCTGTAAAGACCTGGATAAATAGCTGTAAATGAAGCTCGGCCCAAGTAAAGAGTGTTGTTCTCCAGCTGGTTTTCCACGATCACAGCTAAAATATTTAAGGTTTTCTTCTTTAATCCTCTGGATCTTCATCTTTATTTTTTTTTCATCTTTAAATATATATAAAATCTTTGAAGATTTCGACTCTGGACTTGTACATGAATTTCGTGTTTGTTGGTGTGTGGACACGGCTCATTTGCACCTATGGTCAAAAGAGTGTCATCAGCAATTCCTCTCACGCCAGGCTTGAGAGGCTGGGCCTTCTTGAGTAGAATGAGGAATTAAGCAAGCACAGCCCAAGACACAGCATAAAAGGCAGGGAGCTGGGCAAGCTTCAGATAGCAGGGGTTGTCGCCTGTCAGCTTGGATTCTCTTGGGCCCGTCGTCTGGAGATGCCGCTGTTTGCAGTGGACCGACCCTGAAGAGAGGAAAAGAAAACCCAAGGTAGGGTTTGGTTTCCTTTCTGGCTCTGCCTGAAAGTTTCACCTACTTTGTAATGGTTGCTGTACTGTAAAGCTGATCAATGGGATAGCAAGGGAGTGAAGTGGCTGCCTCTCTGGCACCCAACTGTTAGGTCCCGAAACAAGTGGGGGAGGTGCTGGTTGGACGGCACAGGTTTGAACTTTATTAATCCTTTGTAAAAATGAAGAACATTAACCCTTTATCAGCGGAGGCTTTGATTGTTCGGTCTATTTCTGATGAGGAGCCCAGCTTTTAAAGAAAAAAAAAATTATTATGAATGAGTCAAAGAGAAAAGTTAGTAATGGTTTCTTTGTTTGAATTTGAAGTATTTATTCCCAAAAGCTTATTGCTACGTCTTATAGCTTTTCCTGGTTTCTGCCGTATAGATAAACTTTAAAAGAAATCTGCACAAAAATCATTCGTTCTAAATTTGCCTCAGGAATCAGGTTCTACCGTGGAGATGTTCACTTATGTGAATTAAATGATTTTCTGTTGGAAACTGTGAGCCGTTTTCACACATTCGCACAGCGGCAGGCACGCCACACACACACGCACACACACACACACACACACACACATTAATATTATTAACAGCCTAGAGAAATAAGAGGAAGCCAGTACATCTTGCTACAATTCTCCAAAGGAAAAGATCCCTCAAGGAAGAACTGTTGGAGTGGGTGAATCTCTAATCTTTGCCATCCGGGAGGGTAGGATGGGTTAGGTTGATGTCCATTCAGTTGCTAAGTGAGTCCTGGGAGGGGTTAAGTGTTTTCTGATAGAAGGTGGTCTTTCATAGTAAATAGAGCAGCATTTGAAAGCAATAAATAACAATGGGCTGCCACCTACTTGCCTAAATCTACTTTTTGTTGAAATAAGTAAAGCATCTATAAATAATCAAAACCTCTTGTGTCTGATGCTTCCTCCCTTTTTGCAGAGAAGTTTCTAGTAAAGCACCTGGTGCGCCAATGCTTACGCCTCTCACCACCCTTCGTTCTATGTAGTGGATGTATGGGCCATAATTGTCTCTCATGGCCCTTCAGCGGGTCACAGGTTGTATATCATAGGATGGTGCTCACTGAAGTAAAAGCTGTAAATTGGAAGGCGTGCTCCCCACCCCTGCTGCAGTCCTCCCACAGTCTTTAACTCATCCTGCAGGACTTCCAGAACATTATCCAATCAGATGGGAGACCCACTGGCCTAGGAGCCCGCCCCAGACACTGGGCTGTCACTGACAGATGGTTTGTTTCTGTAGTCTCTTAGCATATGAAGCCCCACATTAGCATGCTGTTGGGCCACCGGGGCTGTGTGCAACTTCTGTTCCCGACTGTGCTGGCACTCCTCCCCCAACCCCTTACTCAGCTACACAAAGACCATTCTCTCCAAGTCCTCATTCTCATTCTCCCAAGTCTCCATCTTCATTCTCCCCAAGCCCCCCATCCTGCTCTTCCCAAACTCACAACCTCATTTCTCTCGGGCCTCCATCCTCTCCCTCTGCCATTCTCTTTGGTCATTGCAGAGCAGGTGAAGACCTGAGGGTAGGCCCTTTGGATGGATCCCAGGCCTCTGCCAGGCTCTAAGCTCCTTCTCAGTCTCCCTTTAATGTAGTCTACCTCCCTTAGCTTCCTTCACCTGGCTAGCTTCTTCCCTCCCTCTATTAAAGAACGCCTAACAAAGAATGGTAAGAAACGCGCCATTTGCCAGCACCCACACCAGTGTGAAGAAAATGATACTGATTAGAAAATATTTAAAAGATATCGATAAACTTTTTCCTTTGTTCTCCATAATTTCTCTGCCCCCACCTACTACCCCACCCCTGTTCCTGGGGACTCAACCCAGGAGCTCACACTGGACCCTTGAGCTGCGTCTTCAGGCCCTTTATCTTATTTTAGTTTGCCACAGTGTCCTTGACCAAACTGGACTTAAACTTCCTTTGTAAACTAGACAGACATCACAAGGATCTGCAGTCTTGGCCTCTAGGTATCTGGAGTGGTAGACTGGTGTCACCACCTCCCCCACACTTACCTTCTGTAGGTTGGGGTCATCTTAACTGTGTTTTTTTTTTTTTTTTCAGCCTAATATATCATGAATCGTTCCTAGGATTCTGCCAATGGTTGTACCACTTGTGTGTAAATATGTATGTGTGTATGAGGGGTGTGTGTGTGTGTGTGTGTGTGTGTGTGGCTAGTGACAGGACCCAGGGCCTTCCTCTCACGATAAGTAATTGCTTCATGTCTCCAGCCCTCAGTGGCCATACTTGAAAGTCAGGTTTCTGTAACCAAATCATTTCTTTTGTTGCAAACACGGCTGTTGGATTATTCTTATGTGTAGTAAAGGCTACCCTTCAACTCATGGAAATCCACCTGCCTCCTCTGCCTGGGACTAAAGATGTGAGCCACCATGCCCAGCATCTGTTAATGTTATTAAACCCCTTTTCTTGCCTGCTTTGTATACATTTACATGTGCATGCCTAAAGTCACCTTGATAAAGATAGGCAGACTAACATCTCCACCTTCTTTTCATGAGAAGAGGTGAGGGCACTGGTCTGGGCTGTCCCCTTGAGCAAGCTTCTCTCAGCTGCCAAATATTTCAACTAGTCTGAGGCCGTGGGATCAAAACTTTTCCTAGCACCCTTCTCAAAGCTTCCTGCCTCTAGCTCTGCCCTCCTTCCTGGTCTCCACCCCACCCCCAGGCCAGGGGCACCGCTAACTACTAACTGCCACTCCTTCCTGCCCTCTGACCGGCCTCCCCACCCCCATAGCAGGCTCTCGACTTGGGCTCTGCCTCCACCTGCCTGCTTGCAGCCTCCAGAGTCAGGCCCCTTTCTCCTTCAGCTCCTAGTTGGTGAGTACCTACCCCCTCCCCACGGTCTCTTTCCAGCCTCTAGCTCCGTGTTTGCGTTTCCCAGTCTCCCTAATTTTGTAGTCTACTTTCTTGGTCGTGGTTGCCTGGATTTTCCAGTTCTGGCCTGCCTGACTCTTTGAAGGGAAGTGTATCCATGCCTGAATTTCCCATCCTATCCCTCCCGCCTTGGCTGCTTCATAGATGATACTCGTTTAACCATTTTCTTTCTTATTAGGCCAGGGAAGGGGTTGCCGCACTTGGCCCCGCTGGAGTGTGGAGTGGGCAGTAGTTGTGGCTTAGCCTGTTCTTTGCAAGCGACTCAGCTGTGTTAGTGGCTAACAGGGCACAGCCCCCAGTGATTCCAGGTGCCTCTGGGCGAGGGCACCCTTCAGTACTGCGTATTGCTTTTCAGTCTTTTATTATTATCATTCGCTCTTAGGGAGATGGCATCCCACACATGGTAACTTTTTATGGTGAGTTTGCTGTTGCTTTTAATCTAGTGTTTACTCTTAGAAAACTGTTGCCAGTCTTCGAGATGATCAAGTCCTGTCGTTAAACGGCAGTGCTTTTCGTAAGCTCTGTTCAGACTTTGAAAGTGTTCTGGGGGGCTTTTATGGCATCGTGCTGCACACCATTGTGCGGTGCCTGTGCGCTGTCCACCCTCTCAGATGAATGGCTGCCCCAGTTCCAGCCCTCTGAAAGGATGCAGCCGCTCATTAAAGAGTGCCAGATGCTGCTCCAGTCAGCCTTGCACTTTAAAGGGAATAATACTGTTTGATTTTGGAATTACATGGTGGTCGTCTCAGCATCTGCCTCTAGGAAAGGGAAGGGTCCCTGCTGGAGATGCTGCTACATCTCCCTGTTTCCAGCCTGGATGGGCTGAAAAAATCCACCAGAAAATGAATGTTCCTCTGGGTATCTGAGACTTTGTGTACAGAGTACTACTGACTTCTTTTAAGGCACCTAGACTTAGATACAGTTATTGCCGTATTCACACTGAAGACTAGGAAAGATTTGCTAAGTCCTATTAAAGTCCCTGGGATTACTGGAGCCCAGTACAAATCATTGTTGTTAAATTATTGTGCTCAAGGGAAGTATGGAGGAAAAATTAGCTTAGTTTGCTCTTTTTCCTTTAGTCTTACTCTGAAGTTCGGGTCTGTTATTTGGTTGGAGGACGGATCTCATTACATAATTTCATTAATGCTTGGGCTAGTAGGTTTACATTAGACCACAGGTGCACGCACTTGCAAACCCCTCTGAGTCTTCAGTCAGAGGTAGCTTGCAGATCAGGGAAGTGAGGTCCCGGGGAGGTGGAAGAACAGGTTGGACCTGGTCATGACGTCATTTGACTCTGATTTCCAGGCTTCTAGCACTGCCGGTTCACTCCTCAGAGCGGAGTAGCAGAAACAAAGAGGGTCCAGAGCCACGAAGCTGTGACACTGGCCACCTCTCATACCAACCTCGCTTGCAGCCTTGTGGCCTGAGCCAGCCGGCTGCTCACGTGCTCCTGCCACCAGAGACAAGCCGGCGGCACCTCATGGTTAACATCACTTCCAAGGTCTGCCCGGTGTCCACAGGGTGAAAGCTTTTCCTTTCGCATGCTCAGGGAAGAGAAGCCGCCACCGTCCAGTCGCCCGGCCTGTGCATAGCCTGCCTCTCTCTCTTGTTACCACACGTTGCTGTAGGTATTGAATGGCTGAGAGAGCCGGTGATCCAGGTCCTGAGCAGCCGACCTGGAGGCACAGGTACACAGGTCGGTCTGGTTTGGGTTTTGGTGGTGGTTTGTCTTTTCGTTTCTTCCTTACCCTTTTCAGGTCTTATTGTAGACATACAGCCATGGTCAGAACACCGACCACTCTCTTTTGACTGCTTCTCAGGGACGCTGTGAGGAGACCTGAGAGGACTTTTGAGAGTATTCCTCAACATCCTAGGGTTTTTAAACTTTGATCACCGCATGACTTTCCATGGTTTTGTCATGTCAGTCACAGAATTCCAGCCAAATCCTGCACGCATCCCTGGCGGCCTAGTGACCCCATAGCATCAGTCCCTTGGACTGGGGCTGTATTGCGGCATCTTGTGGGGCCAGTGGCAAAGCCTTTCATAATTTTCAGAGAACAAGTTAACTGTGTTGCTGGCCCAGACAACTAGTGGCGACCAGTGGGGCAAAATGGTTCCTCTGCTGAACATTTCTAGAGTGGAGACCAGGAATGCCACGTACTGTGGTGGACACGGGGTGGACAGGAGGCTTCACAGGTGAATGCCATCTGCCTGTAGCCAGCTGTGGGTGCCTGTGGTCTGAGTATTGTCAGTGATGGTGCAGAGATGAGCTTTACCCACTTTAGGCAGGACCTGAGGAGTATTGTGAGCGCGCCTGTAAAGCCCGTTGTCCACATTCTGGGTCCACGTCACCAGAGCTGACCACGGTGACTGACATCCTTCCATTATTCTCTGCATCCCTGTGGGACAAAGTGATACGTGTGTATTGCTAGAGGACTCTGATGCTGCGTGGGGCAGTTCGGGCTTCCAAACTAACTCTTCAGTATCTCTGCAGGGAGAATTTGCAAAGGATGTTTATTCCTTCTGGAAAAGATACTTGGAAGGGCCAGTTCAGGGCGCTGCACGGTATTCTCTAAATGCAAGCTGGGCATCCTGGGTGTGAAGTAAAGGGGGCTCACTGACAGGGAGGAAGTCACCGGAATTCCAGGGTAAGGAGAGCAGAGGGGCGGAGCTCATCTGCGTGCAAGTCTGACTGCAGTGTTGGGTTCAGGAAAATTCACACCACCACTATCACCATATATACATAAACCTTCTCAATCCCTCCTCTTCCTGTTATTGCTCCTTATTTGGTTTTTGGTTTTTTTTTTTGTGTGTGTTGTTTTTTTTTTGGTTTTTCAAGACAGGGTTTCTCTGTGTAGCCCTGGCTGTCCTGGAACTCACTCTGTAGACCAGGCTGGCCTCGAACTCAGAAATCCACCTGCCTCTGCCTCCCAAGTGCTGGGATTAAAGGCGTGCGCCACCACCGCCTGGCTGCTCCTTACTTGCTATCTCTGAGTGTGTCTGACTGTGTGACGGGTTACAGGGTACGAGAATGAGGACCTAGGCTAGGGCCTTCCTCAGGTACCCTCAGCTACATCCCAGCCTCTTCTTGTTTGAATATTTTGCTTAATCTAAAAACCTTTGTGGACATATCACGCTCTTTCATGCTTCAGCGATTGGCAGAAGAGTTGTCCATAGAAGCTGGCATGCCATGCCGGGTCTCATCTCTGTTAGGCACTTCCCTGAAGCTGGTATCTGGAAGTGGGAGGGGACACGCAGATTTTAAGCAGTTGGAATTACATCCCTCAGAAGCCTAGGCTGTCACACTGCCAGTCTGAGGGCTTCAGTTGTCCCTGGATCCTACACTAGTGAGGGCCTGGTGTGTGCTTGGAGTCCTGATGAGCGTCCCACCGAGGATGGGAGGGACCTGGCTTTTGGGTGTCTTTTGACTTCTTGTTTCCTAGCAATTTGTAACTGCTCAGTGTAATCCTGTGCGATGTTTCTAATTTATACTTAATAGACATTAGCAGATACACCGCACAGATACTGTGGGCTGGCTAATTTCCCGCTATGACTTGCAAGCAGCCACTTTAATACATGACTAAGCAGGAAAGAAGACTCCTAGGATACGGTGCTCACCCATGCCCTGTCCCACCAGGCCTGCCTTCCCGATAGACAGTAGAATTTGCCATAGGCTTACCAATCCATTCTCATCTGTCCCAGCACACTGCTCTGAGCAGTTGTCAAATACAATTCTCCATTGGATTGTTTCTCTCCTGGAATTTTGTATGTGTTCATGACTATTTATAAATCAACTGCATTTGTTACTGAAGTTTTTTCTCAGCTGTACATTTTTATGCAAATGCAGTTGCTTCATCTCAGGCTGTCCCTGAAATGGGAAGGGGTAGCATCTCAAAACTGTTTTAGCTCTGCCATGACAAGGTTAGCTCTGAGGACATGTTTATTCTCCAAATGGCCACGCTGCTTGGTGACTGGGTGTTTGACTTGACTTTTTCTAAGTTGCTGTTTTCATCTTTTTTTTTTTTTTTTTTTTTTCCTTCCGAGACAGAGTTTCTCTGTATAGCCCTGGCTGTCCTGGAACTCACTCTGTAGACCAGGCTGGCCTTGAACTCAGAAATCTGCCTGTCTCTGCCTCCCAAGAGCTGGGATTAAGGCGTGCGACACCACCACCCGGCTGTTTCCATCCTTCTTTAGATAATTTATTAGACTTCTTAGCTCCAGTTTGTGGTGTGGGTATGCGTGTGTGCAAGTGCATGCTTGCATGTCTGTCTGTCTGTCTGACTCTGAAACCCTTTGCTTTCCTCTGTATACTAACTATATTGTGCTTCTTAAAACGAAGCACAATCTTCCAGAAGCTTGGAAATATCCTTGACATTTAAACACCTAAGAAGCAAGAGCTCATGAACATGTGTTCTCCTGGTTCTCACCTACACCGTTGAGTGTAGGGCTACCACAGTGTGCTATGAATGCAGCATTATGAATCTATTCACTCAGATAAGCATTCCAGATCTGTCTGACGATATTTCAGGTCTGGACATTGAAGAGTGTTTGCCTGCTAGTTCCCATATTCCCCATTTCAGTCCTGCCGTTTTCCAGCTCTGAATCCTGATCTCCACCATAACCTTGTGGTGTGACTCAGTGAGATCCATGGCTATTCAGCATTCTAATGAGCAGCGTGGGCGTCCTTGCCAGCAAAGAGAGACAGCTGCCCTCCTAATTTGTATTTCTCAGCATGATTTGTCAGAGTGAGTCTGAATAGAGGGGCCTGCGACCTGTTCTGTATGGTGGCTAGAGAAATGGTAGGATGATAATGAATGCATTGAGGTTGGCGTTTAGTTTCACGGATGAAAAGGCTGCCTTGGATTCTTTAGATTATGCCCAAGGCTGCTCTCTGAGGGTTTCCAGATGGGATTTCTACAGAGGGCTGAGCCTTCTGTCAGCCTCTATGGGGCTGTGGTCTAACTTAGAATAAATTAGCCTTCCCATCCTTTCTCTGGATCTCTTTGTTGTTTTGGGCTTTTTTGAAATAAGGTCTCTGTCCTGGAATTTCCCACCTAGTACAGGCAGGCCTTGAACTTGCGGCAATCTGGTCTTCCTGCCTCGCCTTCTAGGGCTGGAATTCAGATGTGCTCTGCCACATCTAGCTTCCTCTTTTTTCTGAGACTTGTGTGACACTATTTTTTGGTTTCTTTTTGGTGCTATGATGAAACTTGAGAAGTAGCTTGTCTTGAGACAGCCTTGGAACAGCTGTCTCAAGAGTCAGGTGACCTGGCTTCCCACCAGGGTGACTTTCAGGACAGGGCCTGCCTCTTCTGCTTCTGTAAGCAAAAGTAACTAATATTTTAATAGGTGCGATTCCAACCTCCCTGCCTTGCAAAGTCCCCCTCCCCCCATTGACTAGCTCATGAATGAGATCTTCACAGGTCATTGAAGATGCTAACTGTATGCTCTACTCCCAAGCTACACCCAAGCCCACATCTTAATGGTTGCCCAGATTCCATTGTTTAAATCCCATTAGCCCATTTTAGTTTTTGAACTTCAATCTGCTGTCTCATGCCTGCAGAATGTATGGGCTGGCTTCATTTGGTCACAGATATTACAGGCCTTTTCTTGTCTTCAGGAGATCCCTTGAGAATTTCTCTTATTGCAGCATAGTTTGTATAAGAAAAGTTGATCTCTGAAATCCTAAGTGTCGTTGGAATACTCAACTAGGAGCCACAACCTCTGGGTCAAGTAGGAAATGTTGAGCCCCTGGCTGTGAACTCCCAGCCTCTAAAGTCGATGGTTCCGAGTTCATCTTGAAATACAGTCTGATCTGCTCTGCCCCCATGGCAGCAGGCTTTCTCCCAGACACCCCCACACCTCACCCCACCCAAGCTTCTGTGGCACATGAGCTCACCCTGGAACTCGGCAAGGTTTGAGAGCATCTATCCCTGAGCCCACACACGCCACCTGGATCTCAGTGTCTCAGCCTACCTCCTCCAGCCCTGACTACACTCTGAGCACTGTTTTCCCATGACTCCCAGCCCAGGGAACTCGGGCACTGGGCCATGGCTGGTGAGGCCACCCCGGTGATTCTCACTGAGGCAGGAGACTCCAGTCGCTCCTTTTGTCTGACTCTGAGCTACTACCATTGAACCTGACAGTCTGGATTACCATCACGTGCCACTAGTATGTGCTGCCAAGATGACCACTGCTCACACTGGCTTGCCTGGAGCATAATCTTGACATTTAGGCATTTCCTTTCTCTCTGTAAGATCTCTGTCTACCACCAGCCAGTGGTACCCAGTACCCCTGTCTCCTGCGTAAACTCCAAATCTTCAAGACAAAAACTGCCAACACTTGATGTGCACATAGGAAGGTTTGTTTGGAGCTTCCACAGTGTTAGGACTTCCAGTCAACACATCTGTAACTCCTCAGGTTTGAAAAATGGCTGCCACTGGGCGGTGGTGGCGCACACCTTTAAGCCCAGCACTTGGGAGACAGAGGCAGGTGGATTTCTGAGTTCGAGCCCAGCCTGGTCTACAGAGTGAGTTCCAGGACAGCCAGGGCTGCACAGAGAAACCTTGTCTTGAAAAGCCAAAAAGGAAAAAAAAAAAAAAGAAAAATGGCTGCCAAGCTGGCATCTGTCACCTACTCTGAGAAAATCATGCAGTTTTGTGAGCATTTTTTTAAAAAAAACTGTGCCATTGAGGTCCATCTCTGACTAAAATGAAGACCATATCTTAGAGGCAAAATTAATCCTGGAAAGGATGAGAGCTGAGCCCAAAGGGACATGTCCCCGGGAACCCTCCCATTACTAGAAACAAAGTCTTTCCCTCCAGTCTTTTAAGCAGGTCTCTCTGACTCTGGCTTTTCACCTGCGTTCTAGAGCCGGGACTGGGTATTATGGCTAAGCCTCCCTCTGCAAGAGGCTTTTAAAGTGTTTGTCTGTCACTGGTGATTGCTTTTGCACGTTGGTGTGGCACAAACAGCTGCGTCGAATGCAGTTTTTTTGCTCCCTACAAGGCTCAGGGTCAGGGTCGCCCTGAGAGCTCTGTTGAGGAGAGCAGAGTGGGAAGACTGAGGGATGTTCACTCCGTCTCCTGTTTAATCTGGAGGACTTTTTAAGGAGTGCCATGACTGACCTCAGAACCCTGAGTAGATATTTTATAGCTGCAACGTCAAGAAAAGATTTAAGTCAATGTTCTTTCCTGCCCGTCACCCTGCACACAGAAAGGAAAGGCATCCAGTGCTGGGGTCATACATACAGAGGATAAATGCTAGCAGGCCATGATGGAGACGCATCTTTCATTGCAGTACCTTCTAGTACTTTTACCGCGTCCCCGGGTGTATAGTAAATGACAGGGTTTTGTTTGTTGGCTGCTGCTGCTGTTGTTGCTGTGTTAATTTTATTGTTATTTGTGAATTATTTTGTGTGTGTGGTGCACAAGTCAAAGGACAGCCTGGAAGAGTCTCTTCTCCCATCATGTGGGTCCTGGGAATGGAACTCAGATTGTCAGGCTTAGCCACAAGCCTCTCTACCTGCTGAACTGTCTTACCAGCCCTACAAGGGCAGGTTTTAACTGTCTTTTGCTGGCTATGAGTCAGCACATTTGAAAAATGCAATAAACAATGCCATATGTCACCCATTGTGAAAATTACTAAATGTTGGCCATCCGTCTGGCAAGTGTCTCAGTAGGGATCAGTGCCCATCATTGGGTCTGTTGGGGTTTTCCTTGGAGGAAGAGCACAGGGCTTAGAACGGCCTGGTCATGAGGCCTCGGGCAGGGCACTCTCCATGTCCAATGTGTAATGGACTGGCCTCAACAAGACTCCTGGAGATTTCTTCCAGGCCATTAGAATCCCTGACATGTGGCAGTCCAGCCGTGGTTAGTTGCTCTTTTGATTTAATTCAGGAAGGAAATGATAGTTTTCCTTTGAGCATTCTTGCTTAATGTCAGCCCTCTATTCAGCAATCCGGGACCTGGTACTTTGGGAACATACTGTTGTCTTTCTTCGCTCTCAGGGGAGACTCTATGCCTTGCTGGAGGGAGCCACACACTGGCATGCACACTGGAGGCTTCCTATGGAGAGAGGAGAGAGGGAGTCCACACTGCGGTGTGGAGACGGGCGAGCAGGAAGCTGTCCATAGGCAGTATTTAGCACTAGAGAAGGGAAGGAAGTCTGCACCAGATCCTGGGTCTGATAGAAGCAGGAAGCTGTAGATGGAGGAAGAACTGTAACTGTAGCGGAGGAGGCTGGCTTGCATCCTCGTGCCTCAGGGAAACATTTGACCATATGTTCACTGGGTCTGGTTTTCAGGCCCGTATGGGGCTTGGCAACAAGTACGTGACAGGGTACAGTGGCAGCTAAGGTCTGAATGTGCGGCCGTCCCATGAGTACAATGACAGAGGAAGGCTTGCTCCAAACACTGGAGGGCTGGTAGGCATGGTCCATGCGGGCACTTGGGAGGGTGGGCCCTCCATCTTGGCCTGTGAGGCCTTGCTTCAGCACACACTTCTACATGGCTCTGGAGGCACCAAAGATGCTGTGTTCAAATGACTATTTTTTTTAAAAAAAGCTAATGCGTCAACCATACAAGGATCTTTTGTTGTGTTTTGGAAATTAAATGCAGAATTGATGGGGAAAACTACATGTTTGAGAATGTCGGTCTTGGAAGATCGTTCCCAGGATGTATTTGAAGGTGGAGATTTCCTCCTATCTGAAGTTCCACAGGTTAGCTTAACTGCCCCTCTGTCTTTGCTGGTTCGTGGTTTTCCCTCCAGCCTTGCTCCTCGTCTTCAGGTGATTGGATCAGCTGCTGAGGACTGTGTGTCTTCTTAGAGCTTTTAGACAAGAACAAGCCTTGGGCCCCACCAGTCGAGGAGCTGACTTGTGGAAATCCTTCTCTGGCACCAAATACAAGTGGAATGATTCCCAAGCTTGTTGCTCATTTACTCCGAGAGTTTCTGTGGAACATGGGGTCTCTTTCTTCTGATTCTGGGCTCTTATCCTGAACCACATCCCGGGCCCGGCCATGGCTTTGCTCTTTAACTCGGGAATTGGCACTGTGTGTGTGGTGGGGATGTTTGTGTAAGGTGTGTGTGTGTGTGTGTGTGTGTGTGTGTGTGTGTGTGCGCGTGTGTGTGTATGTGATCAATATGGGGCTAATATGTAAACAGGCCACCCAAAGACATTGGGTAGCTTTTCTATCTCTGCCTTATCCTCTTGAGAGAGACTCTTGGTGAACCTGGAGCCAGACAGGTAGCAACCAAGCTCAGCGCCCTGGTTCCCAGTGTCACTGGGGTGACCGTTGCACTTGGCCATATACCCAGGGATTTGAACTAAAGTCATGCTTCCCAGCCTTGCATGACTGTGTTTTTGGTAAAACTTTATTTATACAAATAGACTTACTAAGCCGGGCAGTGGGGGCGCACGCCTTTTTAATCCCAGCACTTGGGAGGCAGAGGCAGGCGGATTTCTGAGTTCACGCCCAGCCTGGTCTACAGAGTGAGTTGCCAGTGAAGTGAGCCAATTCAAGCCAGATTAGATTATATTTAAATACAGGTTTATTGGGAAGCTGCCCTCGGGGAAATTCACTCACCTTAAGGAAGGAGGCTAGGGACCTCACCATGGAAGGGGAGGGGTGTGAGCCGAGGGAGAAAGAGAAAGGCATGAGTGCAGAGAGGAGTGGGGGTCAAAGCAGGGACCAAAATGTCTGGATTATATAGGGAAGGGCGTCCCCAGCCCTTGGCTGCCAAGTTTAGAATTGGAGTCAGGGTATGTCAGGTAGGGACTGGGGGATGATGTAAAATACGCATCTCAGTCCCTTGTTAGTGGATAAAACTCAGCATCCCAGAAATGAACTCTGCTATCAAATAATTGATACTTTAATGCTACAGATCCCGCCCCCTTCCTGAACTTATACCTTACAAGTGTGGCTAGCTATGGCCTTAGCAGAAACTCCCCCTGACTCTGGCAGGCATGTGCTCCGTGACCCTAGACAAGTTAATCAACTTCTCTGTGCTTCAGGTAATAATGCATCTATCCAAAGGGGATAGCAATGATGCCTGTCTAATAGAATTGCCAAGATTGGTGCCTGGGCCCCTCGTCCTGAGTACATGATAGCTTTCCCTAACACTAACGCTGCTGCTGGTAGTTTTGTGGTGGGCTTCCTTCCCACTAGTAATGAGAATTCAGTGTTTACCACCACTGCAATTTGTAAATGCAAATCAATCCAGGAACTGGATCTGGAGATTGACTCACTTGACCTTCGACCCAGGGGGTGTCTGTGGCACTCACAGCGTGTCACTTTACACTTGACCTTGCCCATTAGCGAGAGAGACCACTGTAGTCTAGAAGGTCAGCAGGATCTGTGGCAGCATCCAATGACCTATGTGTGTCTGTGTCTCTGCCTTCATTGCTGTGTGAGCACATCTCCTCCTCCTCTGGGCAGTAGAGAACTGGGAAGTAGAGAAAGCAAGTTCTCTTTCCAAACCCCTCTCCCTCCCAGCAATCCTCTTCCTTGGCCTCCCAAATGCTAGGTTACAGGTATGAGTCACCAGGCCTGACCAAAACTGGACCTTTTTATCCCTTGCCCTTCAGTGCTGAAATCTGGATAATGTATTTCCAGAATATTTGCTTCTGGGAATACTACAGAACAGACCGGTGTCCTCTGCCTGGATACCACCTTCTCTCCCCTCAAGAAGTTTTCACCCTGAGAGATGAAAACCTGTGGAGATAAACCCTTGCCTTTACCACAGGTCCACAGTTAGGCCTGCCTGGGGTATGCAGATCTGACCCACAAACAGCATTCGTGTCCAAGAAAGCAAAACTCTTCAAAGCTGACTTTCCTGACTGTGCAGTTTTTATTTGTCTGGTGCTGGGGATTCAGGCCTGCTGTGGGGAATTCAGGCCTGGTGTAAACAAGAGCCCTCGCACTGAGCTGAGCCCCAAGCCAATGGCTTAGCTTGAGTAAATCTCAGCTTGCTTGCAGCAGATCATTCTGTGCTTGCTTCTAGTGTTCTCACCCAGGGGATAGTGTGAACAAGCCATGTGAGACAGCAGAGTCTCTGCTAGGGTGCCCTGTGTGCTGACGGAGCAGGAGGCTTATGCACTGAAGCAAGAGCAGGCAGCCTGCAGCTCCTGACGGCCTTCAGCAAGGAGGAATTCCTTCCTGAAAGGAAGGACTTGAAGTTGATGGTGTGAAATTCCTTCAGTTTTAAGACTTGTTACCGGCTAGAGGTGTAGCTCGGGTGGGAGAATGTTTGCCTAGCATAGGGGAAGCCCTGTTTTTAACCCCACTACCACATAAATGAGGCATAATCTCAGGAATCAGGAGGCTGGAAGGTCAGTTGAAGGTCATTCTAGGCTAACCCAAGAAGTTTAGGGATAGCGTCCATGAGACTTCCTCTCAAAAACAAAAACAAAAAAAAAACCAAGGTAATCGTGGTGGTGGTTACAATGAGTTGTGAAGTCATCGGCTTAGGAATTTATAGTCAGATATTTTGTAACTTGGCATCTCTTCTAGAAACAATCATTTCCTGTCTTAAGAACCCTGTAGATCGTGTTTAGTGTGGTGTAGCAGTGGATGGTAGAGTTCTGCAGAGCGAAGGTTCAATACCATAGCCTGGGACATCACTGGAAACTGCAGCTATTGCTCAGTGGAATTAGAACCATGGCCACCCTCTGCCCTTATTTAGGTGTCCACCCTTCTTACCGTGTTATACAGCATTTTCCAATATTCTCTTAGGGGACTCAAGGGTGTGCAGAGATTTTATCCTAGTCCTGGGGTTATGGGTGCCCTGGTACCTCGTCAGCATGTGGAGCTCCGGCTAGTGCCCCTGGCAGGCAGGGTTGTCCGGCCTGTACCTTGCCAGGCTTGTCTCGAGGTCTGTGGATCGTTTTCCCAATGCTCAGAGGCACCCTAACATTAAAGGTTTGCAGATAAGAGGCCGGGAAGGGGGCACAGGCCGGGAGGACAGCTCAGTCAGGATGTGAGTTCAGCCTCTAGAATCACCTCAGAAGTCTGGGCAGGGTGACACATACTTGTGTTTTCAGCAAAAGAAGACATGAGAATGCCTGGGCCTCCCTGGTCGGCTTATCATCAGTGAACTCGGGTCTCAGTGAGCGGGCCTGTCTCACAAAGTAAGGAAAGACCTCCTGAGAAATGACAGCTGAGATGGCCCTCTGAGCTACACATGTGCGCGCGCTCACACAGAAGCGCACAGTAAATAGAGGGACAGACAGACAGACAGATGAAAGGTCCACAGATAATAAACTCAGCTTTCTTTGATTTACTAAGTACAAGTGGAATGTCCCTTTACCATAGGCAGGTGACACCGTTCCTGTGTGTGATGTGCATGACCCGAGGCTGGGTCCCATTTGGGGCCAATCAGATTTAGGAGGGTGTACACATCTGTCTCTGCCTCCACTAGGAAGTTTCTGCCCCTTGTTGCCCTTGCTTTTAAATTTCCAGTGGCAAACATTTGCCCATGATTTATTTACCTTACTCTGTTGCCAGTCATTTGTTTCTGTCTAGGTATTTTGCCTTCTTATTTCAGACTAAAGAAAAGTACTTTTTTCTTCTCTTTCTAAACATCTTAAGAATCTTTCCTTCTCTTTCTCCCTCCCCCCCCCCTTTATTTGACCCGATTCTCAAGCTGTGTGTTAAAACTACACTTTATCCTGTCTCCAGTAGGCAAACTTCCCCTTGCCTTCAGCCCTTAGGCATTTTAAAAGCCTCGGTGCCTGCTGTGCTTTCTTTTTATACTGTCTCCATGGGTGGGGATCGAACTTGGAGCTTTAAAGGTGTGCTGGCAAGTCTTCTCTGACCTACATTCCAGCTTCCTTTCTGCTGCTGCATTGCGTTCTTAGATAGAGGCTTCTGTAGCCCAGGCTGGTCCCGCCTTAAATTCCTGTCTCAGTCACCTGACTCCAGGCGTACACTGTGATGCCCAGACTTTTATTTGTCCTGTACTTGGGTTTTGTTCTGTTTGTCTTTAAGACAAGGTCACTGCTTGCTTATAGCCCTTGCTAGCCTGGCACTATGTAGAGCAGACTTTGAACTTGGACAGTCCTCCTGACTCAGTCTCCCGAGTAACTGTAACTAAGAACAGGCGTGTACATGACCAGCCAGTTTAGGCACCATGTCACTGACTTGTTAACAACACACGCTTCAGTGGCTTTTGAATGTGTCACAGGTGTGCAGCCGTGGACAAAGTCAGTGCTTGGCACACATTCACCATCTCAACAAGATCCTCCCTTTCCCTCTCCCCACCTCATCCCTGCCTCGCTCCTGCCTCACCCCCAACTCTCCCCCCTCATCCCTGCCTCGCCCCTGCCTTGCCCCTGCCTTGCCCCTGCCTCACCCCCAACTCTCCCCACCTTGCCCCTGCCTCACCCCCAACTCTCCCCGCCTCTCCCCTGCCTCGCCCCCACCTTGCCCCGCCTCACCCCTGCCTCGCCCCTGCTGTGTGGCTCCCCAACTCCCTCACTAGTCCACTTTCTATTTCTGTATGTTTCCCTCTTCTCAATGTTTCATTTAAATTGAATCATAGAATGTGTGATTTTTTTTTTTAAGAATTATTTATTTACTATGTATACAGTGTTCTGTTTACATGTATGCCTACACACCAGAAGAGGGCACCAGATCTCATTATAGATGGTTGTGAGCCACCATGTGGTTGCTGGGAATTGAACTGGGGGCCTCTGGAAGAGCAGTCAGTGCTCTTAACCTCTGAGCCATCTCTCCAGCAGTGTGATCTTTTGTGATGGCTTCTTTCACTTAGCACGGGAGTTTCTCAACCCTCGGGTCATCTAAGACCCTCGGAAAACACTGATAGTTAACATGACAATTCATAACAGCAGCAAAATTGAAGTTTTAAAATAGCAGTGAAAATCATTTTATGGTTGGGGGGAACTGCATTATAGAGTCACAGCATTAGCAAGTCCGAGAAGCACTGCCTAGCATGGTTGTTTGTAACCTGGGTGACTAGTTCCTTCCTTTCTAGGCCAGTATTCCATCATAGAAGACAGACCCCTGAGCCCCGCTCTTGCAGAGGACCTGGGTTCAGTTACCTGCACCCACACTGGATGGCTCACAGCTGCCTGTAACTATTGCTCCAGGGGATCTGACACCCTCCTCTGACCTTTTGGGGACAGGCACACAACCATGTGGTGCACATACATATATGCAAATATCAGAGGGGCTCATAAGGCCCTGCCCCTAACTGACAAAGTATTGGTGATTGACAGCCCCTGGGAAAGGAGAGTCAACTTTATTCTAGTATGTGGCCCCTGGCTGGTTGGTCATGTCAGTAGATGAAGTAATGAAGTAAAATTAATAAACCTTTAAAAAATGAATGTGGACAGGACCTGAGGCACAATACTGAAGGTTGTCTACGTAGTCTCTTTATCTATGTACATGTAAATGCAATCCTCATACATGAGAGCACCTGCACAGTCATGAACACACATGACGTTGGACTGCTCTGAAATGTCTTTTTTTTAGAGGCAGGACTCTTTGTGTAGCCCTGGCTGTCCTGGAACTCACTCTGTAGATCAGCCTGGCCTCGAACTCAGAAATCTGCCTGTCTCTGCCTCCCAAGTGCTGGGATTAAAGGCGTGCGCCACCACCACCCGGCCTGAAATATGTCTTTAAAGGTGTACTCACTCATACAGAAACTTTCTGTTATCTGTGTGGTTCTTTCCTTCAGTGCAATCTTTTTTTTTTTTTTTTTTTTTTGGTTTTTCGAGACAGGGTTTCTCTGTGTAGCCCTGGCTGTCCTGGAACTCACTCTGTAGACCAGGCTGGCCTCGAACTCAGAAATCCGCCTGCCTCTGCCTCCCAAGTGCTGGGATTAAAGGCGTGCGCCACCAACGCCCGGCCCTTCAGTGCAATCTGATGTTCTTTTCGTCTCCTTTTCTTCTAAGCTGTCTCTCCTTTCGCTCACATGTGTGCCCGGCATGCAGTCATCCACAGGTATAGCCAGTTTGGCAGGAAAGGCTGGACTGTGGATTGCACATGCTTTTCCGTAGCTTCCTTTTCAACATGAGTCCAGAATCAGCAGCTGGCTCTTTGCATCTTAATGTTGAAGGTGCTGACACTCCTTGTAAACTGGTATCAGGTGGTCCTACCTTTCCCATGCTGGGTGACGGCCTTGTCTTTAGTGTTGTCTTGGCAGCAAGGGTGCCCTTTCATAACAAAGGTCTGGCCTCGTCCACACCCAGACTCTCCCTTTGAGTCCCAAACCTTTCCATCTCAAATGCTACGTCCCTCTTCATCCCTCTTCCGCCTAGGACTATTTCCTGCATCCCGTCCCTCCGCCTTACAAAAACCCAGACCAAGGCAGGCAGGCCCTTTCGTACCCTTAGTCTGTGCTGCTTCTCTCCATTACTGTGAGCCTTCCCTCTCTGGTCCATGTCCATGTGCTGCCTGGGGCTCTCCAGCTTTTTATCTACCGTTTTGTGTCTTTTTAAAACAATATTCTTTTTGTTCTCCTTCATACAAATGTATGAACTATATCTACATTATATCACCTCCTTCCTTCCTTCTAGCTTGGTGTCATCTTTTAAAAAAAAAAAGGGTCCGTTAGTGTTGTGCATGCATACAGGAAGGTAGGAGTATCTAATGACATGACCAACTTACCAGGGGCCACATACTAGAAGAGAGTTGACACTCTTTTCCCGGAAGCTAACAACTGCCAGTACTTTGTCAGTTAGGAGCAGGGCCTCGTGAGCCCCTCTGACACTTTTGTCGGAGTGGTGACTAGCTTGATTCTGGACTATCAGGCACAGCTTCTGTGAGATCACAAGTGTAATGGCCAGGCCATTTCTCAGAAGACAACATTTCTGAGCACTCTACCACGCCAGCCATGTTGTTTTCTGAGCCCTGGAAGGGTGATGTAGGTGGCTCATTGATGGGCGAGCACCCATTGTCTCTCATTCTTCACTATTCAGTTATACCTGGATATTAACCGCTGCTCTTTGCAAAAGGAAACTCCCCTGACCAAGACGGAGGGCCGAGCTAGTTGTTATAAACAAACATCCAGAAGGCAGTTTGTCACCCTGAGCAGTTTGCAGACTGTGGCAGCTCCACCTGCTCACCTCCCAGGGCCTGTGACCCCAGCCTTGGACCCTGGCATTCCTAGATCTGACATGAATTCCTTCCCAAGGGTCAGACCTCGAAGCAGAAAGTGGCTAGTTACTCCCGTAACTGTGATGCCACTGATAAACCAGCAGGTACACCTTGATGACTAAGTCCATTTGTGTCTTTCTGTTGGTTTGTTAAATACGTTATGATATTACCCTTTAGTTGTGTGTGTGTGTGTGTGTGTGTGTGTGTGTCCCGGAGCGGCGTGCGCATGCACCTGTGTGTGTATCTGGAGGCTAGAAGCTAACTTCAGGTAACTTCTACTGCTTGCCAAATTTCTTCCCTTTGGATTATTTGTCCACCTTTGAAAGGGACATACTCATGGGTGGAGTCGGTTCCCTTCTACTGTGTGTTCCTGGGGTAAAATTCTGGTGCAAATACCTTTACCTACTGAGCCACTTCAGTGACCTGCCAGCTAATTTTTGAGACAAGGCCTCCGCTGAACCTGGAGCTTGACTGGCTAGTGAATTTCTAAGATCTGCCTGTCTCTGCTGCCCAGCACTGAGGTCACAGAAGTGCCACTGTGCAGAGCTTTTATGTGGGTGCATTTTTACCCACTGACCATCTCCCCAGCCTCCGTCAGTAGTGATTTTTGACACACCTGTAGACAACCTTCCAAACTTCAGAAACCTTGCAAACAAAATGCAGTCCCTCACTTGTGGTGAGTCTTCCACAAGCATGAATCTCAGACACAGACACAAAATCATGCACACAGTAGGTGTTTAATAACTGTTCACTAAGCCCTCTAGCGGGGCCTGTAATTGCCTGGGGTTAGAACTGTTCCTTCCAAAAACTCTAGTCTATTTGTTCTCATAAAAACCTAGCTTTCAGTGCTCTGCAGGCAGTCTTTGTTGGGGTGCAGCCCCGCCCGGGAGAACTGGTTACCAGTGAGGACTAGCAAGCTTTAGGCAGGCTTTGAAAAGCAAAATGCTCCTCGGCCAGCCTCCAGCTGTGGCATCTTTGAAAGTTAAATTCACCAGAAAAGGAAGTTGCCCCCTGAAAACAGAGCGCCAATGGAAAGCTGGGGTTGCCCCCTCGTGACCACCGGAGGCGGGTTGCCCAGGGCGACAATCGGCCTATAGATCCCCCCTCCCCTTCCCCTGGTTAAATTACTGGGAAGGGGCAGAAAACACAATGGCACTGGGAGTCTGCAAAAAAAGCAGCAGCTCCCAGCGTCCCTCACTCCCTTCCCGGAGCTGTGTCAAATCCTAGAGCCACACCACACTAATTAGCCCGGAGTGGAAGGGGTTGTCATGGTGACCGGGCACTTTTTAAAGCACAGGAATGGTGTTCATTATTGTTCCAAGTCTTTAGCTGTAGGGAAAAGGTCAGGGTGGCAGTTGTTTTCCCGTATGAAGTTTGGCCCGGGAGCCTAACAGAAGGTGGAATGTCCTTCGGAGACACAGGAAGATGGTGAGTGTGGATCTCGAGTGGAGGGGCGGCCCCTGGAGTCGTATCTTTCAGAATGCTTTAATAACTTGGGTGCCAGGCTAAAAAAATTATACGGAGGGAGGAAAAGGCGGCAGGGCCAGAATGTAGGTCAGGCACAGCCCCAGCTGAAGGAGAGGGGTGGTAAGAATTCACCCCTGGAACCTCACTTAGTTATGCCAGTTAAAAGTTTCTCTACTTCCAACCAGTGTAACTAAATTGAAGAAGTCTGACACTTTCTTGGATATTCACTTTGTAAATGAACTCAGCCTTGTATGCTGCTCAGATTTTATATAAAGCCCAGCCAGAGTGCTGTGGACAAATGCATTTAGAACAGCCGCTTACCTCCAGTGCCTTGCTGGAAGCCAGAGGTTAAAGTATGTCCGAGGTGATTTGGTTTCATAGCCTTCTGCCTATTTTTTTTTTTTTAACTTTTCTAAGGAGTTCAAATGCATAGACAGAAAAATCCAAGTCACCGGTCTGGTCTCTGGCTGCTTGCCGTAAATTGTTGGCTACTCTCAGCTAGAATACAGCTAAGTAAAGACAACCTGACCAGCGTGTTTGTGTAAGACATTCTTGAGAGAAGTCTGCCTGCCAGAGTCGGGACAGCTGTTCCAGCAGGGGTGTGTGTGTGTGCCCGCACGTGCACGCTCACGCTCTCTTAATTTTAGTTATTAAAACTGTAGAGTACCCTAGCTTTAAGCCTACTTTTGTGTTCATGACTGTTTGGGTTTTTTTGTTTGTTTGTTTTTGTTTTTTTTAAGGGTCAGAGAGTAAGCCACCTTGTTTTTTTGTACTTCTCAACAGTATGGCTCCGTTTTTCGGTCCGTTTATTAGACTTCTATAGAATAACAGCATACAAGTTAATTAAGGGGGATAGAGGCCTGAATTAGAATTGCAATCGCCGTCCAAAAAGCTGCGAGTGGGAAATGGCCCACTTTGCTTTCCCCTGGAAGACGATTGTTCAGCAGCAGTGCCAGCTGGCAGCTGTGGAGACAGGGGAGCAGACTGCAGAGGAGGCATCTTGGGCTCCACTCCCTCCCTCGGGACTGTGTGGCCTTGGGCTCACTTCTGGTGGAACTTGAAATAAGTGGGGTATCAAAACAAACTCGGAGTCTTGTCTCTTTTATCCTCTGGTATTTCCACCCTCCCCCTTTCCCTTTCTTGTGTGTGTGTGTGTGTGTGTGTGTGTGTGTGTGTGTGTAAGTCCATGTCATGTGTGCTCCTCACTGAATACTGTATTACTTAGCTCAGGAACCACCTCTATATCCTAAGCTTAATAAACAGCGATGTGTGTGCGGCACTTTAGACTTTTGGAAAAGGTTGTCACACAGATGAGAGTGAACAGCGGTGTATTTGTGACATGGCCAAGTGTCTGAACATGGACACTGATATTTTTTTATTGGATATTTTATTTACATTTCAGATGTTTACCCCTTTAGGACACTGATATTTTAGGAATTGTTGATACCTTTCGAGATGCAATAATGGTATGGGATGACAGTAAACTGTAATATACGCTAAAATATCTACTTCTGAGATTAAATTGGCCAAAGATACGAAGCAGTAAGCAACCTGGTGGGCAGAGCAGTGTCCTCTGGAGCTGGGGGAACCAGGGTCAACTCCGCAGACATTCATTTTCCAGTGTATATTTTGTGTAGGCTCTAAATTGCTGTGTGTATGCGCAAGTGCGCCCTAGAACCCCAGCGAGGGCAGCCTCACGAGCGCTGTGTCATCTAACTTTACCCAACCTCACGATTTAGATGCCAGACCAGTTTGATCAGGCCGTGGTGCTCAACCAGCTGCGCTACTCGGGGATGCTGGAGACGGTGAGGATTCGAAAAGCAGGGTACGCGGTCAGAAGACCCTTTCAGGATTTTTACAAAAGGCAAGGAGGAACTCAGGGGCGTTCTCTCTTCCCTCTGACCTTTCCTCTTTTCTTCCTCTCCTTCCTTCTTTCTGTCCTCCCTCTTCCCCCCCTTCACAAGAGAAGAGAGCAAGTGGCAGACGTAACACTGTGCACCCTCTGCTGCAGGTATAAAGTGCTGATGAGGAACTCGGCTCTGCCTGAGGACATCCGAGGGAAGTGCACGGTGCTCCTGCAGTTCTACGATGCTTCCAACAGCGAGTGGCAGCTGGGGAAGACCAAGGTACAGTGGCCAGAACAAGCGCCACCATGTCTGCCCTGGATACCCATTCCCAAATACTGCTAAGTGGTGGTTATTAACTCCTAATGGTTCATGTGGAGTGTGAGTGTGTGTGTCTGTGTCTGTGTGTGTGTGTGTGTGTGTGTGTGTGTGTAGCAAGCAGTCAAGAGTGCTTACTGAATGAGCCCCTTGTGTTAATGGATCTACAAGCGAACCTCAACACCTCAGGAATGAAACTCCAAAGCCTTCCCACTCTGCTTTGGATTCTGTCTGTATCTCATCCCTGCCACCACAGCAGCTATTGTGTGGGAGACCAGCAGACAGCCAAAACCTCAGCCACAAGTCAGAAAAGTAAACCCACATCTGGCCATGCTGCTGTAGCAGGGTCCCCTAACCCCTCTCTCCAGGTGAGAGCTGCATACAGTGCTTTGACTGAGAGAGTCCTCACGTCTGCATCTTTGCAAAACTGAAAGATGCTAATGCCAAGTACCAATATCGGATGCAGCTAAGTTGGCCAGCATGCGATCAAGCAGACCAGTGACCAGAATGAGCCTGGAAGGACCCGTAGTTTATTCAATCCTGAACCTGTTGTATTTGTAACCACTGAACCAGTGAGCTGCTTTTCCACCTTCAAACTTGATTATTAGAATTGTTGTGTGTGTGTGTGTGTGTGTGAATTTAACTCAGAACTTCATGCCTACATACTGTATGTAAGCACTCACTCTTACCACTAAATTACACCCTCATATCCCATAATTTCTTTCTCCTCTTCTTTTAAAAAAAGGTTTTGTTTTTAATTATGTGTCTGTATGGGTGTATGCATATGAGTTCAGGTGTCCGTGGAGGTCAGAAGAATACATGGGATCCCTGGGAACTGGGAGTTGTGGGCAATCACGAGTCACGTGATGTGGGTGCTAGGAATCAAATCTGGGTCCGCTGGAAGAACAACAAGTGTTCCTAACCACTGAGCCACCTCTCCGGGGCTGCCTTCTTGGTGTCAGTACATGTGTGTGTGTAAGCCTTTGCCGCCCAGCTACCCTAATGGTAATTGCTCAGCAGGAGTGGAGAGAAGGTAGGTTCCCACAGGAGACCAAAATTAGGATATCTTAGGATTTTCTTGGATTTGTTCCTTTGTCTCTCCTCTTCCTGTGCCAGTCTCTGTGTCTCTTTCCATTAAGACTCCTGTCACCAGTGCTGCTGTGTGAGCTGGTGAGCCCTGGCCACAGTGACATAAGACACTAGTAGCTTTAATGGTGACTTTACAGTACCTGTGAATGTATACGTAGGGAAAGAGGTTAGGCTTGACTCTATCCGAGCCTTTGTGTTCTTCCCATAGGTATCCTGATGGGATTTTATGTCTGTGGCAGGTGGGACCTGTAAAATGCCCTGGATTAAATAAAAAAGCCTTCTCGTGGGAGTTTGCAACAGACCGCAATAGAGAGGAAACAGATATTGCCCCCGAAAGGCAGGCCGTGACCTTGAGATTCCTCTTCTTTTCCTCTGACACTTGTCCCCGTCATGGGCAGGTCTTCCTTCGGGAGTCCTTGGAGCAGAAACTGGAGAAGAGGCGGGAAGAGGAGATCGACCGTGCGGCCATGGTGATCCGCGCTCACGTCTTAGGTTACTTGGCACGGTAAGAAGCACACCTAGGGAGGGGCATGAAGCTCTGGAAGGGCTGTGACCCCGGTCGGGTGGTTTGTGGGAGTGCAGAGGTACCCGAGGTCAGATCTCTTTAAGTGACCACAGCTGTAACCACCCAGACCTTACTGTTCCCCCCCCCCCCAGAAGTCACACAGAGACACTTACGCTCCAGCGAAGCCTCTGGAATGTGTCTCATCTTTTTTTTTTTTTTTTTTTTTTTTTTTCCGAGACAGGGTTTCTCTGTGTAGCCCTGGCTGTCCTGAAACTCACACTGTAGACCAGGCAGGCCTCGAACTCAGAAATCCGCCTGCCTCTGCTTCTAAGTACTGGGATTAAAGGCATGCGCCACCATCGCCCGGCGAAATGTGTCTCATCTTAAACACTAGGGCTCACAAGCATTTCAGATTCTGGAATCTTTCATATTGAAATATCTGTCTGCCTGGCCTCTGCTGATTGGCAAGCCAGAGATTCAAAAATACCCCAAGATTCTTTTTTTCTGAACTGAACATGGATTTTCCCCGACCCCAATACCTGTTCATACGTACATCCTGCCTCCCAGCTACATGACTAGCTCAGGAGTCTGAAAATCTACTTCATTTTCTATGTATGGGTGTTTTGCCTTGCATGTATGTATATACTCCCTTGTACCATGTGTGTGTGCCGATGCTTGTGAGCTGCTGTGTGGGTGCTAGGAATTGAACCCTGATCCTCTGGAAGAGCAGCCTGTGCTCTTAACCGCTAAGCCATCTCTCCAGCTCTAGAATCTGAAAATATTGTAAGCATCATCTCAGCATTTAAGATATTGCATATTTGAGGTTTGGGGATGGAGGATCTGCAGCCTGTATCACTTTGTCGAGAGACCCATTCCCAGGCTCCTTAAAAAAAAAAAAAGATACTGCATCTTTCGTGGTTGTTTTGTTGTTGCTTTGTAATAAAATATCTCACTATGTAGCTAGCCCTGGCTGGCTTGGAACCCACAGTGTAGGTCAGATTGGCTTCAGATTCAGAGATGCCTGTCTTTCCCTCTGTCTCTCTGCCTCCCCAGTGCTGAGACTAAAGAAATGTGCTCCGGGCTGTGACTCGTGGTCATTTGGTTGGCTGTACCCTGCAGGTCACGTGACACGTCTAAGCATTCCATTTTTCTGAAGCATGGGACTGTCCTGCTGCAGGAGCGTTTTGCTTCCTTGTGTTCGTATGAACAGTCGGACCTATCAGATCCTCTTTGGATGTGTTTGCCCAGCTTGTGCCACACTGGGTAAACACAAAGTTGGTATTAGGGCCACTTGTTTGTTTAGCCGGGATAATGCTACGATTCTGACTTTTTTTTTTTGTTTGGTATTCTTTTGTTTTTTCCTGTTTTGTTTAGGCCCAAGTCTCCTCCCCTGATTGCCAGTCTCCTTAATAAGAGAGACCGGGTCCAAGTCTGAGTCCTCTCCTTTTGTCTTATAGTCATGGTGTAAGCTCATTTGAATAGTTCACAGCCTCATTACCGCAGCGGCCACTCTCTTTTGCAGAAAGCAATATAGAAAGGTCCTTTGTGGTGTGGTGACCATACAGAAGAATTACAGAGCTTTCCTCGCGAGGAAGAGATTTTTGTACCTGAAACAGGCAGCCATCGTGTTCCAGAAGCAACTCCGAGGACGGCTGGCACGCAGGGTTTACAGGCAGCTGTTGGCTGAGAAACGGGAGCTGGAGGAAAGGAAGAGGAGGGAGGAAGAAAAGAGAGAGGAAGAGGAAAGGTATGTGCTCCACTGGCTGACACACAACGGATCACTGGGATCATTACCCTTGGTGGCCTGTTACGCATTCCCAAGGGACCTGGGGAACTCTGCTGACTCTGGAGCTTACAAATCTGGACAGGCTGGCGTGCGTGCGTGCGTGCGTGGGTGCGTGCATGTGGAGGACAGAGGTTTAGTCAGATAGCTTACTGATCTGGACAAGCTGACTGACCAATGAGATCCATGATGGCACTTGCTTCTGCTTCCCCAACATTGGAATTACTGGAGTATACCGCTGCGCTTCACACAGCGTGGATGCAGAGGGTCTGACCTCAGGACTTCTGCTCAGAAAGCAAGCACATTACAGGCTGAGACATCTCCCCAACCCTCTTCCTCCCTTTTTAACTGGCAAAGATCTTCTCTGGGCTGAGTACACAGCTCAGCGGTAGAGTCTTTGCCTTGTGTGTACACGCCCCAGCACCGCCAAAAAATGCGATCTATTGAAAATTAGTTTCAGGGTGGTTGATTTTCACCAGCTGCTTCTCTTTCCTGTTCTTAGAGAGAGAGCGAGAGCACAAAGAGAAGCTGACCTCCTCCGTGCCCAGCAGGTGAGGAACGCAGAGATTTCTGGGACTTTGTGTGCTTCCTTCTTGCTTCAGACCTTGACAAAGGGATTCAGAAGGGAAATAAAGTAGGAGGTAGTGGGAAAACCGGCTGAGGGGATGTTTCTGGGACACTCTCTGACCCATCACAATGATACAGAATGCAGAGAAGGCCTTGCAATTTCAGCGTGAATCATAGTATGGTTTCTCTGTGACAAAGCAACACCATGTTGGTGTCTTAGAGATGCCAGTCACATTCTGTGTCATTTCCACGGGTGGCCACCTCACTTATACCGTGGTCCTTCCTTGATACTTATTTCCTGGAGTCTGTCTCCCACTCTCCTCTTTTATAAGGACACCATTCAGATGAGATCCAGACCCCGCTCAATAGCCCCACTTCATTTTAACTCAGGCACCCAATTAAAAGCCCCGCGGGCCCAGCCTTAGTTGTATTCTGAGATTCTGGCGAAAGGATTTCAACGTGTCTGTTGGGTGAGGGCCACAGTTCAGTGTGTAAAGAAAGGAAGAAGGTGCTAATTCTCAAACCCACTCTGCCCCGCGTCCAGGAGGCAGAAACAAGGAGGCAGCAAGAACTCGAAGCCTTGCAGAAGAGCCAGAAGGAAGCGGAGCTGACCCGGGAGCTGGAGAAGCAAAGGGAGAACAAGCAGGTGGAGGAAATCCTCCGCCTGGAGAAGGAAATCGAAGACCTGCAGCGCATGAAGGAGCGACAGGAGCTGTCGCTGACCGAGGCCTCGCTGCAGAAGCTGCAGCAGCTGCGGGATGAGGAGCTGCGCAGGCTGGAGGACGAGGCCTGCCGCGCTGCCCAGGAGTTCCTCGAGTCCCTCAACTTCGATGAGATCGATGAGTGTGTCCGCAACATTGAACGCTCCCTGTCCGTGGGGAGCGAGATCTCGGGTGAGCTCAGTGAGCTTGCAGAGGGCGGAGAGAAGCCAAACTTCAATTTCAGCCAGCCCTACCCCGCGGAAGAGGAAGTGGACGAGGGATTCGAGGCCGATGATGATGCCTTCAAGGACTCACCCAACCCCAGTGAGCATGGCCACTCTGACCAGCGGACGAGCGGCATCCGGACCAGCGATGACTCCTCTGAGGAGGATCCTTACATGAACTACACGGTGGTGCCACCAGCCCCAGTGCCGACAGTACAGTGCTGCTTGCCGCGTCCACGCAGGACTCAGCTAGCCTGCACAATTCCTCCAGCGGGGAGTCCACCTACTGCATGCCGCAGAACAACGGGGACTGCCCTCCCCCGATGGCGACTATGACTATGACCAGGACGATTACGAGGATGGCGCCATCACATCGGGCAGCAGCCTGACTTTCTCCAACTCCTACGGGAGCCAGTGGTCCCCAGACTACAGGTATTCCGTGGGAACCTACAACAGTTCCGGAGCGTACCGGTTCAGCTCAGAAGGGGCGCAGTCCTCCGTGAGTATCTGCTGTCTTGTCCTAACTGTGGGAGAGCTCCCCTGTCCGCCACACTGCTGCACCGTCAGCAGCGTTAAGGCAGATCCCTAAAGATTTCAGTCATATCCTTAAAGATATCCTTAAACTCCTTCCTCTTTCCCAAAGCCAGTTAAACCAGTGAAATGGGGGCCATCGCCACTTGTAAAACGCAGAACTGACCTTCATCCATGACAAAACTGGCTTTTTATTTTGATTTCTCTGTGTGAGAACATGTGTATAGAGCCCCGAGGAGAACCATTCCTCAAGTGCCATTTCCATTTTGGAGAGAGGGGTGCTCTCATTGGCCCAGACCTCACCCAGTAGGCTATAGCGGGCTATGCTGGCCATGACCCTGGAGAGCCACCTGTCTCCGTTCTCTGGTGCTGGGGTTATAAGCAGGTCTAAACAGCTTTAGCTGTTTTTACATGGACTTTGAGAATCCACTCAGGCAGTGTAGGCACCTGACTAGCAGAGCGCTGCCAGCCTGCCAACTCCTGACAGGTTGGACAGATGAGATTAGGCACATTCAGGGTGTGGCTATAGACCCAAACTGGCATTTTAAGCGAGGCTCAGCATGGCCTTTTTATAGACGTAGAGTGAGCTAGCCCACTTACTCTCCTGGGGTATATTGAAGAACTTCACATACAGTCCATACCATTCAGTGTATTTCTTTTTTTTTTATTTTTTTTGGTTTTTCGAGACAGTGTTTCTCTGTGTAGCCCGGCTGTCCTGGAACTTACTCTGTAGACCAGGCTGGCCTCAAACTCAGAAATCTGCCTGCCTCTGCCTCCCAAGTGCTGGGATTAAAGGTGTGCGCCACCACTGCCCAGCTCAGTGTATTTCTTTTTGTTTTTTTTGTTTTGTTTTTGTTTTTTTGAGACAGGTTTCTCTGTGTAGCCCTGGCTGTCCTGGAAACTCACTCTGTAGACCAGCTGGCCTCGAACTCAGAAATCGCCTGCCTCTGCCTCCAAGTGCTGGATTAAAGGCGTGTGCCACCACGCCCGGCAGTGTATTTCTTTTAATAAGGAGGGATCTGTAGAGTTTACACATGTTCTATTCTTTTTTTTTTTTCCTAAGTTTTTTTTTCTCTTATGTATTAATGTTGTCTTTATTTCTCAGACTGCTTGAAATGAGACCTTAACAGTCTTCTTTTTAGCAGGGAGTCTCTGATTCGAGTCAGTTGTATCGTAGATTCAGTCAGCTTAGTACCAGGCCCTGTGTTTGAGTACTCTATAATTCTGAAATCCCTGGACGGTCCTGAGTCAGGAGCGCTCCTTCTCAGTTACGTGGAGCTGTAGATGGTTAGCCGTGCGGGTGTTTCTGACCCACTCCTCTGCTGACCGCTGCCTCTCCTTCTCTGTCTCCTTGTCCAGTTTGAAGATAGCGAGGAGGACTTCGACTCCAGGTTTGACACAGATGATGAACTCTCCTACCGCCGAGACTCTGTGTATAGCTGCGTCACGCTGCCCTATTTCCACAGCTTTCTGTACATGAAAGGTAAGCCTTCAGAGCTCTCCACAGCCTGGGGAGGGAGGGGGTACAGCCTTCAGCTTCCCACAGCCCGGGTCGGGGTACAGCTGTGGAAAGTCATTGAGCACACCCTCACCTCAGTGATATGCCATTTAGGTGAATGAAGAACATTGGGTTGGTGCAATGTGGCTATTACTGCCATGACGAATATAATTTGACCCCCTTACTAGGGGGTAGGAGATAGGTCGGGCGAAGAGTTTGTAAACATGCGGCGTTTACTTTTGGTCACATTCTTCATCCAGCATCTCTATCTTGCTCACATATATACATACATGAAGCAAATGGGAATTCAGTCACTGCTTCAAGTCACTGGGACCCATTCTAATGATAACCATCCCCCGTACCCCACCCCCCACCCCCCCACACACATACACACAAGACCTGGAAGGATGTGCTGAACCCTGGGAGACACGTTCTGCGAGGCTACTCGCCACACCTACTTTGTGATGCGATTTTTTCTACATCTATTCTAGTTGCTGTTCAACATCAAAAATGCCTAGTTAAATATCAGGCATTAAAGTCCTCGAGACACCTGCCATTTAGGAATTGTTTCCGTTACGGGCTCGTGCTTGGATGTTTTGGTGCTGGAGCCTCTGCCAGGGTCCAGCATAATGAGGAACTGTAATCATCACCAGGATTTGCTGGCAGATTTACATAGATGGATAGAGAGGCACCCGGGTGTTTCCTCTGAGGATCCTAGGCTTGTGGAGGGAAGAGTCTAGAGCATGGAGAACTGGGCAGGGTATCGCAGACACTCAGCAGTAGGTGCCATCCTTGCATCTGCAAGCCTTGACTCTTCCTCATTTCTCCATCAGCAAGTATTTTGTTATTTACAGCTCTTAACTTTCCTGCTTGCACACCTGTGTCTTATGTGTCTGTGTGTGTCTGTGTGTCTGTCTGCCTGCTCCCTGTCAGTGCTTAGAAATGCAAATGCTGGGAATTCATAGCCAAGACACCTAGCACTTAGAGATACACCTGAAAACGGGGAAGTCTCAAGAACAAGGTCGCTTACAGAAGACCTGAGCAGGCAATAGGCACGGAAGGGGGCGGTTGATGCGGACCCAGTCATAGACAGAGAGCCATAGGAGACTAATGAATGTTGAGAACAGAAACAGTTTTCTCCAGGGAAGAGCCTCCCTGTTGGTTATCTAATAAATACCAAGTGGTCATCCTCAGATCTTACACATATATGTCCTGAACTGAAGAACAGCAGTTCCCACAAGATACTGAGGGGGCCGCTGCAGTGCCTGTTGTTGACACACTTCACCAAGATTTATCACTTAAAGTTAATAGGACAGCAGGACAACCTCGTGCTTCAGTTTTCCTCTGGGCCCTGTCTTCAGAGGTGAAGATTAAAGTCACAAATCAAAACGATGCTAACATGTCATTGGGAGAGCCCTTGGCAGACTTGCTGTGGGGAAACGGCCCGTCTTGGCAGCAGCACACAGGGTCTCAGCCAGTTGAGTAGAGAACGCTGGAATGTCTAAGGAGGCGAGCATCTGCGTATTTTAATGACGGGAGGGACTGTCTCTGCTCTCCATTCACGCCAGGAAAAGGGCTGTTGGATTTGTTTTCTGATCTGTAAGAGGAATACACTGTCATTGGGATTTAAGTCTCTGTGTTTAGGTATCCCTTGCTTTTGTTACGTTTGATCGAAGGAAGGTAATAACTTGAGCAGTTTATATCGAGCTGTAGAAATAGATTATATTCTCCCATTGTACTGTGTTGTTTAATAAGATTCTCTGAATGAGGGGCAGTAAGATGCCTCATCTAACATCTGTGGGGAGTCTGGTTACCAAGGGTCAAACTAGAAAAGGTAACACTGGATGCAGTCTAACAAGACAAACATGGGGGAAGGAAGGCAGTGGGCTAACTCTGATTCCACCAGCATTTTCTCAGTTTTGCAGTCTGACCAATGTGATAGCCATGATGATGCTTCTGCCACACAAGGGAGGAAAACATGACCTTTGACACATAGTCGTCCACTACTCTGAGGCACTTGCAGAGACCATGGGACTGGGGCTTACTCATGCCCCCAGTCATTCCTGGGTAGATTGCCAGTCGCTGACAACTGCTATGTGGGCTGCCTAAGGACATTTCTCAGCTAACTGAGGAGAGGCCATTTTGTCTATTACGGTGGAACAACTTTCTTGGGTGATACAGCCCGCCTGGGTCATCTTCTGCACACCAAGCAGAAGCCAGAAGCCCCTCCACCGGGGAGGGGTCTGTGAGTGCTTGTCAGCTGAGGCTAGGCTCAAGCTGGCCTGTGGATTTTGTGGCTTGGTTTGGTTGACTTTGTAACCCTTCCTCTGCCCTTCCTTGGGGAAACAGGTGGCTTAATGAACTCCTGGAGGCGCCGCTGGTGTGTCCTTAAGGACGAGACCTTCCTATGGTTCCGCTCCAAGCAGGAAGCCCTCAAGCAAGGCTGGCTGCACAAGAAAGGCGGGGGCTCCTCCACGCTTCCCGGCGGAACTGGAAGAAGCGCTGGTTTGTCCTTCGCCAGTCCAAGCTGATGTACTTTGAAAACGACAGCGAGGAGAAGCTCAAGGGCACCGTGGAAGTGCGCACAGCCAAGTATGTCCCTGCAGCTGGTCTTCCTAAGTATGCCGATGGGTGCACGCATGCGTATGTGCCTAGACATTAGCCATCAACGTAGGGCGCCATTCCTCAGAAGATGACTTTTAGATAGTCTGTCACTGGGGCTTGGCTGCCTGGCCAGTGCGCCTTAGGGATCCTTCTACTTCTGTCTCCCTGGTGTTGGGCTGGCTGATATGCGCCAGCACACTCAAGCTGGCTTTTATTTTCCCTTACCAACTTCCAAGGAAGAGGAGACACTATTATAAAGCAAATTGATAGTACAGTACAGACAAGTACAAACACAGACATTCCCTGTCAGGGTGAGCCACACGAGGGAGTCCTTTATTGGACTTCAAGGAGTAATAGGCTGTACTTAGGGGTGTAATACGGGCAGTTCTCTATTTTGATGGACAGATTTTAGTTACGTAACCTTTACTGTATAGTCCCTTCCCATAATGCACTGGATTTTAATCATGCATGCCCAATTCTATATAGACAGGCAGGAGCGTCCTGAATTTCCGAGAGGTCGCTAGATGCATTGTAAGGAGAGGGTATGTGTGGCTAGTACATGCAGGTGAGGCCCCAGTACCGAGTGCATTAGTACAATTGGGTTTGGTCTACACACCCCCTCCTAACACACCCAGATTTTTTTTTTTTTTTTAAGATTTATTTTATTTATGTGAGGAGTACACTGTGGCTGTCTTCAGACACATCAGGGAAGGAGGGCATCAGACCCATTACAGATGGTTGTGAGCCACCATATGGTGGCTGGGAATTGCCACTCTAAGGATCGTGCTCTTAACCTCTGAGCCATCTCTCCAGCCCACCAGATTTTTTAAGTTGGTTCTGAGGCTTGAACCTATGTCCTGGAGCTTGCATAGCAGTGACTTTATAGACTCAACTGTTTCACTAGCTCGTGAGTTCTTTGCAGCTGTAGACTGGTAGAGGGATATACTCAGACAGTCCTGACAGTTTACCAGGACGAATGATGAAAGAACTGGAAAACAGGACTCAGTCTTGGAACGATTCACTTTATTTGCTTATTTGTGCATTTATTTATATGTGGTTGTGGTTATATGTAGATGTTGGTTCTCACATGGTGGATAGGTCCTTAGACATAACCCACTGGAAACGTAATGTGTCCGCAGAGAAGGTGTCCTGAATAAAGCCAGGTGTAATGCACGCCTCTAAACTCAGCTGTGGAAGGCTTAGATAGGAAAATTAAGATTGAGGCCAGCCTGGGCTACTAGAGAGTTCAGGGGCAGCCTGATCTATATGGTGAGAGCCATATAAAGTGGGAAAAGTGAAGACAGACGTCCTGTGGGGTAACTGGTCTATCCTTACTCTGGCTGCCTCCCAACATCTGAATGCGAGCTGATCGACAGGCGTGTTTTAAGATGAATAACTAGCTTCTAGCTGTGTGTGCATACTAACCCTTCACTGTGATTCCCCCACACCGGAAGAGCAAGCTGGGGTCTGAATTCCACACAACCTTTCCTGCCAGCAATCCCTTTTAGAAGCAAGGCTCTGGACTGTCAAGAGACTACTGTTTTTTTAAATTTAATTTTTAGAATTCTGCTGGGGGGATGGGCAGCTGTTTTTCCTGGTTATCTAGGTACTGACCATAAAAATCTGATTGCTTTAAGAATAACCTATACCCACACTGTTGAGAACCTGGAAACCCCAAATATTTGGAAAGTGGCGAAACGAGCTTGAAAGATGAAATTAACCCCAGAAGTCACCAGCTGGCCTTAACAATGGAAGATTGTTTCTGTGAGCTAGCACCAGCAACTTAGGAAAATTACTCATGGGAAGGTGGAGAGGAAAAGGAGGCAAGACGTTGTGTGTATTTGTTTTTAGGACCAATAGTAAGAGCGGACAGCAAACTTTGGGGGTCTTTCCAGGCTGTCCTAGAGGGTTCATTAGGAGCAGGATTAGATTTGGGGCAGTTGAGTCCGTATTGTTTACAGCAGCCCGGCTCAGCTCTCAGGTCGCTGTCAGCCTGTGCCCTGTGTGTCATGAGATCCACTTTATTCATCCATAGATGAGACTACATCTTGCACAAGTGCTGTCCTCTGAGAGAGACAGAAGGAGCTAAAGAAAGAGAAAGGTGGAGGCTTTCGTCAGCAGAAGTAGCATGCAGGTGGCCCTCCATAGCTGTGGTTTCCACATCTGCAGATTCAATGAAATTATTCAAGAAATCTCGTGTGTATCCTGAATACACAGATACAGGCTTGTCCCTGGGTATTGCTGACACAGTGTGGGACATCTTGAGTATTACTGGTAAACTAGCTATGGAGTGTATGGGAGAGAAAGCCCGGGTCACATACAAATGTGAGGAGCTGCAGCAGCTGCATGGGTAGTGTCTGAAGCAGCTCCCTCCTCAGACACCAAGGGACAGCATTTTGTCCCTTCTTTGCTACTTGCACTCCTCAGTCAGGGTTTTTATTGTTGCAATAGAACACCATGACCAAAACGCAAATTGGGGAGGAAAGGGTTTATTTGACTTATACTTCCAGATCATAGTCCGTCACTGGGAAGTCAAGACAAGAACTCACACAGGGCAGGAACCTGGAGCCAGGAGCTGATGCAGAGGCCCATAGGTTGGGTTGTCTGGTTTTCCGGTTGACTTAAAGTCACATGTCTTCTGGCTTATAGATTCCCATTGCCTCTATCCCATCGGGCCCGGTCTCCAGGCTTCACTGTTACACGTGGTTGCTTGGCTGAGTCCATTCATTCTTCCCCATCCCAGTGTCTCAGTGAATTAGTCCTTGTTCCTCAAGAGTGATCAAGTGAAGTCCTTTTTCTCCCTAACAGTGTTTCATAATTGATGGTTTGGTTGTTAAGTAAATGCATGAATTCACATGCCCTGCCTGTGTTTCTGGGCATTTCTGGGATTTTGAGGTTTAGAGCTATGAGGCTGGTCATAGAGTCCGAAGCCTCATTTACATTCATGAATTTTGTTTGTGTGTATTTGTGTTGGAAGGGCTTGGACACATGTATGTATGTGGGCACTCACAAAGTCCAGAAGAGGTTCTCAGGTCTCCGTGAAGCTAGGCTTACAGGCCTCTGTGAGCTACCTGACACGGTGCTAGCAATCTGAGTCTGCTCACAGAAGAGCAGCAAGAGCCCGTAACTGCCTGCTGAGCCACGCCTCTGGCCCAAAATACATTTAGTTTTGTTTCAGTGACTCCAGTAGTATGGTCACACCATACCCATTATTTCTAGCCTGTTAGAATTTCAGTTGTGTTAATATAAAAGAAATGTTTTGCTGTGAATAAATTCACTGCTTCTGATATAAAAGCAAACGGGCAGATCCTCGAATTGCCCTAACAACAAGTGCATTGCCAACTCTGGTCTGATCCTGATTATCTTCTTGTGTTTTACCCTAATTCAGTTTACCTGATTCAATAAAATAATACAGATGGTGGTGTAGCTCAGTGGTAGAGTACTTGTCCAGCATGCACTGGGCCTGGATTCAATCCCAGCATTGTAGAAAGGAGGTGGGGGGGGGGGGCGGTATGGAGAAATGAAAGGAAAGGGAAAAACAAAACAATTTTTAGCCCCAAGTGCTTTAGTCTGTTCACAATAGCGGAGCGTCATAGCTAATCCCTTCTTCGGAGTCCTTTCCTGTAAGTACCTCCTTGGATCACATACCCAGCATAGGAGCTGGGGAGTGGCATCCTCAAACCACAGCTGCTGAGACAAACTAGGGAAGGAGCTCACCCCTGACCAGGCCGCCTCTGCGTTTCCTCCTATTGTGCAGAGGGCAGAGGAAGGCTTTTCAGGGCCTTGAGCAGAGTCAGACATTGGGTGTCCACTGTGCTAAGAGGTCCCTGCCAGGAGTCATCAGGGAAACACCTGCTACCTCTCCCCCTTTCCCCACCCATCTATCCCTGACCCCACTGCAGAGGCACTATTGGGAGCACAGGGGAGTCTGGCGCCCCCTGGAGGTCTCTAATAAAGGCGCCATGGGCTTTATTCTTTTTCAGTTATGCGTGGTCAAAAAAAACACCGATTAAAAAAATTCATAATTGGAGGGAGAAAAATAGAGAACGGTTATCTGCCTTTGTTTGGGGGTATTACAATTACTCTGTTCTGTTATTGATCACCCTTCCTGCGCCGATGTGCAAAGTAAGCTTTACAGTTCCGATGCTTGTACGGGTGGTATGCCCCAATCTGAAAATCCAATCTAGAACTCTCCAAACTTTGAATGCTGCTAGGATGCCTCAGGTGCAAAATTCCGCTCGACCTCACTGACCGGTTTCAGTCCAAATCCAGGCACGCAGAAATCAGTGTATAAGACGGTGCTCAGGAAGCTGGGCATAGCCCCATAGTATACCTTCTGCTTCACCTAAAACAGATGCCTTCAGGCTGTGTGTATGTGAACAATCAGTGCATCCCATGTTTAGACTTAGGTCCTTTTCTGAGCCAGGGACACTATGCTGTATGGGGAATGCCATAGTGTATGTGCTGCAACATTCACTACTGTCTCCAGCCTTGGGTACCTCCTAGGAATCTCAGAAGAAATCTCTCATAACTTGGGGCTTAGGTGGGGGCGCATGGTATGTAATTTCTAAAGAAATACCTCCCACTTGGTCAGGTAAGGTTACCTTTCTCAGCTATCCCTAAGAGTTCTGCATTCTTGATTTCCGCCCTGCCTTGCTCTTGCAGGGAGATCATAGACAACACAAGCAAAGAGAACGGGATCGACATCATTATGGCGGACAGGACCTTCCATCTCATCGCGGAATCTCCCGAAGATGCCAGGTGAGGTCTGGGGGGTGGGTTCCCTCCTTACCATATCGAGTTCAGGCACGAGCCCCACACAGACACTGGTTATTCTGTTGCTTTTGAAGGGAATTTAGGTTTTCAGTTGGGTGTTTTATCAGCACAGTTAAAGAGGGATAGGAATTGTATGCCATGTCCTTAGGGAATCTCGCCCTGGCAGATGTGTTCAAACATGGCAGTGTTACAGCCTCATACCACCAGATAAGACAGAAACTCCAGCTTCCATTGCCACTAGCATCTGGTACAAACAGCACTGAAACTCTGCCTGTGGATGTTTCTGAGCTAGAAGTTTGTAGATACAGAGACATAAGGAACGGTCCATTGCCTTAGCTGACCTCTGCTTAATGAATAATAGTCCGGTGGCATGCAGAGGATCTGAAAGTCTCTATCTTGGAGGACTCAGTAGCCAAGTTGCATGTACAATTAACTCATTGGTTCCCAGTCAGTCCTGTGGGGGTAGGTGTCATTATTTACACTGTGTAACCGAGTGACAGAGAAAGGCACATACAGGAATAGCATACAGGCTCGTTTCTGTTGAGTGGACACACACTCCTCCTACGTTTCCTTCGAAGGGACTCAGGTCTCTGGCTGAGGCGAGGTGAGTGTGGAGTTACTCGCTGGCTGGTGTGAGCCCGCTTGTCTCTGGACCTTGGGCTTACATTGGAACATTGAGCATAGGGAGGAGACAAAGGCAGGAAAAAATGACATTTGCTCTTCAGTGACACACATCACAGGGCCGTGGAGAGCCGAGGACACAGTGGAGTTCTGTCCATTCTTGACCCTGGTGGGACTTCAGGGCTCTGTTGGAGGCAGTAGTTACCTGCCCTACACAGTACTAGATGGTAATCTAGGAGGGTGACAGCAAGCGCTTCTCTTCAGTGTCCTGCCCAGAAGTCATCAGAGATTTCTGTTGATTTCCTCAGACTCATGGCTTACCCCTCCTGCCTGCCATCCCAATGTTGTTAAGTGGATAGAACACCACAGCAGGAACAGGAGAGGTAAAAACACCAGAAAGTAATTCTTCCCGTGGGACCAGACTGAAGCCCTGACTGGACTCATAAATTACAGCACAAACTGGGAAAACAAGCAGACCTGAAATTACAGCCCCAACGTTCTGTCTGGGACTCCTAGAGACCACATGTGGCTTTCTGTGTCCCAGAGACTGCCCTCAAAGTCTCAGCTGAATTACAGGGCAGGCATCTGGCACTTGCTCTGTCTGTTCTGTGCCATAATGAACAGGCTAAATTTAACATTTAGAAAGTTTCTAGCCAATACCAGTTTTCCCCTGACCAGTGGAACACAATAATAATAATAATCCCTTTATAGATTTAAAATTATACAGGATTCAAAAGAAATGTGTAAGTTGTAAGAGTATCAATAGAAATGAAATCCCAGGCATTTTATTCTTTGTGTATGTGTGCATGTAGTGTATGTGATTCGTATGGCATATGTCTTGAATTGGGTTATGTTGCAGTGTTTGGTTTAGGGACTTTTTTTTTTTTTTTTTTTTTTGATGTTACGGGGTTATGACTACAAGGTGCCTTCCGGTTGACCAAGAAGGAAGACCGAAGGCAGATGAGGGGTCTCCTGTTTGTTTTCTACAAGAGTCCACAGTATTGAGTATTTTCAAGCATCTGCTCCATCAGGAATCATAGAAAGGAGGTTTAGTTCTTGCTGCAAGCAATTTATATGACTACCTTTACGTGTGGATGTCAGCTTTTCACTTAATTATTCCACTGCCTAGAGAGTTTTTACTTATTGGAAGAAGTTGCTTACTAAGACATAAGAAAAGCCCAGACAGAAAAGGGCTACCTTGGCTTCTCTGGTCCCTGGTGTATTTTCGTAGTCAGCACTGGATGGATGGATGGATGGATACATGGATGTAAATATGTATGTTCCAGGTTCTTTTCTTTCTGTTCATCTCCGGTTCCTGCTTCTTGTGGGACTTTAGTTTTTCTTTGCTTTTCTCCGTCTTTCTGATTACGATGCTCTGGAAGTGAGAAAACCCAGTTGAAATGAAAATGGAAGAATTTTGATCACAATAGTTTTCTGCTTTTGATTTAGATCCCTGTTTTGATTTCCACCCCCCTTGTGGTTTTATTCCCTTGTGTGGGATCCTGGCCACGGAAACCCCAGTGTGGCCCGAGCAGAAAGATGGGACATCAAGCACTGGGTCTGAGGGCGTTACTCACTCCTCCAGTGTTGACTTTCCTTGCATGGGTGTCTGAGAACCCACTGGCGTGGGTACTTAATGTGACAGTACATCCTGCTAAAGGCAGAGGGGCTGTGGTTTTGTTTTTTAAAACATTGCTTATGATAGTATGTGCCCAGCTTGCCTGTGTGAAACAGGCACATTGGAAGCAAAGCAGCTCAGACGCGGTGTCCTGTGGGCAGGAAACATGGAGAGCATTCATTGTTCTGCCACTCCGAGCTCTGCCTCCTGTGACTGTTGTCCTCTCTCTCCACAGCCAGTGGTTCAGCGTGCTGAGTCAGGTCCACACGTCCACAGACCAGGAGATCAGAGAGATGCATGATGAGCAGGCAAACCCCCAGAATGCCGTGGTAAGTGAGGGGCGGGTGGAGGCCCGATGTCCAAAATCTTAAGTTCTGCTTAAAATCTCACATAGAAAAATCAAACTACACATGAGTTGTGCTGCATTTGACATCTTCTACCTAAAACCTTTAAAAAAAGATGATCACAATTTTTATGATTGTTTCTGAAAACTTAAATTTCGAAGAATCACATGAATTGTGAATAATGGGTTTGTGTGTGTGTGTGTGTGTTGTGATGAGTTCTGGACACACAGGAAGTTGTGCACCCCCTTTTTGTTTAAATAAAGTTTTATTTCCTTGTTAGGATACATTGTGGTTTTTGTTTTTTAAGAAATTTTTTAAACATTATATGTGAATTTTTTTAAAGATTTAAAATATGTTTCTTTTACTATGCAATATATATACACACATATATACAATTATTTTATTCTCATTTATTTATTTTATATGAGTACATGTAGCTGTCTTCAGACACACCAGAAGAGGGCATTGGATCCCATTACAGATGGTTGTGAGCCACCAAGTGGTTGCTGGGAATTGGACCCAGGTTCTCTAGAAGAGCATCCAGTGACCTGAACCTCTGAGCCATCTCTCCAGCCCACAGTTAATTTTTTTTTTTTAAAGCTTTGTTTTTATTTGTAATTGCGTTAGCTTTGGTATGTGCGTGTGTGCTGCAGTTACCTGCAGAGAACACAAGGGGGCATCAGATCCTCCTGGAGCTCAGGGCTTCCAGGAGATTTCCCGCCACCTAGTGTGCGTGATGGGGACTAAATTCAGGTCCTCTACAAGAGTAGTATATCTCGTCACTACTGAGCTATTATTAACCTCCCCAAAACCCAGAAAACTTTAAAATCAAATGTCTGTTTACAGAGAATTGTTAAATTAATAAAGGATTATCAAATAAATCAGCAAATTTACACTACTGAAAAGTTGATGACTAGTCATGAGTAAAAATGTTTTAAGAGCAAGAGGGACTACCTGATAAATTGATGGGATTGTTGTTGTTGTTGTTGTTTTGGTGGTGGTTGTTTTAAGATTTATTTATTTTATGTATGTGCGTACACTGTAGCTGACCAGAAGAGAGCATCAGATCTCATTACAGATGGTTGTGGAAGAACTCTAGAGACTCTTAACTGCTGAGCCATTTCTCCAGACCCGGAATTTATCATATTTTAAGGAGTTCACTAGAGACTGTCAGAACTCTATTAAAGGGAGGAAAGTTCTCTTAAACAACTGTTATTTTGCAGCTCACCAAAAAAAGGGAGGGAGGGAGGGAGGGAGGGAGGAAAGGAGGCAAGGGAGAGGGAGGGAGGGAAGGAAAGGAAAAGAAGGCATTTCTTCGGTTTGTTTACTCAGAGTTATAGTCTAGAGATGCCATGTGAGGTCATCCATGTAAGGTTTTGCTGTTCTGGTTCCTTTATCACCATCTTCTTTTTGTCCCTTTGCAGGGCACACTGGATGTGGGGCTGATTGATTCTGTATGTGCCTCTGACAGCCCTGATAGGTAAGCTCCAATATGGCTCTTCAAAGAGAGAGCATCTGTAAGTCCCCACGGTGGCCTCTGGCCTTGCCACTGCCTCCTTTTTAGGCTGTGTATGAAACCTTGGCACCACCTCATCTGCTGTCTTGTACAAGGCTGCCTTTGGGTTGCTAAGGTAACTGAGAAGCCAGACCTTAACAGTCCAATTTCAAACACTGAAAAGCAAGAAGGGGATGGTGTTTGTGTGGAGGACCTGCTTGGGGATAGCTTTTCTTCTTGTGTTATTATTTTTTGAGACAAGGCCTGACTATGTTAGCCTAGGCTAGTGTCAAAGTTAGGGCAGTCCTCCTGTCTCAGCCTCTCAAGTTCTAGGGCCCAGTGTGTGAACTACCACATCTGATGTCTTGGAATTCTTTTAGCAAGACAATGGCTGTTTTGGAAAATGGTATTTCCTGCGTAGGGAGTCTATAGCGTTCCTTTCCCTAAAATTAATAACGACCTGATGATCATATGATGGGAAATAGATATAATAAATACAATACAACCACGAGCCCTGTCCTTGACGTTTCTACTTTAACCTTAATCTGAAGATGGCAAACCATCTTCACCATCTTCAGGTTGCCTTTGTTGACTGTTTTGCTGCTTATAATTCCATTTCATTGTTGTTTGTTTGTTTTTTTGGTCCTTGGCTGACTTCATTGTCCTAGGGGCAGAGTCCAATCAAAATGACTTTTGCCATTGTTAAGGTAGCCAGAAGGCAATATGAGTGTGGTAAACCTTATATCAATAATAGTATTTTTTTTTTTAAAATCTAAGCTAAGGTGAAGTAGGAGCTCCAGGGTCCCCAGTATGTACTCTGGGGCTACTGGGAAGGTGATACTCTGTTGTCTCCAGAAGTCAGCCAAACCATCTTAACATCTGTGCTGTCAGTCACCAAGGTCCAGAGCTGTGTGTTACTTAAGTTCTGCCTTACTAAGCCTGCTGCTTTTTCACTCTCTCCACCCCAGCAAGCCTGGCCATACCAAAACCTTTGCATTCTACTGTTTGATTTTTCGCACCTTTCTTCCTTCCCAGCTACAGTTTTTTGTCTGTTGGTTTGGTTTGGTCTGTTTTTGTGTGTTGTGTTGTGGTTTGTTTGGTTTGGTTAGTTTTTTTCAAGACAAGGTTTCTCTGTGTATTCCTGCCTGTCCTGGAACTGGTTTTATAGACCAGCCTGGCCTCAGATTCACAGGAAAACGACTGTCTCTGCCTCCTGAGTGCTGGGTTAAAAGCATAGGCCACCATCGCCTGGCTCAGCCACAGTTGTTAAGGGACCTCTGGCTCCAGACGGCAGCCCACTTAACCTTTCCTTTCTTGAACTCCGGTAATGCTTTGCTACAGGGAACATTTGAAAGCTCACAAGAGAGTGTTCTCAGTCAGTAGTATAAGCAGGTAGATAAGGAATTAGTGTGTGCACAGTCCCGTGAAGGGTTCTGAACCTTGACAGACAGGAGCTACAGGACATAGTAAGTTTCCATTATCACTTTATCCCCATCTGGGAAATGAGCCTTGCTGAGTGGTTTGAAAACGTGGGCACAAGCAGCTTTTTGTACCAGGCACAATCAAGGACATAGCATTCCCACTGACAGCTACTTGCTAAACCTCCTCTGTTACCGCTGTCCGGTATTTCATTGCAACTCAACAGCAGTATTAGCTAAAGCTATATCCAGAGTCAGGAAGAAATGGCTTTGGAGATGCATTTAAAAAAAAAAAAAAATCCCGTGGTTACCTCATTTTGCCATTTGCTTCCTGGGACTGGTTTCTTCTGGAAAGTCTTGTGGAAGGAATGGTTTCCCTCTCAGGCGTTTTCTGGATGCGTTGGTCCAAGTGTAAAGGTTAATATGCATAAAATTATTGCACAGAAATTGAACAAGGTTTGCCGTAACGTGAAATATATAAAATAGCATTCCAGGGTCTCCCGGGGAGCCCCATGCTGCCGGGACAGGGCCAGAAGCCTTACTGCAGACAGGAGATGCCCACACTGGGTCTAAGAGCCATTCCTCTCTCACCCCGCCTCCTCTCTCAGACCCAACTCATTTGTGATCATCACGGCCAACCGGGTGCTGCACTGTAACGCCGACACGCCAGAGGAGATGCACCACTGGATAACACTGCTGCAGAGATCCAAGGGGACACCAGGGTGGAGGGCCAGGAGTTCATCGTCAGAGGTGACTGCCGGCCACATGTGGTTGTCTTCTTACGTCAGGGGCTCTAAACCTGGAGCTCATCTAGACTAGATGGCCGCTGAGGTCCACGGAGTCCTCCTGCTTAGGACAGCAGGTGCAGACCACTGTGCCAGGTTCCTTACAGGGTTGCTGGGACGCCAAGCTCAGGCTCCCATGCTTACACAACAAGCAGTATGTGTGAGCCATCCCCTCAGCCTTAAACAGCTTCTTCAAGTTACTTGGGTAGCAGAGGAGTTTGGGGGGAAAAAAAAAGCAGTGATCACGCCCATTCTTTAGCCCGCAGGCAAATGTGCAGCCCGTATTTAATGTTTTACAGATGTAAACGATGCCATGGGCACTTTGGGTTTTGGCTTATGTTTGTTTTTCCGTGCTAGACTTGGGTTCCGTGGCCTCAAGTTTGCCCCGAAAGCACTCTTCTTCCACTGACCTGTACCTCCAGCTCCTCTTCACAGTCTTCCAGCTGACGCTTGACCCTTCCTTTCCAGGGTGGTTGCACAAGGAAGTGAAGAACAGTCCAAAGATGTCCTCGCTGAAGCTGAAGAAGCGGTGGTTCGTGCTAACGCACAATTCCCTGGATTACTACAAGAGCTCAGAGAAAAATGCTCTGAAACTGGGCACTCTGGTCCTCAACAGCCTGTGCTCCGTTGTGCCCCCAGATGAGAAGATATTCAAAGAGACAGGTACCAAGGGCCCTGGGCTGAAGCATTGTGCGTCTCAAAATGAAGAAGGGTGACAAATCTCAGAGGCTGGGCTTGCTCCAGTGAGGGAATAAGATGTTGTATTTTGGCTTTCTCCACCCCAAAAGAAATTCTGTTTTTGATCTATCTCCTGAGGCTGGCAATGCTATAGTGAAGACTTAATTTCAGGGATGCAGAAGGAGCCTAATAAGAACAACAAGAAGAAGAACAACAACAAATAAAGCTTTAGAATCATCAGATTTTAGCCTAGTGTTTAAAAAACTGCTGTGTAGGTAGGCTGGTTTGGTTTGGGTTTTTATTTTTTCCCCCTAATTGTGGCAGTATATGAGCGTCTAAAAGATTGCTTCTTTTGATTCTGTCTCTAGTTGTGATATGGGACTTTTTAAAACGCAATCGCTCCGTTTGTGTCAGATGTGGGTGATGGCGTGCATAATGTCTGAGCGTGCAGATTCTTCAGCAGCTGTCTTCGCTGAGGGGTGGGGCTGAGGAAGGGAAGAGGAGAGGTGGGAGGACTCCCAGGATGAGCTGCATATTTGCCTTCCTGTGCCCGTCACTAGAATAGGGCATTAGCCAGCACCCAGTGTTCCTTTCAGAGAGATGGGCCTCCTCTTGACCACAGACTCCATGGTGTTTTCTGTTTGTCACTGGATACCTAGTGCCCGACACAGCATGAGTAAAATTCTAGTGTTTACTGACTTAAATCGCAAGCCTTGTGACTTAAGCATTGGTCCCAGAGGGTGTGGTTGACAGAAGTATGCTGCACTGCCTTGCAGGCTACTGGAATGTCACCGTGTATGGACGCAAACACTGTTACCGACTCTACACGAAACTACTGAACGAGGCGACTAGGTGGTCCAGCGCCATTCAAAACGTGACTGACACCAAGGCTCCAATCGACACGCCCACCCAGCAGTTGATCCAAGACATTAAGGTGGGAAGAGAAGCCCACGAACCCCTCACAGAGTCTGCCCGTGCCAGAAAAGTCCCCAGCGTTTCTCCAGCCCCGTTTTCACTAATGCTTGGTTATTTTTCAGTTCAGAGTCTAAGTGAGGTTTTAAGTGAAATTTTGCATTACAAATGTCCCATCTCCATAGAGGTGTTAGAATTTGACACACTATGCATAGACAAAGATTGAATATGAACTGGGTAGGGACACTCAAACCATCCCAGGATCACCTCTGCCCCAGTTGGAGACCTCTTAGAAAAGTCACAGTGATTCTACTTCTCAGTATTCAGTTCTAAGGTCACAGAAGTAGATTTACAAAGAGCCCAGATTGGGGCACTGGTGCTCAGTGGTAGACTGCTTGCTGGTGTGTGCAAGGTGCTGGGTTCAGTCTCCACTACCTGAAAGAAAACAAAGAGGCCAGATTGTTCTAGAACACCTGGGATCCCTGTCAGCTACCTCCTAATAGCCAGAAACAACGAATCTCATTGATTTCACTAAAGTGCAGTTCCCCGCTTGTAAGTTTAGCTGTTCAGTGAATGTGTGTTGGTTGATAGAACTGATGATTAGCCGGCAGCTGCCACAAACCTCACTCTCAGTCCCTCGGACCCTGGTAGAGCTAGAGAGGGGCTGATACAGCCAAGGTTGGAATTTCCTACCCAAACCCAGTGGCTGATTCTGATGTGGACCCAGCTACAGCAAAGTCTTATTCTCCAATACACACCCAAGCTTCCTATTATACACACCAAGGACCCTAGATACAAATAATCTCAATTTTAACAATAAAAATAAGTTTTGAAGCTTCCTTTTGAGAGAGGAGGCAGGTTGTTGGTTTGTTTTTTATCAAAGCCGTATCATCTATTTTTATTCTCTAATTGCAAATTCAGACACTCAGAGAGTAGAGTTTTCCAAATATGAAAGAATATGACTTCAGAAATGAGACAAGTTTCCCCAGTTAACTAGAAGATTTAAGTCATTGCTTTTCTTCCAGCCTCCAGTGAGTGTTATTGGAAAAATTTCCTACTGGAAATGAAATTCCCGCGGAAGGATGATTCAGTGCCTGTCCCCAGTCCTGCTGTTTATTTAGCGATGTGGCTACCTTCGAGTCCCAGTAGCATGTGACCGCATCAACCCAGGATGGGATTCTGTCAAAAGATCTTAAATTTGGGGCAGAGCGGCCTAAGGGGGACATGCAGGGGGCCTGCAGGCATGACGTGTCATTTTCAAGTATAGAAGAAGCACAGAAGGGCCAGCAGGGCAAAGTATTTGAGAGCAGGGCTCGCCGCTGTTATAGAGAACCAGTATTCCATTCCTAGACCCATGCTGGGGAGTTCACAGCCACCTCTAGCTCTGGTTCCAAACAATATGATGATGCCCTCTCTTCTGGCCTCTGCAGGCACCACGCATATCTGACATAATATATATACACACATAACTAAAAAGAAAACCTTTAAAAGAAGTACCAAAAATTAATAATAATACGAGCCAGCCTCTGGTGCTGCGTGTTCATAATCTCAGCACTTGGCAGACTGAGCAGGATTGTCATGAGTTCCAAGGCTAGCCCAGATCCTATCCCAAGACTCAAAATATAAAGTCTACCAAAACATGTTTTAAAATGAGTTATAGTTGGAGATCACATGATTGGTGGCAAATCACAAAGAAGATTAATTTTTCTGAGTAGACGTGTGAATAGCGACAGAGACAGGGATGGGGTCGGACATGGACTCCAGTTGCTGCAGTGAATTAATAACGTGGGGAGACGTGCCCTTGAAACGAGGCTGAGCTGTGTCACATGCTCTTGGAGTTTGTGCTCAAATCCAGGCTGGAAATGGTCAACACTAGATTTCCTGTAACTTCTGGAAGATGTTCCCGCGTGTGGAAGCGCGGTTGGATGAGCTCTCTAAGTGCGGGTGCTCCCACACGCAGCCTCCTTGCTCTCTTTAAATGACTGCCTTGCTCTGCAGGAGAACTGCCTGAACTCTGACGTGGTGGAGCAGATTTACAAGCGGAACCCGATCCTTCGCTACACGCATCACCCGCTGCACTCCCCGCTCCTGCCTCTTCCCTACGGGGACATAAACCTCAACTGTGAGTTCAGAACGCCGTCAGCATCCTCAGATCCTGGTAACTCTGCTCTCACATGGAAGCGTTGCTACTCAGGGTCTCTAAGTCATTCCAGACAGGAAAGGGACAGTAAAACGTGCTCAGGTAAAGCAGTGGGTCTCAACCTGTGAGTCACGACCCCTGGGGGCTGCATATCAGGTATCGTGCGTATCAGATACATTACAGTTCATAACGGAAGCAAAGTTACAGTCAGGAAGTAGCAAGGAAGTAATTTTAAGGTTGGAGTCAGCACAGCATGAGGGACTGTATTAAAGAAGTATTAGGAACGGCAAGGTTGAGAACCTCGGATTTAAGAGGTTCGTCAGAGAATGCCAGCATTCATTCTCCATGAACTTAGAGGAATCCTTAGAGTATCCCGGACGGCTGGACAGTGGTGGGGAGGTACGCCTATTCAGCCCTTCTGTCTTTAATTTTCAATTCAACAGCCGATGAATTGTCTGTGTGTATTCATTCCTTCATCATGAAGCGGGCTTCGTAGCACGGTGTCATCAGAGGCCGCTTGTGTGAGGCACGCAGTGAGTCCGAGACGCGTGAGGCAAGACTATGTATGGTGTGTAGAGGACTAGCTGCAGTTTTGACTGACAGTATTTTCAAGTTATAATGGATTGCGGTTTGTAACCCCATTGAAGTCAAGGTAGACAGGTCCTGGACGGTGTCACGTTCCAACTGAGGGAGTTCTGTAGCCGGAGTTCAGGTTTTAAAAGAGCAGGGTCTGGACTAAAGTTTCAGCTGTCTAATGGAGCAGTGCGGCTCAGTCACCTCTGGGTGACACCCCATTAGAAGTGGCTGCTTGTCCCGCCCTCATCCTCGTCTCCTGCACCTGTCGTAACTTCTTCCAGCCCCTCCAGTGACTTCCATTGGCTTTCTTTTCCTAGTGCTGAAAGACAAAGGCTACACAACTCTTCAGGATGAAGCCATCAAGATATTCAATTCACTGCAGCAACTGGAGTCCATGTCCGACCCCATCCCTATCATCCAGGGCGTCCTGCAGACTGGGCACGACCTGCGGCCTCTGCGGGATGAGCTGTACTGTCAGCTCATCAAGCAGACCAACAAGGTGCCCCATCCTGGCAGCGTGGGCAACCTCTACAGCTGGCAGATCCTGACGTGCCTCAGCTGCACCTTCCTGCCGAGCCGAGGGATCCTCAAGTACCTCAAGTTCCACCTGAAAAGGTAAAGCACAGGGCAAGGGGGTGCCTCGGCAAGAGGCTGGGCAGAGCTCCTGACAGGCAAGCCCATGGGTCCCCTCGGCAAGCTTGTATAACTTAGCTGCCCTCTTGCCCTTTAAGCTGTATAAAGAACCAAGCCACTAGGGATACAGCATCCTAATGTATTCATGCTAGATACATTTAATTACTCCCTCTATAGAAAACCCCAGGTTGGATAGTTGTGTGTGTGTGGTGTGTGTACCGACTTAGTTCTTACTAGATTTTATTCTGAGGTTGACAGCATGAGGTTATGGAATACAACATTTAGGTAATAAAATGACTACTTTGGTGAATCTGAGTAGTCTCTCTGTCTTCTCATTTCTTTTGTGTGTGGCAAAAGCAGCTTAAAAATCTCATTTTGCTTAACTGTGGCAAACAGTATTTAAAACCAGATGTGCTGTCTCATTCTGGTAATCTCAGCACTGAGGCAGGAGGAACAAGAGTTCAAGGCCAGCCTGGAGTACAGAGTGAACCCCTGTATTGACAGGAAAAAGGCCAGGTCTAGGGATGGTATGCATACTTTTAATCCCAGCACTCTGGGAGGCAGAAGCAGGCAGATCTTTTTAAATTCAAGCCATGGCCCAAGGCCTCATCATTTGGGGTATTAGTGATGCCGTGTAAAAAAAAAACAACAAAAATTGGCAGCAGAATACCCCCCAATGTAGGGTCTTTACTTTTTTCCATGTCTGAAGTAAAAAGCTAGACCTTGCCAGAAAGACACTGCCATTTGCTCCTGTCACCACCAGGGGCAGCCCCCCAAACTCTGCTGCCAAACCCTCCCCACAGCCAGCTCCCCCTAGCCTTCCTGTGTCTATCTACAGTTCACAGTCACCTTTGTCTCCCAGGATACGGGAACAGTTCCCAGGAACGGAGATGGAGAAGTATGCCCTCTTTATCTACGAATCTCTTAAGAAAACCAAATGCAGAGAGTTTGTGCCTTCCCGAGATGAGATTGAAGCTCTGATCCACCGACAGGAAATGACGTCCACGGTGTATTGCCATGGCGGAGGTTCCTGCAAGATCACCATCAACTCAGCACACCACAGCTGGGGAGGTAGGGGGCGCGATGCACACCGGCCCTACACCTGTGGCACTGAGGTCGAGCGCACCCGAATGGGTGTTTGTGCTCGCTCAGCATATCCGCTCAACAAACAAGGAACTCAGTGCAGCGGCCGAGCACATGCTCACAGTAGAGGCAAAAGTACAGTAAATGCACCGCTCAGCTTAAGCCATTATCTCTCAGACGTGTGATCTCCCCCATCTTGAGCGTGTCTAGACCCGCCGGGGAAACACTGTGAGAAGGGTGTGTCAGTCGCTTTGGCCACCGGGCGTCTCTGTGCCACATGAGTGTGGAGAATACCACATGAAAAGAACACATTTTCCTTGTACTTTTTAGTCCCGCCCAACAAACGCCTGGGGTGATCTCGGCATTGCTAATAAAGCCTTGGGAGTCTTTTTGAAACGAATCATCATTAGAAATCGCCATTATTTCCTCCCAGCTCATCAATATATCAAATAAAAGATGGAACTTAGGGATTTCATTTATTTTTCCAACTACTGAGGCTTTGCGGGGCGGGGGGGGGCGGGGGAGTAGGTTAGTGTCCCCCCTCCACTCCTCCCCCACCCTACCCCCCATTGGGGGGGAGGGTGGGAGCAAGAAGAAAGTCCAAGCTGAGATTACCAAGACAATAAGAGGAAAACAGTACATGCTTAGCTAGGCTCTGGGGTCAAAGAGGAGGCAGCAGTCTCAGGGGACTTTGTGGACCCTGTCACACCAGCCTCTCCGCTGAGTTCAGATGAAGTCGTGTGTCTGTGTGTGTGTGTCTCAGCTCAGCGGCGTCTGAGAACCTCAAATCCGTCTTCCAGGTGGTGGAGAAGCTGATCCGCGGTCTCGCCATGGAAGACAGCAGGAACATGTTTGCCTTGTTTGAGTACAACGGACAGGTAGACAAGGCCATCGAAAGCCGGACCATTGTGGCTGACGTCCTGGCAAAGTTTGAAAAGTAAGTCCTTCCTCTTCAAAACGCCGGAAGAACGTTTGACGCTCCCTGTCTGGCTTCGGTGTATGTTTGCGTTGGTTGGTTTTATTTGACCCTTGTCAATCTGTTTACCTTCTCTTCTCTGCCACCTGTATGTCCTGAGTCACGGACAGAGCTGTCTGTCTCATCCTGAGCCTGTCACCCCATTTTCTCCCTCTCGCCCTGGATTCACTGCCTCTTAGAACTGATGGGCTTTAACGTAATCCCAATAAGCTTTGAAATGAGGCTGCAGGACTTAAGCCAACACCCAGCCCTTCAAACTGCCTCTCATGGCTACTGTATGAAGTGTCCTTTCGGCAAGGCAACCTCCAGTGTCTGATCTCTGACCCCTGTGTATGCTCGCCATACGAGTGCAGCCCCCTGACTCCTCAATTTCAACTAAGAAACCATAGTTGAAAGTTATTAAAGGACATGAACAGCCAGCCTTTCTGTGCGATAGGCACAGATCAGATGGTGCCAGTTCATCTGGGGCCCTTACAGACCTGCTGGCCCGCTTTGCTTTTTGATGTCCCATAGTGGAACCTGGTTAGAAGCATGCACTTTGCCTCTGGCTAAACTACCGAGTAACTCTGACAAGTACTGCCTTGTTTGTGTAACAACCCCTTGTGTCATGTCTTTGCCCCATCATACCATGGGTAGGACGTCTTCATCCTCAGAGTGAGCTGTGTAAAGTCAGCCCTCTGTAGGTCACGGGGCCCCCGTTTTTACTTTTACTCTGAGCCTTTTGTGGCTTCTGCCTGTAGGCTAGCTGCCACATCAGAAGCTGGGGACGCGCCATGGAAATTCTACTTCAAACTTTATTGCTTCCTGGACACCGACAGCGTGCCCAAAGACAGCGTGGAGTTTGCGTTTATGTTTGAACAGGTAAAAGGAACTTTGAGAGACAGATTCTTTTCCTTTGTTGGAGGCAAGAGAGAAGCCCATTACTACAGCATATAAATGAACTGCTAAAGTCCATAGGATTAGACACAGTAGTAGATTGACCAGCAAGGAAACACTAGTCGCTCACTTTGTGGAATGAAACCTTACGCTGCCAAGAGACTTGATGTGTCAGAGTCAGGGGATAGTCGGGCAGGGCGCCTCCACTCTCTCAGAGGAGAAGGGAGGGAGAATGGAGCGGGGACTGGAAGGGGGGACAGCAATTGGGATGCAAACTGAATTAAAAAAAAAAAATCACTGCCAAGAGACCACGGGAGTAAAAGATACTCCAGGGTTGAATGACGCCCATGAAGAGGAGAATTTGGCTTTGAAGCAGCGGGCTTTGCTTTGCTAGGAGAAATCCAAGTTGAAGCATGGGGTAGCAGGGTGCTTTGCAGGGGAGGAATTTAAGCTTAAATGAAGGCTGGGGTACAGTCTGCATGGCATGAGCGACTGGCCTTACGTATGTAGCAGATTCCTGACCCTGTCTGTCACCACCTTTCAGGCCCACGAAGCAGTCATCCACGGCCACCACCCAGCCCCTGAGGAAAGCCTCCAGGTGCTGGCTGCCTTGAGGCTCCAGTACCTGCAGGGCGACTATACCCTGCACACCTCGGTCCCACCCCTCGAGGAGGTTTATTCTCTGCAGAGACTCAAAGCTCGCATTAGTCAGTCAACCAAAACCTTCACCCCCTACGAACGCCTGGAGAAGAGGCGGACCAGCTTCCTGGAGGGGACGCTGCGGAGGAGCTTCCGGACTGGATCGGTGGTTCGGCAGAAGGCGGAGGAGGAGCAGATGTTGGACATGTGGATTAAGGAGGAAGTGTGCTCGGCTCGAGCCAGCATCATCGACAAGTGGAAGAAACTGCAGGGAGTGAACCAGGAACAAGCCATGGCCAAGTATATGGCCTTGATCAAGGAGTGGCCTGGTTATGGATCAACGCTCTTTGATGTGGAGGTGAGAGCTGCCGGCAGCAGGCAGCACTGCTTTGTGAGCAGACAGGGGCTGTGTCCTGACCAACCTGTGTCAGAACCCGAGCTTTCCTAGGGTCATATGGGGAAAAGGGACAAGAGGGACCACTTGGCTCTGCGTCCTCTGAGCCTTACCAGTAGCATCCTTGTGTCCCAGAAGGGTTTTGTTTGGATCTATTTTTTGTTGTGTTTTCTTAAGTAGTTTTTGTTTTTACCTTTGTGTGTGTGTGTGTGTGTGTGTGTGTGTCACATCTGGAAGAGGGCAAAGGTCAGTGAACTGAAGTGGTCAGTTCTGGAGGCAAGCACCTTACCCACTGAACTGTGTTAGTCGGCCCTCCTCAAAGGTTTATTTTTTGTTCCTTTGGAGTAAATGTTTCTATTAGAGTCATCAGCGGGATGACCTCTGTGTTGTGTGTGTGGTTGGCTGGCTGGCTTGATTTCTGTTGTTGTTGAGCTAGATTAACATCTGTTTCAGCTGGCTTCAGACTTGCTCTGTAGCTGAGGGTGGTCTTGAACCCCTTTTGTCCACCTCCCAAGTGCTGTCCTGGAACTCAGAGAGTCACCTGCGTCTGCCGAGATTAAAGGTGTGCACCCACACCGTGAGGCAGCCATGTCCAACTTTTTAAAAGATATATTCGCTTTTCCTTATTTGCATTCTGGGTACTAAACCCAGGCTCTGGTGCAGAGGCAAGCACTTTACCCCCAGAGCTACGTCCCGGTCTCCTCTTAGTATTTTCTGCTTCAGTCAGCACTTAGGATGTTTCAGCCTTCAGAACATTCTGGATTGTAGACCCCAGGACAGAAATGCTGAGCTCGCCCTGTCGTCTCTGTTCCTCGTGACGATCTGCTTGAAGGAACAGCATCTTGTAGAGTGGAATCCTGGATTCATTGCTGTGGGTTAGCTGCTGCCCCATCCCGGCATGCAATGCAATCCTCAGGTCTTTATTTAAGACCACTGACTGGAAGGAGGTTTTCCCGGTGGTGTTGAGCAGAGGGCTACTCGTCAAACAGGCCCGCGTGTCAAATCCGGCCATCTCCCTCGTGTATTTTCTTTGCAGATGTGGAAGGTTTAGTCAGTGCCAGAGACCACAAGGCCTCCTCCAGCCAGTGCGTAAGCCAGTGAGAGACATTCCTTCCTGGTCTGCACAGACAATTTGCCAACACCTTTACAGATCAACTTCTGGCTTTCCAACAGCTGTGGCAATTTAGCAGGATCTTTGATGACTATAGATCAAAACTTTATAAAATTATAATCTAAATTATTGTATTCTGAGATACTTTAATTGCTTCTGGGAGGATGCTGGCCCAGGTGTGGTAGATTGGTTGGTATGGTTATGTTTGTTCTGATCCAGCCATTCTCAGCCTGTGTGGGTCAAGACCCGCCCCCCAAGATATTTACATTACAATTCATAACTTTACAGTTACAAGTAGCAACAAAAACAGTTTTTATGGTTGAGGGTCACCACAACACTAAATGTATATTAAAGGTCACAGCACGGGAAAGGCTGAGAGCCACAGCTCTGGAGTATAAGTGGGGGCACTTTGCCCACTATACATGTGCTGTTCAGTGCACCTAATTTACGTCACGCGCTTATGCTCTGGTCCCAGCATTCCTGGGTTGCTGTTGGTTTCCTCCCTTGCTCCAGACAAGCGAGTCTGCAGGCAGGCCAGAAGTGTGTTTACACTGAACATGTCAGGTCATTGCCACATCTCGTGGAGAGAAGCCAGCACACAGCGATTGGGAGAATTCCCTCTGTGATCCTAGATAAACCAGCCCAGACAGGATGGGGACAAGACCTAGAAACAGAGGAGCAGACCTGGCTTACTTACTCTGTGGCTGGCAATGTTAAGTTTGCTTGCCCGGCCTGTGTGTTCTTTGGGCTGTGTAACTGATGCAGGTGGCTGTAATTAAATAGCTGATTCAAGATGGAGATGATGTATTATGATGAATTATGTATTATTATTATATGTATATGTATATATGTATATAATATGTATGATCATATGTATATAATATGATGATGAATTATGTATTATTGTTTTCTAAGAAGCCTAAAATCGGCTGCCCAGTCAGAAGTCAACCAGGATGTACACTGAGGTACCAGTTCTGTTTAGATGCTGCATGGTGACTTCAGTCAGTATAACCTGCCGAGTATTGGCCTCGGTGCCTGCTTTGTGGCTTCTTGGATGTGTTCTCGCCGTCCTCATCCAATGTTTGCTTACACTGACTCTTATGCCCCCGCAGTGCAAAGAAGGCGGCTTCCCCCAGGAGCTGTGGCTGGGCGTCAGCGCAGACGCCGTGTCTGTGTACAAGCGTGGAGAGGGCAAACCGTTAGAAGTCTTCCAGTATGAGCACATCCTCTCTTTCGGGCACCCCTCGCCAACACTTACAAGATCGTGGTTGACGAACGGGAGCTGCTCTTTGAGACAAGTGAGGTAAGAGGCAGAGGGGGCAGACAGGATTCACTCGGTCTCAGGGGAAGAGAGAGAACGGTGCCCCCATCTCCTGGCTGCCATTGACCAAGTCTCTCCGTTTGAACAACTGGCTCCAGGTATGGAGCACAGTATGGTTGGTCCTCCCTCATGGTTGGTTCTTTGTCTTCGAAAGCCAAAGTCTGATGGCTCCAGATTTGCCCTGTCCCTTCTGTTGAGCACAGAAATCCGTTTCTTTTGCAAGTGGGTCAGGAAAGGAAGAGAAGGAAAGGATACAGTGAAAAAGAACATTGTTGGCCGAGACACCCTGCAGTTAAGAGCCTCATTGCTTTTGTAGAGGACCCTAGTTTAATTCCCAGCACCCACATGGTGGGTTCCCAACCGTCTTCTGAGCTCTAAAGGCACCAGTCATACACGGTATAGAAATACACATGAAATAAAATGATAAAAAAAACACAATACTCTAGAGGCAGCCACAGAGCAAGAGAGAGCTGAGGGGCCTCCCCCATCTGGCCAGAGAGGATTCTGGATCACAAAATCACGTTCAGAAAAGGTCACTGAATATATGCCCTAGCGACTCCAAACAAGTGTAATAATAAAAGAAGAAGCCAATTGAGGTCCCCGCTACGGGGACAGTGGTGGGCATTTGGGTTGCTAGGGCCCAGGAAGTGAATGGTGAAGTGTAGTGGATTGATGGAGAAAGTATGCAGAGGGAAGAAAGGGCTCACGGTTCCGGAGCTGGGCTGTGACACTTAGTTGAATCCCATGGAAGATAGGATTGTGTAAGACCTTACAGTCAGTGGCTCTGCCAGCATCAATATAGGTCGGGCGAGACTGGGAAGGCAGAAGAAGAAATAGCCTAGAAGATGCCTTCGTATAGTCCAGGCTGAGAGTAGTGATAGCAGCATCCTTGGAGAATGCTAGCAAAGGATCCCACCTAGCTCAGGAGAACGGCTGGTTGGCAGTGGAAGTGAGCAGGGCGTCTGGGGATCCTGCCATAGGTCTAACCCCTTCTGCTTCAGCTGTGTCCAGAAAAATGGACCTGGAATTAGCTACTGTGACCCGGAAAGGCTGCTGCGGTCTCCAGATTTCCCCATCACTTTAACTGAGGACAGCTGTTGGAACCCTAAGGGTACCAAACTCTGGTGTACTAGTGGCGCACTTAGTTCAGTTCACAAAGTCAGACAACACACATTAGCTAAAATCACTGCTTTCCATACAAGAGCCACCAGGTGGTGCGTGCTTCCTTTAGAAAGGCTCCCGAGCTAGGAATGGTCCACCTCTGCTCAACTCCGGGTTCCCTGTGAGTCTTGACCTGGATTTAGCGTAGGAAGTAACCGTCTCGTGCATGGAGGGCGGTCAGAGGATGTCTGCTTAGCTAGGTTCTCGAACCTGGTAGAGACTGGTGACCACACGTGGGTTCTGCTCTCCGCGCAGGTGGTGGACGTGGCCAAGCTCATGAAAGCGTACATCAGCATGATTGTGAAGAAGCGCTACAGCACCACGCGCTCCGTGAGCAGCCAGGGCAGCTCCAGGTGAAGACGAGCGCGCCCACGTGTCTTTCCCATCTGAACGTGCCACTCTTGGCCTGGGCCAGCGCCAACGCCAGGTCTGACCCAGCTTTGGAAACACAGCTTCCAGGCCTCTGGAAACAGTCGTCAGAGGAGGAGTCCCTGGGCTCCCTTCATCTGTCAGCCTCAGTGATCATGTATTAAGCTGTCAACCTTTAACCGTCTGCACAATCTCTTAAGCTTTAGTACTCGTAGATGATACTTGCCTTAAAGAAAGAAAGGGGAGAAAACCACGCGGCCACCAAAGCAGCCAGAAGTGCCTTAACTCGCAGAATCGACCCTGATCGACCTTAACTGTGCTACTGAGGGGAAGCGCTTCCCTTCCGCCTCCTGGTGGAGTTTGCTGCAGAGCTTGGAGGCGGGCATCGATCCATTGATTGTGCACTAACCTCCCAACCTGATTTCCTAAGAGTGAGGGAAGCTTAGGGAGCAGGGTCGGGAGACAGAGCGGAAGGGGAGGGGAGACAGAGCGGAAGGGGACAGTGTGTTGTTGGAGCGCTGCTGGCAGCCTTCCTTACGGACGTGTATTAACATTTTTGCTTTGTTTCAACTGTCTGTGCTTGCCCACGCATGCTCGTGTTCACACACTCAACACTTTCAGTCATTGTCCTGTGAGCATTAAACACAAAGGGAAGGAGGATGTGCAATGTTGTAAACAGTCTGTAGATTTTTCTAGTTCAGAGTTCTAGTCTCCAGGTGGCTTTATTAACAGACCCGGATCCTGGATGTTCCTGTCTTTGCTGTACTTTGGAAAGAGATATTTTGACTCAGTTTCATTTTTTTTTTTTTTTTTACATGTAGCGGGGGCTGCGGCGACCTGCGACTGCTGTATTACTACAGGTCCGCAGCCCAGAGAGATAACTGTATTTATAAACCACTCGTAAAACTGCTGGCTCCAGTGTTGTTTTTAGAACAATATGAAGTCATTTTGGAGTCTTTTATTTCTAAAAGTTAAGTTAATTTTTTTTTTTTGGTCTTTTTTGAAGGGTAAAATGTATCATCACTCTGGCTAGATTGCAGATGTAACCATGTCAAATGTGGGGGGAGCTGCTGCATTCCCAAACTGTACCCCTCAAGCAAACCTCTAAGGGACCCCCGACACACACTGAGGCTTTAGTGGAATTCACACATTGTTTCGTCCCTAGTTCCTAAAGGTGGCCTGAACACAGCACCTGTAAATATCAGTGGTTGTAACCGGAAGAAAAGGAATCTGGACTCGGGACTTTTATTTTTATATGGAAAAAAAATTATAAAGATGGGCCAAACGAGTCTACTCACAAAGAGAAGTAACTTTGGCCTTATCCCTTAAGGACAGCTACGTGGAAGCAGTGTCTCTTGGCTCACAAAGTCTGACAATAAAGGACATTAAATGCTGTGTTTGCTTCCCTTGAGTAGTTTTTAAATAACCACGGGAGGGCTCTGACTTTTACATATTTATTTTTAGGTTTTAAAATTTTTATTGTATTGGGTTAGAGAAGGGCCCTTCTTATAAAATGTGCTTTGAACCCACCTCCTCCACATTCAGCCACCAGCCCTTTCTTGGTCCTTCTGTCTGTCACCATTTCCTTTAGGTAGCCTTTCCCTTCCTTTCATGTCATCTGCACATGTAAGATTTTATGAGTCTATGCAAGGAATATTTTTCTGCAACTGACTTAGTGCACTTAAGATTATCTCCAGTTGCTGACTTCTTATACCTCTTCCTCCTTCCAACCCTTACTCCATTCCAATTCCCCAATACTAGGTAGAAAAGAAAAATACTAGGTAGAAAAGAAAGAAGGTAAGAGAGAAAAGGGGAATAACCTATTCAGGCTACTTCATGCTGACTAGGGACATCACCTGGTTCCTAGGGGAAGTTTAATCTTCATTGTCAGAATATCCAGCCCAGCAATCCACAAACACAACAGGGGAGCCTCCTTTTATAACCTCTCCAGAATCCCCAGAATTAAACTCTCTGCAGCTTGCAAAACCGCACCCCTGCTAGTGCACGAGGCAAATCATAATCACCTGCTGTGAAGCAGCCTCTTATCCCACACCTGGGATTAAAACAAAAACATACATATACATACATACATAACGGGGTTATTTAAGAAACCAAAATTCTCACTACATCCAGTTGTCCATTTTTCCTCAGTGACATTATTTCATTCTTTATGAGCTAAAGACAAATTCACTGTGTTAAAACACACACACACACACACAGTTCTTTATTCATCTTCTATTGATGGGTACCTTAATCTAGTAAAGCCTCTAAAGTGGGAGAGTTCTTCAGCTGTATGTTGGACGGAGGTTATACAAAGAGCTCAGAGAGCTAAGCACACTAAAACCAAACAACCCAATCAAATGGCTAATAAAACCACCGGATGGTTCTCAAGAAAATACAAGTGGACTGTAAACATGAGAAATGCAAATAAAAAACTGCCTTTCGGTTCCATCTCACCCCAGTCAGAATCGCAGCCATCAAGAAAACAAATGCTGGTGAGGATTCAGACAAAAGGGGAACCTGCCAAGGGCCAGCCTCAGCTTGGAGGCGGGGTTCCCCGAGAAAAGGCGTGTCTAGGAGTGGCAAAACAACTAGATGTCAAATTGTGGGTCCAAGCTGGAGGCCTATGTTCTGCTCACGGCTACCCTCCAGACTGCTCTCTGTATGCTGCTTTTTCAAGACTAAAAAACTCTTCTGGATAACTCATCTCTTGCAGATGAAAAGTTCTGGTTTTTATTTACATATCAATCCAGTCATCACCCCAGGTTTCCTTTTGATTATCCCGTGAATCAGCATCCCGTGTACACCTAGCCCCTTGATTCTTAGAAAGAGACAGCAAACACAGACAGTAAGATAGCCCTGAAATTACCATTCCTACCATGCCTAGGCCCGAACCCAGACTCACTGTGTCCCAGGCTGACCTTGAAAACTTAGCTAGGTAAGATAATTGCCCTGGGAGCACCACTCCCTAAATCTCCATTGTCTTTCTTAGTACCTTTCTGACAAGCTGACTCATAGTGCAGCTGCCTCTGTTCCTTTAGAATAGAGGCTCCTTATACAATTCATATTGCATCCTTATATTTTTCATAGCTGAGAAATTATATATATTTTAAACTCATGTTTTCAGAGTTCTTCCCCACAGCTTTAAGGGCTGTCCTGAAGGTCACAACTTGCTACCATTTTGCTGAGACATTACCTACACTCTTGCCTCCTAGACTCACACTGTTTCTGATTATCATGGAGTCATTAACCTTGGCAGAGAGGACATTCCTCTGAAGAAGGAACATAAAGTAAAATACACACACACACACACACACACACACACACACGTATGTATACATACATACAAACAAGTCTTAACACCTAGAGCAACCATCAACACTGGTGGAGACCTGTGTCCTGCTGGCTTTGTTCCAGGGGCAGGAATTATGTCACACTTTCCCTGTAATAGCCGAGCAGGACTTGATAGGAACCTGTGTATACTGCTGTTGGAATGTAAACCACTATAGAAGTCAGTATGGAAATTCTTCATTCTTTGAAACACTGGAAATAGGCCGACCATATGGAAATAGGCCGACCATATAAGCTAGCTACACTACTGGAGGGTCTTTATCTAAATGACTCAACTCAGTCTGTCACAGAGGACTGCTTTCCTTGTTTGGGTGTCATGGTATCCAGGCATTGTTTCTTTTTACCTCTGCCCCTCAGAATGCTAAAGATTGGTTCCAGGGGCCACAGACAGGTAAATTAAGGTGTCCGAGTCTCCTGTGGGAAATGGAATCGTGTTTACATATCTCCTGTACACAACATCCTGGATGTGGTTATCATCCCTAGACTACTTATCCTGATGCAACGTAAATGTTGAGTACATTATTCAAAAAGTAGCATAGTCTGATTTTTTTATTTCTTAGCTTGAGGTTGTTTGAGTCCATGGGTATGGAACTCTTGGATGCAGAAGGCCATCTGTATTTGTTCACCAAGTCTTAAAGCAGTGCCCTGGCCATCTGACTGCACAGCCATGTCAGCCTTTACTGACACCGTATGTTGCTTCAAGGAAGCAGATAAGGGCAAAGATAGAGGACCGTAAATGAAACCACACAAATATGAGGACCTGAAATGTCTTCATGGTGAACAGTGTCCTTTGCCTGTCTACAAAGTGTGCCTGACCTTGAAACCTGTGTCCTTGAGGCTATCTGTAATACATAGTATGCTGGTGAGCAAGCTGGCACTGGACACTGATCTGCCTGGTTTGCTTTGGGACAGCAAACTCAAGGGACGGCTGGGGAGAACCTGTGATCTCATGAGACTCAAGGAAAAGCAAGCAGGGAGGACCACTGCCTTCATTTTCATTGTTATGGAGAAATATTTTGGCTGAAATTTCTTCCCACTGGTCGGCACTGAAGACCCTCTCTGTAAACTCGTACCCAAAGGGAACCCTACCCCATTTATGATGAGGAAACGGGCAGGAAAGGCACCCTGGTACCACTGCTAAGATGTGGGCCTGCACACGTGGCATGGTACATGAGTTTTATTTGGTTTGATGTTTTGCTGAGAAGTGACTAGATTCAGAAGATGTTTTTCCTCCAGTGCTGCCGCCTCCTTCATAATCACGGAGCAGCCCCACCTGGCAAGGAGACGCTGCACTTCCTCGCCCATAATCCATTCCTATTTTGGGGAAAGGGGAGGGTTTATACATTCTCGTGTGTGTGTGTGTGTGTGTGTGGTGTGTGATATAGCTTTGAAAATGGCAGTGGAGTAATCTGGTATCTGTTTATTACTGAGAAGGATTTATCTCTGCTAACATCTTGTTCTATTTTTATCTGTTTGATTTTCCTTTCTAGAGGAGTATAGGTAAATTGTCTTTTGAAATGCAAATATCTAAAGGTACATGTAATGTCCAGTCATGGCCTGCACAAGGTGTTCATGCCACGTATCATGCACGTTGTCAGAGGAAGACTTGGTGAAGTCAGTTCACTCCTACCTTTGTGTGGGTTCCAGGGACTGGATTCAGGTCACCTGGTTGGCAAGTCTTTATCAAATGAGCCACCACCTTGGACCTTCGTTTTCCTTTTAGAATGTAAATTGTTAATATCCTTATAATTTTCATTTCCCTGATAAGGAATGGTAAATACTAATCAATCAGAATGGTTGCCATGTCAACAAATGATATCATGGATGTAAGGAAAGGGGGTCTTACGATGAGGTATAAACTAGTATAACCACTTTGGAAATTGGTGTGTTTTCTCAAAAAGTTAAAAATGGACGACCACAGGTCCCAGCTGCATCACTGCGGGCTTGCATGCAAGGGACATTTGTGTTGATGTCACTCTGGTCACAATCATAAGGAAATGGGATCACCTGTGTGTCCGACAGATGAGTGGATGGCAAAACTGCAGAAGCTACACAGAAAGGAATTTTATTCTACCACAAGGATAAATAAAATTATAGAAAAATGGGTAGAACATGGGCTCGAAGAGATAAGCACAAATGTTCTCTGCCGTGTGCATCCGAGCTTCTAAATATTATGTATGTATATTTAATAGGTGTGAGTGGAAGAAAAGAATAAAACAGGGTTGGGGATAGCTAGTGGTAGAGCGTTGCCTAGCAAGCGCAAGGCCCTGGGTTCGGTCAGCTCTGGAAAAAAAAAAAAAAAAGACAAAAAAAAAAATAAACAGAAAGCCACCCAGAAGGAGAAAGGAGAGGAGGCTTTAGGTGGAGATAGGACATCATGTTCTATGAGTTAAAGACATAGTGCAAATGTAGGATCTTCGGGTCTTGGTTTGAATTTAAGATTAAAAGAATCCCACGTCCCAGAATACATCCCGGAGGGGCACATTCCTTAATCAGAGGACATTAGCTGGATTAACATTCAGAAGAGGAAGGGAGAGGCTGATTACCATTCCTCAGACCATGGGGAGGAGGGACCCACTGCAGGTGAGGAAGGGCCAGAGCATGTAGACAGACAAGGGAGGTCCTTGCCACCTCTTTCCCTAAAGACCATCAGTTTAAAAGTCACATGCTCGCCAATCATATTCTGCCTAGTCACTGTTTCTCTGTTCTAACCCTAACGTATAAAAACTATTCTAGCTCCAACTCGGGGTTCTCTTCTGCTTGCATGCGAGAGAACCCAGTATACTGGAATCATTAACTCATGTTAATTACAGCGAGTCCAAACGTGAGTTTCGTGGAGCGAGTCCCTGGTTTGGATCTTAGAATCCAACACAACAGTGAGGGGTGTCATGGGGAAGGGGAAGAGTGTGAATGGAGTAGTACGGGGAAGTCTCTGCTAATTAGCATGAGAAATGAGAGCGAGTTTAAGGTAAGAATCTGTTACTAGATCCTCCAGTGTGTGTGTGTGGGGGGGGGGAGGCACAACTGTGGAGGTCAGAGAGCCAGCCTGTGGAATTGGCTCTTCTCACATTGGTCCAGCAAATCTGAAACAGTTTGGAGGCAAATGCCTTTAACCTGGTGAGGGACCTCATCAGCCATGCTAACAGCTTTCATTTTCCTAGGGTACCTCTATCCCTTTGAGTGGGAAGAAAGCTCACTAGAGTTGATGAACAGTCGGTAAGCAGGGTCTCCCAATGCTAAGGCACCTGGGTATTTACTTGGTGGGTGTCTGTTGCTTGATGACTCTTTTCATTCCCTCATGGAATAAAAGGTAACTAAAAATAAAATGGTGAATTAAAAGATAATGAAATTAATAATGCCTAAAAGTGTGACCTATTGCAGATTCATAGCATGGTTTAGCATTGAAGAAATTTAGTCAACTTCCAGGTTAGAAAAAGAAACCCCCCCCCCCCAAAGTTCAACACTAACTATAAAAAATGAATTAATCCTAATTTATTAAGTATGCACTGTTAAGTTACTGTTTGGCTTCAGAAGGCAAAACACCAACACTACCTCAGTGGAAACAGAATTATATGAAGTTACTTGGAGCATGGCTGAAAATACAATATCTAAATATAAGAAAGTGTCTTAGTCAGGGTTCCTATTCCTGCACAAAATATTATGACCAAGAAGCAAGTTGGGGAGGAAAGGGTTTATTCAGCTTACACTTCCACACTGCTGTTCATCACCAAAGGAAGTCAGGACAGGAACTCACACAGGACAGGAACTTGGAGGCAGGAGCTGATGCAGAAGACATGGAGGGAAGCTGCTTACTGGCTTGCTTCCCCTGCCTTGCTCAACTTGCTTTCTTATAGAACCCAGGACTACCAGCCTAGGGATGGCACCACCCACAATGGGCCCTCCCACCCTTGATCACTAATTGAAAAAAATGCCTTACAGCTGGATCTCATGGCGGCATTTCCTCAAGGGAGGCTCCTTTCTCTGTGATAACTCCAGCTTGTGTCAAGTTGACACACAAAACCAGCCAGTACAGAAAGATTAAGACAATTCTCACAGTCACAGTCTATGAGCCATCCGCCTATGTACTGAAGCATACTGGAAGAAGGAAGTTGAGGAGGAAAGTAAGAGGACTTTAAGCCAAAAAGGTAAAGAAACAACAACAACAACAACAAAAAGAGATCTGTGACACTTACTGTGAAGATGGACCAGTTCAGTGGGACAAACATCAAGAAAACTCACAAGATGAACATGGCCCAGATTCCTAAGGTGATTCCTTCATGTTGGGGTCCAGCTTCGACACAGGATCAGAGTTCTCAACTAGAAGCAGGGATATCTGGAAGGTACATAATAAATATATACAGACTACTTTTTGGGTACAAGCTGACAGGCAATTCTTCAAGGCTTAAAGAACTCTCTGCTTTCTTTTCTCTCGCTCGTTCGCTCGCAGCTTGAGGCTGCACACACTCTGCCTGCTCCTGCGCACTCTGCTTCTCTCCTGGGCGCTTTTCTTTTCTTTCTCCCACACACTCTTCACACACATCTCACACACACACCTCACACACACACCACATGCACTCTCCTTTCACTCACACATACACTCTCTATACACACCTCACATTCTCTCTTCACTCACTCTTCACATTCTCTCTTCACATGCTCTCTCATTCGCTCTCTCACTCTCTCTCTCACCACATTCACCTCACATGCATCTTCGTCTTTTTCTTGCCCAGTCTTTTATTGATACTCCAAAAGCAGGTAGAAAAAAAGACATTGTATAATCATTACCAAATCAAATTCAAAAGAATAACCACTTCCCACAAAGAATTAAGGATTACAATTGTTCCCCAAAGTTTCAAGCTTCCCTAATTCCCAGGCCTGTAGCCAAAATCATAATAATTGCAAAATTATCATTATTTAAACTTTAACTTTTAACTTATTATACTTCAAACCTCTGAGGTCAGCTACTTGCATTTTCCTGTAAAGCTCTAATGATAAATGACATGGGCAAAGCTGCCAGGCAGTGGCCAGAAAGAATCAAACTAACCCTTAACTCAGTAGTTCCACTAGCCTTCTACTTCTATGCATTTCACACAATAACTCTCCCAAGACTCCCAGTGTTTTGACTTAGTTTTTACTAGTATACGATTTTATATATTCTATACTTCCTTATCTAGGAAACACTCTTAAATGTTATGCAAAACTTATTTCATAACTTCAATAGATTTTTCCTTTCTTGGGGTCCCAGTGTTGGCTCTATTTCATTTTCTAATAATTTCTTCAAACTTTCTTTGCAAGTCAAGCATTAATCTGGAACTACCATTGTGCAGTTATTGCATTGTTTCCAAGATGAGAACACATAGCATGCACCTGGGCCATTAGAACGGTGCTGTGCTGTGCTGTGCCCTATGCCTCAATTTTTAATTGTTTAAGAATCATTAAATCAAGGAACATCTAGTTTCACAGAACTCACCAGAGCAGAAGGAGAAAGAATTAAGACAGTCAGATATAATAGAATAATTATGTACACAAAGGCCAACTGAAAAGCAGTCATGCACAAATGAAATCTATACAGCTGTTGTCCAGGGCTAAAGTTAGGAGAAATGGGAACAACTGTTTTTTTTACAAAGAGCTGCCGCAGGCTTCTGAGATGTCTCCATCCCGGCCTACTGCAGGCAGTCCTTGTCACTGTATGCTGTCCCCAGCACCTTCACTCTCCTTTCTTTGTGCCCATCATTCAATTGTGTCTGACCAATGTGTTCACCACATATGTGTCAGGCTTAGTGCCAAACACATCACCATTGTCACGTGTCGTTATCATCCCAGTAGCCACCATGCAAGTTCTACTTTAAAGTGAGACCACTGAGGTTTAGAACAGAAATTGTGTAACTTGCTATAACAGTTAGCTTCGCTGTGTAACAAATCACCCCCAGCATCCATGACTATATGAACAACTCTTTTGGGTGTTGTGACAAAACATCTGACCAAAAAAGGTTTATTTTTAATTATTATTATGAACCAAGTTCACAGTTTGAACGTATAATCTACCATGATGGGGAAAGAACTCGGTACTAGGGAATGAAGTTGGTCAATGTCATAGAGTCAGGAAGCAGAAAGAGAAATGTTACTCACCAGGTTATTCCAGTCCAAGAAATGCTATGCATATATAGTACTGTTTTCCCGTCTCAACCTAATTAAGAAAGTCAGTCACCAGATGCTGTCAAATTGACAAATTAACTGTCACACTGGCTGAAGTAAACAGTTGATTTAGTTGGTTACTCTGCAGTGGTTCTCAGCCTTCCTGATACTGCGACCCTTAATGTGTGGGTCCTCATGTGTGGTGACCCCCAACCATAATATCTGTAATTTTGTTACTCTTATGAATCATAATGTGAATATCTATTTTTTTCTGATGGTCTTAAACAACCCCTCTGAAAGGGTCATTTGACCCCTAAAGTGGTTGAGAACCACTGCTCTAGAGGTTGTTATTGTGGGCTGGGCTGCCTGGGCAATCTTAAGGCTCACTTTTCATGCCTCTTCAGTAAACTCCTAGGTCACTTTGTTGGGTCTTATTTCAGTTTTTCACACGGTTAGATCCTCTCAAAAGATAGCTGAGCTTCCTTCTACCTAGTGCTTCTTCAAGTTTACACAGCAATTGGCCAGGTCTTGAGAAACCCGGCCAGACAGGCAAGGCGTTTGGAAACCTAGACTCAAAGTTTGCAGATTACTACTTCCTCTACGTTCTTTCACTCAAATAAAAGTGATGCCCAGAGTGATCAAGAGGTGGGGAGTTAGAATTGTTGTCTCAAGGGCTGAATGCTAAATAAACTCACCCTTTCTAGCTCTTTCTGAACTCTGGCTAGCTAGTTCAACTCAGCTGTTCTGGCTCAAACTCCCCTCCAAGGTGATGGATTAAAACTATCTTTTCTTAGTTTCTCACTGAATTGCTCTGCTTGGCTTCAAACTAACTCTGGCAATTTGTTCTCATCTTCTGGCTCCTTCTTATTCTCTGGCTTCAACTGCCTCTGCTGACCTGCCCTGAATGCATGACCTCACGAATGAACTCCACTGCATTGCACTCACTCCCAACTGACTCAACAAACTCAACTCCATGCAACTGACCTGAGTGACTCTCTCTGCCCACTCTTAAGTAGCCTCTCTGTAGGACTGTGAAAGGTAGCCTCATTTCTGGTTGAACTAAGGCTCAAAACCCTAAAGGGATGGTAGGCATTTTGGCTGTTCCCAGGCACCAGGCTCCTGGCAGGAGGCCACAGTCCTCCATAGGTTTGTGGCCATCAATCACGTAAGGGCAATGCCCCAAACCCCTCCACAGGTAGAGGACATGACCTATAATCACATAGGTTCAAGACAGATCTCCATTTTAATGAGGTACCTAAAGACCTGGAGGACATAGTCAATAAACTCTCCTTCCCAGACACTTCTCCATGAAAAAGATATTTAACCTCAGGCCTCCCCTGAGAAGTGGGGTATGGTTTTACTCATCCACTTTCCGCCATGACAATAAATGCCTTAAAACCATGGACTGCCTCTTTTCATCAGGATTCGCTGTGGGAAGCCATGGAGAAGGCCTTTGCCTACAGAGCCACCATCTAATCTCCTGTAGAAGGCCTCTCTGTGCTCCCAGCCAAGGCTGCCACCAAGCCCAAGCCAAGGACTCTCTCCCCTCAGGACCAGCCAGAGCTACCCCCTCCAACCCCCTACACCTGCCAGTGGGCCCCTACTCTGTTCTCAGCTCTTCCTCGGCTCCCAGCGATGCCTAGTGTCTGAGAGCCTGAGAACCAGATGGCCCCAGCTTCCTTGAAGGCCCAGGAACCCCTGAGCCAGCTCTAGCTGTCCCACACCTCAGACTGTACGCCCCACCCTTGGAACCGTTTACCCGGGCTGCCCTACACCCACCCAGTGACAGTGAGGGGTAAGTGCTGGTCACTTCCTGCATCCTGCCTCCAGGAGTGGCCCAGCCCTGTGGCGGAGAAGATGCTGGACCCATAACCCTACACCTCTCTTTTTCCTTTCTATTCTCATGAGAGTTGGGATTATTCTATCTCTGACTCATTCTGTCAAATCTTTCTCTGATTCATCACTTTGTCTGCTCCTCAATTAGATCCCACTTTCAAACATGGCTGCTTCCTTCTACAAACTAATGTTACCTACGTTGTTTGAGATTAAAGGTGTGTACTAAACCAGTATCTGTATTTCAGCCAGAGCAAACGTTGCTGAATTAAAACTCCTCTACACATTACCTTCCTGTATGGACACACCCATTCTAGGTGGCATGACCCATCATTATTCCACACTGGCTTCCTGTCATTAGACACTTTTCATGGAATCCTGCGTTGTGCCCTACTTATTTCTCCCTTTCCAGTATCTCCTCCTAGTCTCATTTCTTTGGATTCTTCCATATTCATTTTCTCTTTACTCATAACACCATGGTCCAGAGCTTAATGTCTTCTGACTTAGAGTTGCTTGTGCCAGACTGCTAACTATTCCCCAGTAATCCACCATGCACCCTCTCCGTTTACCTTTTAGTACTGAATTACTCAGACTTTTTCTTCACAGAGGAAGTTTAGCTGTAGAATGTGTTTCCAACGTTCATTTGCAGTTCTGTGCAGGTGGCAATTTTATATCAAGTTGCAAATTCTTGATACCTCTCGCTGAAAAGGTAGAATCTAATTCTCACAAGAATGTGCTAGCCACAGTGGTTACGCCTAATGAATAAGGTAATGTGTAAAAGATACTGCATGGATGTAAAATCCAAGGTCGTAACTGCTTTCTGTCTTGGGTTACCATACTCTGAGATAGCATATAAAAGTCTCACTAATCTGAAGCTGTTGCCATAGTTAAAATATGTATATATATAATATTATATACATGTCATATATAATATATTACACATATATGCATATATCATTATATATGCATAATATATATATATATATATATTATATATATATATGAAATACACACACACACATACATACTTCCACATGGCAAAATGATATCAAAACCCCAGGCGAACTATCTGAAGCTGCTTGTCACCCCATCTTCAACCATAAGAGACTTCCTTCACCTTATTTATCAACCACTCTATCTCCTGCTGTGGTAATCCTGCCCTGCCCTGCTATGATCTGTCTAAACTGCAGTTTCATGAGCAAAATCAATAATGATTAAGTCTGAGATGGTTGGTTAAACAACATTAGATATCCAGGACCTCTTCCAGAGCTAGACATTGGGTGCTGCCGAAACAGCTTGCCTGTGACCTCTGGACTAAGTGGCGGGAAAGGAGCTGACCCTAGGAAGCATGCTAGAGGAAAATGAGAGAGTTACTAGAGGCCTAGTGGCCCTCGGGATGGGCACTGATGGGAACCTAAAGTCAAGTATTGCTGGAAGATGTGAGAAAGGACACCTTCGTAATTAGGTAGAAAGTCTATCAGCACACTGACTGTGGTCATTCACACTCCAGAGAAGGTGTGGAAGATGCACTTGACTTCTTTCTGCTGCTTATAGAAAAGAGACAGGAATAAATAAGCTGGAAAAGATACTGTTGAATAAAAAGGAGCCAATGTTTGAAGCACCTACTCACCCAGCTGGTCTTCTTGGGCGCTTCTATTAGCCTTTGAAGGAAGAAAGAAAACTAGAAAAAAGGTTAATAACATATGCCAGGTGTGGTGGCCCACGCCTTTAATCCCAGCACTTGGAAGGCAAGAGGCAGGTGGATCGCTGTGAGTTTGAGACCAGTCTTGTCTACACAATGAAGTACAGTTTTGTGGGATGATTCCAGGTAGTTTTTATGCTATAAGAACGTTTAATCTGGGAAAGGAAGTATAGGAGAAAAAACGTTGCATCCTCTGATGTGGAAACCCCTACCTGGGTTGTGCTCAGGCTGAGCTGAGCTTTAAATTGATTCACAGGAGCATATATAGTAAGAAGAGCCACTATGCAATGACGTCATCACAGCAGATCTGAGAGCTCCTGCTTAACACATTCACTTTAAGCCGTCAACCTCCTGCTGCTCTTCAGTACGCATGCGCATGCGCAGATCCCCGGGTACTCACCCACGAGAGGGGTACACTGATTGCCAACCGATACCTGTAGCCAGGCGTGCCCTCCTTGCCCAGCCCATACAAATGATTCTTTTGTCATCTTGGTCTTATTTTAAGTCACTATCAGAGGTGCCTTTCCTCACTGCTAAATATAGAATAGCAGTTTTTTTTTTTTGTTGTTTTAAAAAATTTTGTTATATTTAAAAATTATATATACGTCTCTGTGTCTGCGTATGAGTATGTACACATGAGTGCAGGTTCCTGCAGAGTCCAGAAGAGGGCGTTGGATCAAAGCTGGAGTTACAGGTTGTTAGGAGCTGCCCATTGTGGGCTCTGGGCAGCCAACTCAGGTCCTCCTTAAGAGCAATTGTTTCTTTTGTTTGTTTTCTTTGTGTAACCCCAGCTGTCCTGGAACTTGTTCTGTAGACCAGACTGGCTTTGAACTCACAGAGATCCACCTGTCTCTGTCTCCTCACTTTTGGGAGCCCAGAGAGTTGCTTCTTAATAATCGAAGGAATCTATTGTGACTCAGTTGGGGGTCTCTTCCAATGATTTCCTGGAGATGGGGTGGAGAACAACTGTTTATGTTCTGAGATGTGTTATTGCAGAGACAAGAAGGATAAAGGATGGAGAAAGCAAAATGTAAGAGGCCTTGGATAAGACACTGTGCCGCCCCAGGCTTCTTCACCTCAGGTCAGGAAGAGGCCCATCCCAGCTGGGATGCATTTGTGTGACGTTTACACAGAATTAAGGATGAATGGCCATCCATCCATAAAATATCAACCCTTTGTCCAGTTTCTAGGCCTGAGCTACTGCTGAGACTTGGACAGCTGACTGAAGAAAGTGTGCCCTCAGAGGACAGAGCCTTGCTGCACCGTGGCTCACCTCATGTGAGGCCCCAACTCCTCTTCCTGCCCCAAAAAGGGCTTCTTGGGCCTCTCGGTATCCATTTCCGGGTTTAAAGGTGTGTGCCACCACACCCAGCTTGCCTCAGTTCTTGTCTGAGGTAAAGAATTCAGCTGAGAAACACAGTCTACTTAAGCAGAAGTTGATTTAGAAAAGCAAAAAAAAAAAAAAAAAAAAGCCGGGCGGTGGTGGCACACGCCTTTAATACCTGCACTTGGGAGGCAGAGGCAGGTGGATTTCTGAGTTCGAGGGCAGCCTGGTCTACAGAGTGAGTTCCAGGACAGCCAGGGCTACACAGAGAAACCCTGTCTCAAAAAAAAACCTAAAAAAAAAAAAAAAAAAACGCGCGCTCCAGACAGAAATTTGAGTGGGCGTCTTAAAAGGGCGTAGCAACACAATGCATCCAACACTCCTACACGAAGGATGTTTATGAATCTGTATGAGGTTCATGGAATATTCATAAAGTAAGGTGGTACTTTCTCGCCTCCCAAATAACGATAGACTAGCTCTCCATTTAGGGTATTTCTTCCTATTTGTGAGATGACCTTTCTCTCACCATCAGCTTTTCCCAGGTGACGGCAGTTCTCTGTCTAGGGTTGAGACCTCTCAAGCTTTCCCATGTCTGTGTTAGCACATCCCTAGGTGTCTTTGTTCAGGTCTTGTTTCTACAGCCATGCTGATGAGACCTCATGGGTGTAGGCTCTCTGATGTTTCTAGGAGATCGAACTAATTTTAAAAGGGTTTAAATCAAAATGAAAACTAACATCTAAAGATAAGTGAGATATGTGGGATTATTTCTTGCAGTTCTATAATTAAAACTTATTAGATGTCATATATAATAAAGTATGCACATGGTTCTTATTTAGCAAACTTAATAATGTTGAGCATGGCCAACATTCTGTGAGGAAGCAAAATATGGCTACATGTAAATAATAACCAGCCATGTGAGCTTTGCAAACATGGCCCCACGGAGATAATCATTGTCGGCATGACCTTGCTGGTTCTTCTTCCTCAAGAGTCAGAAAAACTTATCTTTTATCTCACTCAGCAATGCAGTCCTCTCTACCCACTGCCCTGAGGTTCCTGTGATGATTAATCTGTCATTGTGTGTGCGCACACACACACACACACATGCAGACATACATACGCAATATACCAATACACACACTCTCCCTTTCTCTCTCTCCCTCTGTCTCTCTGTCTCTCGATCTCTTTCTCTCTTACACACACACACACACACACACACACACACACACATACATCTAGAATCATTTGAAAACGAATTGCAATTGAGTCGTTGTCTTTATCAGTTTGGTCTGTGAACCTGACTTTGAGGCATTGTCTTGATTCTCTGTAATTGATGTAAGAGGGCTCAGCCCACCAAGGGTAGCACCATTCCTGTGCAAGTGGTCCTGAGCTGTATTAGTTAAGCATGAGCTGTCAAGCTAGTCGGCAAGTAGTGTTTCCCTATAGTTTCTGCTTCAACCTCCTTTCAATGATGCACAAATAAATTCTTTCTTCCTGTATTAGTTATTTTTTCTGTTGCTGTGACAAAATGCTATTATTGTCTAAGGGTCTGATTAAAAGACTGGAAAAATCTTAGACACAGTCAGAAGAAATAGGTGATAAACTTTATCAAAAGTAAGGATGCATACATATACCACACATGCATGTACATGCACACGAGTGCACACACACACACACACACACACACAAAATGGGGGGGGGGGAGCGCAAAGCACACAGAGAAGATTCCTCAAATAGCAGAGATGGAACTGAGAAATTAAAATCCATTTTCCCCTGAGGGAGTTGGGGGTTTAAGTGGTTTTGGTGACTAGAGATGTGTCTCCTTCCTCTTATTTTGTGTACGTCAGTTTAAACAAAGCAAGAGAAATGGATAAGGCCACAGCTTTAGGTAAACATTTGTTTATTTGTTTATGGTGGTATAAACACTTCCCTAGCTTTGGGATAGTCAACATAGAAAGGGAGCTGACAGACCCACAGCTTCAAGTAAACAAATTCAGAACCACCCTTTAGTATATCTGACCAGCCTGGATTAGTGAGCTGGAAGGGTGGCCCTTTTGTCTCAGGTCAAGTAGGTAAGGAAGAAGCCTGAAGTTCTTATCTACCCATGGTACCTTTCCTTATCTGTCTACCTGTCTAGGATGTGTCTAGCTCTCAGTCCCCTCAACACCATGAGAGAAAGCAACAAGAGTTCATTTGGTCTTATGGGTCCAGGGGAGGGTCCTAAAGGCTAGGGAGACATGGTGGCAGGCAGCTGCAGAAGGAAGCTGAGAGTTACACCTTCAAACAAACATAAAGCAGAGAAAGCAAACTGGAAGTGAGGCAAAACCGTGAACTCTCAGAGCCTGCCCCCAATGACTACTTCCTCTCCGTGACCTCTCAAAGCCTGCCCCCTAATGACGTACTTCCTCTCTGTGAACTCTCAAAGCCTGCCCCCTTAATGACGTACTTCCTCTCTGTGAACTCTCAAAGCCTGCTCTCTAATAATGTAATTCCTCTAGCAAGGCAGCAACTCTTAAAGCTTTTATAGCATCCTCCAGACAGGCTCTGTCACCCAAGGACCAAGAGCTCACTACATAAACCTATTGGAGATACTTCTCATTTAAGCCACTGCCCTCCACTAGGCTGCTATTGATCAGTGTTTCTCTCCGTGCGACAGAACGGAAGCTTGGGTACTGCCTTTATCTGTAGCTCTGCCGTAGAACGTTTCCTCTCATGAATAATCCATCCAGTCACCTGGCTTCTTGGTTCCATGACTTCTTTCATCCTCCCAACTCTAGTCTCTGCTCCTAAATCACACCATTCTCATCTCTTCCAAACTCATTCATCCCAATGATACTTCTCCAAGAGTTACTCCTCCAATCCCCACCCTACCTCTGGACAAGTGACGTCACTGCCTTCTTCAATGTCCACTGCCTTCTCCACTCGCAGTTCAGAATCGCAGTAACTCTTATTTTTATATACTTCCAACTCCCACTTCATGCCTTCCTCCCCCTGCATTGAATAAATCCTGCATTGAAGAGATCAACCCATCTCTCTAAAGCTGGCTAAACAATTTTTGGAAGCGTCTGGGAAGGAGTTTCCAGAGGAGGTCAGCTCTTGAATTGGTGGCTAAGCAGTGCCCCTCTACCCGCCAGTCTGCAGAGGACTTGCAGAGAGCCAAAAGCAGAGAGAAGTTGACATCACTCTGGTCACACTATCTGACTGAGCAGGAATGTTGGTATGCCGTCAGATCTTTTGGCTCTCAGGCGATGAACGCTAGCTGGTGTACGGATCACTGCTCCCTGGACCTCAGTCCTTTGACCTGTACTGCTGGCTTTCCTGAGCTTACAGCTTGGAGACAACAGCAGCCTGTGAGGTTCTCAGTCTTCATAACTCTGTGAAGCAATGCATACATTTCTAGTCAGGCACATAAACAGAGTTCCTGTTAGTTTTGTTTCTCGGGGGGAACACTATCACTCTGAGTTGAACAGTTAAAAGTTGATGGAGAGCCAGGCAATGGTGGCCCACACCTTTAATCCCAGCACTTGGGAGGCAGAGGCAGACGGATTTCTGAGTTCGAGGCCAGCCTGGTCTACAGAGTGAGTTCCAGGACAGCCAGGGCTACACAGAGAAACCCTGTCTTGAACAGCAACCCACTCCCCACCCAAAAAATAAAGAAAGTTGATGGAGAAACCATGATTCACTTTTCTTTTTCCTTCCTTCCTTTTTTCTTTTTTTCTCTTCTCTCTCTCTCTCTCTCTCTCTCTCTCTCTCTCTCTCTCTCTCTCTCTCCTTCTTTCTTGCTTCCTTTCTCAGAATCAGTGTCTGCCTATGAAGCCCAGGCTGTCTTTGAAATTACAACTCTCTTGTCTCAATGGCCACAGGCGGGAGTACCACACTTAACTGAGACTAATATATATTTAATGTGAGTCAGGGCTGTGTTGTGGGGTCCAGGCTGACCTCAAACTCCTTAGTTTGAGCAATCCTCCTACCAAGCCCCCCATGTAGTTGGGCCTACGGGTGCATGGGTGCTACCCAGGCTCCAACCCTCATTTCAGGTATATGGCCAAGGTCTGCAGAAGCTTAGCAGCAACCCCACCACGTTCATCTCTCATGAATCCCTTGCGAATTCAGTTTTCATGGTACCCAGCCACCCCTAATCCCTGTCTCAATAGTGTTCTTGTTTAAATTTTTGTACTCAGTCCATACTTCAGCACAAAAGCCCAAGAATCGTCAGGGGCTCTTTGCCTTTCTGTCACAGATCCTGGCTAGAAGTGAGTTTCCCTCCCTTCAGCATAAGGGTTTTCTATCTAGTTTGATTCCTTCCATCTCTGCTTGGCTGAGTATGTGCTATGTGAAGCACAGGACATTCAAGAAAGAATGCTTGCTCTTCTCTCCTGGATCCTCACATTTCATTCAGATACCAACCTGTATCCTTGATCTCATGCTTGTCTCCTCACCAGTGGCCAAAACAGCCTTTTCAAGATGAAAGTCAAATTGAGTCACTAGCAGAAAACCCATCTGCTGTAAGAGGTGTCCCCTCAAATGACTCCGGTGATGAAGATGAATGCTGCAGTGTTTAGAGGCGTGGCTTTGGAGGAAGCAGCTCCCGGGGGCTGGAGCTCATCAATGGAACCATCTGTTGATGGATCAGTAATTGAAAGGTATGACTGGGAAGTGGCGGAAATCCGGAAGTGGGACTGAGTTGGAGGAAGGTAGGGTGTGCTCTTAAAGACATACACCACGCTACGGGGGCCCTCTGTGTTACTCTTCCTTCTTGACCACCACGAGGTGAGCAGCTTTGCAGATCCACCCTCGAAATGCTGTACTGGTCTCCACCGCTCAGAAACAATGGCTCTAGGTGACTTCAGACTGAAACCTTCGAAACTGTGAGTAGAGTATAGCTTTCCCCACTACAGTTGGCTTTCTCGGGGGATCTGTCATGCCGATGTCACCACTGTTTCACGAGTGCTTTGGGTTGTCATTTTGTAGGATAAAGTCAGGACTCTGCCGTGGCTTGTCAAGCTCGTGCGAGTGTTCTCTTCTGCCAGCTGTGCAGGCTCATGGTTATCTTTCCTCTACCTCCAGCCCCTTGCCCACTCTGCACAGTCGCTGTGATGCTCCTGTGGTTTCTTGAGTACTTATTTGAAACCCAGTCTTAGCTTTGTGACTCATACACTCCCGGTTTGCTCTGTCTGCCATGGCCTTGCTTCCTGAATGTCACATGACTCTCTGTATCACTTTACATCTCAAAACATCACTTCCCAGAACTCCCTTACCTCTCTTTCACTGAGCTGTCCAGATTTCTGCTGCTTGCTATTCTCCTTCATTACACTTAACACGTATTAGAATGTTAATACCCCCTAATGAATTCCAGGCTTTTGTGTTGTCCGCCTCTATGTGAGCTTCTCTGTGTGGTTTGCTATGGTCAGCAGGACACTGGGAAAATAGACGTTGCGGAAAATTAAGGAGGCTTTACACAGTAGGGCTTTCCTTGGTGGAACAGCTCCTGTAGGAAGAGAGGTGAGCTGGGAAATGTCCCTGCAGGACAACAGAGGCACAGCAGCCAACAGACCCAGGCAATTGGAAGACATAAATGAAGCCACCTAGCTTCTGCCACTTAGTGCCTTGACACTAACACACACCCAGGAACACCACATGGATTCTAGAATTGACTCAATAGCAAGATGTCTCCTGAGCGCTTGTCCTAGGGTACATGGCTAGCTGAAATGCAACATCTCGAAAACTCAAGTGTCTTAGTCAGGGTTTCTATTCCTGCATAAACATCATGACCAAGAAGCAAGTTGGGGAGGAAAGGGTTTATTCAGCTTACACTTCCACATTGCTGTTCATCACCAAAGGAAGTCAGGACTAGAACTCACACAGGACAGAAACTTGGAGGCAGGAGCTGATGCAGAGGCCATGGAGGGATGCTGCTTACTGGATTGTTTCCCCTGGCTTGCTCAGCCTGCTTTCTTATAGAACCCAGGACTACCAGCCCAGGAATGGCACCTCCCACAATGGGCCCTCCAACCCTTGATCATTAATTGAGAAAATGCCTTACAGCTGAATCTTATGGAGGCATTTCATCAAGGGAGGCTCCTTTCTCTGTGATAACACCAGCTTGTGTCAAGTTGACACACAAAACCAGCCAGTACACTCAAACTTACCCTCTCTCTCTCTCTCTCTCTCTCTCTCTCTCTCTCTCTCTCTCTATATATATAATATATTATATATATATATATATATATATATATGAATTTGTCTTTCCTCTCTATTCCATGTCTTGGCAAGAATAACAAATCTCATTGAAATGGTTAGTTTCTTTCTTAACTCAGATTTGTTTTTATTTATACATGTCTGTGCATGCTTGTGCACACATCAAGGTATATGTGTGGGAGTCAGAGCACGGGCTGCGGGAGCTGCTTTTCTTCTTCTATCGTCCAGGTCTTGGGGCTCAAATTCAAATTTTTAGGCTTAATCACAGCAATACAAACTTCACTGGGACACTGTGTGCAAGCATCCTACCTTCGAGCTGGAACTAACTAGTTGTCAGTCCCTAAGAATGCCATGTTCACTTGATGTTGCATGTTCTGGTCCCTTTAATTGGGATGCCTACCCATCTGGAAAACTTGATACTTTTTGTATTGGTCAGGATTCCCTAGAGGAACAGGCCCAGACCGTATAGAATGAATATATATGTATATATAGTAATGTGTATGTATATCCAAGATTTATTATCTATTATATATGGGATATATCATTCATATATATGTATATATGGGGTTTTTTAGAATGGCATACATATTGTGGTTCAACTAGTTCAAAAATGGCTATCTACCAATGGAAGTTCTGAGAATCCAGTAGTTGTTCAGTCCACAAGGCCATGAATCTCAGATGGTCTTCAGTATACACCAGAATCCTGAAGAAGTAGCTTCCAATATCAGCAAAGGGATGGGCTTGCCAGAGAGAGGGAGAGCAAGTAGGCAAAGAGCAAGCTTCTTTCTTCCATGTCCTTCAGAAAGTGTGGCCCACATTAAAGGTAGATTTTCCCACCTCAACGATCCAGATTCAAACTTGTTCTTCCCACTTCAAATTATTTAACTAAGGAAAACATCTCTCCCAGGTGTATCCAGCTGCTTGGATTTTTGTTAATTCTGGAAGCGATCAGGTTGACAACTAAGAACAGCCATCACGCTCTTTAAACCCTGGCTCAGAAGCATCCTTTGTTGCAATGCTCGGTTATAATTTTGAATATGGCAAAGGTATTTTCACCAACCTCATAAAATTTATTGAACTTAGTATGCTTCTCTGTATTTGGACACGTTTCCTGGTGGCTGGATATCTACCTGTAGAATCCCTCCTCCTAGTGTTCCCTTTGCTGCTGTTAGCCACTCTAAAGGTGCTTGTTGAGTCTATCTCTCCATGTTTGATTCTATACACATTGATGGCACGGCATTTATTCATCTCTGTGTTACTTCCCTTCCAGGGTCTTAGGCACAGATGAAGCTCAATTAAAGCAAACCAACCAACCAAACAAACAATCCAAGGAATTTAAGTACTGAACTTTGGTTCTTGGAGAAGATAAATATTTCATCTCTTCCTGCTGTCAGAAAAGCCACTGTCACCTTGATAAGCGGTGTTGCAATGACCTTAAGTTAAGCAACAGTTCAGAAGAAGGAAACATTGCTGTCACCTATGAGGCACTGTTTTGGGGAACAGGAAGTAAAAGGAAATGACTTAATTTTTATTTTAGAAACTATCTATTTCCTATTTTCTCTGTCTTCTGAAAAGCACTTTTTTTTCCCAGTTGCTTTGAGAAGTTCCAAAGCCACGTTAAATTAGACATTTCTAGACTTACACTATGAATCCCTGGATGCCCCCCCCCACACACACACACACACACCAGCCCGCATCTTTCCACACCAGCTTTCACATCCCTGCCCACTCACATGCACATACTTCCCATTTCTCTCTGCTGACAGCAGGCAGCTGTCCACACAGCATTTGATCCTTGCCTGCATCTCGCCTAATTTAAAAAAAAAAAATGTTGTTTTCCAGCAGGTAAGAATCACTATTATACCAAAGACAATCAATGTTAATTCAACAAAATCATCTAGCATACTCTCTGGATTTCGATTTTCCGAATTGTCCTCTAAATAACCTTGCCTGCACGCTATTGTCTTGACTGAGAATCCAGTCAAATTTCTCGCAGTGATCTGGCTTTTCCTTCTCCCATACACTTTGCCAATATTGTCACTTGGCTCTGAAAAGCCAGTCCAGTTAACTGCAAAATGCCCACTCCCTGGATTCTTTTGTGTCCTGGTTTGCTTTCTGGTGCTATGGTAAACATAGAACAAAACAGCGTTGGAGGAGGAAAAGGTTTTGTATCAGCCCATCCTTCCAGTCATAGTCATCCTGGTAGGGAGTCGGAGCTCAAGCAGAAACCTGGAGACAATAATTGCAGTGGGGACTCTGGATTAGTGCTGCTCACTCCCTTCTTAGGTTTATGTTCAGATCTCTTTCTATACAGCCCAGGCAACCTGCCCGGGATGACACTGCCTGCGAGTGGGCTGGGCTTTCTTCTATCCACTAGCAAAGAAGGAAATGCCCATGGACACGGTCATAGGCTAGTCGCATGGAAGTGGTTCTTCACTGAAGTTTCCCCATCCCAGGTGTCTCTACCTTGTATCGAGTTTGCAAAACCTAACTAGCACATTCTTGTCCTTACATCAGTAGGGGATGGAGGCGAAACCTTTCCAGGATATTTGGTCCTGAGGTGCCCTTTCCTGGCCATCTTTAGATCAGGAACTTAAGAGTCAGATTGTCTCTCTACAGCTGGTGCCAACATGACAGGATGTGGACACGGCGGTCCTGGCAGGTTTCTTCAAGGTAAAGGTCACATAGCCTTTGAAATTAACAAGTAACTTGTGAGGTCATGGGAATACCGTTTTCCCTGGAGTCTTCTCTTCAGTGGGCTATGTGATTCATTGGTTATCACTGTCTAAATATTAATTATATATGTAGAGAATTACAAAATGGTGTAAAACTTTAATCTATATGTTTAGTACATTTCCATAACCAGATCTTTTCCTGTGTTTTTAGAATCATTCTGGAACATAATTTTTTTTTTAAATTCACTGTATTATAGTCATTTACCAGGATTCTTTATCCTCAAACTTTGGATCTTGGGTTACTAAGATCCTTTTGGTCTGGGTTCTATATCCTTGACTAGAACTGTTAGGGTGTTTATGAGGATACCTGTGCCTTCTGGCATACAAGATGTTCCATTTAGACCTAGCATCATCATCTACGGCACTTTGGTTCTCGTTGGCAGTCAGTAATATTCAGAATGCAATATCTGGTCTGTGAGCGAGCTCATTCCTGTGGATTTATTATTGACATTAAGCTTTTTTTTTCAGTCAAAAAGTAATATTAGACCACCACCCTTTACTCTTATTCAAACCCTGCGCCAAAGGGTGCCCCACAATCCCTCGGTCCGTGCCCTAGTGCTCTTCCACTGGAAACCTTCATCAGTTCAGAGCTAAAGAAACCTTCAAGCCATTGATTTTGGGCTTCTCTGTGGTGCCAAGCTTCTCACTGGAAGTGGCATCAGGGGAAAGCAGGGTCCATGTCCCTATGAGTCTGCTAGAATGCACCCAGGCTGTGATATCTTCCAAGTGGGTCCTCAAGGAAGGGGAGACCTTTACCCATAATAGAAATGATATTTCCCAAGGGAGGTGATTGTCTCATTGGACATTATGCAAACACACACTGTGACCTGATTCATAAGAGGCCAATATGGACTTCCTCCCAATGGCTTTTGGGCTATCTCTAATGGGAGAGTTAGTTAAGGACAGGGTGGCCTTTGCAGTTTTTACCCTGAAGATGACCTGCTTCCAACACAGACTTACTGAGCCCAGTACCTTCGGGGAAGCATCTCCCCAGCCTGTGGCTATGAACTGAATATTCTGCAGAGTGCTGAGAGTGAACTGTGCCCATGAGGAAAGACTGGTTTCTATTTCTGATTCTTCACGCTGCAGCAACTCCAGCCCGTATTGGCTGTGACGAGTTCCATCCTCCCTACAATAGTCTGGGATGCTGTTGTCTCTTGCAAAGTCAAGGAGAACGGTCTGAGAGAGGCTGTGCAATGAGAAGTTACAGAGCTGCTGTGCTCTGTTGAGTCTGACATAACTACCTTTTCAAGGTACCTCCCATCTCTAGGCCTGGTAAGATGGGGAGAATCAGAATTGCCTCAGGTTGGGAAGAGAGGTCATTTGTTAAAGAGTTTGCCTTGTACATACAAGGCCCCTACTGCATCTCCAGAGATCCCCCGCCCCCAGGTGGTGACCTGTGCTTACAATCCCAGCACTTGGCTCATTGGTCAGCCAGCCTAGCCTTCTTTGTCATTTCTGGCACCTGAGTAATGACCCCTGAGTCTGTTCTCTAGCTTCCATATTCACTTATGTTACATGCATACCTACGTACATATATGCATCTGAACATGAACCCACACAGGTGAAAACACACACACACACACACACAAACACACCAAGGAGGAGGAGTAAGAGAAGGAAGAGGAGGAGGAAGATCAAAGCACGTTCTCCCTTCTTGATCAAGCATCCACGGAAGAGGTGTGGACGGGGCTGAAGATACAGTGGTTGGGGTGTGAAAAGGCTGAGAAACCAGAAAAGGGTTTTACGGTTTCAGCAAGAACACAAGTGAGAAATGTGTTTATCGTGTGCATTGAGGGTAACTGGATCTTCCTCTAGTCGGGTGCCCAGATCAGAAGTGCCTTTAGAGACAGATCGGTCCAGAGCAAGGCTCTGGGAGGCTGCCTCTGCCTATTTGGCTTCGTAGTTCTAGAAGGGGCTAGCTGAGAACACCAAGGTGGGTATCTTACTCTCTTGCCTCGCTATTGGGCACTCGTTCCCAGGCTCCTTTCTTGGTCCACTTGCCGCCCCCTCTTCTCTTCATCTCTCCCCCATCCCCCACTCTCTAGAGTGACCTGGTTCACTCTAAGACCTTTCCAGATGCCTCTGGCTGTTTTCTCCCTCATATCTACAATAAAATCCTCTTCTTAACCATACCTAGGAGCGATCATGTCCTCATTTTCACTCAGCAGGGTGGCGTTTATGGAATCTATGGCGGCAGGACTGGGTGGCGGAGGCTCTTCATTCCTTGTCAGGTCAATAAGCAGAAACCAGGACTGGAAACAGGCCCAGACTACAGCTTTCAAAGATGACCGCTAGTGATTTCCACTGGGTGGACTCCCACAACCTAAGTGCTCCACAACCTTTTAAAATAGTACCTAACGTTGGGGACTGAGTGGCCAAAATATGAGTCTACCAGACACCTTAGAGTCAAGGAGTAACATTCTGCTCCTGGCTCATAAAGATTCACACCCATTTTTGCGGTACAAAATGTAAAAAGCAGAACAAAAGGGGTCGGCAAGGCCAGAAGTGTGAGTCGAGTTGTGGACATAACCAGTGTGACAAAGCAGCTCTCATTGTTGACAAGACCAGTGACATTAAAGAAGAGCGCTTCTTTTGGTGCAGATCTAGGGGCAGGTCCTTGGTAGCTCCTCCCTCCTCCTTGTTGTTTTAAAATTGCTGGATCCTGACAATCCTCACCACCACACAGAGAGGGGTGGGACCGCTGGGATGGGCTTTTCTAGGCAAGGAGCACTCCACCCAGTTCACCGCCATTGCCTTTTTAACTGGACACCACTGTTGTGGCGGAAGAGTGAGACAGATGCCAATGACTTGCATTAGTTGCCTAGGAAACCCAGCTGCCCACTCCTGGAGAGCTTGAGGGCCAGTGGGAGGCTGGCTTTGGGGAAGAACCTGGCCTCAAGTGCGTCTCATCTTCCTTGAGAAAGGAGAAAGGCCCTCAGGACCACATCCAGTTAGCCTGGAGTGAAACCCCAAAGGTCATTTTGGGAGGCAGATTTGCTCAGTGGAGTGCAGTATCTGGCATAGAGAAGGATACACAGGAACGAAGGTACACGTGGGTCAGTGTGGCATGATGATGGGGTGAGAAGTCTCCTCTGTCTTCCTCCTCAGCTCCAGCATAGGACATCTCTATCTCTTGGAAATTCCCGAACCCCAAAACTGAGAGCAGTATAGCCCTGTATTCATAGGAAACCTTTTCATCTTCCTGAAATGACTTCACAGGCCCCTAGATAGCCCTGGGGTAGGGGTTGGTAGCCAGAGGAACCAACCGTGTGACTAGAGTGGAGGGACCTGTGTGCTACACTTAGACCTGTGGAGAAAATAGAGGGTGGAGATTGGGTTGTCTGACAATAACCAGTGGTCTTCTCACACATGCCTACCGTCTGGAACCTCAGTAAGACCCTCTAAATGAAGATTACAGGGAGGTTTGTGATGGGTGAGCATCATTTTGTGCCAAGATGATGGACACATGCCCCAGAGGGATAGAAGCTTCGGTTTAGGGTAGTTTGGGACCCTGCCCTCCGATTTTTCTTTCTGTCCCTTCTTTCCTTTATAATGAGCTGCTAACAGTGACTTGTATTAATCTACAAAATGGGGCAGTCTTCCAGACTGTGCGGTCAATCCACGGGCACTACTGCTAACTCCTGGTGGTAAGTGTCACAAGTCCCATGTTGACAACTGGTATGAAAATACATTTGATGTCAGAAGTGTTGTGAGAGTAACAGCTTGGCGGTGGAGAGAGATAGCATCAATTTTTTAGTGAAATGATCTGCAAGGCTGTGAACCATGAACAACATAGAATCTTAGTGCAAATGCTTCTGGTACAGAGAGCCCTTGAATCGTGTGATGTTCTGGCTCTTTAGTTAGCACTGGCTGTGCGTTTATTCCTGGCTTATGGTGACATACATCACAGTGAAACTGCAGGGTCTGCAGCCACCAGACAGGTGTCAAACCCAGTGCATACTTTAAAGGATGGTTCGTGTGCTGGAACTTTCTTAGCTCTTTGATTATGTTCCACGAGTCTAATTTTAGCACACAAAATATCCCAGGAGACTGGAGGCCTGAATCTCAGACCTGGATTTAGAGATAATGACACCCTGATTTTGCTTGAGTGATGGAAGCTGAATTGGAGTTCCCGGGACCTTCAGAGACTGGCCTCTTAATTCTGTTACTTCTTTCACAGAAGACAAAGAAAAATGGGGACAGCAAAGAAACCTACTATCTTGAAAAAGTCAAGAAGACCAAACCTTGGTAATAGAGTCAGGTTCTCTTCTCTCTGATGTTTATCTGAAAGTCTTTGCACATATAGTAGTTCCTTGGCTTATCCAGGGGTTAAATGTGGATAAATGTGTTAAGTTCATTTTTATGCTCAGCCTACAGTGTGGCCTGGTCATAGCAGCACACTGACGGGACCATCTCATTGATTTCCCTCATAATCATACAGTTGGAAGATGTCGCCAGAGGCCGCTTTCCACACTGTGTACAACGCTGCACACTGCTAGCAAATGCAAAAGTTCAAGGTGGTTTCTACCGAGGGTGCTTTGCTTTAATAACCTCAAAAGTTTTAAGTTGAGCAAGTGCAAGCTGGGACTAGGAGCACACTGCTCCATGCTGTCACAGTGGCTAGCCAGGGCCTCTGAATTCAACTTGATCGTCACAGCAGGCTCTCATCCAGGATATTCCCTGTGCCTAGATCTGTGTCTTGGTCAAGATGCTTACTGGCCTCTGAGCTATAGTCACTGTGTCCACTCACATGACATTTCCAAAACTTAACCCAAAAAAAACCATCTGCTCCCAAAGCAGCCACATCTTCCTTCCAGTGTCATAGTTTCTTTCCTACTCCTGTGACAAAACACCGCAACTGAGCAAACTTACAAACGAAAGCATTGCATTGGGGCCCAGGGTTCCAGAGGGTAGCAGAGCCTGTGACCAACATTAAGAGAAACATGGCAGCAGGCAGGCAGGCAGACAGGCAAACAGACAGACAGACAGGATACTGGAGCAAGAGCTGAGAGCTTACAACTAATCTGTAATCATGAGGCAGAGAGAGAGAGGAGTGAGAAAGAGAGGGAAGGAGGGAGGGAGGGAGGGAGGGATGGATAAACAGAGACAGAAAGAAATGCACACAGAGACAGACACAGAGAGAGACAGAGATGTAGACACACAAGAGAGATAGAGACACACAATACATAAACAGCTAACTTGTGAAGGGGCTTTTGAAACCTCAAAGTCACCTTTGAGTGACACATCTCCTAATCCTTCCAGAGAGACACTTCCACCAACTTTTGGACTAAGCATTCAAATATACAAACCTATCATATTCTCATTCAAATCACCACACTCATTTTAGTGAATGACTGAAAAAGAAAAGAGAAAATAAAAACAAGTAAGAACTCCTATGGGGTGGGTGTCTTACCTCTGCTGTGTGACTCTCATTGCTCTCAGGACAAACCAGAAACTCTTAGTGTCACCTGGGAAGAAACATGCCGGTCTCCTCTTCTCTCACCATGTCCTCTTTTTTTTTTTTTTAATTATTTTTTTTATTTTACTTTTTCTTTTTTTAAATTTTTTTAAAAATTTATTTAGTTATTTAAATTGCATCATAATTTACTTATTTACACAGAGGTTATAAACACAAAAAGGCAGGATGTGGGGAAGGGAATGGCACCGGAGCATAGGTGTTCAGGGGGAGTACAGATACCTTTCAGAACAGGGTATCAGCTGGGTGTAGGTTCAGGGGACAGGTCACTATGACTCTGCCTATGATTCACTTGTCCTTATCTAAGTTGGTACTTTCCACCGAGGCTGCCTACTTGTAAGACCTATGACTACTCGGGCTGGTAAATTTCCACAGAAGCCACCTGTTTACAATAGCTTATAGCCTTCTGTTTCAGTGTTTTTCCACAAGACTTTGTGTTAGCATGCATGTATGTCAGGCCTATTGCTGATTTTAGGCCTTCAGTGTATAAGCAGGGCTGCCCCTGACATCTCCTCCCTTCTCTAAGTATAGAAGGGCCTTGGCGATTCTATTGTTGTGAAGGCAAGGATAGAGGCCTGACCTCCAATAATTGAAGGGGATCTTGTAATGGCTCCGGTCCTCCTGTCCTTGTCCAGTGAGGCATGAGGGCCATACCCATCCTGATGTCTTTTTCCTGGAGAGGAGACACTTTTGACATCAACCCTTATGCAGTCAGGCTTGTCCCTCAGGGAACCCAGATAGATATTTTTAACTTTTATTTATATTCCCTTGCAGTGCTTAGCCTCGCAGCCTAAGCAAGAATTCAGATCGCCAGACAGAGAGGGTTCTGGGTAGCCCCTCTCTGCTTTCACCATGTCCTCTTCCTCAGAAATCCTCATGCTCTCCTCTGAGGGCCTGATGCTTCTCTTCTTCCGAGGTCCATCTTCCCGGCCCCAGGCTCTGCGTTGTTTGTCTGTGCTGCAGAGATCACGGTGGCCACAGCAGCCTGGCTCATCTGTACACAGGCAATCTTTGAGCTGTATTCAGCAAACAGTGGCTGAAGAAATAATGACAGATGCAGAAACCCAAGGTGGAAGAAAAGGATCAAAAAATGTCCCCAGGCTGAATCCAAACAACGACAAAGCAAAACAACAAAGCAAAAACAAAACCAGGCTGCAGAGCAGTACTAAAGCAGTGGGCAGCAGCTGACTGACAGTGCTCTGGGAAGGGACCAGAAGTTGTAGAGTTGTAGAGTACCACAGTCACACTTGCAATGTGTGTGTGTTTGCATTCTTGAGTAACTACATACTTGTGTCATTGGGAATAGACAGATACATACCTTTTGGAGGTTCACTCATATTTCACTATGTTGAAATTTAACTACAACCCTCTGTATCAGTCACTTTCCTGTTGCTGTAACAAAACATATTGGCCAAGGCAATTTATAGGAAGAGTTTACTTTTAGCCTTATTGTTCTAGGAGGTGAGAGTCCATATGGGTGAGCCGAGGCATGGTGTCGCGAGCAGGAAGCTGAGGACTCACATCTTGAACCACAAGCAGGAAGGAGAGGGAGATAACTCAAAATGGCATGAATATTTAAACTCTCAAAGCCTGTCTGCAATGATACACTTCCTACAACAAGGTCGCACTTCCTGAGGCTCCCTGAACAGCACCTAATTGGGAGTATAAAAGAGGCCCTTCTGATAGCATCACTGGCTCTCTGAGAAGAGGATGAGAGGCTCTGGCTGGTATGGTCCCCTTCCCTTTGTGCGCTATGACCCTCTACTATCAGATAACACAACTAGAAGGCACTTGGCAGATGCTCTTGGATTCCCTGATTCAAGAACTATAAGACAAATAAATCACTGTTCTTTATAAACTGCCCAGGCTTAGGAATTGTGTTACAGTGACCCGATGGCCTGACAGGGTGGCCTCAGTTCTTATTAGTTTTTATTAGTTAAATCTTTTATCACTACAGTGTGTGTGTGTGTGTGTGTGTGTGTGTGTGTGTGTGTGTGTGCAGGTATGTATGGTTGTACAGGCACACATGTACTTGGAGGGTAGCTCTTCTGCCACATGAATCCCACCGATGAAAATGGTTATCAGGGTTTGTAGCATGCATCTTACTTTGCAGAGGTATCGCATTATCTCCACTCCCTTTTAATTAGCCATTTTGAAGTCTTCAAAGGAAATCCATTCTGGAGTTGGAGCAATGGCTCAGTGGTTAAGAGCCAGCACTGCTGGCTCAGAAGATCTGAGTTCAGTTCCTAGTACCATGTCAGGTGGCTCACAACCATCTGTAACTGCAGCTCCAGAGGATCTGATGCCCTCTTTGGTTACCACCAGTACTATACTACTAACACACACACACACACACACACACACACACACACAGACACGCACGCACGCACACACACACGCAATACATACTTTAAAAATAAAATCTTAAAAAAATATTTTTTTGGAAGACAGGACAGTGGTCTTGTTAGCTGGCAAGTGACTTGGAACGATAGACAATGGAACCACTAATCAGTGATTAATGGGGCACCATCAAAATTGGGCATGTAAAAATGTGGCTTTTACTTTCCAGTGAGGCCAGAAGGGTGGGGATCTGGGACCCAGCAGGACCCAGCTGTAGCTCACATCTGCCCCTCTCCCTTCCAGGTGCGAACCAAAGGGTTAAGAGCAGTTGATGAGGCATCAAGCACAAGGATTCTTTAAACTACACACCTAGGAATGAAATAATAATTTTGACATTGATGCAAAAGATGAAGTAAAGCCCATAGAAAGGATGGCTAACTTGGGCAGAAGATGGAGTTACTCAAGAAACATGGAGAAGGTGTTCAGAGCAGCCTCTCAAACCAGGACATGTACAGTGGTCCCAAGAAAGCCTTTGTGTTGCTAGGTGCATATGATCTGCAGATATGACCACTTCTTGGACAGAGAAGAAAAACATGATCTCTCTTTGGTGTAAGGTAGTGATAACTAAATGGGTGTCCCCAACGGGTGTCTGAGAGGCCAGCCCTTCATGGGAGGTTGTTTGTGGTAAACACATCCTTTAGGAGAAGCTGGTCAAACAGATATTTCTGGCTTAGATAGTCTTGTTTTTACAAGCACCACAGATAATCAGCCGGACACGGGAAGCCAATAACTTTTATGTTTCAGGCACTAGACCAGGAAATAGGGTCGGACAAGGCTGCGAGGTGGGGTCGAATCTCCTTTTCCATTGTTACTGTTACATGATGTTCTTATTGATCTGTGCTTAGAGTCAGCTATTAGGCCAGTGACTAGAAATGTCCAGAAAGTTGGGAATAAGGAATAGAAAGCTTAGTAGACTAAGGATAGAAATGATTGGAAAATATTAATCCACAAAATATTAATCTACAGCAATGATAATCTGTACAACATGTTCACCGGCTCCTTTTCTTGAGAACTGTAGAGTCACTGCAGGAATCCTACTTTTTAGAAGAGAAAGACAAGCGGCCCCCAAGAGCCCCTACATGCTTTGTGCTAGCCTTTTCAAGACCTGTTGGTTTTTGAACTGTTCTTTTTTTCCATCCAGTAGCTACAATTTTTTTTTCCTCTCTCTCATATGGGGGGTGGGTAGCTTTCTGGCTTCCTTGTTCTTTTCTGATATATATTGTCTAATTATGCAGCTCATTAGTATTTATGACTCTATTCCCAGAAAAACATCAAATAGTGTTAAATAGAAACAGCTTCCCTGGTGGGTAGTGGTGGTGCACACCTTTAGTCCCAGCACTTGGGAGGCAGAGGCAGGTGGATTTCTGAGTTCGAGGCCAACCTAGTCTACAGAGTGAGTTCCAGGACAGCCAGCTACACAGAGAAACTCTGTCTTGAAAAACCAAAAAAAAAAAAAAAAAAAAAAGAAAACAGCCTCCCCCAAGACCTGTTTTTAATTATTTATTTTGAGTCAGGGTCTCACTGTGTAGCTTTGGCTAGACTCATAGACCAAGTTGGGATTGAACTCACAAAAATCTTCTTGCTTCTGTTTCTGCTTCTGCCTTCCAAGTGCTGGGGTGAAAGCCGTGCACCACATCCAAGTTGCTGAAAGTAGGGAACAAGACTTAAGGCCAACATCAGGTTTTTTGTGCTCAGGGCTGAATAAATTACTTGGGCATCACAATGATAATTAGGCAAAGAGTAACTACTCAGTAATACCAATTTATGTATCTCCACTAGTGTCTTCTTGCCGTCTACAAGTTTTCAGTAATTATTAGAGGTCAGAAGTAAAGGAACACATAGGGATAGAGGAATTAATCCAGTCTTTGTCTGAGCAGCCTTTCCTCCAAAGTTATTTGGAGAGAGAGGGAAGAAAACCCTTCAGAAAACAGAGCTGTTCTGGAAAGATTCATCATTAAAGTGAGATCATGAAGACGGAAATCACACATAGCAACCAGAGCTTAGCCTTTTGGTGACTCTCTTGTCAGCAGCTTTAACTGAATCCACAGACCCCTACAACAATAATTAGAATTTAGGGAGAGGAGGAACGTGAGGAATCTTGGAAACTTGTTTTGATAGTTTATCAGTCCTGGGTTTGGACCACAGGGATACCACTGCCCTGCATCCTCTTCCTCAGGTCTGTGTCAAGTACTAAACAAAGCCCAAATTACATCAAAAAGCATCTTTATTTACCCAAAGCTTCTCCACCAAGGCCAAGAAGGTCCTACATTGGACACAGTTGTTTGTGTGGGGAGGATGACTGACTTGTTCCCACACTGCCTTTTCATTGCTCCCAGGACCTCTTTACATGGAGATGTCACCTGGGTGCCCCTTAAAAACTGCAAGTTGTCACTGTTGAGTAACAATATCCTTGAAGAAAACAATGACTGATGTATACCTGCCACTCATGTAACCTTTTCTCAAGCTGAACTCCCAACAAAAAGCACTGCTTCCTCTGGCCACGCCCACTGTGCCTCCCTGAGCTGTAACAAGTCAGGAAAGATGCTATCTACATCCCAAACCCTTCTGAAACATGAGTTTTGGATGCAGTTTAAAGGAGAAATGTCTTGGTACTGAGGATTTTCACCACCGCATTCATCAATTTTAAGTGGTACCTTTTGGGTTGTGAGTTTCTTGCAGGAAGAAGCCACATCCACAGGACCCCGCAGGCACATAGTGGGTGGTCAACAAACCTTTGTGTGAACCCTAGACATGTGATTCCTTCAAATACAACATTCATTCAGATAACTGCCCACATCTAGCCTGCAATGTATAAATAAATGTTTGCATACATAGACACAGAGGTATACACTGGCCATCTAGATTAGCATTATAAACATTAACCCAGGGCAATGGTCTCTCATTGCTTTGAGAATGCACCAAATCCACCCCGTGAATGCAGGCTGGATGCAGAGCATGACCAGAGGATGCCAGGTACCCTGATGCATCAACTCTCAGGCTTGAAGGAGGGTATTTCATTCTAGAGAAACGAACAGCGACTGGACATGCACAGCAGTCCTTTTAGTCTTTCCCACATTCAACTAGGAGAACCACATGGGGAGCTCCAGGATTCTCCACCTACGAGGCCGCCTTGTGACACGCACAACAGATCTCCTGAAGCAAGCACCTCCAAAGCTTGGCACACTAGCAGAGTCAGGCCACAGGCCACCGTCTGGCTTCTATGCTTCCTGGTCAGCTCACGACATTCTGCAAAGAACAACTCTCACTTTGGAGCCAACAGCTCACTTAACTAGAAGCGTCTTCACCAGCGTGTGCCCTATGGCCTGGCGGGTCCTCACTCTGTTCCAATCAGAGGGCCAAACCAGAAGTCCTTCCTTGACTTTCTTTTCTTCCTTTCCCAAGTCAGCGTTTGTATCTGACACTGTTAGGCAGGGTGTTCCTGCAGGGGACCTGGACAAGGGCGTGCTGAGTCCTGAGTGCGTAAGTACATGGCCAGGAGCACCCGGTTATTTTCTTCAATACTAAAGGATGGACGACTCTGCTCTGTCTGGAGAAAGTAAGAATGTTCCCTCTTCCCCCTTTTAAAATCGAAAGCTCAGACTCCCCTTGGGGTGAGTCCTCTACCTGGCCCCCTCAGCTAGAAAGGAAGGGGGAGTATTTTCGTTGGTCCCCAGCTCCCCAGGGACACCGCCCAGCTGGCACTCACGGAGCCGAGCCTAGGATGTGCAGCCAGACCCAGGGCGGCCCCGCCCTACACGAACTTGACCGCACCCTCTTTCCCGGCGCGGCCAGGCCTGACGTCACAAGGCACCCAGCCGCCAGCACCCCGCGGTGCGCACCCTGCGCCCCGATCGGTCCCCGTTGTCGTCTCCGCTGCTCTCCCGGCGCTCACCGCCAGGCGCGCGCGCGCGCCCGCGTGCCCGCCCGCCTCCCTCCCGTCCCCGTCCCCATCCCCGTCCCCGCCAGCAAAACACCGCTGAAGATGGCGAGCCCGGCGCCCGAGGAGCACGCCACCCAAGGATGCCCGGCTACGGAGGAGCAGCCGCCGCGGCCCGGGGTTCCCGGGGAGGAGGCAGGGCCGGAGGGCGCGGGGCCGCAGGTGGAGGAGGCCGCCAGGAGGGTGGCCGCCGCCCTGACCTGGCTGCTCGGGGAGCCCGTGCTGTGGCTAGGCTGGCGCGCCGACGAGCTCCTGAGCTGGAAGAGGCCGCTGCGCAGCCTGCTCGCCTTCCTGGGTGCCAACCTGCTGTTCTGGTGAGCGCTCGGGGCTGGGTGGGGGCGCCCCAGAGGGCAGGTGACCTTGGGGCGCCCATGGCCGGATGTGGCCTGGCTGGAGGTGGGGGTTGCGGAGGGGGGGAGAGTTGGGCGCCGCTGCAGTGGACTTGACAGCCTGGTCCCACTTGCTTGGTCACCTGTCTGAAACAGGTAGTCACCCACTTCAACTTTCCTCCAGACGCACTTCCCTGTGAGTGGCTGTCACCCTTGCTGCGGGTGTCCAGTCTCCAAGGGGAGGTGATGGTCAGCTGACCCACGTGTGCTCCTGTGTCTAGGGATGTTCCAGAGCTCTTGAAAACTTCAGCCCTGGTATTGTTAACTCTCAGGTCTTGACCTGTACTTTCAAGTATGAGCGTATAGAGGCCCGTGGGCTTGAATTAATTTTTGCACCTAGAGAGGCATATGTGGGCCACCTTAGGTACACTCTAAACACGGCTGCCTTCCTCGGCCACCAGATTGGGCAGTGAATGATTTGTTTTCCTTTCCCCTGGAGGGTAGGGTTTACTGTCTTTGATCCCAGATGAGAAAGCAGGAGATAAACAAACAGGTGGATTAGGTCCATCGCCCCGCCCCAAGATTGCACGGCTGTGGGGGTGGGGTGGAGTGGAGGTGGGGTGTGTGTGTGGGGGTAGTAATTTCAGAAGGCCTCTGGAGGGAATGGGCAAGGGATTTTCTTTGAGTAGCCCCCAGTCAACAGGTTTGCCTCACCAGAAAGTGTTCGTTCTGCCTAGGTAAGCATCAGGCAGTGTCTGGCTCCGTCACGGGATGATGAGCCTTATCGGCTGGTACTAGTTCATCAAGGGTGAAGAAAAACCTTTGTTTGCTAAGTGTCTTCATAACGTGCACGGCCCTCGAAGTACGGAATAAGCAGTTTCACTAACAAGTACCTATTTACAGGACGTAGATTTCTTAACCCCAAAGTTGGGAAATAAATAAATGCATAAAAGGAGACATAGCCTGTTATTTTTTTTTTCTAGATTAATAACTTGAGCAACGTGAAGGATTTTCTTCAGATCCCTGCTGGTCATGGTTTACTCTGAAAAACGAGCTGTGTCTTGTTGCTTGCTGTCTGTGGATGTTAATTAACTATGGGTCTCTCAGCATTGCTGTTTCTGGAGTTTATCCCAGGTCTCTATCCTGTTGTAAAGTTACCTTAGGCCTTAAATAAAGGGGTCATATCATGTTGAACTAGACTGGGCAAGACACCAAGTCTTAGGGCTGTATCTCAATTATTTACTAATAAGCAGCATGTTTTAGATTTTAAAGTTTTATTTACTTAAAAACAGCACAGTTCTAAAGCTTGAAGGTACAAAAAAATGTAAACACTTTGAAAATCTTCTCTCTTTGAAAATCTCTTTCCCACGCCCATCCCAGCTCCCCAGCTTCCTCTCAGAGGCCACAGGGGCTGCTAGCTCTCTGAGGGATTTTTTTTTTTTTTTAATGGTTAAAGATCCTCCTTTAAGGGTGGTGCCTTGTTGAGGACTCCTTGTTTTTTCAATGCATAGAATTCCCTTCCAAAAGAACTGACCCTGCCTCAGAGTTCCCAGTATGTGCATTTTGAGTGTGCTAGCTGAGTCTTTTTTTTTTTTTTTTTTTTTTTTTTGGTTTTTCGAGACAGGGTTTCTCTGTATAGCCCTGGCTGTCCTGGAACTCACTCTGTAGACCAGGCTGGCCTCGAACTCAGAAATCCGCCTGCCTCTGCCTCCCAAGTGCTGGGATTAAAGGCGTGCGCCACCACCGCCCGGCTAGCTGAGTCTTTAGTGTGTATCATTTTGTGTATATGAAATCTTTTAAAGGGTGAGTCCCACAAGAGAGACAGTTGGGTCAGAGGGCAGACACCCTTGCTTTTTAATGGCTGTCACTGTCTTGTGCGTATGACCACCATACTGTTGTTGGGGTTCTACCAGATTATTTGCTCACCCACAGTGAGTGTGACGGCATGCTCCTCTATACTCTTGCCAAGAGGCTTTTGAAAAACGTTTTTCTCTTGTAAATCTAGTAAGTGGAAAGGGCACTTTGGTATGGTTTTAAATTGGTACTTGTCTAAGACTGAATGCTTTTCTCATGCTCAAGGGCACTGTGATTATCTTTCTTCTGCAGTGCCTATTTATCTACAGCAAGTCTGGTTTGTTTCTTCACGTTGATCTTCTTATTGACTTTCGGGAGCTCTTTTTATATGATGGATTTTACATAATTAATGTAAAGAACATTTTTTCCTGTGATGTATTCTTGCATGTATGCATGTGTGTGGTGTGTGTGGGTGTGGTGTGTGAGAGTTTATGTGTGTTCTGGTCTACATCTATGTGTAGAGGCCATAGGGCCTCATTACTTGCTCTTGTTATTTTATTTTATTTTTTTTCCAACAGGCTTTCTCTCTAACCCTGGTGGTTATAAACGTGGCTGGGTTGGTTGGTCACTGAGTCTCAGGGATCTGCCTCTCTAGCCCTTCTGTGCTGGAGTTATAGATACACGTTGCCATCACTCTTGGCTTGTATGTTGTGGTAGGGATCTGAATGCTTGTGTGATAGGCACATTCCTGACTGAGCCGCTTCTCTAGCCTCCCTATGACGTAGTCTTTCAGAACCATTGTTGGAGCTATTTTTTTTTTTTGGATAAATAATTAAAAGGTATATCTGATATTTTTCAGGAGTATTGTCTCATGTCCGTCTTACTTGTCACTGATGGGAAGACACACAGTGGCAAAAGAGTGAACCTGGGTAGGATCTTATTTGTTTTATTTTTCCTGTTTGCAGTCGCTGAATTCCACGCATGCATTTCCTCTGACAGATAACCATCCTGCTCTCAGAATCCTGAAGCAATTGCTGCTTTTGGACTTTAGGACTTTTATTATTATTATTATTATTATTATTATTATTGATGCCATAACTGATTTTGAAATCTTCCTTATTAGTTTCTTTGGACTTAAAATATGTTGCTTATAGCTTAAAACTTAAAAAAAAAAAAAGCAGTTTATTTCTTCTTAAATGAAATAAGACCTTTGTTTTCATTCCTTCTTTCTTTCCTTCCCAGGCCCCCAAGACAGTATTTCTCTGTGTAGCCCTGGCTGGCCTCAAACTCACTGAGATTCACCTGCCTTTGCCTCCTGGGTGCTTATAGGCATGAGCCATTACTGTCCAGTGCTTTTTTTTTTTTTTTTTAAAAGATTTATTTCTTTATTTTATGTATATGAGTACAATTCAGACACACCAGAAGAGGCTGTCATATCCCATTACAGATGGTTGTGAACCACCATGTGGTTGCTGGGAATTGAACTCAGGACCTCTGAAAGAGCAGTCAGTACTGTTAACCACTGAGCCATCTCTCTAGCCCCAGCTTTTTAAAAAAAATAAAAACAGGTTATTACTCTGTTACCCAAACTGATCTTAGAACTAAGATAATCCTGCCGCCTCAGCTTCCTAAGCCCTAAGACTAGGTGTGAGCCATCATTCCTGGTTATAGATGACCTCATTTGGTTCTTTAATTTCCTGTGTCCTGGAAATGCTAATGCTTTTGTTTTCTATGAAAAAAACATGAAGAAGTCAATATGTTAAAAATATAACGAGCTGTAGTATTCGACCCTATCTCAAGAACAAACACACAAAAGCCCCCAATTATAGCAAAAGCGATGGGGGCTTCATTTATCATTGCTGCTGTTCTATTCACGTGGAAGTCTGTAAATATACAGTTCACATAAGTTAATACCTAGTGCTTATAATTGCTTTCAGGATTTTGAATTTGACTCAGGAGTTCTGACACTGACTACCTGCCCGAGATCTCAGACAGTAAGGCTGTACACTGGAAAGCCGGGATTGAAACAGGTTCCAGCAGGTTGGATTAGGTCTAGTATATAGTCAGCAAACTTTTCGATAGACGTTTTGCGGAAGTATAATTGACTTTGTGATGGTCTGGCTGGGATGTTGTCATTGTGCATAGGAGAGACTTAGTGTCCTCATGGATTTGGCTAAAACTAGGCCTTGATGAACAGAAGGGGTTTTAGTAGATCTTGAACCAGGATAACTGTCCAACTGTAAGGAATATACCCAGTGAAAGAAAGACGTCTTTAAAGGCATACTTAGCATTTCATCTATAAGTCAGTCTGGTAGAGAAAAAGCACCAAGGGAGTAAAATGTCAATGTGGTTGACTAGGTACTGTGGGGGATATATTTGGGGTGCAGTGCTTGCCAGAAATGCTATGTTTACTGATTGAACTTAATTTTTCTTTAAGGATAATACAAAAAGTGTCCTGTGAAGTGTGCATAAACATTAAAATGGATAAACAAATTGGGGCTCACTTATTCCTACCATGGACAATTCATTGCTGTGCAGAGGCACCATGATCACAGCAACTCTTGTAAAGATTTCACTTGGGCCGGCTTACAGTTTCAGAGGTTCAGTCCATTATCATCATGGCGGGAAGCACGGCAGCATGCAGGGAGACACGATGCTGGAAGACAGTTCTACATCTTGATCTGAAGGCTTCCAGGAGGAGGCTGTCTTCTGCACTGGGCAGATCTTGAGGACTAGGCACCCTCAAAGCCTGCTTACACAGTGACACACTTCCTCCAACAAGGCCACACCTCCTGATGGTGCTACTTCCCACAGGCCGAGCTTTCAAACATAGGAGTCTGTGGGGGTCAAACCTATTCAACACACCACAGATAGCTACACAGCAATGAAGATAAGCAATGGATCCTTACAGATGAACTTTACAAATGTATTTTGAGATAAAAGAAGCACAAAGTGACCTGCAGGGTGGCTGGGTCTTGCAGTGTTGCAGAATAACTCAAGTTAAAGTTCAAAGATGTGTGTGAAAGGAAAGCAGACTGATTTAATGACAGGCTTGGGAGATAAGACCCCAAACATCGTGTTCTTTAATCAGACATGCATACATATTCTTATATATGATCTACTTAAGAAAAATGCTAACACGTGAAGAAGTACCAAAATAGATGTTTAGTCATATCATGGTGAAGTAAGATTAAATGTAGGCTGCATATAATGCCAGTCTTTAGAATCAAGGTTTCCACAATGGAAGCGAACTGGTCCACAGTTCAGCAGTCCTGGGACTGACTGTGACAGGCTTCAGAATGCATGGTCTTACTCATTTAACTTGCAAGGAATACATTTTCGAAAGTCCTTTTCTTAATTTTTAAAATAACCAATATAACTTCATACTTCCAAAGATTAAAAGGCAGAAAAGGGTAAGCATTTTAGAAGTCTTCCCCATGCCTGGGATCTAGCCTTCTCACAAGGGCAGCTAGAGTTACAGTTTTAAACTCAGCTTGAACCCAGTGAAACAGAAATGATAGTTTACTTTTTAAAAGATTTGTGTTTTCATTTCTGATTGTGTGGGTGTCTGTGTATGTGTGTGTGTCTGTGTATGTGTGGGTGTCTGTGTATGTGTGTGTGTCTGTGTATGTGTGGGTGTCTGTGTATGTGTGTGTGTCTGTGTATGTGTGGGTGTCTGTGTATGTGTGGGTGTCTGTGTATGTGTGGGTGTCTGTGTATGTGTGGGTATCTGTGTATTGGTGGTGTCTGTGTATTTGTTTTGTGTGTGTATGTGTGTGTGTCTGTGTATGTGTGGTGTCTGTGTATGTGTGTGTTGTCTGTGTATGTGTGGGTGTCTGTTATGTGTGTGTGTTCTGTGTATGTGTGGGTTCTGTGTATGTATGTGTGGTGTCTGTGTATGTGTGGTGTTGTGTATGTGTGGGTGTCTGTGTATGGTGTGGTGTCTGTGTATGTGTTTGTGTGTAAGGTCTTTTTGTGCATGTGAATACATGTGCCTTGTGAAAGGTAGAGGTCACTGGATCACTTGGAGCTGGAGTTACAGGAGATTGTGAGCCACCTTAGGTGTGTGCTGGGAACTCAACCGGTCCTCTGCAAGGGCTACAAGTGCTCCTAACTACTGAGCCATGTCTTCAGCTGAATACTTTGGTTTTAAAGAATCAGCTTTTTTATTTACACTGAAAAGAAAATATTGTCTGTGTATATAAATATATACATGTGTATATCTATGTGTGTGTGTACATACATATGTGATCACATGGCGACAAGATTTAAAGTATTCTATTAACTAGTGTCTTAGTTACTTTTCTTTTGCTGTGACAAAAATTCCATGACCAAGGCAACTCAAAGGAAAGCATTTAGTTGGGGGCTCACTGTTCCAGAGGGTTAGAGTCTATGACCATAATGGTGAGGAGCATGGCAGCAGACAGGCAGACAGGCAGGCAGGCAGGCAGGCAGGCAGCAGGCAGAGGCAGCAGGCAGCAGAGCAGGCAGCAGGCAGCAGGCAGCAGCAGCAGGCAGCCAGGCGCAGAGCAGGCAGCAGGCAGGCAGCAGGCAGGCAGGCGACAGACAGCAACAGCAGCAGCAGCAGACAGGCAGAGCAGGCAGCAGACAGGCAGCAGACAGGCAGCAGACAGGCAGCAGACAGGCAGGCAGCAGACAGGGCAGCAGGCAGCAGGCAGCAGGCAGCAGGCAGCAGGCAGGCAGGCATGGTGCTGGAGCAGTCGCTGAGAGAGAGCTTATATCTGGTCAACAAGCATAAGGCAGAGAGAGCTCTCTGGAACTCACTTAGCCTCTGAAACTTCAATCCCACTCCAGGGCTGCAACTCCTCCAACAAGGCCACACTCCTAATTCTTCCCAAATAGTTCCATCCACTGTGGGCTAAGCATTTCTATGAACCTAAGGAGCCCATTCTCATTAAAACCACCACAAGGTATTTTGGTCTGCTTCCTGTCAGTCCTCACTTCAGGGTCTGATCTATTTTACTATGATATCAGTCTCCTTTCCATAATGATAGCATATGGCATTGCTGTCTTTTGTGTCTGACCTCACTGAGTTTGCGTCAAGTTTTAAGCTTCATTCCTGCTATGTGCATCAGTTATTTATTTGTTTTTTGTTTTATTGTTGTTGTTTTGAGTCAGAATTTCTTTGTATAGCCCTGGCTGTCCTGGAACTTGCTCTGTAGACCAGGTTGGTCTCGAACTCACAGAGATCCATCTGCCTCTGAATCCTGAGTGCTGGGATTAAAGGCATCTGGTGCATTGTTTGTTTGTTTATTTATTTATTAATTATTATTATTATTGCTGAGTTGCTATGCTATTTGGAGGAGTATGTCACAATTGGCTTCTCCATTTACAAACTGATATTTATATAAAGAATTTTCATGCTTGCCCATTATTCTTTAGTACTATTAAAGTTATTGGAAAGCTCAGGAACAAGCCTGGGTAATTAGTAAGTGGTAATCAGGACTTTGTTATAGACTCATGACAGTGGCCCTGGACGAGGAAGGAATGGAGCAAAATGCCCATCTTACAAGTCTCCGTGACGGCCATGGTTCTGAAATATTATTAAAGCAGCCCCTCTTTTGAGTCATGTACCTCTGCAGCTTAAAAAGCTGCTCTGATCAAGCTTTGAACTCACTGTTGGTGACCATGAAATCTAAAAGGCTATATGGAGGAGTTTTGCTTCATGTCTTCACATTATGTGAAGATATCTCCTTCCAACCTGTGGAACTATTAAAATGCAGTGAATTGGTATTCCTGAGATGGCTACACAAGGACACACCTCATAGGGGCCTTTGGGCCCTTTGACTTTTAGAGCATCGTGGGTACATTCTGGAGTGCCGATGGGACCCATTGAGAGTCCTAGGAGTGCATCTGTGGCGTTGGTTCAGAAAGTGGCACATTCCAGCTTCCCACTTGGTGTCAAGCATGCCCCCTCCCTGCTCTGATGGTTCCCCAGCTTGCAGTGTGAGCATGTGCTAGCTACAGCATTTCCTGCTGGTCAGCCATGCAGATACCTGTCCCTCCCCAAGCCTCCCTCACCAGAATCCCTGGGCTTCGCCAGCTCTCCAGGTTACTGGATACACACTCTGGTTCGAGTAGCATCAGGTTTGAACACTTTCTGGAGGTGTGGTTCCTCTTCTTATAAGATACCATTTCTATTGCTGGCTGACTAGCTAGTACGCATCCTTACCTGGAACTACTGGCTGCACCTTGGTGATATCTGCAGTCACCAGTGGCTACACCTTGGTGATATCTATAGCCACCAGCATCCCAGTCCCACCTAAAACAGCCAGAAAAACTATGACTTTGGTGGCTTGTCAAAGTTTGTCAATTATAATTATTATAAGATATTTTCATATCTAGCACCTCATTTGTATCTAATTTACATATATATTATCCCCATCTTACACACAAAGGAACAAAGGCTCATTGAAGTGAATTTAACTACCAAGAATGACTGCCTATGCACTGTTCAGTAGAGAATTATGGGAGAAATTAGTCTGCACTTGTCTTGCCCATTGCAGTGGGCAGTAGGTTCTTGGGGGCTGTTGAACACCCTGAAATATGGATAGGGAAGCCGTTTTGCAACTCCTTTGGGTCGGATAACCGTTTCATAGGGGTCGCCTAAGACCATTGGAAAATGTAGGTATTTATATTACTATTCATAAAGTTACAAATTATAGTTATGAAGTAGCAATGAAATAATTTTATGGTTGGGGGTCCCCACAACATGAGGAACTGTATTAAAGGGTTGCAGTGTTAGGGAGGTTGGGAACCACTGGACTGGAGTGACTCAGTGCCTTTCTTATATGTATGGTATATGTGTGTGTGCCCCCTTCCCGTGTGTGTGTGTGTGTGTGTGTGTGTGTGTGGTGTGTGTGTGTATGATGCAGTCACCTGTGGGACAGGACCATTATGTTATGTTACCCCTCTGGTTTATGTTGTGTTTTATTTTGATGCTTCCCCCTACTCAACATTGTCACTACAAATAACATTAGATGACAGTCACTTCAGTAACACCTGCCCTTTTATAAACAGGAAAGGGGAACTATGGGACCGCGGACCATGCCAGGAAACGTGGTAAGGTAGAGTGTGTCTGAGATCCTGGAACTTGGGTACTCAACTGAGATGGTAGGAGCCCCGCTGCTCCCTACTAAATTCCTGGCTGGGAACATGTGCCACCTTCCCACACTGTCATGTAGCCCAGACAGAGTTCTCCACGCTAATGAGGTACCCAGAGGCCCTGAGGGTTTAGCCAATAAAACTTCCCTTTCTGGACATTCCTCCCTGCAAAAAGTATTTAACCTCTGGTCCACGCTGAGAAGTGAGTACACGTCCATTTTCCCTGATGAACAGTCAATAAATGGTATGGATAAACATGGACTGTCTCTTCCACTGCTGTGGGGAGCATGGAGAAGACCTTGACCTACAGAGCCACAGCCTAAGTCTCCCGTAGAAGGCCTCTCTGTACTTCCAGACAACCGCCGCTGCTTTCCCTGAGGAGTTCCCATTCCCCTGGCTAGTCGCTGTCCTCAGCCATTGGTCTCCCAGTCTTTTGTTCCTGAGTCCTCTGTGTGACACCCCAGCAGCGAGTGGAGGTCTGGGAGTCAGGGAACTCTAACTTCGGCTCCTCTCATCTCAGATTGTGTTTTCCCACCCCCCTGAGCAGAGTTTCAGGGCTTTCCTATAGACTAACACCCGAAAGTGGCTGTCTGGGACAAGTACAGCCAAACTCCCCATGGTTTGCCTCCCGAACAGCATGTCCTACACCCTCAATGGTGGGGCCAGAACGTGGACTCACAGTCACTTGTGAGGTTATGTGTGGACATCAGAAGTCAACATTGGGTGCCTTACTCTAATACTCTCTATTGTAGGGTTTTTTTTTTTTCTGTTTTTTTTTTTTTTTTTTTTTTTTTTTTTTTTTTTTTTTTTGCGACAGGATGTCTCACTGATCCCGGAGCTTTCCATTTTAGTTAGACTGGCTGTTGTTGAGTCCCAAGGACCTGCTTTGCTTGTCTCTGTACTGTAGAACTGGGGTGACAGGCAGCCACCACTATGCCTGGCTTTCTCTGTGGGTGCTGGGGATTGAACTCAGGTCCTTATGTTTGCATTGCCAGCACTTTACCTATTGAGCCATCTCTTCATGTCCTTGATAAATGAGTTTTTAATTATATTTAGTTTATGTAAAGCGTCCCTTGTGGTTAGTGGCCATCCCATTAGACACAGAATGCTTGATGGTAGGTATGAGGATGAATCATGAAGCATGTCCATTTTCATAAATTCAACATCCCCTGGCTTCAAAGAGTACCACGAGAAAACTCGGATCGTGCTTTCCAATATTACATAATTACAGTTAGTGATTCTAGGACAGAATAAAGACGCTGTTGTTGGGAGGTGGTTGTTTTTGCATTGGTTTGAATTAGTTTTTGCCTTACTAATGGGTCCAGTCAAAATTGCTTGCTCATCCTTTGTGCTGGGTTGAATAAGAAAATGTTCCCCAGAGTCTCAGACATTTGAATAGTTGGTCCCCAGTTGATGGTGCTGTTTGAGAGGACTTTGGAGGTGTGACTTTGTTGGAGAAAGCATGTCACTGGGGCCATTTCAGGTTTACCCGTAGGCTTCTGGTTTATGGTTCAAGATGTGAGTCCTCAGTTTCCCACTCCGTCTACCACGCCTTCACTATGAGAGACTAACCCTTGGAACATACGTAACAAATAAACTCTTCCATAAGTTGCCTTGATCGCGGTGTTTTATCACAACAATAGGAAGAAATAACTACATTTCTCTTTGACCTGGGTTACCAGAAGACACAGGTGAGCATATGTTCAGTCTGGTGCTGGATCCAGGGATGGAGCAGAAGTCCAAGGGCTACACTTGCTCCTGAGAGCTTTCCTTCCCCTGGGGAAGGCATCGCTGGTTCACCAGGTTGAGCCGAACAGTCCATCTTGGTTCTGAGTTGTATGTCATAGTCTCCAGGACTTTATAGTTTAGGGCAAAGTGAAGATCTGGATAGTTTGGCAATGCCGGTGCAAGCTTTGTGTAGTGTGTTTTATATAGGGTTTAGAGAAGGAGTCCGATTTTACAAGTGAGGTTAATGCCAAGGGCTTTTTGCCATAGGTGAATTAGCAATGAAGAAGGGTGAGTTCTAGGTGCTCCCGACTAGACTAGGGGGTGCTTCCCTGGAACCCCAGGGATGTGACTGGGGGGGAGTCTGAAAGATGATACAGTATACCCTAAGCAGTAGAGGATCTGAAAGACAGATCTCTAGAAGATGGGATGCTTCTAGGTGAGCCGGATTGTCTTCCTCTAGCCCAGGATGGGAGAGCTGGTTTGAAAGGGGGCCTTCAAAATAGAAAGGACTCAGTCCATTAAAACCAGCTATAGCCCTTTAGATAGTGAGCCTTCAGCAAATGTTTCTTGAGCAATGGCTTCCCGATGGACACAGTAGCTCTTTGTGAGGCTGTCTCTGAGCCTCGCTCCTCAGTAACCAGAAAAAGCAGGGCTGATCTCAGCAGCTCAGTGCTTATTTTTTTTTTAACCAATCGGGATTGCCTCTGCGCTGTGGCAGTCGTGAACCTCAGAGGCACCTCGTAAGGCAGTTTCGGTGATGTTTTGCACGGATTTAGCTAATCACTTCACCTCAGCTCCATTTGGCTTGTCTGTCTTTTTATCTCGTTCTGTGCACGAATGTTCTCAGGCTGCCCAATTGATCCAAATGAGTACAAGTAAATGAGGTGTGTCATTATTCTTGCTGCTGGGAATGGAATGATGACACAGACATGGTCTGATCCCCCTCGGGCTTGGGGATGAGGAGGGAAGCAAGTTAGTGACTATGTGTACGACTGTTATGCTGAAATGTTAAGCTGTCACGCGGGAGACAGGAAGAAGCGGCATGAGTTTTTAGCCAGTGGATGAAGAGATGCTAGGCTTTTAAAGTGTCCCCTAAAAACTCACATGCTAGAAATGTAATCCTCAAATTTATCTTAATGGGATTCATAAGTAGAAACTTTAAGAGGTGGTAATTAGGGTTAGTTGTGGTCATAACACAAGACCCCTGAAGGGGAAAGAAGTCCAGAGCTGATGTGTTTGCTCTGTCATATTACGCTGCAGCAAGAGGCCCTTACCTGGTGATGACATCATTGTTCCTGGCTTCCCAGCCACCAGAAGCACAGCCAAGCAATATTTTATTCTTCAAAAATTCTCCTATCCATGGTTATTCAGTTAGAGTAACAAAATCGACCAAGACAAGAGGGTATCAGGATTGAGGGCGAGGGACACAGGTTGATCAGTACATAAAAGGGGCAGCTGAGCTGCTGTTATGTTTTGATTGCTGAGTTGGTTTATGGAAACAGAACACAGCAGCGGGAGTTAATGTCTTCATAGAGGGAAAGAGACAGAGATAGAGAGGGGGGAGGTAGCTTTATGTGCTGGCTGGAAGGAGAATGTTTGGGACATCGGTTTATGAAGAGGTTATTATTAGACTGTGCAATATCTTCACTCCATTCCTTACGTCACAGCACTAGGGACAGAGCCTAACTGCTACAGCACACACACAGGCTAACCAAGTACTCTACCACTGAACTATCCAGCCCTTTTAAAAATTTGAGACATGATCTTGATTAGTTGCCCAGGCTATCCTTTAACTTTTGACCCTCCTACCTTACCTCTTAACTAGCTGGAAGTAAAGTCTTGCGTCATCAGGCCTGTCACATTCCTCCTTTTCTCTAGGGAAAGAAAGTATTTCTATAGCTTAGAAGTTTATGCTGCAATCCTGCCAGATTCTGCTCACCTGCTTTCTGTTCACTCTCCATATGAATTAGGGGAGCAAGAGCCAGGGGGATGGGGACCAGCTAGGACACCGCTGCAGAATGCTTGATGTGTGTGTTGGGGGGGGGGTCGCTGGATGAAGGTGTTTTCGTGTGTGTGGGAAAGAGGAAATGGATTCAGCTAAAAATGAGGGTAAATTCTGAGAGGGTTGGTGGTGGGAAGTGGGTTAGTTGACCCCCCAAGTGACTGAGAATGTCAGTTATCAACTTGAAGGTCATTAGGGGTTCACCTCGTTAGGGGTTCTGTCCAGTTTTGGTGATTTTGAGTTGTGTGGGCCTGTGACTTCCTAGGTAGTCACTACATAGGTGGCTGTGGGTCAGATCCAGGGACTGATAGCTCAGGTTTGTGCTGAGTGGAAGTGCACAGCTGGGCTTGTTGCAGTTTAGTTCTCACAGGTTTATGAGTGTGTGAAGTTTCTGGGGAGCACTGGTTGGGAATGATGTCACAGGGAAAATGCTGAGGAGGACAGTGTTACCAAGTGGGGTGATTCAAAGAAGTGTCTTGTGGAGAGGAGCATTGGGGGGCAGTTCCAGGTTTACAGTTCTCCTGAGAAGCTAACAGAGGCCAGCACTGGGAGTGCGACCCGCCCTTGATTAGCATCCCTGGCTGGTTCTGCATCAGTTTTCACAGAGAGCTGAGGAGCCCAGACCCTACTTGAAGGGGGTGATGTGGGGGGTTATGATTCTCTCTCTCTCTCTCTCTCTCTCTCTCTCTTCTCTCTCTCTCTCTCTCATCTCCTCCTTGCTTCAATGACATGGCTCTGTATTTCTGGGCCCCTGTATGATTTGATTTTAGACCATTTCTGATTTGGTCACTGGAGGAGTTCTAGTAGCCTAAGAAATCCTTTTCCCCAGCGTCTGTCCTCCTCAGTTTACACATGATTCTCGGGTAGTAACAGGAAAAGCTGGGACTATGGAGGACCATGGGTCACTGAAGGGAGAGGTGTGGGGAATGGGATTAGTGCCTCTACAAGAGAGACTTCATGGAGCTCATCCTCTTCCCCAACCATGTGGGGACATGGCAAGAAGGTGCCAGTGACAAATCAGGAAGTGAACCTCAACAGATGATAATCTACAGGTGTCTTCGTCCCTTTCAATACATTCATGATTTACATGCTGCAGAGTTGATGGCTTTCTTTTCTTAGCAGCTCAAGCCAGCCAAGACTGATACAATGTTTAGTCAGAAGTAGCATGGCCTGCATCCTTGCAAGTTTTCTGTTTTCCCTAGCACTCTGGTTATTTTGCAAAATCCTGGATGTCTGGGTGGGTGCTCTGAAGCATAGTGGAGTTTATAGAGAAGGGAGCAATGGATAGCAAGATTGCTGCTGACCTATGAGGAGTGGACCGGAAGGGGCTGAGTTTGACAGTACCTTTTCCTCAGGTACTGAGAACAGCATAGAGACAAGTGTGCACACAGTGGGAGGCAGGTCATGGCATCTGACCTGTCCCTGAAGGAGGAGATGGTGTCTGGTAGGACAGAGAAAGAAGAGGCAGGCTGAGGAATCTGCAGAAGCCCACTGGTGTGGGAAGGATTTCATCATAGTACAAATGGTTAGGACATATGGGGTCATGACACTCTTGGCTTTATGTCTATTTTATCATTTTCTCTGATATTTTGGATCACATTCTGGATCTTCCTCATTGCCCTTAAGGATTAATTTCTTTCCAATGTGTGTTTCTCAGTGGGACAGTACTCCAGGACATCCAGGGCTACACAGAGAAACCCTGTCTCGAAAAAAACAAAAAAAACAACAACAACAATGTTTTTAAAAAAAGATAAAAAATCAAGACCACGTTATATCTGTGGATCATGACAGGCACTATGGATGCTGGGAACCTTAAGATATTTGGGGATTCTGCCCCACGATCCTTGGTCCTGTTGATCTGAGTTTATTTGGAAGGACTGTTGTGGGGTGGGCGTACAGTGCCCACGTGGGACATGCTGAGTGCAGACAGCTCACGGCTACGCTCCTGGTTGTGATTCCAGACATGGAATGTCTTCATGTTTTTTCCGAGCTGACAGTCTTTTTATTTTATCACAATCTAGGCTGAGAACGTAACTTCTCATAACAAAGCGACAGAGGTATGTTTAGGGCCGTTCTAGAGGGAGTTAGAAAAGCTGTCCTAATCCTGAGCCCGAATTCACTATTATCTTTAAAATGAAACTCAAGTCCCCAATTTAAACATCAATTTAAAAAAGATTAAATGTTCTAACCTGATACAACCCCAAACATACTAAGTTGATAGGAACGCGCTGAAGAATGGTGGAAGGCTAATACGAGAAATCTTTGTTTTCAATGACCACATCGCTAAGTTTCTAGAAAAGTAGGAAACTCTCCACAGTAACACACAGATTTAGTGACATAGGATAATCTGGGGTCGGCACAGACATTTCTGGAAGCTCTTGCTGACACCGGTGGCATGTGTTCAGGACTGAGGCCAGGGTGAAGTTGCGCAGTGCATCACGGGAAGACTGCTAGGATTAGATTCACTGCGCCTTTGATTCTGAATTCCCTTCAGTATGGCAGGACCCTGACGTTCAGTCACGCAGCCCCCATTTAAGGATCTACTCAGAAGACAGTCAGCTCACTCCTCCACTGAAAACCCCAGGTGTCTCCATAGCTTGCTTTTCCTATCAAGCTTTTAGAGAAGGAAATAGAGATTTTTTTCCCAGCACACAGAGGGGCTTAATTTCCACAGGATCCCCACCTCTACAGGGACTTCTATCCCCATAGAGGCCCCCTCCCCCACAGAAGACCTCACCCTTACAGAGGGAACCTTTGTTTTCTGCTTCAGGCCTCAGTTACCAGGCTGGGCTACAGTTTGAGTTATGGAGTGACCTAGTTTCATCATATTTCACTTCCTCTTTATGTTTGCCCTTTTGACCCAGAAATGGCTCTTAGTGGATAGGTAAAGTGTCATGTGGGGTAGGGTGGAGGTGTTCGGATGCTGCCTTGGTGACACTGCCTTTAAGAAGGATATTTGGAACACCGTGGGTGGGTGGAGTTGGACTTGCAGGCTGCAGTGCAGGTGTTGGCATTGGCAGGGCGCAGAGGATGTTGGGAGTTACGTATGCACGTATCCCTCACTGGCAGAGTCACAACCATGTAGTCATTAGCTCCCCAAAGACCACTGAGACAGCGCATCAAGGCTCCTGTTTCAGGCTCTATCACGTCTCCGCCTTCCTCGCCTAGCCTGTTCACTGTTGTCAGACTTCACCGCCACCTCCTCAGCCAAGATGTTTCTGGCTACCTGATCTAGGGCTTGCTTCTTACATTCATGTATCCGCTGTTGTTAAAGTCGAATACCCACCACTGGGTATTTATAAAGAACAGTGATACACACAAATATACACACACACGTGTGTGTGTGCATATATATATATATCTCCAGTCCTGTGGTAACCAACTAGTCCGCGGTTAGCAGCATTAATGTATTCAAAGGTGAGCCCTTGACCTAAATCAGTTCTATTGCTCCATCTCCCAACGCTGTTGCACCGGGTACTAAATTGCCAGCATATGAACTTTGAGGTACACATTTGAACACTAATAACATCTATGGGTTTCCTTTTTTGCGAAACAAAAATATTTTATTTAGAATGTTTATGTGTGATATACTAACAAACCAAGTTTTCCCAAAAGGTATTTTGTAGAACCCCTAAATACCTCCTAAGTTAGCCTTCAAGGTTGTTTGAAGTTAATTTAAGGTCATATTTAACAATCAAGGTAATTATGAATATGGAGAAGTGCTTTCTTTAATCTAAATTACGATGTGTAAAACCCAGCGTACATTAGAATTGAGTTATCAGTACATGCCACGGAGGCTTCTGACCCTGATGTGTTGTTAAACCTCGTAAGGATGTGGCAGATAGGATATAGTATTTGTTCAGAAAATGAGATTTGACCTCATGAATAAATGAGATGGCCCTTACCTAGTTCAGAGGACTGCCAATCCTTTAACACAAACCCTGCACTAGAGCATTAAAATGCCTTGTTTGTGTTCAAACACTGGTGCAGAAGGGCACTGTGCTGAATTTAAATAAGTGCCCTCTCTTCCTTGTTCTGTACTCAGCTCCGAGGACTGGGCCAAGGACTGTCTATATTTTTTTGGAGATTTTTTTCCCAATCAAATACAACTTTACTTCAGAAAAACACATCCATTAAGACTTCATTGGCCTTAGCTGCTTATTTTATACTTCATTCCTGTAAAATATATTAATACTAAAGTCTCTTGAGACGTGAATTAGGAGTAGGTTTGGGGGACGAAGTTGAGATGTACCAGCCCGGAAGTTGAGAGGACTAGCCTGGAAACTACCTTGACCTCACAGCACTCCTCCTGCTCCGCGCCCTAAGCAGCTACTATTTCAGCTTCTGTTCTTGAGAGAATTTGTTAAAACCTGAAGGCATTTTATTTACTTCTCTTTGTGCTTATTTTCTGAGTCTTAGAGTCAGAATTGCAAATGCTGTCAACTTGATTTATATCAAAGGCGAAAACTGCCGAGATAACCTATGATACAGAGAATAATGCACATAAAAGTCAGGTCCCATCTTATGTGTGCGTGCGTGGAGTGTATACACACACAGCACACACACACACACACACACCTACATACATGAATACCCAGATATACACACGGGGATATATTTATGTAAACATGTTTATATCTATACACACACACACATACACAGATATAGGCACATAAGCATGTACATGCACGTACACACATACAATCCAGGCACAGATGTGCAGGCATACACACATGTACATACACAGACACAGGCAAACACATACAGATATGTACACACAGATGGACACACAGAGACACACATGCACACATACACAAGTGTACAGTCATCTATACAGTTGCACATGCACACATACAGAAGACACACGCACAGATACACACTCATCTTAGACCTCTGTAACTTCACTGGCCTTGGAGAACGGCTGTGATCGTCTTTTGCTGTGTTTCACTTCCCCAGACCTGTTTCTTTCAGCTCCACATGCTCAGCTATCCTTAGACTATCCTAACTACTATTCTTCGGGTGCCTTAAAAGGTGGCCACATCTTGACTTAGCACTGTAAGAGGAGACCTGGGAGGAACTGGGGGTGAGGAGAGAGTTTTTTTTGGGGGGGGTTCCACTTTTTCTGGAAAATTACTTAAGTGTTGGTTTGTTCTGAGCTTTTTGTTTTTTCCACATAAACTTTTCCTGCTGTGCTTCCACTGTGAATGTTCATATCACAGTTTTTGGTTGTTTCTGGGGGAGCTAAGTAGATGTCATGTTTCTTCTTCTCCTTCTCTTCCTTCTCCTTCTTCTTCTGTCTCTCTCTGTGTGAGAGTGTGTGTGTATGCATGTGTGTATGTGGAGACCAGATGATAACCTTGGCTGTCATTTCTCTGGAGCCTTCCCTCTTTCCTCTCACGGGCCTGTAGCTCACAGCTATGGGGTGATGTAGTGTAGGAGCTCACCACATAGTGTGTCTTGGCTGGCCGGGGGACTCCAGCTCTGCCTCCCCAGGGCTGGAATTCTAAGTGCACACCACCATCCTATGCCTCCTCCTGACAGTTTTTAATGTATGTTCTGGGGATTGAACTCGGGTCCTCATACATTTAGGACAGGTACTGCATAGAGCTTTTCCTGCAGCCCCGTTACTTCTTAGACAAATTTGCATGGCTGTTGCTCTTAATATTTTTGTCGAGTTGATCTTTTAAACTCTCCGGCATACCTAGAAAATTCCTTCAGATCAAGAGTGACTCTCACTGACACATCTTACCCTCATACTCTAGAGTCAGCCTTTGCATCCTGACTTGTAAGTGACTCTTTGAGGAGTGGAGCTTGAGGCCCTTTGTTCTGATCTTGTCTGATGGTCCCCTAGTGGTTTCCTAGACCTGCTGTCCGTTGAGGACATCCATGTCTTCCTCTTTTGTTTTCTCCTATGCTGGGGCCTCTTACTGGACTCAGGCTGCAAGTGGGGGTCCAGAGATCAGAGTCCTCAGCGGTGGCCTTATGTCTCCTCCAATCCCCCTGAGATTATTGAGGGTAGTTTAAGACTTCCTTGTAATGGCTTGTTCAAAGATTTTTATTTCTGTTTGTTTTTCCCTGGACTGAACTCATTCTTGGTGCTCTCCTCTGAGCCAGGAGCAGCACGTGTTCTCTGACTTTGAGAGAGCACAAAGGAACCGTGTGTGTGTGTGTGTGTGTGTGTGTGTGTGTGTGTGCGCGCGTGCTTGTGCAGAAAATATCTTTAGCTCAGCCTTGATGATTGCTGGGTTGATTTTATTTAGAATTCTGGGTCTCAAACAAGTTTCCTTTCCAACTGAAAGCATTTCTGGCTGTTCCTTTCCCCTTCCCCCTCCCTGTCCCCTTCTCTCCCTCTCTCCTTCTTCCTCCCCCTCTCCCCCTCTCCTTTTTGCCCCTTCCCTCCCAATCCCTCTTTTCCTCTTCGCCTCTCCTCTTCCCTCCCCTCTCTGTGTGTGCACACGTGTGCTTCCCATGGCTATGTCAGCTTGAGGCAGAGTCTTCCCGTGCTGCCTCAGACGTCTGAGAGATGATGGCATTTCTGCTTCAGCTGCCCGGGTAGCAGGGATTGGAGACCTGAGCCACCAACCTGGCCTGGTTTGCGTTTGTATAGTGATGGGTTTCTTGATTCCTTTTTCCTCTGAAAAGCTTCTAGGTACTTCTCTCTATCCTTGGCTTCCTGATGCTTTGTCCCTACAGACTCCACCAGTCCTATTCTCAGTTCATTGGTGGAGGCTTCATTTGCAAACTCAGTCCTCCAGTTGCAGAAGGTTTTCTTACAACACTGAGTTGGTTTCTGTTATATTTTTAATTTGGTTTTGTATTTTGTTCTTCTGCAAATTGCATTACTCAAACATTGGACTTCTTGGATGGTTCCTGATTTCCTCAACATTTGTCTCTGGGTTTATCTCTGTTTCAGTTCTCCACTGGGATTCACTTATCTCTTGGTCCTTAAAATTTATGGTCTTATTTTTAGTTCTAAGACATTTTTTTTCTCATTTTTGATTTCTCCTCTTGGAATGATTTTATTTTTGTTTCTGGATTTGGGCTTTTGGCTTTTTCTTCTGGAGAATTTCAGGGGAAGAGAGAGGACCGGTATTAAGGTTTTCCTGTGTTCATTTGACGTTCCTTATTTCTATGTGTTTAGTACTCTATGTTGGAGACTTTATATAAATATTTAATAGGGAGCCTTAGACCCGACTTCCCATTTCACAGTGAGTGACAAGAAGCAAGGTGGGCCAAGGTATGACCTTACCGTGTGGTTTCCCGAGGCTCACCTGATGAAAATCTCTCTGTATCCTGAGGGAATGGCTAGCAGTGTTCTGGCCTTCCCACTTTTGGAATGGCCTGACTCACTCATGCTTCCTGTGGCATCAGGGCCAGGCATAGAAGTGGTAGAAGCCTGGCTGTGTTCTGGGCACTGAGTTTGAGAGGTGGAAGGCATGAAGATGGGGACTCTGGAATCAGAATGATAATTGGTACCCTCTCCCCTGTTTCCAATGCAATTCCTATACTCCTCCTCTCTGAATGTGAAGACTATTCTTCAATGTTTTCAGAGAATAGCACTCTATTTTTTGTAAAGGGTTAAAAGGGCATCTCTCCTGAACTTGTGTTATGGTAATAAGATGGGATGTGGACTTCTACTTCTTCATTGTGAAGATTTTGGTGCTCCCCAACTCTGTCACAAACCCTTCAGGTCCTAGTATGGAGGTCCAGGCATTCATACCCTGCACTCGGTTATCCTAGTCAGCCTCCCTCCTGTCCAAAGGACTTTTTTTTTTGACATTTAGGTTGCTGTTCTTTGTTCTCCTGTTTCACTTTTTATCCTGGTGTGTTTAAGAGAGGGAGGAACAAGAAGGGTCATGTGTTTAGATGCCGTGTGTAACTACAAGTCCTTCCCCACTGTGAGGCTGTCTCTAAGGGATTCGTCATCCGCAAGCTCCTTGGTGTGTGGTAGGTGCTCAGCGATCATATAGGTGAGGCTGACATGACTGATGGCTTACACGAGTGTGGTGGAAGGATGTGTGCATATCTTCGCTTACCGTCCTGGAGGACACATGCTGTTCTTGCCTTTTCTTCCTCCAATACCAGCTGTGCTCTTGTGGAAAGTCCTTCCCAGTCAGCGTGTGTGGCACTTCATATACTTTCAATTTAAATTTAAAAGTTGGCCTGACAGTCACTCAGTTCTGAGTAACTTGTATCCATGGTTTGGAGTTTTGACACAGAATCGTCATGAGTGTGTTGATTACTTGCATCGTTAGGACTAAATACCTGACAAGAAGCAACATACGGAAGGAAGGATTTATTTTGACTGATGGTGTGAGGGGATGCGGTCCATCCTGCATGGAGGCCATGGCTGTAGGAATGTGAGGCAGTGGGTTACACTGAGTCTGCCATGGAAGAGTGGAGAGATACATGCTGGCATTCAGCTGCTTTCTTCCTTTCTCTCTTTTATTCCATCCATGCTCCCAGCCCACGAGGTGGTGTCACCCATATTCAGCATAAAGCCTTCCCCTTAGCTAAACCTCTGGAAATGCCCTCAAAGACCCATCCAGATATGTACGTCCAATCACAGCGCAGATTAAGCATTGCAAATATAAGCTGTATTTGTTTTTTGCTGGTTTTATTAACTTGAAGATGACATTTTGTACATCATAATATTTTATTTCTCAAAACTCGAAACTGAGCAAATGGAGCATGATTTCGTGAATAGAAGCTTCCAGTATTAACAATAAACTCTGTGTATCTTTAGGTTATTTAGATATAACATTAAGTTTTTAAAAATCTTACGTATATTTTGCTGTCATGGATGTATGATGTATGTTCATGTTGGTGCTGGGAATTGAGCCCAAGTCTTTTTTGGGGGAGGGGTATCAGCACCCCACTCCTTTATTTCCTCCGTTGAAAGGAGATTTCAGTTCAGGAGCTTTCCTTTCCTGCCCTCAAGTCCCCATGAGACACAGGATCACAGGCACCAGGTTTTGGGTGAGACACTACAGGTCTCAGACACTTGCCTCCAGCCCTGAGGTTCCGGATGTTTGTGTCAGTGAGTTAGTAGTACCCTTCCAAAAGGAGGGACCAGGGTCAGTTCTGAGTGGCAAAAGTCTTGAGACAAGAGGCCATCTTAACTATGCCTGAGGGGAACCCTTCACAGCAAAGGTCACCTTTGAACAGAGACTAAGCCAGTGTGGGCAAGCCAGCTCAGCTACCTCAAGGCGAACACAGTCCTTCAGTGAGAAGAACACAATCCACATGATTGGATGGATGTTGAGCCCAAGTCTTTAGGACAACATCCAGTGCTTTTAACCTCTGAGCTATCTCTCTAGCCCCAACATTGGGTTCTTAGGTGTCAGGTTTTGATAATCTACTGACTATAATAAAGTCTAATAAAGGGAGGGCCAAGTAGTTTTACATCCTTAGATTCACCAGAATCTTGGGATCTTACAATTTGATGCCTCTTGGGAGAAAGTACAGTTAAGTAGCAGGTACACATATAACACGTACTCCAAGCAGATAATGGAAACGGCTCTATCCTTAAATAGGAGTCTCTTGGGATAGCCACACCATAGCTGAGTTAGTAATGATAATTAGAAGTATTTTGGGTGAGATGGGCTCTCCAAGGCCATGAAGGATGGAAAGGGTGACAGTAAATGATTAGTGATTCAGTCTATTAGCAAATGTCTACTAGGGACATGTCAGGTAGAAGTCTCTGAGCCTGGTATTGGCTATGCTGTGTCTTTCCTGAACCTCTGGGAAGAAACTAAAGTGAAAGAACTGTAGATATCTTCTAGATAATTCCAAATCCAGTCACAATGAAGATTAAGCACCACAAGTACAAGGTGTATTTGGGTTTTGTTGATTGTATTAACTTGAGGATGACATTCTGACATGGTCGTTTCAGGGTAACAACCGGGTATCTAGGAGGGCAGCCACATGGCTGGTAGGATCTAGAGGAAGTGACAGTTTGGCCGAGATCTTAAATGATCAGTAGACCTGGCCAGGTCACCTGGTATGCAGCTGGAAGGAGTTGTTCCAAACAAGGAAAGCAGTGTGTGCAACCATCCAGAGGAAAGAGCATCTGTATGGGTGTGGGGGCAATGACAGGGTGAGGTGACAAAGTGGAGGAGGCATGAAAGTCAGGGCAGCCATGATAGGTCTCTGCTGGGAAGGGAAGGGGGCTGGGCTTTTCCTTGAGAGTAGCCCAAAGCAAGGTCTGTCTTGGTAGCTAAAGCAGCTGCCTACTTCTTTCTAAGGACATAGTGTTGGAAGTAGCAAGAGATGAGGTGAGGGAAGCTAGCCTAGATCCATAAGGTCCGAGGCAATGACCCATGTATGGGGATTAATCCCTTTAGACCTGGTGAGCCGGGGGGGGGGGGGAGGGTAGATTATATACAATGTTTAGCACTGGCATGAGGCTTTCTGTGACAGAAAATGTTTAGAGGCAAGAAGGTGGGATGTGTGGAGACCATTTAGAGGGTAGCAAATGGGGAGTAAAGAGGAAATCTGTGAGGGTCCCCAGCCTTCCCCAAGGAAGCACTGGTAGGAATGGCCTGAGGTCACTGTGTTGTGTGGAGTAGCCACAGGGCAGAGCAGGTATGACACAACTTTCCCTCTAGGTGGGACTATGAAATGATCGCTGACCTCCCACCAAATCTCAGGCCCAGCTCAGCCCAGCCCAGAAAGGACCTGTGTGAGGCCGCAGGAGTTTTGGAGGGTGCTCACATTCTAGCAGAGAAAGATAATAATGAAGCACTTGCTGTGGCTTCAAGGTTAGGCTTCATCATTTGGGCATTAGTAGAGTTGGGTCTTAATGGAAGTCACAGTGAGGATGCTGCACTTGTCAGCCAATGTGTGAATGTTTGGGCACCCGTTTTAGGCAGCGTATCCCGTATATGCAACAACACTAACTGAGAAGACTTAAGTATCATTATTCATACTCCCAGTTCATGGATGACCCCAAGGACCAGAGACGTTAAGTGACGCGCCGAGGGAACATAGCGTGTGTGTGTGTGTGTGTGTGTGTGTGTGTGTGTGTGTGTGTGTTTTGTGTTTAATATTGCCTTATGGTGCTTGCCCTTGACTTTCAGAGCCATTTGGTTTTTAGTCCATTACCGTTCCGCCAGTCTGCTTGTCAGTGTTCTTTGTATGTCGCTGGGACAATTGCCTTCTCTGTGTTTGGTCTAGCTGCTGACTATCACTTCTAACATTTAGGGAAGTAGACAACAGATGAATTTCTGTGTGACGATTTCTCGTTCTTTAGGTCTTTAGGACAAACCTAAAACATTCCCCTTTTGCCTTTTGTGGTCCTCTGTCCAAGTGGATGCATTGAATGGGGCTTCTGTGTTCCGTGTACGAATGGTAACTCTGGAGTTGTGCTGGAAAAATTTATTTTTATTTTTGGATTTACCTAGTCGTACCCTGAGGGGTCAAAGTTGGGTCTGAAAACTGACTTGTCTTTTTGGGAACTTTATGTAATTCTTCCATCCTTCCTTTCCTTCTCCTTCCTTCCTTCCTTCCTTCCTTCCTTCCTTCCTTTCTTTCCTTTATGTAATTCTAAAATAGGTTGTTTCTAAACAACCCATGGGGCAGAGGGAAAGTCATGTCAGGACTTGGTCATGTAGCATTTAAAATAAATATTCCAGCTCATCACTGTCCAGGATGCGCTGAGTTCATAGAAGGTCACTGTTGTTTATATTCTAGGCTCGGTCTGAAGCTTAGTGCCACAAGGAAGCCATTTTACCCTTCTGAGCTCCAAAGGCCACTGTGGCATTTTAGATTATTTTTCCAATCTGTGTACCTGAACAGGTTATGTTATATCAGAGGTGAAAGGATTTCTGCCAAGGAATCACAGACTTACCGGGGACAATGACCTGCCCAGCTGTCTAGGGGCACCAACTTGCATATAGTCTTCCAACACCTGGAAGGTATTTACTACTGTGCTCAACTTGCACGGACAGTAACCTGTAAAGTGGGTTGTTTGGTTGTCAAGCAAGGCTTTCATAAGACGGCATCTCTGTGATGAAATAAAGGGAGAGGGAAGTCTTTGTTTTAGTTTGTGGATGAAGAAACTGAGTCTCCACTGAAGGCATGATCCGAGTCAGATCTCACTCCTCTGTAAGTTGTACTGCTAAGCATCAAATGTGACAGAGCTCAGAAGCAAAGGGAGAATGTTCTAGAGTCACCAATTATGTTTTGTAGATCTGGGTGGGAACTTGACTGTGTTGACCCAGCTGTGTCTCTGGGACCTTTTTGTTTGTATGAGTTTTAAGAGAAACTTTTTATTGGCATGTATTTATTATATACAATAGTTCATTTGTTATGGCATTTTTATACATGCTTATAAAGTATTTTGATCATATTTGCTTCCCATGACCCTCTCCAACTCCTTCCCACTCCCATTATATTTTTCTTCTTCCTTGGCTAGCCCCTCTTCTATTTTCATATCCCCCTGCCCCCTTTTGATGACCCTAGTGAGTTACATTAGAGTTGCTTACAAGAGCACAGGCACCTCTGGAGCCTTTGGAAGGTCTAGAGGGGATGCTCTGACAGATGTCCCCATTCTCAGCTTTTAGCTGTGCCCTTGAGGCCTTAGGCTTGCATTTAACCTTCTTGTTTCCAGACACAAGGACCAGCCAGTTTGAAATCACTTGACAAACGGTATTCTCTTGTTTTCCATAGCAATGGCTTGAGTTTGACTCTTCTTGAAACAAGGCATTGGGCTCATGGCGATGACTGTCTTTCAAATGAGGAGGGAAGTTCTGCCTTTATTTAAACGACCTTCTGTCCAGGAAATCCCTGGCACCTGAAAACACACTTAGTAGTCAAAGGAAACATTTTCTTGTTCTAATTACAAATTTACATGGTGTTTACTAAAGTAACTGCAACCTGTTAACGTGGACACGGTCACTTTGATAGCTCTACTAGTTATCAAAACATAACTTAATGAAATGTTTGCAATAGAATATTCTCTATGTCCCATGTAACCCTTTCTTGTTGTTATACCTTTGTTGTGATTACACATTTCATGTTATTATACATCATGTAAACTCCATGTGTCCAAGACTGCATGCAGCTATATGTCCCACTACAAAATCATAAACTGATAGAAACATTATAAGATATCTCCGTAATTGTTTTCTAGCTTGACTGTGAAGCTCACGAGTGACAGTTCTTTGTCAGTGTGACCCAGCAAAACCAAAAGGTTGGACTCCCTTGAGAGTCCCCGTATGCTCCCAGTGCCTTAAGACTTTGGCCTTTTCTTTTGAAATAAAACTAGAATAGAACAAAGACTGGAGACCAAAGAAGTCCACTAGAACACATGTTTTAGAGGCACCGTGCATGAGCTGTAACTGCTGTGGATTTGCACACAACCAGAACTTGGTAAGGAAATTAAACTGTGAGTCAGCGACGGCTTCATGTCTGGAGCCCATTTGCTCGCCAGTTGCACAAAATTCTAAAGCATCTTCTCTGGTGGAGGAAATGGCTCCCAATTGGAAGGAAGGACATTCCTCCTGCAACCTGCAGGGTGTTGGGAAAAGGAACGGACTGTGCAAATCTTTACCCATTCTTTATCTTTTAAGGAACAGATGCATATCTTGTTGGCATACTTTTTCCAAAATACCTTCCGAGCAAACTAAACTCGGAAGGTATCATTTTTGTAACCCACAATGGGAATTTTTAGTGTGAGAATTGTAGCCTTGTTTTCGTTGTTTATGAAAAGCGAACAGGTTAGAGTTTTCATTCTTTCATTATACAGATTGTCTACCTACTGTGTGGTGAAATTTCAGTTTGTGCTCAAGTGCTCAGTATGTTAGAATATATATTTAAAAATAATTCAGTGGCAATAAAGATGTAATTTCAGTAATCAAAATGGGAATTGAACCGCAGGAGAACTTATTTCATTAGTGAGTTTCGGTTGTTTGATACAGGGATACATATAGCTCAGTCTGGCCTCAATTTTGCTATGTAGCTGAGACTGCCTTTGAATTTCATCTTCCTGCTTCTACCTACCTCCCAAATGTTGAGAGTGAAAACACATTTAGCTTTATTTTTAGTAGTACCTCTGACATATCAGTCAGTTTTTGTTTATATTTGGTGCCCTGTGTGACTCAGGTATTGGATCTGTGTTTTCAGCCTGAAGTTGTCTTGCGGATGTCTTCTGTGTGAGTTTTGCATATGAGACCACAGTGCTGTCCGCCCTTCCTGTATTGCCTGTTATGTCCATGAGTGTACCTGTTGAGGAGCAGCAGTTCCAGGGGACGACGGACAATCAGCCTTGGGCTAATGATGGCTTAAAAGTAAAAGAACATCTTTTACAGAGAAGTGGAGATATATTTGGTGGTGTACCGCCTTTGCTGTAATCCTAGCTGCTTTGCCTTGTTGGGAGTACCCGGGGTCCAGGACCATTAGTGACAAGGGGTTGGAGAGTCCCTCTTGTGACCCTCCCAGCCACACGGTTACAACCTTGCTTTAGCTTAGGGCATGTTATTAGAACCCGGACTGTTGTCCAATGGATGGTGTTTTGGTTTGACTATAGGTTTTTTTTTTTTTTTTTGTCAACTTGGTATAAATAGAGTCACTTGGGAGGAGGAGACCTCAATGGAGGAATTGCTTCCATCAGATTAGTCTGTGGGAATTTTCTTGATTGAGTGGGGCAGGGAAGCTCACTGTGGGTGGTGGTCTCACTCTGGGCAGATGGTCCTGGGTTGAATATGGAAGGCAAGCTGAGCAAGCCAGTAAGCAGAATTTCTTCATGGCCTCTGCTTCCAAAGCTGCCTCTAGTTCTTGTCTTGTGCTCCTCCTATTATGGCTTCCCTTGATAAATTAAATCCGTGAGCTGAAGTAAAATCTCTCCTTCGCAAGTTGTCTTGGTTCAAATGTTTTATCCCAGCCACAGAAACAAAGCTAGAACCTTCCCTCCGTAACTCACGTTGGAATTTAATGCCCATCACGACACAACTATAAGAGGCAGGACCTGTAAATGGTGATTAGGGTTCTGCCTTCAAGATTACACTAACCTACTTAAATAATGAGAGGTTTAATGGGTTAATGAACTGTCTGGACAGTAGTCAATTCGATTTAGACTCTCAAGTTCACAGTCTTTGCCAGGAACATACAATGTCTGCTCTCCTTTGGTCCTCTTGTTAGCAAGAGGGCCGCCATTAGAGTCAGTCCTTTGACCTTATATCTTAGGTGAAAGCTGAAAACAAAAATCGCTTTTCTTTATAACTTACCAGTTATTGGCAGTAAAAGATGATTAAGGCAAAGGGGACAATGGAATTCGGGTCTTCTACTGAAGAAGAAATCACGTAAGGAGGATACACGGGACTCTCATGCTAACCATCGCTTCTTAGAGGTCTTAAAAATGATACAGAAGTAGTGACAAAAAAAAATAAATAAGAAATAGTGACAGTCTCTATACATTCCTTCCCAGTTCAGTAAGCTGTTACTGTTATGATAATGTGTTATGAGACTGTAGAAAACTCAAGATTAACAATTACATTGGTCGTATGTGTGGATGAGTTATGTTATTTGAGTCAGTCACTTGACAGTTGTTGAATAAACACCAAGCCAACAGCTACTGAACACTGCTGTTGGGAGACAGTGCCTAAAGTCGGGAGAAGCTGGGAACAGGGAAGAGTGGGCTGATCCTGTGTGGCGCTCACAGCTTAAAATGGAGAAGGAGATGATAAAGAGATGACTAGGGAAATAAACGTGCAGATAGGAACCACGAGGAGCTCTGTGGAAGGGGCAAATGTTACCCCGGAAGCATTGGTTATCTGATTTGGTTGCAGGCTGCCACGGAGCCTGGTTGACTTTTCCTGTTTGTGTCATCTCAGAGCGTAACCACCGTGTGCATCTGGTAGTGAGCCAGGAACCCTCAACCATGCCTTTGTTGGGCTTTGCTGCGCGTTTGGTTGCCTTTTACCAGAGAGCATGGGTATTTATTCACAGGAGAGTCAATTCTTTCTGGATATATGGATTTAAAGTTCTGTTGCAACAGACTTTATGATTGCGTTGTTTTCAACAAACTTTGCTTGATGAGGACATTTGTCTGTAGTGTTTAAGGCATAGATCTGCCTTTCATTCTCTCCTCATCTGCTCGAAATGAAAGCTTGGGTTTGGAATGGAAACTTCCGGTTCACCACGCCGATTGTGGATGGAAGCCACTCCCCAATCGAGGTGTTTTCTTTCATGTTTGTGTTTGATGTCAGATGTTATAAACCGAAGCTGTGTCGCTCTTCTGGAGAGCTCATTACATATTCCTTTATTCTCGTCCTGTACATTGTGTTCACTGTCTGTATCTGTCTTTTTAGACAGTTAATATGGTCCTGACAGTCTCAGGTGGAATTACCAGGAGAGACATATGTTTTCCATTGGACCTCCGGGAGGACTGGTGCTGAGGGAGGGCTTTGTCTCCCTTGTTTAATTAGAGAGTTGTTAGGGTTGTTTGTTCTGCTGTGTGTGCACATGTGTGCATACAAAGGGAGCAGGGAATGAGTGAGCCTGCGGGGGGGGGGGGGGAAGGCACCT